>JAIXND010000624.1:27208852-27461401 GCA_023646645.1 Varanus salvator macromaculatus | reverse complement strand
AGAGAGAGAGAGAGAGAGAGAGAGAGAGAGAGAGAGAGAGAGAGAGAACGAAAGAAAGAACGAAAGAACGAAAGAACGAAAGAACGAAAGAAAGAAAGAAAGAAAGAAAGAAATCTTACAACTCCCAGCATTCCCCCTACATCCAAAGACTGGCTTTGAAAGGCCAGATGAACTGCAACAAGGTGCAACCTCAGGGTAAGACTTCACTGGCCGATTGCTGCACTATTTCAAGAGGAAATTCAACAGTAATTTGGGACAAGGAATGGCCACTTGAGGGCTTCCAAACTTTAAGCAGTTTAATCAAGTCAATTAAACATTTGTTCTCACTAGTGTGTGTGTGTGTGAGTAAAACTATTAAGAGGGTCTCAATATCTTAATGTTAAACCCCTGGGTTTGCATGGGTTTATGTAAAACCTATTAATCTTCCAAGTGTTGGGCGGTTACCAGCCTTTCTACAACCTAAGCCCATGACAAATGACCCACAGTGCACAGGAGTGAACCCACCACGTTGGCTTTACAAAGGCCTTGGGGCTTATCTACACAGTCAGAAAAAAGTAAACGGTACAAACTTGAAGTCTGCAGGAAATCATAATATTAGGAAGGAGTTTAATCTACACATCTCTGGTACCCTTTTCTGGTAACTGGTAATTGCCTTAGAAAAACCCCGTGGAAGGACTCAAACATGTGGACCTCCTTTGGCTGCTGAAAACAATGAAGAGCAGAAGGCTAAACAACATGCATTTTCTGGTGCAGCCTCCCTCATCTTGGTGCCCTTCAGAAGTTTTGGACTTCAGCCCTCATCACCCCAGGCCAGCTTGAACAGTGGTCTGGGATGCTGGGAGTTGTGGTTCTAGACCTTGAGATGGCATTCAGTTGGGGAAAGGGTTTTGGTCACATAACCATCCTAGACTGTACCCCTTCAGAAGGGCTCGCTGTGCTAACGGACCATGCAGTTCTGTGAAGCACATCCCATCCAAGCTGTGATGCTGCTGTATCGAGTTCACAGATGTCTTGGCAAAGCTGCTCATATATCTTCTTCCAAATACTTCTGATACTGTAACTGGCCACTGACATCACTTCCATTAACTTGCTATTGCTCCACTTGAAATATAAAGCACAGATTCCATTAAGACCGACTTCCAGTAGGGCCAGAAGAATGTTGTTGTTACGTGACGTCATGTTGTCCCCGACTTAGGGCCACCCTGTGAATGAATGCCCTCGGAAAGGTGCCAGTAAGTTGATCAACTGTTTACCTAGAACAATTTGATTGCACTTCACCCGTGGCTGAGAAGAAGTTGCTATAAATAACATCATCAAATATGAGATACTGGCATGTTTATCTTGAGAAGCCCTTGTCCTGTATCAAATGAACTTTTCAAGTGACTTCATGTTCATAGAAAAGCTTCTGTTCTGCTTGAGAACCTTTCCAGATTTGTTCAGAGAATCTCTCTCCCTGCAGTCCTGTGGATTCCTAATAAAAGTCTGATGGGTTCCTAATTCCTAATTAGGATTCCTAATAAAAGTCTAATAAAAATAGCTGTTGAGAGTTCTTGGTACTGGAGTTTTTTTCATACTGTACCAGGGTGACTTGTCAGTACACAGATACCAGTGGGAGAAGGAAGCTAAAAAAGCTTTAAGGTCACTCTTGGATTAGGGAGAATTTGTGTTCATTTGAATTTACCTTATTTTGCAGTTTTAAACCAATACGGGAAATGAAATGCAAGTTACCCTCTGAAATGTTCACTTCACCAAATTTTGCAATGGAGTTCTCCAATCAAAAATGTGTACAAAAAGGCATGTATTAAAGTGTGCAAAAAACTATGCATACTGGTGCAAAGAACATGTAATATGCATTATTGGAAAATCACTTGCAGCACATGTATTTCAAGCAAAATTATATATAAAATGTATGCAAGAAATTCAACGAAACTGCATTTGAATTTTCATGCAAAACTTTCTTTCCTTTCAAAAGGCAGTCAAGATGGACTGAACTTTATATAGGAAAAGGGAGAAACCAAGACTGCATTTCAGCCATCCCTGTCTTGGATATATCCAAGAAAACTGGAAAATACATCACTGAAGATCATTACATTTGGGTTTTTAAATATTCTGCGACTACAAATTTCAGCTTGTTCATCATTCCTCATTTGCACCTTTTGCAATGTACTTAGGACAATCCAGTTAATAGTCACTTAGTATATGCAACCATTACCCTGGCCAGATATACACAAGAGCAGCTTCTGATAAATATTCATACAAGCCGTAAGGGCAAGGGGTGAGGACTAGCAAAACTCGGCTTCTGCCATCACAAGATGTTCAAACAAATCAGAGTTGACCATTCCTGTAGTTGTTGGCACTGCCTATTTATGGACCTTTGCTCTTGCTTGCCAACCCTTCCCCTCAAAACCTGTCTTGTGCCACGCGTCTCTTCCTGCCTTCTCTACTTGGTTTTGCATTCTAGCATACTAGATTCCACCCTAAACTCAATCTTGCCATGACTTGCCTTAAAACGCTGAAACTGGAAGAGAAGGAAGGCAACCGTTAACAATCTTATTTTTTCTCCAGAATCCAAAAACAGAAGAGGTGGCAGCCCAGTTCAAAGGTTTTGTGAGCAGCTGGACTTTGCTGGTATTGACGATTCACACGATTAGGGCATCAGGCCCAAAGCAGCAGCAGCACCCACTCAAGGCCTCAAGGAGAAGACATGGAAGCTGCACTGTAATATGGGGAGGACAAGTTTTGTCCCTCCAGATACCTTGGCCTGTAATTTTGCACCAATGGCTATGCTTGCTAGGGCTGATGAGAGTTCTAGTCCAAAGCATATGAAGGGCTGCAGGTTGCCCAGTCCTTACTGTCTGTCCAGGCCAGTATTGTCTGATCTGATTGGCAATGGCTCTCCTTATCGCATACTATCCTGGCTTTTCAAAACTTTCAGTTGCTTTGTACAACTGTTGTACAATGGTTAAAAATTGTACAACACCTAATGGTTAAAAATGCTCCTAGCTGTGGGCCAAAAAGAGGGCACCAGGTTGGGGAAGGCTGTTACCCTATCCCATTAACTGGAAATCCCAGCAATGGAAACTGGCATCTCTTACAAACACCAGGAACACCAAGCTTTACCAGTTGTAAGGAACCATGGAGGAGAGGGAAGTGCCTCCCTGTCCTTGCTTGTAGACGAGCATTTTGTTGGCCACCGTGAGAAGCAAGATGCTGGGCTAGCTGGCTTCTGCTGTGCTCTAGCAGAGCTTTTGTCCTAGTCTAGTACGGCTTTCCCCAAGCTACAGTGGAGATTGCTGTTATTCCAATAGGTGCCTCCAATAGGTGGCAAGTCAAAGGGACAGAAAAAAAGAGCTTGAATAGGGTTTCTTCTTGAAAAAAGGAGGGGAAAATTGTGGGAGAGTGAGAGAAGAGACAATTGGAAAGGTCTACTCACAGATGGCTCTGTGAAAACCTGGATCCTATTGCTGGCTCTAGTATTTGGGGTGCAGGGAAAGGGGAAGAAGATTAAAAGCCTGGAGGATTACAACAACACTCAGAGAATCCTTATAAAAAGGTGGGAAACTTCTGAAGATTAGTTTTGCAACAAGTGCCTCCTCAATCAAGGACTATTTAATCTCGAGGTTCAATTAACCTGGTTGGTGAAATAACACAAACATAGAAAACAGGCTGCATAAATTTGTAGTGGAGCATGCAGGAGTTTTGTAAATGGGAGAGCTAAAAAAATACAGTAGTTAGTATTTTTTAATTATTAGTAATCAAAACAAGTAATTCTAAATCAAAATTTCCTTCTCACCCTGTATTGGCAATAGGAAGCCTGCTTTTGTCATACATTAGACAGCCCTTTCTTCACCTTGGGCTAATGTGATATACATGTATATTTGCATATGCTTGTAACTGGGGCTTGGGGAACATGTTGAGTATGCCAGCTAAACTCCTGGGGGTCCTTCCAAGTCCAAATTGTAAGGGCCCAAGGAACTGGAATAGCAGAAGGCCTCTGAAAAGCACACTCACTATTTGAAGTGTTATGGATAATAAGAAAAATAATTTTATTAGGTTTTGGGAAACAGCAGCATTGCAAAGCCATTTTTTAAAATTAAAACTTACAATAAAGCAGAAATGAAATTTAAGACACCCTTCTAAGTTGCATTGGGAAAATGGACAAAGGACAGTACCTATTACTCCAAATATTTGAGCATAGAGTGGAAAAAAGTTTCAACGGCCAACATTGTTATAAAATGCTTTAATAAATAGTTTTCTTCCGAAAGCTATAGAAGAACATGTCAAACAAAATGTACTGCACAGAAGTTCCTGCAAAGCAATTCCTGCATTCATGTATAAAATTAAAGTGGTTTCAAAAACATTCAAGATTACATTTGTGTGGCCAAAACATTGAGAAACCTCATTTTCTTTTGCAATTACAGGTCAGCTAAGTTATGTAAGGTTTGTTTTTCCTGGTAATTAAAATAGAAGATACAGCTCATTTCCTTAATAATAAAGCCTTTAAACCCTGCCCTCCACAAATAATGCACAAGCCTTCCATTATGAGTAACAGTTCCTTGTGAGGTGTTCCATCTTCTATGATGGAACCAGATGTTATGCTAGATCTATGGCTGAAAGAAGTGGTCCTGCTTCGTGTTCTCCTTCCTAGCATCTGGGATGACATGACACCAATGTGCCACACGTTTATCCACCCCCACAAGCAGCAGCCAGTGAAATGTAGCAGAGGCAAGGAAACTCAGTGTGGTGGCACCATCACATTAAAGATTTTTTTTTTCCTGCACATTTGGGCAGACAGCAGGCCTACAATTCTCAGCATGGCCCATGGGTGGGGCTGACAGGAAAAGCTGTAGGCCTGTTCTCTGCCCAAGCATGCATAGGATTGCAACATAACTGACATTAAAGGAAAGCGAGGAAGAGACACAAGGCTGCCATTTTGCACAGTAGTCAAGGGTCTGCTGTCATACTGAGTTCCAGTCTTAAGCTTGTCAACCTTTCTTCCAAAGAAGTGAATAAGCATAACAGAAACAAGAAATGAGAAAAATATTGTTCCCTTCATTAGGCCTGTATTAAAAAAAATGCAAAAAAGCAATACCACATGTAAAGAGACATTCACAAAAGGAAAAAAAGAGAAATATTGCCTTGTCATCTTTATACTGTACAGTATACTTTCTGTATTCTTGAGATGTCAAGAAACAATTGATCTATTTACATGTGAAATAGTTGCAATACATTGAAAAAGTACAAAAAAGTTACTAACAGATTCCCAACATTGATTGTATTAACATCATTTTCTACTATGGACATAATACCAAAATAAGTTTTTGTATTTTTGTATTTTTGTAGAAACTGCCATAAAACTTCCCTTTCTGTGACATAAATTAAAAAGGAATGACGTTTAAAAAGACCAAAAATACTTTTAAGTTATTAACTCAAATATACAGAAATGATTCATTTAAATATATACATATTTACAAAAAATGCACGCGCATAATCTGAAAATAAACGGTGTCAGTCTAAGCACGGTGTCATCCTTGCATGGTAAACCAAGATGGGCATGGCAGTCTTTGACAGTTGCTATAGAAAAAGAAAACCAAAATGTCAAGGCACTTGGCATGTGCTTCAATACTGCAATTCTAAGGTAATTAAAACAAATTTACATATTCAAATTAAAAAGGCCACTTTTCCAACCACAGTATGAAAGATCTCTATAGATTTTCTTTACGTTCCAGAATTAAAAAAAATAAGGCAAATTTTTTGGGGGAAGAAACTTGCAAAAGTTAACAGCAGGGAGCAGCTTCTAGTAAGGTCTCAAAAGGACATTTCATGTGAGCCTTATTTTTCATTTAGGTTCAGCAACTACCTCAACCAGGAGGTTTTTTTAAGCCACTGTTGTAACAGGTTAAAGGAACCCATTCTGTAAACAGTATAGTCTTGTATGATAAACTTTATGAAATAATTGAAAATACAAACATTCCTCCTCTGCTACACAGCAAGTGTATTCTAAGTAAAATTTACAAAAATAGCAACTATCAAAGATTACTTGATCATCTGACAGTCATTGAATAATTTATACAAGGCTAAAAGAAACAAAATAAAGTTTTTATTTATTTTAATTTTTTTATTCAAAATAAAGTAACTATGAACATTTGACTCCAGATAATTAAGTCCTTGATGCAAAGCTGAGATGCCAATTTTTCCAGCTTCATCATTCAACATATACAGTGCTACCATGGTCCAAACCCAGGTTTAGTCTCTTCCACCTTCAAGGTTTGTTGTGTTCACATTTTTTATAGATCTGTTGTCCATTTTGGTTGTCTGAAGAGATTTCTTAATAGGACTATTCTCTAACGAGTCCACTGCCTTTGTTGACAAGGGCTTAGACAGTTTATGAGAGAGGAATTTGTCCATTTCCATAACCTCTTTTTCCTCCTCTTCCTCTTCCCCCTCCTCATACTCCGTGTACTCTTCTACCCCGTCGTAAGTTCTTTTTTGAGGAGATATAAAAATTTTGTGTTCATAATGAATGCCTTTTTGACTATAAGGTCTGTCTATTGGATTCCATATGGGATTTAGAGGTGCCCACTGATTATTTGTGGCCTCTTCTCTGGATGGACGATTTCTCTCTCGCTCTTTTCTTCTCTTTCGTGTCCACCACACACAGATTATTATACAAGTTAACCATACAATACTAAAAACTGCACAGAGGATCGGAACCAGATAATCTAGAAAACAAGCCAACACACAGGTTAGTGAGCAACTGCTACTTCCCACAGAATGGAATGGATGTCTGACTAAAGTTCCTGAATGTCTGTAGAAATGCCTGTTGCAATAGACACTAATGATCATTAGCTACTTTTCAACTGAGTTTTTTTTAAAAGTTGAGCCAGTTTTAGCCATGCAAAGATATAGACTGAGGGAAACATAATGCAATGAATCTTGTTTCAAACACCGCCCGTGTACCTTACTTCTAAAAAGTTGTCCTTTGAAATGGAACTCGCTTTCATATTAAACATGTGTCTCAGTTTACCAAAGTAACAAAACAAAACTGAAAAACCAAAACACAGAAAACTACTGGTACAATTGCCCAAGGAAATAAATGTATCTTATTCAGTAATACAAAACAAATACAGAGGAACTCAAAACTCTCTGAATGGCTTTATTAGGGTCAGAACCAATCTAAAGCAAACAAACAGGAAAGGAGACTTTCCTCTGCAGGTGTCACATGTGCCTGGCATTGCAGCAGCAGGCAGCCACGTTAGGCAGAGGCAGCCAGAACAGCCTTACAGAGACAGGGACCAAGATCACTCCTTTGAGCCACATGCCCCTTGTTCCAAGAACAGTGGCTGAAATTTTATCCCATCGCTGCTGCTCACAGGAACAAGGCTGGAACATAATATTAGGTATCATGATTCTTTATTGAGCTTTCCCTGCTCCCACTAACACAATGCAGCCGCTGAATTTGAAGTGGAAAACCAGCTGGAGGGGGAGGAGAGGATCTTAACACTTTCTTTGTGCAGTATTTTTTTATTGCTAATCACCTGTCCTCCAGGTGATATTTTTCCCAGCAGGTGCAAAAGCAGTTCAGGGAGACTGTTTTTCAGCAGAAAAACTGCACAAAAGGAAGGAGCTAGGAAGTATTCCCACTGATCTTCAACTTCCAAGTTACAACCTCAACAGCTGCCTTGTATAAAATACAGAATACAATCCAAAACATGACTCACAAATGGAACATGCTGGTGAAGATCTCTTGTGAATGAATGACTCACACACACACACTCACCTGATGAAGAAGAATTGCCAACTACTATGGTCTCTATTTTGACTTCGGTTACAGCTAGCATAACTGTGCTGTTTTGTCGCTTTGTAATGGCATTTACTATAGTGTTAGCGGCATTCTGAATGAGGCTGTTATCAGTCTCATCTTGATGCGAGATGAAAGACTGGGAATAGAAGACAGGTAGGAAACATAAACCCAAGTAGATCGCTTTTTTGTATTAGCCATTTAGATGATCAGACTGAAGTCTTAGAACTTGAGAATACCAATCCATTGTTAAAGCAGCGGTGCTGTTTTGAAGCCACAATATATTGGATGGTATCCTGCACCCTCCCTGCCCATTAGAATTCACAAAATTGTACATTAAGTTAAACATAGCAACTTCCATGGCATTTAGACAACTGAGCTAAACTTAGTTGTGGTTTGTAGGCTACGGAGATATTATCAGACATTTGCACTAATGATATAATCTGTTATATATAACTGTGTGCTTCCTTCAGTTTGCATCATAGCTAGGAGCATTCTTCAGTTGTACGAGTAAGCAAAGATAGCCTGGCTAAGAATAACTGGCCAATACTACACCTTTTGGCACGCAAACCTCTCCCCAGCCACAACAACTGGGTGACAGTCAGCAGCCTTAGCAAGCCCTTTCTAAACTCCTTTTGTAGCTTCCAAGCTGAACTCATCTTACCTTTCTAGCTAAGGGTATCTAAGGGATGCTAGATAACCCAGTTTTGACATGAGCTATGCAGTGGGAGCAGCTACTGCCATGAATTACCAACACTAAAAAAGATTGTTCTGTAGTGTTCAGTTAAGAGCAACTGCTTACTTCCCGGGAAGGTCAAGGAACTAACAGAAACTGAATTTGGAACAGCAACTTTACTTTGCTCGTATATACTCTATGGAAACTCCATGTTATCCTCTCTCTTCCCTTGTCTTAGCTATGAAGTCAGGAAGGGCTTTCAGAGATGAGCAGGTTTAGTTTTTTTTTTTTATCATAACTTTAGCTTATCTTCTCCATGGAGTAAGACCATCATGTGACTGCTCCAATGACTCTTCTGCCTTGGCCCCTATTTATCTGCAGGACTGAAACAGGTGTGGAAAAGAACCATGAAACCACCGCCCAGCTGCTGCTTTTGCTTAAAGAAAAAAAGGTGGAGGGCTGCCTGAATTCTGGTGAGAGCAACACCACTAGAGAGCAATGATTACACCTCCCCCATCAATCTAAACAGCTTCCCTCAAATTTCTATAAACCCCAATGTTGGGGGCATATAATGCACACACAGAGTCACCAGTGCTTTTTAAGCAGTCTGAGGTTACTTCTTTGAGAGGGAGGATTCAACATCTCTTTCAACAACATCATTAGTCCATCAAAATTGGATCCTCTCAAAGCTGCTTTCAATATTCTCTCTATCATCCTTTGGAAAACAGAAGTAAGGTTCATCATGGGTTTCTTGCCCTTGCTTTGGTACTAAATCATTTTTGATTCCCAGAAAAAGTCAGAATTCGAAGGTAGGTTTGTAAACATCACAGCTGGTCTGCTACATGGAAAACAATGCCTCAGGAGATGCTCTATTTCTGAAGAAAAAGGCAGTAGCCTTCCCCTCTTCTTACACTGCAGCATAGCACACATTTTTAAAA
The DNA here is from genome assembly GCA_023646645.1 of Varanus salvator macromaculatus. Classification (NCBI taxonomy): domain Eukaryota; kingdom Metazoa; phylum Chordata; class Lepidosauria; order Squamata; family Varanidae; genus Varanus; species Varanus salvator. The sequence continues at coordinate 27,451,986 of JAIXND010000624.1, read as the reverse complement.
AAAAATGTGCCAACACTTCTGTCCTGCCTTTCTGCCTCAAATACAGGCATACAAGGGAGCCTCAGTCAGTATTTTTAATAGTAAAACAGGACAGAAAGTATCTTCTGCACTTCCCCTATCTTCTGCATACCACAAGTACTCATCCCTCTCTTACAAAACTACATTTTCAGCTGAATGAAGGGCTTTTGTTGACTCTTATCTAATGGAAGAGTCTACCCTATTCATCCTCTGGCTCATGCCTCACACATCTAATCCTGCCACTGTGCTTATTTCTTGACCCAACTTCAATTTCCACTATTGGGTGGTCCACAAATGTAGTTAAAAGAATAAACCAGTCCACTGACAGCAAGCTCATAATCCAAATCATTTTTGTATTTTAATCTTGTTGTAAGCTACCCTGAGGCTTCAGTGCAATGGGGCGGCCTATAAATATTTTAATTAATTAATTAATTAATTAATTAATTAATAAAATCATGGGCATCCTCAGTACTTCCCACAGGCAGACTTGTAGGCTTGTCCTGATCAAGACCACTACAGTTCTGTAGAGACTAAAAGTTTCTGTATTTAGAAGGAAATGTAATACTTACAACAGCAACTTCCACTGCATTCTCTATGGAGTACGATAGATCACACAACACTAGCAACATTCTCTCACTAGAAACAGATCTAGTGGCTGGTAAATATCTGATTTCAGAGCAAATATTTTCTACAGTAGTGCCCTGTGAGAAGGAAAACAGACCAGTCCTTTTTAGAATGGGGAATAGAAATTAAAGGGTACAGTGATTTCAGAACAATTAACAAATACTATGCTACAGTTCACAATAACACAGAAAAGAGACTTCCTCTGGCTGGCTCATCACCACATGACACACAGGCAGGCACACATAAGGGAGAGTGGAAACATAAGAGCCCTGTTTCAAGGTTCAGCAGTCTAACTGGCTCATCCTGTGCTCCACTGGAACATCTTTTCTTCTCATGGATAAGAGACAGGCAAACACCTGAAATTTACTACATCTTCAGAGGAATTAAAGAAATATTTAATTTCTTCAATATTTAATGAAGAGCCAAATGAGAGGACTAGGTTCTGCTCCCATGACTCTAAATACCACTTAGGGATTCTCCTGTTGCTCCCAAACACCAAGTTTAATTTCGATGTAGAGTGAAACTAAGTACACACCTTTTAATGTCCTATGACTTAAATTTTCGCTCTGCTAAATCATTGGTTACAATGGCAATGCTGCGTACTACACAGAAATCAGGTTTGCAAGTTATGAGGGTGGGTGATAAGCCATAGTGGCCTGTTAACTACCCTTGTGCATTCCAATCATGTGCAAGCTAATTTTCCTAATTGCTCTTGCCAGGCATGAGTTGCTACAACAGCTGAACCTGCTAAGGGTGGCTTGTTAGGTGGTTAGCAAGTCACTTGAAACCCACGGCTTACTGTAAACTATACCAACAAACCACCATCATTAGGTTTGGATTAGGGAAGTAGGAGAGTTCCATGGGCCGGGAAGTGGGGTGGGACTCAGACTTTTTGGTTTGGTCCTGTAAATTTTTTCAATGTCTTCTCTTCTGCTGCCATTAACTTGAAGTATAGTGAGTCGAACCAATATATGAATGCTGTTTTGTTTTTTAAATTGTCACTTTTTGGGAACCTTGAAATCAGCACAAATGATGTTGTAATGGGGGGGGGGTATTTAGCAATCTTGCACAATTGCACATGATCTCAAGCCTGTCTGTCAGCTAGATAGCACTGAAGAGGCTATGAACGAGTTCCACTTTTGAGAAACAGGAATTAATTGTTAAGTTTAATTTGTATGGAAGTCAGATCATGCATATTTGTCTCTCCACATTTGTGGGGGTTGGGGTGCAGGACCCAGGTGAAACTGGAAAAATTGCAAATATCCCCCTCCCCACAAACTCACCAGCACCTCTTCTTTGCAACACGGAAATGCTGGAGAAATTTCCCTCTCTGGATGGGCAGGGCAGGAAGGCATGTTTTGGAAGCCTCCCTCTTTCCCCTTTTGCTTCCTCTCTCTCTCTAGGGTGATGACCATTTTCCACAGTAATTTTTAAAAATTAATAGGCTTTATGACAGTTCATTTGTAAATCCAGGTTGTTCGTTACTTGAATGTTCATAACCCAGGTGAAACTATCAAGATGCATCAGCAAAACTTAAAATTCTTACCTGGGGTACTTTGTCTCTGTTAAAAATCAAAGTAATTCGTGCACAACTATTGTCCAAGTAGCCTGAATTTGGGGGACACTTGATGTTAACAGGCAGAGGTTCTGATTCACTGCATTCTCCCCAGTCAGCACAAGGTGGTTGGAAACATTTGATGTAAGCATTTCCTTGGCATTCTTGACCTCTAGGACACTGGGAGCTAGCATGGTCCGCATGTGCGGTAAACAAACAGGATTTCCTCCCACACCACACCTAGAATTCAACAAAGAGCTATTGATATTAGTGTGCAATCATTAGCAAAGATGCAAAAGAGATGGCTGAAGTTGACTACCATTATTTCTAAGCTCAAACAAGAGCTAGTCTTCCTGCAGTTACTGTGTTGTTGATAGCTAAACCTTTACAATGAACTGCTCACAATTCAACTTTATGGAAAAGACCGATTATTTTTGTTATGCAGCAGCCTTTTGGCTGTAAAGAGATTGAGACTGTCTAGGAAATACCAAGTAAACAAGACACAAAGTTAAACAGAATTCCTTACACAACTGAAATATGTCCACATGGTACCTCTATAAAAATACTTAAATTCTAAATACAAGGCACTCAACTATTCCCATGTTGCCTGCTAAGTTTGTATCAGTAGTTGGAAAAAAACAAAAGACCCCTGTCCCATCTTAAAATCTGGGGTAAGGAATGCCAGAAATGCTTTTCCATCCATACAGAGACTGCTAGCTCCTTCTCTGTCTGGATTATGGAAATATTATGCATTTGAGCAGTATATCTTTTTTAGAGACTCGTTCAAGCATAAGACAACATTCAATTGATGGAAGTTCCAATTAAATCAATAAATTACTTTGAAGTAGTGGACCTCATACTTTCCCTGGCACTGAACCTGGCTGCAGGAGAACCTAACCAGGTCATTGTGTCCATCCCGATGCAATAATCAGAGGACAGTGGATGGCTTTTAGTATTAACTTTTCTGATTTCTAGACAAAAATACTTGGGGAGAACAACATTTGCTGAAGTTTTCCTTATTTTAAGTTAAAAACATTTCTAAGCATGAAATATATTTCACATGTAACGTGGGCAGCTAGTTCTCAATGAAGCTGTATCATCAAGATGCTTCAGAGCAGCTTTGCCAGACTGACTCTCCTCAGATGTTTTGTACCTCAACTCCCTACAGCTCCAGCAAGTAGAGGAGAACTGCTACATCTGTTGATTCAGCAACTGTGTTCTTGCTTAACCACGGCTGACCAGGGCGATAAATGTCAGGTGTTTGAGAACTGCACGCAGGGACCTATGGGTGGCAAGTGGGTGGCAAAATAAACTTAGAGCCACATGTGCCTTCTGAACCTTGTTCTGGTCATCCCTGGTATACATGTTGGGTGGGTGGGGGTTAGGAAACCAGTGGCAGAAGTTCCCATGTGGGGTGATGGGGGACAGGCGCTTGGGATGAAACCTGTTGATGGGGTAGGAGAGAGGAAGGCCAAGCTAAGGGTCGGTCTTGGCTGACAGGTGGCGATTTAGAAGCATCAGGGTAGTGAGCAGGATGCCAGCCCTTCTGGCGCAGCTGGCACTTTCTAGGCTTACACTGCAATGTCTCATTTTGCCTAATTCATAAATTACACTTTATCACAGATATTTACAGCATGTACAATGCAGTGTTTGCTACTATCCATGGTTTCAGGTGTCTACTAGCAGGGCTTAGGACTGGGACCTATCCCTGTGGATATGGAGGTTCTGCTGTACTTCCAGTTTGCAGATGAAGCATATTGTCAACAAAAACAAATAAGAGGACACAGGCTAGGGAAGGTTGCTACAAAAGTAAATGATTAATCAAGTTGGAGTAGGAATACAGTGAGAACTGAGTATTTTGAAGGAAGGGACATTTAGGTGCAAATTTAGCATCCAAGCCAACAAATTACCTTGGTGCAGTCAATGTGGCCATTCAGACAGTGGCAGCTGTTACATTCTTGATGCCATCTACTGCCATGGGGAAAGGATGTTCCTTTAAACCAACAAGACTTTCCAAAACCTATAACTAGGGGTGTGGGGGGGGGGAGAAGAGGAAGACAAAGGAGTAATTTAACTTAAGTATGGGTCCAATCTAAGAGAGAGAGAGCATCAGGTTCAATTTACAGCTAATCCACAGCATATACTGCAGTGCAGAAGACAAGGAACTTGAAAAGGTATTGGATGCTGATCTTGGTTTAAAGCTTTAAGTTACCTTCTTGGCATCTAGATCCAGCTCGTCCAGGAGGGCAAGTGCACCTGTACCCATTTATTTCATCAATACAAGTAGCACCATAGGCACAGGGTGAAGACTGACATTCATCAATATCTGAAAAGAAGAGGGAAAAAAACCTACTTGTTTTCATGCTTAGTGTGAAAACTTCTACAATTCCTGGCTGCAATATATCCCAAGACCCATTAAATGGGGTTTATACACTGGTTAACTTGTACTGAATGGCACATGTACACTGAGAGAACAATACATGCAACAGTTAAAGTCATTATTTGTCATCATCATAATTTTTAAAGAACATTTTTACAACCAGTACTCAAGTACAAAAACTATATTTTTGCCACCCAATCATCTGCTTTAGCCATTATAAGCTTTTATTCTTTTCTTTATATCCTAGACAACATTGGTTATTCTTGGATTATAAAACTAAATGAATGGTTAGCAAAACCATTGGAAAAAGGCTACAGCTGGACATGGATGACTTCAATACCAAAAGCCGGCCTCAGGATGCTAGACATCCTGCCCGTAAAACTGAGAGAAAAATGTGGCACTACATTGGCCCTGATCCAGGAAAAACACTGATGTTTTCATTAGTCACAACCAGTCAGTCTCACTGATTCTACCCAGGGAACTTCTGCTTTTGGGCAGTATGGAAACAAACAAACAAACATTACACTGGGAATATTCTGTGTCTCCTCTCAGAGGAATTCCATTGAGTACCTATTTTCATTGAGACTTCTACTGAGTCAGCAAGACTTGGGGATTGCATCTGTGTTTTTGCAAAATCAGCAGTCAAGACAGTTAAAACTCAACATTATGCTAGCACAGCTGCTCCCAGCCTGGTGCCCTCTAAATGCACTACAGCTCCCATCAGCCACAGTCAGCATGCCCAGTGGTCAGAAATGTCAGCAGTTGTCGTCCAAACCATCTGGAAGGCACCAGGTTGGGCAAGGTGGTTATGCTTCTGTATGCAACTCGCAGCAAAGTCCTGTTTCAAGGCACATAGCTTGCAAACCTACAACTTACTTCCAGCCCAAATGTTGGACATCTCTCCCTTGGTTCATCTTTCTGGCAACAAATCCAGATTTCCATACATTTCTTTTCCTGAATGGAGCTTCCTTAACAGTACTTGGAGGAACATTATTGCTCTTCTCACCCACCCTCAAGTTCTGCTCTGAAGGGTTGGGAGAAGTTTAGGAATAGATTTTGATGGGGCATAGGGGGGGAGGGGGGGAGCAGGCCATCCCCTCACATAATGTTGGATTCTGCTCCTTTACTAAAGCAATTATCCTGGACTCTTCAAAATGGTTATCAAGGGAAGAAAATCTTGGGAGTTTGCCACTGTGAACCTTCCCCACTCTGAGCTTTGCATGCATCATTTTAAAGGCTTGTGGCAAGGGGCGGCCTATAAATTTCTAAATAAATAAAAATAAAATAAATAAAGGAGAAATCCATTTCCACTATGGCTTTAGAATAAACACGGCTCTGAGTATTTATAATCCATGAATTAATAATGTTGTGGAAGAGTTACCAGAAGCATCTTGTCAGCGGAGCTAAAAAAAATAACATACCTAAACATTCTAGCAATGTTACTGAACATCCCATGAAAAGGGCACGCTATTCAAACTTCCTCAAAGACTTGGGACAGGTTATACCATATTCAACTCCTACACTTACTAGAAGGTAGTTAATCCTAAATCTTGCAACATAAGAGTTATGTAAGAGTTTCTCCCCCTTCCTCTTCCTCCTGTAGTTCCCCAGATCTGCTCCAGAGAATCATTGAACCCCCCTGAGATCTGGAGGGTATGCTTAAGAAGGGAGACTACAGATAATTAGGTCTGCTAGTGGCATCCATTCAGTTAGCACAATGACACTAATGAATACCAACCACTTTCTTTGCACCATGTATGTAAATACAAAAGATCTATGTCTCAGTATGGGCATTACCTTTTAAGATTCACAAGCTTGCCAAAACAAATATGCTTCAAATTAGAAGCTTAAATACAATTTCAGCTAAGTTTCTATAGTTGCATTTGTCTAGTGAAGAAATGGATTTGCTCCTAAAACAGGGAGATCACCATTCTTTATAAGGTCAGTATTTTATTTATTTATTAAACTTATATTCCACTAAATTGGCCTGGAGGCCCTTTAAGTGGATAGAGGGTATCAGCAACTATGAATAATTTAGTTAGGTCACATCTAACAAAGCAGAAACTAAGTGTCTAGGTTAACAGCATGTCCTTCTTAGTGCTTTCTCAATGGAGGTACTTACTAATTCTGCAGTCTGGACCAGCAAACCCAGGCGCACATTCACAGCGAAACCAATTCACACCATCAACACAGATGCCTCCATTGTAACTGTAAAAATAACAAATCTATCCATGAAGACTGCCAGAGTAGTTTTGTAAGCTGAGAAATAACTCTGTTTTTTGCATGAAACTAGCTGTTTTAATGTAAATTTCTTTTATTTGTATTTTCTCACTAGTTGGCAATGTAGAATTCAATATTGATTTATAATGTATGCCTATTTAATATACCATGTGTAATTGTCTTGACTTTTCCAGTTAAAACTGTTAAATCTTCAGTAAGCCTCTAACAAAGAGGCTTACTGTTATTCATAGAAGAAGGCTATCAAGGATAACAATAAGCTGGATAACAGCTTTCACTTAAACTGCCCATTTTATCAAAGTGGAGAGAAACTGCAGGTAAATGCTGAAAAGGTTTTAGGAGGCTACAGGAAGAACTGTAAAACAGACTTCTGGCCAATTGTTTTAAAATGGACAAGAGGTAGCTTTAGCAATGAAAACAAAATCTAGGTTAATAGACATATACTGGATCCAATTGTCTGCATTAGATTTTACATCACACAAGGGCATCAAGTTTCAATACCTCATGATTGCACAACTTCTGAGGTATATGTGTAAAGTGCACATATACACAAATTCTATAGTGATTAAAGATTATGGGAAACATTTTCTGGAATGTTTTGTTATGTGTACATAACATTCTAAAGTCTCATCATTATATGTGAGGTAAGAGTACTGAAGAATCAGGGCCAGACTGTTCAAGAGGATGACCTCAAGTGGGGTTTCTACACATTCTGGAAGGGACCTTTTTATTTACGCATCATTTTAATAATTAAATCAATAATTTTAATGAAATCAATAACATTTTACACAGTCATTTTCTTTTTCTTCTTTTCAGTTTGAATTGTTATTTTTGTTAGTTTTGAGTTGTTATTACCAAATGTTTTAATTGTCTTTTATATTATTATTTAATCTTTTGTAAGCCATCAAAGGACAGGGTAAAAATGTGCAAAGGACAGGGTAAAAATGTTTTAAATAAATAAAGTAGTCAAGTAAGTTACATTGGATGACAGATATGCTTTTCAATCCTTAAAACGTTATGATTAGTAAAAAATGAACATAGGGATCTCGGAGATACATTAGGCTCTACCAAATATATTACAAAATCTTTGTGCACTGTTATTTGCATGTCAGAAATACTTACTGCCAATATTGTAAAGCTTTCTATTTTGTGATTGCCTTGCTACTTAATTCTCTTCCTTTGAAACACAGATGCCAATACCTAGAACTTACTAGCTTCACTGTCTTTAGGAGGATTATTTAGGTATTATTTCTTTGAGCAAACTGTCTTCATAGAACCCATGCAACCACAAATCTTCTATTACCACCATTAAGCAAAAATCAAACTCCATGGGAGCATCCATTGACACAGCAGGTAAATTGCAAATAAATACAAGAAACATTCATTTAGTAAGACCTGCAACTCTGTTAAGGAAAGAGGAAATATGAAGCCTTGATTTAAGGGATTGTTTGCATTTAACCACTGCATTAGGACATGTTGAAAAAGAATAATAATTGTATACTTACCATGGATGTGGATTGCAGTCATTAATGTCTAAACAGAGAAGAGTAAAATGAATTACTGCACTGAAATATATAGGCAGTATTTGACATGGAACTTAAGCAGACTCACGAATACTTAACAACTAAGACATGTATGCTGAACCTTTTCATGTACAAAGTCTGTCTCCTGTTCAACTTCACTGGCAAGAGCAACTCTGTAGTCATCCCATATATACAGGAGCACTGACATGGAATGGCCAGGTGATTTCTGCTAAATCACCAAATACTGCTGAGCTTCATTATTTCTCTAAAATCAGAGGTTATGTCTCTTTTTTTACCAAAATGAATGAGTATAGGAAGGGAGCAAAAACCACCCTCTCCCATGCCTTTCTTCTCCTAGACCAGCTTACTTCCAGCAATCGGCTGTACTTGGGTAAAATGGCTTCAGATACCTGAACATGGCAAGGTAAGACAGGAAGGTGCTTGCATTTCAATGCAGACAGGGTATATGGGAAGAGGAAGGGGAGAATGAGTAATATTTGAGCTTGCCAAGATTATCCAAACTTCTAGCTGTTTACTTCTCTTGCTCACATTTGCATTCACTATTTCTTTTGAGTGAACAAAAAAATTGTTCAAAAATTGTGTGTGAACAGCTAGCTGATAGGAAATTGCACAAACATCTTTGCCATATAAACTAAAATGCAGATGATTTTAAATGTGTACACTTTGCAAAAGTTGCATATTTTAGGTACATATTTTGCAAATGTGACTTTTTAGTGATTTGTGATAGTAAATTCCTGGACATCTTTAGAAGGGAGATTTCATTTGTATTTATCACACTTCTATACTGTGCAATAAGCAAGATCTCTGGGTGGTTCACAACCATTAGTACTCCAACACAACTGGACGGCAACAAGCTCGAGGAAGCTTAACGCTGCAGTAGTTGTGACAGCACTCGCACAATTTAGTAACTATGTGAATAGAAACATAGAAACATAGAAACAGAGCGAGTCAGAAGGGGCCTCCTGGGCCATCTAGTCTGACCTCCGGCACCAGCCGGCTCCGCTCATGACATGCCCACCATGTGCATGTCCAGCCTATCTTTGAACACCCTCACCGATGGGGCCTCAACGACCTCCCGTGGAAGCCCATTCCACGCCCTCGGGGTCCTAACTGTCAGGAAGTGCTTCCTGGCATCCAAATTGAACCTTGGCTCCCTGAGCTTTGCTCCATTGGAGCGCGTCCTGCCTTCCTCTGCAGCGGAGAACAGGCCTCTCCCCATCTCCATGTGACACCCCCTCACATACCTGTATGTTGCCAACATATCCCCTCTGAGTCTCCTCTTCTCCAGGCTGAAGAGACCCAGTTCCCTCAGTCTCGCCTCATACCCCATCCCCTGCAAACCAGCCACCATCCTTGTGGCCCTACGCTGCACTGACTCCAACCTGGCTATATCCTTTCTGTAATGAGGGGCCCAAAACTGAACACAATACTCCAGTTGCGGGCGCACCAGAGTCATGTAGAGTGGTAGTAATACCTCTCTTGATCTAGAAGCCACACTTCTGGCTATGCAACCAAGGGTGGCATTTGCCCTCTTGACTACCGCATCACACTGCTGACTCATGTTTAGCCTGCGGTCAACCAGTACCCCGAGGTCCTTTTCACAAGTGCTGCTCTCCAGCCACTTGTCCCCTAACCTGTACTTATGACAGCTATTCCTATGCCCCAAGTGCAAGACCTTGCACTTCTCCACATTGAACGCCATCCTGTTGTCTCCTGCCCACTTCCATAGTCTGTCCAGATCCTTTTGGATCTGGTGTATCTGCTCCTCAGTTGTGGCCACTGCTCCAGTTTTAGTGTCGTCTGCGAATTTGATCAGCAGACTGTTCACCCCTTCTTCCATGTCGTTAATGAAAAGATTAAACAGAATCGGCCCCAGGACAGAGCCCTGGGGGACCCCGCTTGTCACTGGCTGCCATCCCGACGATTCCCCGCTAATGGTTACCTTCTGCTTTCGGTCAGTCAGCCATGCCCTAATCCACCGGACAGTGCTTTGGTGTATCCCAAAACTCCTCAGTTTCTCCACCAGGATATCATGGGGCACTTTGTCAAAGGCCTTGCTGAAATCCAGGTATACCACATCCACTGCATCCCCTCCATCTAGCCATCTTGAAACCTTGTCATAGAATTCCACAAGGTTTGTCTGGCAGGACCTGTTTCTGCGGAAGCCATGTTGTGTGGCTGTCAGCCTCCCTTCCCTATCTAGCATCACTAGATCTCTCTCTATTATGAGCCTTTCCATTGTTTTTCCTACAATGGACGTAAGGCTAACCGGTCTATAATTCCCCATGTCCTTCCTACTACCCTTTTTGAAAATTGGGACCACCCATGCCACCCTCCAGTCCTCTGGAACTTCACCCATTCTCCACGAGGCCTCAAAAATGGAGGCCAGCGGGCGTGAGAGAACCCCTGCCAACTCTCTGAATGCATTCTTAGATGTTGTGCTGTAAACAGGCTGGGACTTGGAAGGAGTATTTTGCTCCTTGCTACAAGTTCTTATCCAGACTGGGTTTCCCCCATGCCTTCTATTTACTCTAAAAGAACGTATATGCTAATTGAGGTCACATCCACTTTGGCACTAAGGCACAAAATGGAAATTTTATGTGGAAACACTGTAATCCAATTAAGATTCTTGTTTCTGGAAAAAGATATACTATTTCACTTCTTTAAATATATCAATGTTGGCACTGAAAATATTTGCTTATTGATTTGATTTGATTAAAGTCCACTCATTAGCATCATGCTCTCTGGGTGGCTATTACAATAATATTATCTAAAATAATGTAATTAAAATACAAAAGCTAACATAACATATACATAAACAATAATAAAACTTAAGTTAGTAAAGTAAAACTGGTGCAAGTTGATGCACAAATAATCTAAGTGTTGCCACAAATGTGCTGGAAAAGAAAAGTTTTAGTCACATGTCTAAAACTCAGCAGAGTGGGCACCTAAAGAATCTCTACAGTAATGCATTCCAAACTTGCTTAAGACTGGCTGAACTGACTATTATCCCAGAAAAATGTCACTAAATATGCTCTGCTGCAGGCTGTATGGGACTGTCTCATAGGTGTTACAAATAAATGTTAGAATGATCAACTTCTTCAAAAAGAGGACTGAGAAGTACTGAGTATACAGATCAATCTTTTAAAAGAAATTCATGTGAACCCCAAAAGCTCTTGTCTCCAGCACAGAAAACCCAAAAGGACACATTCTCCCTGCTTTGCCTGCAAATCCAAAGGATGAGTCTTTCCTGTTTTAGCTTTGTCTAGTGATGACAGAAAGGAAACTCACTCCAAATTCATTAACATTCTTTTCCCTGGTTTCCTGTGGTTGCACCCATCACCTGCCTACGCCCCACAGCCTTGTTGGCTCCTAACTGGCATAAATCCTTCAATGCTCTAATTCCCCTCTCCTGGGTTAAATCATCCTGGAGAAAGGGAGTCCATTAACTATGTTATGCTGTGTCTCCAAGGATACCCCTTTTTCTTCTAACAGTGATGTTGGCATTATGTAAATCAGTTTAGGATAGGATTGTTTAAGTACTGTTTTTCATCCTCTCCTGCTTATTTCTTCAGGTCTACTGATTTTAAACAAACAATTAGGATTAACTCACCCTTTTACACAGCCCACATATATGCCCTACTGATTTGGGCCTAAGACATTCTGGAATATACTACAAGTTTTGAAGGAGAAGGAAAGGGAACCCACTGACTGAATCTCTGGCTAGCAAGAATCTGAAGGGCTTGCTGAAAGCATTTATTTTCCCAATTTAATATAAATGATAAGTTCTGTGCTTTTTTCTCACAAAGACCTACATGTTATTAAAGGAGGAAATGGTGTCTGCCCACTTGTACAAAAAGCAACAAAGCATGTTCAAACTTGGTCCACTCTAAAGGCTAGGCCAAGGTAAGGCCTTCATATGGCAGTCACTTTTAGAAATACAGGAGATATACAGCCATGTCTTATAATATCAATTGGGGGGGGGGGGATCATAAATCTATTTCTAAGAAATGGACTCTCAGGTTCCTTTTCTAGAAATATGTGATACAAGTCTTTTATAACTTTTCTAAAAATCCCCAAGTTATTTCCCACTTTATTTCTATGTGTGTGGTTACATTTTTAACAATCCCCCAATTGAGAAAGAAAACAGTTTAAAATGCTCTGGAGTATCTGCTGAATCGATAGCAAAAAAATAAATTTGCAGGTACCAAGGAACACTCCCCCACCTAATTCCCCAACAGTATCTACCACCTTTTAAATAATAGCCTGCCCTCCTTCCTGCAACCATTTCAGGTAGAAGAGAGCAATCATCACAATTTACAATGAATAGAATTAACAACTTAACCAAGACAGATGCTATTAAAGATAATTTCAAAGCAGAATTAAAGATTTAGTCTAGATGTAACATTCTGTGCATGTTCTATCTTGAGCCACTAACTGAAGTTCAGCCACACCTAAGAAAATCAGTAAATCAGTATGCTAGTAAAATCCCCAATGCAATACACTTAGGGAAGCTATTCTAAGATGACATATAGCACAGTCTTTGCAAATCTTGTAATGCAGACTTACTATGCTAAGCATTTCTGTCCTACCAATGAACCATATTCTGAGGTTCAGACATTTATAACTCTTAGTCTAACATAAAGAAGAAAGCATACTTACTCTGAGTGCAAGTACGCCCTTCCCAACCTTCTTTACAAATGCAAGAAAAGGAATCTCCACTGCCAATGCAAGTTCCACCATTCAAACAAGGGCTAGGAATACAGCTGCTGTTCTTAGCTTAAATAGAGGAAAAAATGTTTTCAAAGCAAGGGATTTGGACATGAAAATTCAGCTGACCTCAACTACAAATCTTATTAAAACCAAATTAATCTCAATTTTTAAATTTTTAATCTGAGTGACATTAGAACAAAACAATAAAGAAAACAAAAATAATTAATTATCAGCTGAACTCATGGTAAAAGTCTGCCCCTTCCCCGTTACCTAAGCCATATTTCCACTTATACTTAGTAATATAACTAAGCATTCTCCTCACTGTCTTTATTATTGTATGTCAACATGGTTTTAGGTTAGTTTTATCCAAGAAAATGACTTAGATTAAGGGAATTCAATCTGTTGTAGATGGGGTTGCACTCTCCTTGAAAGAAGAGGTTTGCAGCTTTGGGTGCTCCTTAAGCTATCGTTGTCACTTGAGGCTCAGGCAGGTTCAGTGGCTCAGAAGGCCTTCCACCAGCTCCAACTGGTGACTCAGCTATACCCTGATTTGGACAGAGATCTATGCTAAACTAGATTATGGCAATGCACTTTACATGGGGCTGCCTTAAGACTGTTTGGAAGCTGTAGCTTGTGCAAAACATGGCAGCCACACTAATAACAAGGACCAGACAGTTGGATCATAGAACACCAATTCTGGTCCACTTGCACTGGCTGCCTATATGCTTCTGAGTCCAATCCAAGGTGTTGGTTTTAACCTATAAAGCCTTACATGGCTTGGAAGCATGGTAATTGATGAGACACCACTCCTGACTTTCATCTACCCAGATACTATGATCAATTTCTGGGGTCTGTTTCCAACTGAGGGAGGCTCAGTTGGTGGCAACAAGGAGAAGGGCCTTTTCAGTGGTGGCCCTCCAACTGTGGAATGAGCTCCCCACTGAGACCTGCCTGGTGCCAACTTTACAATGTTTTTGGAGCCAGGTAAAGACTGTCTGCTTCTACAGGGAATTTCAATTAGTCTACTGGGGCTTGCTAGTTGATAAAGAGCTAGATTTAAGCTTTTTTCAAGATTTTTCTTCAAGTTACTGTAATTTTAAATCTGTTTTAAATTTGATACTGAAAGCTTTTTATTATGTTTTAATATGATGCATTTTAGATTATATTTTAAATGTGCTTTTGCAAACTGCCCAGAGGGCATCTGCTATTGGGCAGTATAGGAAAATAAATAAACAAATGCTTTAAAAAAATTCCCAATTTCCTCACTCAGTCTGTCAAAACTGGCTTTAATTTTTACATCAAAGTAGCTAACTTAGACATAAACAAATATAAACAAAACCCTTTCCTCTACAGACCATTACAAAGTAAGCATGCTTTCTCCAGACCACTAAATAAGGAAGGAAAGACAAAACACAGATTGCTTGTAATTATCCTATTGAGCAAGGTAGCTGTATCCAAATCTGAAACCAAACCAGTCACCCATTACTGACCAGATTAAGTGCTTACCAATGTTGCAAGTGCTTCCTTTCCACTCCGGAGGACAAGAACATCTAAAAGTATCGCCATCATCATAACATGTCCCTCCATTGGTACATGTATTTGCATCACACTGGTACTCACCTAAAGGTCACGAAGACAAATTTAAGTAGTTGATCACACATACTTTTTTGTTTTTATTTTAGGAGTTAGTGCAGGATTTGTGCATTAAATAGGAAAGGGTACACTACTGTGGTATTGTACAGACCCAACTTCCTGGGTGTTTTGAGCAAAGGTGCTGTGGCACAATTGGGTAGCATACAAATGTTATAAATAAATAAATACAAGCAAGGGGCTTTTCTGGGTAGCCTGGGGTTAAAACAAACCACACAAGAAAATACATTACAAGTAAATTAACTAATTATTACCTGTGAAAGATTTTTAAAATTCGAAAGGACAGTTCAAAATTTTGTAAGATAATGCTATCAGAAGCTTTAAACTCTTCATTTTGACATTACAAGGTCATTTCAAACTCATGAAAGTCATTCAACATGTTGTGCCAAATTTTGAAAGAAGGCAGACAATTATTTGACTTGTTTGTCCACAACTTCCTTCATCAAATCAACTGTGCAATACTTCAGTGTTTCCTTTCCAACTTCTGATTATTTTAAGTAACACACCACCACCCAGAACACACTCACTTGAATGACATGTTTTTCCTTTCCAGCCATCAGTACATTCACAGTAAAAGTCATTCTCTAAATCAATGCATCTGCCTCCGTTGTGACATGGATTTGGAGAGCAGTCATTAACATCTAAAAAATTCAAAAATAAAATACCTTAGCAACAGATGTACAGGTTTTCAAAGAAAACTACTACAAGACAGAGAATAATCTCATCTGCTGAAACTGCAGAAGCAGCTGAAAACTGGCTTTATAACTATTTAATAATAAGAAACATCTAACAAGCCAAGTTGAGCTGTATGCCACTAGTCTTTGATCTGGTTTCAAACTTTACCTTAGCAGTAGACTGCTTTGGGCAGTCACGCTCATGTTCTGGCCTTCCAACTATTAGCCACCAAACCACAGGAAGACAATTTTGCTTAAAGCCATGAAATATATGGGACCAACTAAATTAGAGACCCTCTGATTTAAAAGGACTCAACTATCTCTAGATCAAAGCATCATTCTGCCTCACAAAGGCATTGTGAAGACACAACAGATGAGAGTGCAAAGGATTTTAATACCTAGACACATGGGACTGCCATAAAGTCATGATTCTGGAAACATGGTACACTTCTGCTACCCTGTGAATTACATGGGAAGACCTCTGCTTCACATGCAGAAGATGAGAGGTTGAATTCCTACCCTCTTGCAATACTAATGGATTTAACTTCTGTCTGGAACAGTGGAGGGCCACTAACATTCAGTGGACACAACACTAGTCTACACAGACCAATCGATTGACAATTCCTTTTAAGATCATGCACTCTGGACCTTTGACAGATAAAAACAAATTAACCCAGCTTTAAGAATTAAGGATACAATCCTAAATATAATTCCCTCAACTAATCATCAAATAATGCCTGTGTAAAACAGACTTATGACTGGGCTGCAAGTGAGGATAAGACCCTGTAGCTACTTCCACCATGCTAACATATAATTATACTCACTGATGTCACATAGTTTTCCTTCCCAGCCACTCTGGCAGAAACATCTGAAATTGTTGACCTCATCTATGCAAGTGCCACCATTCTTGCAAGGGTCTCCAAGACAGTCGTTGATATCTTAAGAACAACAATGCACAATCAATACTATCATATTATTTATCTCAATAAAGTAAAACACACCATGACTGTGTGTACAACTAAAATGTTGTGAAAAAACTTAGGAGATGCTCCTCTTGTTTCAAGATAAAACTGGACAGATTTATGAAAGACTGAAATGTGAATTACTCTATTGCTTTGTTTGGAGATATAGAGCTATTCTTCTGAGTGTTCAGTTTCCATCTAACTTAGGAAGTCTCTACTACCATCACAGAAGCAAAAGAAACTCTTCCACTTAAAGATGGAGCATCATATTGGACAGGATTCCTGCTTTGGTGACCTCTTTAAGGAACATCTAGCCTATGGCTATCACTTATTTGAGCAACCTGGACTTTGCTTTATCAAGCTACTCCTTGTCTGTCCAGGCATTTCTAATATCACAAGTCTGGCTCACTCCATCCAGCTTTCTGTAATTTAGAAAATATGGGTCAATTTGTAGGTGAATTATATAGATTAGAATAAGGCTTGTCAGACTAGCTAGTGGGCTTGGTTTTTCACCAAGTAAAACCAGGTACAAAATAGCTACATGAGGGGAGATGGTGCCTCAATGCTTATATGTGCTCAGCCCAGGAATTTGTTTTCATACTTTAAAGTTCTGTATATACATGAAATGTCCTGGTTTTTCCACAAGCTCCTTTGGTTATGAGAATCTTTTTGATGCTGTTAAGTTACTGGAAATGGGAAACTTTTGCCAATCTATAAGAAGTTAGGCAAAAGATCTACCAATAATCATCCAAAGATCAGCCTATGTGCCTACCTGGAGGCAGGGGAGGGCATTAAACTACAGGGCCTTCTGTTATTTTCTACACTTACAAGTTATGTTCACCTTGAATATCATAAGCAGTCATCTGAGTGTGAATTGCCTAAGTGGTACCCATGCACTACTTTAAAGCAGGGTTGAGCATCTGAGGGAGTTATTAACCCCCGCAGACTGCATCCCCCTTTTCACAGCAGCATTTTCAAACAAGCTAACTTTGACCTTTTCAGCACCCCATAGCTGCTAAAGAGGCAATTGGCCCCCGGGGGGGAGCCTTGGGGGGGGCTGGTTTTCAACTATGAACTTTATTTGGAAATTTATTTTTTATTTATTTGGAAATTTATAGGCCGCCCCTTGCCACAAGCCTCAGGGCGGCTTAAGAAGAACAGCTTCCTGTAAACATCTCCCCAAGTGATCATTGTCCAATGAATCTTTCCATAGATCATGAATGAGCAGCCATCATTTAATGGTTTGCATTACATCATGCTTGATAAGACACCTGCTCATTTACTGCAAATGCAGTTATACATAGAAACTGTCAGTCATGCCCAAGCTTTGCATCTTGTACCAATGACCTAGCTCTCAATCCCATTAGGTACCTAAGTTCTCACCCTAAATAGTTTAAAGGTAATGTTCTTTAAGTCAAGTCTAAGCTTTAGCGCGTTCTTTTTAATAAAACAGTTTTCTTCTACTTACTTTCATGGCAGTACATTCCAGTAAAACCCTCCTCACAGGCACAAGTGAAATTGCCTCCTGCTTGACTGACACATTGTCCATGAGGCCCACACACACTGGAGGAGATTAAGCGGATGCCTTTTTGGGTAGCATTCGTGAAGACTTCTATTGTACAGCTGTCTATTACTAAGAATAAGATAGGACAGGTTTAAAATACGAACATAAAACTTACATATTGGGTAGAAGTCCAGTATTGAAAGGAGTGGCTTTTTAGTTCTTGGTGCATGGATATTCATTTAATATTTAAATTTTACTAATATTTTGGAGAAAAAAACTTAGGCATTTTATCATAACTTTCTTATGCTAAAAGATGCATGTTATATACAAAGTTGTTAGCAAGCAGATTTGATCATGTAATCTAGATTAGGCCATGTGATTAAAAACACACAGAGCAACTTTATTTAAGGGGTAAGTGAAGAAAAGGCTATGTACACCCCACACATTTATTTTGCTCAGGAGGCCTGATAAGCTATAGTTTTTTCTTTCATCATTTGGTTCTTGTCTATTTGTTACACCAATTTAAAAAATTGAGCACATGATAATTTCTGTTGCAAGATGCACATTCTCAGATGGCTTTTAAGTACTTCTCTATTATAAAGCAGACATTTTAGAGGACAGGAGATTACCTTTACAAGAATTATTTTTACAGTGGTCCTTGAGATGAGAGCAGTTCTTTCCATCATAGTCATCAGAGCAAGCACAATAATAATCTTCCCTCAGATCATAACATTTAGCACCATTTTGGCAAGGGTTAGGCTTGCAGAGATCAATATTAATCTGCAAAAGATTTAGACAACATTGGTTGAATTGTTCTAAAATATGCCAACAGGAAATGTTGCAGATTCAGAAGGCTAACACTTGTCATAGATACCTCAGCTTTACAAATTAGCTGTGTATGCTCAGGAATGATTTCAGTGACAGGTGTATTCTGAAATCCAGCTTGTTCCTATTTAAATCAGAGCAGCACAACTCAAATCCCTATGAGCTTTTGAATATTCTAGGAGAGGTACTGCCTTAAACACACACACACCGAGAGCAAGGATTGTTTTTAACCCATTCCATTAACTCCCTTGTCTACTTTGCCACCCCTACTGTGCTCTCTTCTTTCTTCTCTCCATACCAGACCAGGTCTTAAAGCTGGTACGCAATTTCTCTGAACAAGTCACAAGGCAGATAAGAAACAAAGTTTGTCTTGCATTTTTCCCCTCTAATAAATTGGCCAAAAAAGGGGTAACAGGCAAGTAAGGAGTAATGAAGAAAGTTGCTTCTATTATCCATCCTATCAACCGACTACTCATCCATAGTAGTCAAACCACTATCTAATCAGTCCTCACCTGAAATACTTCAGTGAAGTTGCAATCCAAACTATTATAAAAAGCACTTAACCCCCTTCCATAGGGCAACAACAGAAGAAAGAGGGAAATACTAGGAAGAACACTCTAAGGATTCTCAATAACAAGGTGAAAGCCAGTAACTGAGAAAAGGGATACTGTGAAAGTAGTCTATTTAGAGCGTCTTCTTTTCATTCTACATTATTCTGTGTTTTAGGGACAGTCTTAACTGACACTTTGTTTACTCCATCTGGTTTCTTTAAGCCTTTTTTGCTCCATTTCTATATCTTGTGCTCCTGCTATTTAAGTTCCCCCTGCCCAATTTAGCAGCAACAGCACACATGACTTTTGCTTTCAGATTTGCACATTAAGAATGTCCTAGATACATCTATACAGCATGGCTACCAATAGGCTTGAAAGATGGTTCAAACACCACCACATAGTTCTGAATCCAGGATGGAGGGGGGGGAGTAAGTAGGCAGGAGGTCTCTCTTGTCAAAATCCCCCACCCCTGCAACTTGGTGGACTTGGGCATGCCTCATATTCTCGTACAAAAAATAAAGAGCTGCAATGGACAGGAATGAGGCTGCAGTTGGGTCAGTGGCTTACACTGTATGAGACTGAGTTTAGCATGAAACAGGATACGTAAGATGTGAGATTGTTTACATAGGGCAGCTTCTCTCAGGGAAGGGGATGAGGAAGGGTTACTGTCCCCCACCGCCCTTGCAGACCTGTATTAGCTCCCTCCCTGCAACTGAAAAAGCAAGCAATATTGTAACATTCATTGCTCCTCTCTCCCTTTCCTCTGTAGAATTCATGGCAGCTCACAATTCCTCCCCCCCCCCCCCACAGCCTTTACCAGGTAAATGTAACACAGATAGAATCCATTTAGTAATTCAAAGACACACATTTGGCAGAACTCCCAAGAAACCTACTCTATGTACAAGTACCTTCTGTGCAAGATCACATATTGTTTTAAAGTAAAGTGCTGAAATAGCCTTTGGAGAACTTAGCAGGGGATTGTATCTTCCAAGTACTTTAGAATGCTTATGTTACAAACACAAACAGGCTTTTAAAGTACTCTCTCCCATGCAAAAAGCTGCATATGTATTTGGAATGCGTCTCATTTTAAGAGCTGGATACAACCCTTCCATTTGCTCATCAGCTACTTGAGGTTTTTTTTTTAAGGAACCCTTCTATAGCTTTTCTTTTGTCCATATGCAGCAAGCAGGTTTTGCAGTTTAGGTTCCATGAATGTGCACATTTAAACAAGGTGGTTTAGAGCTGATTTGTTACCATCATGATGATGAAAGTGCCAAATTTAAACAAGACTTGTACCATGTAAACCTTTACACAGACAAATCCTTTTAAGGAAGCAGCTAATCTCAATACAGTTGCTTTGTGTCAACTACGTTTGCTTTAAAGTAACATCTACCTGTCAGCAGGGGAGACACAGCATAACCATGGCATCTATTGGATAAAGATTCTCTACTTTGACTGGGGGATGGGTGAGTGAAGGAGAGACACATTCACTATCATTTTCTCTATGGCTTAGACCTTCAATGTTATTTTGGAGTTGAAACAGCCTCCAGCCTCCTCTGGATTTAAAACTGTTCTTTTTTTTTAAGAGGGAAGCTATGAAAAAAGTTGAGAGAATTCTCTTAGCCCTATCATGCATCCCCCATTTGTTTCCTTCTATTGGTGCAGGTTTCCCTTTTGCAGCTCTGCTTCTGTAATGGGATGAAAAAGCTTTTGCAACAGGAGGTAGACACTTCCTGAAATACTAAGGGCATGATGCCAAATTCCTTCGTTATTCATCTGATAACCCAAAGTTATAAATCACAGAAGCAGCCAGAACTCAGTTTGCAAATAAAAACCTACCAAACTGCATTGTGAAGAGTTGGACCACTGGTCCACCTAGCAGACACTAGTGAGAAATACCAGCAGTGGGCCTCTGACGTTTTCAGCCAGATTCCTTCCTAGCCATGCCTGGATATGCCAAAGATTGAACCCGGGACCTTCTGCATGAAAAGCAAGTACTCTGCCACTGAACTAGAAATATATCTCCTGCCATTTATGCCCCAATACATTTTTCCCCTTCATTACCTTTATATAACCTATAAATCCTATGAACAATCACAGAAGTCAAGTGAACGACACTCCTCTGTATGAATCCTTGATAAAACATATGAGAATCAAGGGCAGTCTGGAGTTTCCAGCAAGTGCTGGAAAGCTTGTGTGATATATAGGAACAGGATGTCCTCCTACCCACTGGGAATCTTTTTAATAGGGTTCTCGCCCACTCTGGGATGAATACGGCACACACCTCAAAGATTATTTGAACAAACATCTCAGCTTTCTGGGTTACACAGCAGGCTGATACACTAACTCTTATAATTGTCTACTAGCAAAAGAGAAGGGATTCCAAATCTCTGTTTGGAAACAGCTGTTTGCTTGTCAAGAGATGTGCTATTTAGCAGCTTGTCAATGCAGTTTGTTCATCTATACAGGTTAACATTATGGGGAAATCTGTACCTCTCTTTAATGAAGAATTTGTCATCGACAAAACCCAAGAATAGAGCATAAATCAGTCATTCCACTTTGAAAGAGGAAAACTGTGTTACCTATCAATGGACACATTGCAGTACAAAATGTTTGTGCAAATACTCTTATTCAGTGCACACACATACGTTTTTGTTTTTGCACACAGGCATTTTAAAATTTGAAAACTCATCTCTAA
This sequence comes from Varanus salvator macromaculatus, assembly GCA_023646645.1. Taxonomy (NCBI): domain Eukaryota; kingdom Metazoa; phylum Chordata; class Lepidosauria; order Squamata; family Varanidae; genus Varanus; species Varanus salvator. Next base: position 27,430,050 of record JAIXND010000624.1, on the reverse strand, counting down.
CCTATAACCTTTAACAGGATAATGGAATAAACACATAAAAAAGCAATACTTATATGTATTCTTTCAGCACTTTGTAGTTTCAGATTCTAAATATAGTAAGACTAGGGATGCTCTCCTGTGCTTGCCAGATTTCTTTCCCACACTCTGCCCTGGCCAGGAAGCAAACTAAGCTGAGTTCATGTCCACAAACACTTGGGAACACTGGCAGATTCTTTGTGCAACGTATCCCAAGTACAAAGTGTGCAAAGCCTGCAAGTCACGCATGTGGAAGAACTCCACTTGAACTTGCTTCCTTCAGGGCATACACACAAGCACTCAGCATGAAGGGAAGACTTAGGGAAGAGGAAAAGCAGGTCAGAGTCCAGGGAGCCAAGCTGAGAAAATCTGACAAATTTCCACCCTCAAATCAGATTTCTCCACACACCAAAAGCGGTCTCTGTCTTTACCTCCCCCCCACCCCCAGCCTATAGTGATGGACAACTCATGAATCAAAACAATGAAGTAGAGCCCAGGAGATGGCCTATGGCTGCAACCTCACCCAGCACTTCACAGTGCATTCAGTGCCCTGGTAAAAGTGCTTTTCAAAAAAGGACAAGGATGCTAGTGACTCTAGCCAGTCCTACTGTTGTCCCAGCATGCCTGGCTGCTAGGCTCCTAGTGCAAAACAAGTGTTGCTTGTTTACACAGTACAGTATGTGAACAACTTATATTAATCTACAATGCCAAAGCCTTGGATCTTTCCAATTTCAGTTTTGCATAGCATTTCTTTCCAGAATTCTATCCATCAAGGCTATTAACAATTCCAGAGCTTCCTTCACCTCACAGAATGCTCCTGAGAAGCCTTGTGGACATAGACAACGGAATCCATTGACCAGGTTATCACAGCGACCTGCATTTTGGCATGGGTTGCTCATGCATTCATCAATTTCTGTTTCACAGTTCTTTCCTGTAAAACCATGAGGGCATATGCAATGATATCCATTCACTTCATCCTAAAGAAAAAAAATGAGAGGAGTATTCATTTTCAGGGGGTGCTGCAAATTAACTTTCATGCACAGTAAAAGGAAATCCTTCCACATATTGTTTTTAAAGACAGAAGCAAGGGATGGACCCAACAGTACTGGAGGATCTTGAATTCATTATCCTACAGCTTTAATCCAGACTCATGGGCACCACCTGATAATGTCTGGTTAACTACAGTTAAAACGCTATGGATTAACATGAGGTTTATTATTCCAGGTTAATCTCTAGAGCTTTGTTTTTTAAAGGAAAAAAAATAAAATAAAAGGAACACATTTCCAACCATCTACTACAGAGCCTGATGTCATAGAGAAGCTGCATACCAGAGTAACAAGATCAGCAGTTCAATGTTTGAATGTTTAGAATTCTTGGACAAATGCCATTTGGTACAACTACTTAATCAGTTTGCTCCAAAGCAAACTATGAACATTTCAGTGAGACAGTTCTTCCTGTTTACCATCCAAAATTGCTTATATGGACTGTACTTCAGACACTCTACTTAAAACTTTCATTAAAAAAAAAAGGGGGGGGTTGGTCACAATATTGCTAGCCAAGCCCAACTGCATAAGCAATGGGGAACATATGAAGCCAGACCTTCCCCAAGGTATGTTAGAACTCTTCTTTGAAGTTCTATTTTATATGTCGTACATATCTTACAACAAATATCTTGTATTTCAAGTCAATCAACAGCCTTCTTGTTTACAGAAATGATAAGGTGGGCAGAGGAGAGTGAAGACTGTATTTCCACCCAATTTCTTTTTTCAGATGTAAGCCTCCTCCAAACTGATAGACACTTAACAACAAACCAATAAAAGAAATGCATTTTAATGAACTATTTGGACATAATCCAGAAAAGTTACAAACAGAGGGTCTTCCAATTTCATTAGAAGAGTTAATCATGCCCTTACATTCCTCCAACTGAAATTAAAGGAAGCTAAGTGCTCAGCTAAGCTAGCTCAAGTCATGTGTATTTAGATTTCTTTTTTTCATTAACTAACAGTAGTCTCTCACCAGTGTAACTTTCATTCCCTTGAAACAGAATGAATGAACAGTATATGCTGTTAGAAGGCCATCAAACACAGATTTATGTAGGCTTCCTGTATCCTTTAGCCTACTATTAGCAATAAATAGGCAATTTAAATAAATTGTCATATTCAATTTGAGGTAATGCAACGCTCAGGGGAAGAGCAGCTGAAATATTTTATGTTGCCTACAAGTACAGAGCCTATTGGCTATTCATGAGGAGCTACTTGTTTGTATTGTCACAGGAACAGAAGATCAGGATAGGACTGGGTAAGAATTACCAAATTTGGTTATTAGTGATCTTTGCCTTGCAGTATTTGAATCTGAATTGGTAGCTTAAAAACAAAACAAAGTAAAAAAAAAAAAAAAAAAAACTCAGTCTTACCTTACAAGTCCCTCCATTTTGACACTGCCCATGACAATCATTAATATCTAGGAATAAAACATGCAAAGCATTAAAATAAAAGATTGGAAATGAAAAAACTGAACACTAAGGAATAACATCCTTTCATTTCATATGCTCATCTGATGTTTTCTGGAGGAAAGGAAATACATGCTTTGAAAGAGTCGAAACAATCATTCCAGGTATTATGCAACAAGATGCTGTATGCAAGTTTTCCACAAGACAAGAGCTCCCAAACTACTTTCAGTTAGTTCATTCCAAAAGCTAAGGCTTTAGATGCAAGGAAATATTTGCTAAAGAAGTCACCATACAGAGTTCTTTGGAAGGCTTAAAAGTTACATTTAGAAATGATTGGGAAGTCTTAAGTTAGCAATTAAGAACTATGTTCTGTTTTAGTCTAGAAATAAAACTCTTTTAGGGTCAAATGTATATACTCGAGATTAAATACTAACTGATGTGACAATTTACTCCTTTCCATCCTGGAATGCAGTCACAGTAATATCCACCAATAAGATTTTTGCAAGAATGAGCATTAAGACAACGTTTCCCTTCACACTCATTAGCATCTGTGAAAGAAGAGAAAGAAAAGCAGAGAGTAAAGAACAAACCCAGAAAGTCTGCCCTTGCACCAAAGCAAAGCTTTCATGCTTTCTAAATATCAGCTACACGTCATCTGCTATACTGATGCATGTTTGCTGATATTTTCAACATGCATGCTGTATCCTTTTCCCTAATAAAATGTTCAGATTTTTATATCATACTAAAATTCATTGAACAGCTAAAGCAGAGGGAGGGAGTGAAAGTTGATCTGCACAAGTTACCTCACCATGTCTTTGAAGATTGGCAAGTTGCTTACCTGTAACTGTTGTTCTTTGAGTGGTAATCTGAGAATTTGCAGAGATGAACTCTGTGACTGTTCCCAGGGAGATTTAATAGGTAATACTGTTTTGGTAGACTCCCCCATGACAGTGTCCATATAAAAGGAAGGGGCTCCTGCCATTTTCCTTCATTTCCAATGAGGCCACCCAGTGACCTCGGGACCAAGGGAGGATCAGTTGTACTGACCCTACATTCAGCAAAGCAATACCATTCCTGCATTCATGAGCAGTGCCATAAGGGATGGTACTAGGAGAGCACCAGTACTAATTTCACATTCAATAAAGTAGCATTATATCCACAAAAGGAAGGGAAAAACCAGGAAGACATATACAAACATAGATCGCTACATTGCTCACAACACCCACTAGGGTAGACAGGTGGGTTGTGTGAATACACAGATGACCATTTGAAGAACAATAGTTACAGGTAAACAACTTGCCTTTCTTCTTTGTGGACTCTCTGCATCACACATATGGGTGCTTAGCAAGCTTACGCATACATGGCTAGTGGGGCGGTGTCATCATCTAAGTATTGCTGACAGGACTGCTCTCCTGAAAGCAGAGTTGGCTCTGGCTCGAACACTGAGATGATAATGCATGACAAAGGTGGATGGAGTCAACCATGTTGCAGCTTTGAAGAGATCTGGGTAATGGGATGCCTGCATGCAAAGCTGCCATCACTTGGGTCATGTGTGCTTTAGGTCACACTAGGAGCTGCAGCCTGGATAGCTCATATGTGTAATTGTTCATATGACGCAGCATGAAAGTCTCTGTGGCAAAGGAGGTTGACCCTTTGCCTTGCTTTCACAGCAAACAAAAAGTTTGGGGGATTAATGAAAAGACTCAGTTCTCAAGTGGCAGAATGCCAACACTCTGTGCACATACAGGGTAAGAAGAGTAGATGCTATCAGGCTGGACAGGGATGGGAAGAAAGCCAGTAAAATGTCATGGTTTAAATGAAATAGGGATACAACATTGGGTAGAAAGGAGGGATTCAGACTGAGTACTATCTTATCATGATGGAAGACAAGGCATGGAGGATCCATCTGTAGGGCACAAAGCTGGCTAGCTCATCAAGCAGATATGTGTGCTATCAGCTCTGGATCATGACATAGAAGGAGGAGATGGCTGCTTGGTGGACTCTGATGGATCATCCCTTTAGGCAAGCTGCAATAAACTGGCTAGATAAAGAATCTCTTGGGATCAAATATTACAAAGGCTTTCCACTTTGTCTTGCATGATTTCCTGGTGATCAGCTTCAGACACACATTTAGGATGGAGTTCAGTTGCTTGTAGAGAAGAGACTGTACCTGTCCTAGTCCATGCAGTCAGGTAAAAGGTTTGAGTGTCTGGATGAAGAATCATCTTGTGAGATCAGGTTTGGTATCAGTGGGAGCAGGCTACAGTTCCCCTTGGAGAGGTTGAGGAACCAAGTGAACCAAGGCTGTCTTGGCCACCAGAGGGTGATCATGATGCAATCTGTTCAGGTTCTGATTTCATTTGCTCCTCTTGAATGCTGAGACTCCTCCTGCTGAGGGAGTCTCTAGGCTGTTGTCAGCCCCAGTGATGTGGATGGCTGTCAAGGTGATGCATCAGCTGATATACCAGTCTCAGATTTGAACAGTGAAGCATGGTAATGGAATTGATCTTGTACTTCCCTGTTAAGGAACACCACCGTGGTATAGAAACAGAGCAAGTCAGAAGGGGCATCCTGGACCATCTAGTCTGACCTCTGGCTCCAGCATTTATCATTACCAGAAATGACGGCTCTGGAATCAGATATTCCGATGATATTCCCCTGGGGAGGTTAGTACAATGGGTCCTCCAGGAGAGGCTGGAACAGACCATAGCAGACATCCAGAAATGCTTTTGAGGGTGGTGGACTGCTGGGATGAAGGAGTAGACAAACCACAGTTGCAGTGGCCGCATCTGGAGTCTGGCCAAGGTACCTACAAAGTTGCTGTAGTGAGACCAAGAAGCCACTGAATCTGGAGCGCCGGCACTGCACATTGCTGCTTTAGCTTAGAGACCCTGGGAGATATGCTGCCACTTTGATGGCATTGATGCATGCCCCAATGAAAATGATGGGCTGGGAAGGGGGAAGAAGAGATTTTTCTGAGGTTATACAAAGGCCCAGTCTCTCCAATGGACTGCACGTGGAGTGAATCACTGCCACAAGCTCCAATCCAGCTGGTGCTACCAGCAACTAGTCATCCAGGTATGGATATACCTGGTCTTTCCATTGATGAAGCTGAGCACACACCATGGCCATACACTTTGTAAAAGTCTCAGGGGAAGTAGAAACTCCAGATGGTAGAATAGAAATTTGGAAAGTGTCTCTCCTGATTTGGAAAAAAAAAATCTGTGGCAAGGTGCTAGAGATGTAGAAATAAGTATCCTTGAGGTCAATTGATGCAAACCATCCTCCCCATTAAAGGAGGACCAGAAAGCGTTGTAACTTACAGAACTTTTTAGGAGAGATAAAAAAAAGTTAAGATCTCTTAGGTCCAGGATTGAACAAAAGCTTCCATCCCACTTTGGTAGGAACGAGGAACTCCCAGTAAGTAGAAGAGGCAGGTTTCTGCTCAATTGCCCTCTTTGATAGGAGCAAGTGAATCTCTTCCATTAGTGAAGATGCAGGCATTGTGAGCACAGTACCAATGGGCAGGAGTGCATCACATTCAATCCTGTACCCTCTCTGGATGATAGCCAGCACCGAAGTGTCTGATGTGATTGTCTGCCACACAGGCAAGTGGGGAGAGAGATGGTCCTGAAAATCAAAATCAGAGGAGAGTGATGTGGAGAGGCATGGACCAGCCCCTAGAGAAAGCCATCACATCCTTCCTTGTCCTTCTATGTCCACCTTTGGCCATGGCAGTACCAAATGTCACTGCATTTCCTCCTATTAAAAGGTTGCTGTTGGCACAGTGCCGTGTATGTTTTGAGACAGGGGAAAGAGAAACTTCCTTGCCCAAACCACTTATGTGGCCTAGTAGTGGGGGAGTGGAAGAACCCCATCCTCTTGTGGTTGTTGTCCTTGCCTTGTGGATAGGATACTGTCTATGTGCTCATCCGTCTTTGCATTGAAAAGCCCATCCCATCAAAGGGTAGGTTGTTGATATATGGGCCGATCACCTTTGTGAGATCAGACAAGCGTAGCCATGCATGCCTCCTGAATGCCACCATGCTGTTCGTTGCCTTGGGCCCACAGTCCACCTGATGCCTGGCAGTGCTGATCTGTATCCTTGAGAGGCACACTGCCTTATTCAGGAATACCCTGGTGCAGGCCCATTGTTCTCCTGGTAGATAGCTGCAGAGGGAATCCAGCTTCTCCCATCAGAACTGGTACCTTGCCATGGTGGCCTAGTAATCAGCTAGTTTTAGTCCCAGGTATAGATATGCTTTGCAATGGTATTCAGGCAGTGTCCTTCAACAGCTGATGGGGTGGTGTGCTGGCAATGCAAACTTCCTTGAGCTGATTCAACCACCACAGAGTTCGGCTTAGGGTGTTGGAAAAGGAAGGCCACATCCTTCTCCTGCATGTGGTACAGTCTCTCAAAGCTTTTTTCTGTTGCCTTACCTTTCCGATATTTTGAAGCATCTGTTTCTTTCAAATCCTCATGATTTTCTGCTTACCATTTTTTTCTACTCTCCCTCCAAAAATTATATAGACAACAAACAAAGAAAGTCTCTCTGTCTCTGTGCCTATTGCCATCTTCAAGTGTTCTTTTCTCCCTCTACTTGCCTTTCTACATCTTAGCATCAAGCTCCATCCTGTAAATGTGTCCGCTGTGACACCAAGATGCTCTTGACTGATGGGTATTCTTTGTCTCTCCTGTGCCTTGGCAAGGGACAGATTGTAGATCATTGCCCACATTGCTGGGTCTTTTCTAAGTAAGCCTGTAAGCAAAGGGCCTACTGTGTCAACACAGGATTGTCGAACAAGTCCTTTGCATGGCTTAGGGCTAGCCTAAGTCTTCTTGACCATCTATGGTGTACTCTCTGCAGATCCATGCCATCTGCCACAACCACTGCTCCCTTGGTGACTCTCCTGGTGATGACTTCACCAGCCCCAAATCTGGGGAAGATGGTAAAGCATAAAAAGGCCAAGAAGCTGGCCAAATGGGAAAAAGTACATTCTAAAGACCCTGTGGTACCGAAGTCTAAGTGGCACCAAATTGAGCCATGTCTGTTACTACCCACCATGGAACCACCTGTGGGTGCTTCTTTTAAATTACTGGGGCCAGTACCAGTACCAAGACCTAAGCTCATCTCAACACTGGTGTCAGAGAGAGAGATTAGGGATGCACCATTAGGTACCAAGGTCTGCAGGAAATGTTCCCACCCAATTTATTTTTTAAGCCATTAGAATACCATTTGATTAGCACAGCATTCTCAGAAAGGAGAATTTCTGACTGGGACAGGCATTTGGTTTCACAGGTACTGCAACTGTACCAGGGCTTCTTTGATCTGTGGGGTCTGTACCACCAAGGACCCAAGTGTGATCCCTTGTATGGCATGATGTACTGCCCTGATATTTTTGGGGAGTGGGAATAAATCGCTGAAATGCCACTGCTCTGTCTCTTGATATCTTCCTGGCCTGTTTCTTCAGACCAAGAGCTCTTCTGCCCCACAGAACTGCCTGCCCCTCCTGCATCAGCCTTCTGCTTAACCATTCCTGTACCAACTCTCTCCAACATACCTTCACTGATGGATGTTGAGGATTAGAACAGGAACAGGAGAGAACAGGAAAGAACTTCCTGAGGAAATGGAGGCAGTTGAAGAAAAACTGACAGAAAATGGTGGGAACCCTTCTCTTTTATAGACACAGGGTGGGGGAAGAGTTCCCACCAAAATGCTTTTAGCTATTAAATCTACCTGGTAACAAGCTCCACACAGAGACAACAAATAAGAAAGTGAACAATTTTAGTTTAGGGGGACTGTAGAAAGCAGAGGGTGTTTTTGCAGTACCAATTTTCCAACTGGCAGTTTAATTGTGAATTAAGTAGAACACATATCCAGCATGGAGAACCTCTAGGAACAGAAGAGGCAAGAAATGCAGCATTCAAAGGAAAGGACAGGTTCCTCCATCTTCTCTACAACATATTGCAATATATGGATATGCAGCCAGAAATCCCTCATGCTGGAGTTCAGCCAATCTGGTTATCATGTTTAGGCCAAATGGCCTATGCTTGTTACCTCACTAATTGGTTTTCCCTAATGTCATTGCCCATTCCTCCAGCACAAAGAGTATTAAGCATTTACCCTCACATTTGATTCATCCTTGTATGAGTTTGAAAAGTAACACAAATAAAGCCTGCCCATGCACCTGCAGATTTAGTTCAGATGCTTCCCTGAGACATGCATATACCAGAGAGAAGATATAGGAGTAAAATAAGGTGCAGGAATAGGGGTGAAACCAATGACAACACAATGAGCCAAAACACAGTGCACAGTACCTTAAAAATGCAAACATATGCTAATTTTAACAACCACAGAATTAAAACCACCACTCTCATGCCCAAAACACCTTCATCCACACTTCTAGCTTGCATCAAGGCAGGGAAGAATGCTTCAGAGTGTTTAACACTGCCTGCATATAATACATAGCTCCTGCAGACAGAGGTAACTTATATGCTCCCAATCTTCCCACTGAGGAAGTAGCAGCAAAAATATTAAAGGAAACTTTAATACAAGATAATTGTAACACTGTCAAAATAATGAATGCATTTTTCCCGAAGTTATTTTTCAAGACAAGGCATGTTCAAGAGTTAAGACTTACCAAGCTGGCAGGTTGCCCCATTCCACTGCTGTGGGCATATACATTCATACCCAGCAACACGATCAACACAAGTTCCACCTCTAGCACAAGGGTTGGATGCACATTCATCAATATCTAGGAAGGGAAATAGTGGTCTGAGACAGTTTTAGAACTGCATAGGCGTCACACAGATTTCACAGCAGAAAGGGGTCTAGCTTTATCTCTAGAAGAGTGATGGAAAACCTGTTACCCTCATGATATTTTGCTCTACTCATTCCCTTCAAATCCAAGCAACATAGCCAGCAGCCCAAAAAGATGGGAGTTAAAGTCAAAATGTCCGGATAGGTACAGATTCACCAACCCTGCACTAGAGAAAGACAGTCCAACCTACAGACAGCTTTGAAAACCATCAACTTAGTCTCTGATAGCCTTGTATCTCTTATGTTTGAGGGTCAGAAAGAGATCAGTTTGATTGACACATGCCAGAATATTTCCACATTTAGTAACAGGTAGATACATGTATTAATTAAACCTTCCATGATTTTAAGCACAGGAGTTCCAAACGTGTGTGTTAGAAGAAGTTGCCCTCTTCTATTATTCAGTAACATAAATGTCTTTTCATAATCTGCATTTTATATTAACCTGCATGTTTTAGGGTTGTTTCCATTTTTTATTTACCAAAGGCCTTCCATAATCATTAATATTAGCACATTAACACCAAAAATTCCATTAAGTGATTTAGCTGAACTTCATGAACTTTTCTTAAGATCTCAAGTGCTGAAGTGATTGTTCATCTGTTTCATCAACAAGATATAAGTCACACTACTTATGACCCAAGCTGTACCTACCATTAGCACATGTTGGTCCATTCCATCCTTTGGGGCACTGGCATTTAAAGCCTGATGAAGTTTCATGACATGTTCCACCATTAGCACAAGGATTTGATACACAAGCATGCTCAGCTAATGAGAAAAGAAAGAATAGCACCTGAATCTAGGTTTCAACATAGTTCTTTTTGAGTAAGCAAAGAGACCCCCCCCCCTCAGCTAGTTTTAGACCCACATTTCTTTGTTTCTGTGGAAGAATAGAGAGGACTGCCAGATTCTGAAAGCTTATCTGCTCTTGTATAAATTACTGCTCAGATGCTTGTCTCATGCAACATAGAAAGTCTCATTTAAACCTAATTCATAGCCATGGACTGATGTTTCATGAATAAGCCACAAGAAGCTCAAGCTTATGTACTTCCAACAGAGTGCTTCTTTTCCACTCATAAGCAGCAATTACTTTCTTCTGAATTTTGTCTGGATAAGCAGCACATTATGGTTTGCTGCATGCAAGAACTAGCAGTTGGAAATTTCTAAGTTCCAGTTAGGGCCATGTGGGAAGATAATGGAGATGGGTCTGAACTTCTTCATGTCTTGTTCAAGTCTCAGTGAGCCCATGGCCTCTTCACTTTGCAAGGCCTATAATATGAACAGCAATTAAGCTGTGTTTCAATTTAGTCAGCAAGGGTGTCAAGTATTGGAAAACTCCTGTTTCCTTTAATCTTGAAGATATATCCCAGAAATAAGATATGTCTGTATATTTGCTTTACAAGAGTACAAGCACTATTTGTACAACTTTGCAGTTACTATCCATCTTGGAAAGGCTGCCTCTTCTCAAGACCATTAAAGACTTTCAGTCCCAAATGCACAACTCTATTGTTCCAGATAAAACGTCTCAATTAGAAAAAGCATGCTATTGTTGTCAGTACCAATTTCGCAGTTCTTTCCAGAGTAACCATCTTGGCAAGCACAGCTGTATTCATCTGGTTCTGTATTCATACAGGTTCCACCATTCACACATGGATGATGATTCCCACAGTAGTTTAGATCTGGATGGAGAAAGGATAGAGACAATCAGGATGCAAAAGAAGATTCAGAATTACTGTATGGAATCTCTCAGAACAGATGGCAAGCAAAATGAATTTCTAGCTTTAATGCAGGTACACTCACAGATACTATCTCCCTTTTAATGCATCTTACTTCCTATCAGTCAACAAATACTCTACCATCTTACTAGTGCCCATGAAAATTGGGACAATCTCATAGGAATCAATGCATCAAGCCTTCGCACAGTAAGCTTACAAGCTTCAAACTCACCTGCTGCACTGAAGCAACCAGGCAAGTGGCACCAAAGACTGATGTTCTGTAGTAAACATATATTTGCATAAACAGCAGCTATCAGGTGGCCAGTTAGTAAATTTTTCAAAAAATCTATGAATGGATGTTTGGTACCTTTGTTGCAGAGCAGACCACCCCAGTTGGTTTCACATTTGCACTCCCATGGGATGTTGCAACTCCCATGAGCACAGCCTGGGTAGGGGACACATTCATCACAGAACTGTCCCTGCCAACCATAATTACACCTAGACATAAAGATATGCAAAATGTTAGCAACGCAATGCTTAATCATCTATAACACACATTCTGAGCACTATATTTGTTATTCACAGCAGGCTAATTATTCAGCATGTAACAGAATATTGGAGGAGTCATGTATTTCCCTCTTCTAAAATGTGTGCATTGTTGTGTGCTAGTCATACTTAGTATAAGGTCTTCCAACAATCTGGTAAATCCCAAGAGACTAAGATTCCTGTTAAGACATCACCCATTTTTATAATTGTCATATAGGAGATAAATAAAGGTAAGATTCACAGCAATGAAAAATCCCACTTTTAAAAACTGAAATACACAGGTATGCTTATTTGTATCAGGATGAGCAGAGAAAGAGGCTGAGCAATGTATTCTCAAGCATTATTAATATTTTAGGCCCAAAGATGCTTAAGGATGCAAAGTTCTTATCAATTTTAAGTTGCCATCTTACAGATAGATATGCTGCTCAACTCCCTTTTCAATGGAATCTGAACAGTCTTTGTAAGGATTGCTGTAATCCTTGGCACACTTATCCCTCAATAAACCACACTAATTTCAGTGGTGACTAGTTCCAGGTATACATGCATAGAACTGTAGAAGTAAGAACAGAACTGTAGCCATAATTTAAAGTCACAGTAGGTTCCCTGCTTACAATAAACTTGAGACAATAACGAGCAAGGGTTAGACTAGGGAAACTGGAATCTTCCAGATGTTTTGAACTTTGGACTATAGCTCCCATAATTACTGACAACTGACCATTTCAGTAGGGCTTTATGGGATTTGGAGCACCAGGTTGCCTACCCGGATCCAGGTAATTTTTAATATTACAATTATTTTCCACCCCCACCACCCCAAGAGCTCAAAGCACACAACAATGCTTCTATAACACGTAACACAAAATAAATCATCCAATGCTTATTTAGCAGTATCAAGTAAAAGCTGTCAACAAAGAGTGGTCTGGTAACATTTCTAGAAAATGTACAGGTTTGCTTTCCTGCAAAGCTACATCATAATGTTGCAGCAGAGCTAACACAGATAATGCTTTATTATATGCTTGCCTTCTGGATAATGCATAGATGTTATGCACTAAGAAATTCTGACAAGATTTAGGAGAGATTAAACATATGGTTTAAACATTTTTTAAGAATATTAACTCTTTGAACTAATCCAAGGATGCCCCAAATTGCCAGGGCAATTCTCGACACAGTGAACTTCTAGAAACAGAATTCAGCCTTTGTACCAATATTTTATCACATGCCATTAGTATATGATAAAATGAAAGAATATATTTATGCTGTTGGAAAAAGCATACAAGTTCAAGGTCTTCCAGTTATCTCTATTATATTGGCATACAAGGCAGAGACAAACAGTTTTGCTTCTATGTGCTAGTAAGAATGATATTTTATAGAACTTCACACAGTAAAGAATTTATCACCTTGTTCGTTCTCAACCACTATTTTGCAACCACTGACTATTCTAGTCTGGTGATAAGAGATGGCAGCTCAAGGCCATCTAACTTGTTCAATGCCTATGACAATACTCTTTCACAATATTTACCCCCACGTCCAGGGGAATCAGACCAGGGCTCCAGGGCAGCATCCTGTTTCCTACAGTGATCAGCCAGATTAATGGCCTGCTTTTATTTCAAGACTAATCCCAAAGACAGCTGCATTAGTGGTACACAGATGTGTTTATGGAAAGCTTATCTTGTTTCTGACAGTTGATGGCATGGCTTCTGTTCTAGACTATTCCCTCTAGAGCAGGGATGGGGCACATTTTTCATTCTGAAAATTCCAGTACAGGAAAGCTCTCAGGGAATCAAATTCCAACTTTGGGTAGGGTCAAAATATGGTTGCTGCTATGGTTTAGCCTACTCAAAAATGCATATGGTTTCTGCATACCTAGTCAGACATATGCAAGTCTGAATCACTGGGCAATACTTTCAAGAAGAACCCAAATACCAAGTCTCTGCCTGTCTACCAGAAACATGAGCAGCATGTCTACTTATAAATAACCAAGTTAAGCCTCCACAGGTCAGTTCATTACTAAGCAGGGCCCAATACACAGCAGCTTCTTCCCTCAGAGCTCCCTTTGGCTGCAAGGAAACATCTTCAATTAGCAGTTGACTGAAAATAGGTGCCTTTCCCCTTTGTACAAAGGCTCCCTTTCTCACTGAGGGGGAAAGGAGATCCAGATTTACCTATATGGATTTATTATTTGGTGCTTTTCAGTCAAATTTCTCTGCATTTATAAATGCCTCCCTTAAGCATATAATTCGGGCATAGAGGCACATAGCCTTCTTCCATCATTTTTATCTTGCCAGTTATTCTCACTAAATATGTACATTAGCTGTGTGTTCACACAGATACACTTTGAAAGTTTTCCCAGTTTTATTTACAGTGCAAATTGAAGAAGTATCATATTCTTGGCTAGAGTGTAAAGAATACTTAAAACTGTTATGGTGGAGGTGGTCTCTGATTTGGTGTTGAGAACTTCCAAGTTACTGGTCCTGGGGGATCTCAAATTCTAATGGTGAGGCTGCCTTGTTTGGGGCAGCTCATGACAGTCTTGACAACTGTGGGACTGTCTCAACATGTCACTGGCCCAATGCATTTAAAAGGTCACACTTTAGACCTAATTTTCTTGAATGGGCAGCAGAATGGTGATCTGAAAATTGGGGGGCTAATATCTACCCCTTTGTCCTGGTCAAGTCATTTCTGAGGGACTTTCTGACTGGCATAGTAGGGTGCTCCTGTTGAAGCTCATGCTGCCCGTGGAATATGGAGATGACCTGGGCAGTTGACATGATTGCCCTCAACCACCCTCTTCACTGCAGAACCCAACTGGCTCCTTGGCATACGCTGAAGCTGATGAAGCAAGAAAGAAGACAGCTAGAGCTTGCATGGAGGAAAACATGAAACAAATCAGGCCAAACAAGCTTAGTTCTCATTATTGAGTCTATTCTGTGGTGAAAATGGTGTGGAAGCATTTTATTACCACTGGGACAGCATCCTCACAGTGCCGTCCAATGGAACTTTTCCAGTTGGTTTCAGGCCTTTCACATCCTGACCCAAAAGGTGATCTGACTGAACCCTCAGAGGGCCACTGTGACAAATTTGTATGACACTTTGAGGATGATGTTTCTCAGATCAGTAACGACTTGGACACCACTGTTATACAATTTCTATTGGTGGAAGTGTCCAGAGTACCATCTGCTCCCATTCTACTGGATGAGTTTCAGTTATTGCAGCTTGAGGATGCGGACAGGATGCTTGGTTGTCAGACCTGTGACCTGCTTGCTCAATCTTTCCCCTTCCTGTCAAAATCATGCTTGGGTCCAGGAGGTTGCCAATGCCATTTTAAGAGAGGGAGTGATGCCACTTGATTTACATGCTGCTGTGACTGTACCACTCCCGAAAAACTTGACCCAGCTGATGTAAATAATTACATCCCCCTATCTGGGCAAGGCAATTGAGTGGGTTGTGACCAGACAGCTTCAAGTTCTCCTGGAAGAAATGGATTATCAGGCTCCATTTTTATCAGGCTTCAGGCCTGGCTTTGGAATGGAAATTGCTTTGGTTGTCCTGTGGGAAGTCTTTTGCTGGGAGAGAGACAAGGACAATGTGACCTGTTGATTCTCTTGGACCTCTCAGCAGCTTTCGTTACCATTGACCATACTATCCTTCTGGAGAGGTTGGCTGGATTGGAAGTTGAAGGCCCTGCTCTGTGGTGGTTCTGTTCCTATCTGGCTGTCTCCAGATGGTGGTATTGTAGGACTATCACTCTGTGCCATGGTCTTTTGTCCCCCATGGTTTTCAACATCTGCATGAAACTGCTGGGATAGGTGATCCACAGATTTGGGCTGAGCTCAACTCTCATTTTCATCTAATCCAGATGAGGCAGTGACCATTCTTAAACAGTGCCTGGGCTTAGTGACGGACTGGATGGGGGCCAACAAGCTGAAGTGCAATCCAGCCAGGAGGGAGGTTCTGTATGTGGGAAGTCTGTCCATCCAACTGTGGAATTTTCAACCTGTCCTGCATGGTTTTTGTGTTCCCCCTAAACGACAAAAGTACTCAGCCTTCGAGAGCTCCTGGATCCTGAGTTGTCACTTGTCTCTCAGGTGGACTTGGTAGCCAAGAGCACTTTTTACCAGCTTAGGTTAGTCTATCAACTATGTCCCTAGCTGGATGAGCCGAGTCTTGCTACAGTTATCCATGCACTAATAACCTTGCAGCTGGATTACTGTGATGCACTCTATGTGGGGCTGCCTTTGAAAACAGTCCAGACATTCCAAAATTGGGCAGTGTGCCTGCTGGCCAAAACTGGCTTTTGTGAGCATATCACACCAATCCTTTTCAGGCTACACTGGCTGCTGTCCGGGCCCAATTCAAAGTATTTATAGTAAATAAATCTCTAAATGGCTTGGGCCAGTATAACTGAGGGAAAGCCTGTCTCCATATGTCCTGGCCCAACCATAGAGATCTTCATTGGAGGCCCTCCTTTGAATTCCTCCCTACAATGAAGGAACGAGGGATATGGTGAGAAGGGCCTTTTCTGGAATAGGGCTTCACCTGTGGAACACCATTCTGATTGAGATCTACCAGGCATCTTCCCTTTTAACGTTTAAATGTTGACTGAAAACATTTATTTTCCATAACTATTTTATTTATTTATGTATTTATTTAGACAACTTATATGCCGCCCCATCGCATGAGCCTCGGGCGGCTTACAATTAAAATCCCATATAAAATGCAAAAAATTCATCAAATAATATACATTTTGGTGGGTAAATAGAATTGGTTTCACTAAAATTGGCTATTTTATAGGTTTTATTGATACAACTGCCATGTTAAAAGTAAAATAAATTTTAGTTTCCACTTTTATTCACAGGATTGTTTTTAAAATTGATTACCTTAAGTGGTTTTATTATGTGAATGCTGATTTTAATAATTTTTACTGTTTAATTTGTATTTATTTATTATTCACTATTTGAATTGATTTGTTTTATTATTGTTGTTCAATGTAATATAAGCTGCCCAGAGAGCCTTGTGGCTATACAGTGTGGCATATAAGTCTAACTAATATATAAATAAATATGGATCTGTCCTACTAAACATCTCTGAAATGTAGAAAATAATGGAACATTAAAAGCCACCTAGGATGACTCAGGGAGGAATCTCAGTTCACTGGGGAACAGCATTTCCATTTTAAGAAAGAAGAATCATTACCAATAATTTATCAGCCAGCACCAAAGCTATTAACAGTAGAACAGAAGTAAGCTATCAGGTTTTTACAGAAGTGCATTCACAGCAGTTTTGTTTGCCTATATGCAAACCTGCTGCCAGTGTGTTTGAATGGTTTGCTTATAACAAACTATTGAATATAGAAAGCCAGTCAGAAGGGGCCTGCCGGGCCATCTAGTCTGACCCCCAGCTCCAGCTGGCTCCACTCATGTAATCCCCCAGTGTGTGCAAGAACCAAAGAAACAACTAAGAACACGACTGACTGCAGCGTCCAAAACCTGCTTGTTCTAAAGATATGTCTGATCCTGCACTGTACTATCAACATTTTTCAAGAGACAGTGAGTTTATTTGGGTAATCAGATGTAACTGGGGGTTGCTAAGTGCTTACAAGACAAAAGTTCTTAATATATTTAAGCTGCATGTGTTTGCCACCTAGAACATAAAGTAGTCCTGGAGTAGTTTTCCTCAGATGAGCAAAACTGGTGGTTGATGGATAACTATTTGGGCTGTAATCCTATAACCACTTACCCAAGAGTAAGATCTATTCAGCCAAGTAACTTATTTCTGAGTAGACCTGCATAGGATTGCATCATTATAAACCTGTAAGAACAGAGCAAGCACAAGTTTTCTCAAAGTGCAACCCCACACAGAGACTGCTGAAGGGAAAAACTGAAGCAGCAACTTCTTAACAGGCGTGGGATCAGAACTCTCAGGTTAAAGATGAATTAGCACAGGGACAGAGAAAGTCTGGCTAGTTTAACCAGTGAGGATTTTGGTCTGAGGAACAAATAATCTAGTAAGTTTAGGAGTGGAGTGTAAGGAAAACTAACCTAGATGGACTGCATCTTACCCTCTCATGTTCCCTCTCTATGGAAGACTGCACAAAACAGTAATGGCAAGAACAAAGAGCTAGAGAGATCTTTAACATCACATTCTCCTACTAGCTTTTTGCTGGTAAGAGTCATATCCCAACTGGCCTAAATGGAAATCTCCACTCCTTGTGGCAGATACATTTGGCGTTCATGGGTGTGCACATACGCTTGCTATTTCCCTATGTTCCAAGCCTTGAAAGGGTAACAGCTATTGCAGAAATATGAGTTTCATCTGGTCCTCTCCAGGCACCCATCACCCTAAGGTTGCTTGCTGTGATCTGCAGTGGATGGCTGCCACCTGCCATTTTAAAATTTCCCATAGTGCTTTCTGATTCCACCACAGGAAATAATTAGCTTCAAGCTGAGCTACAATACTAGTAAAAGCTAGGATCTACTCAAAGGAACACTATGTTTACAAGTCAAAAGCTTATGAGCAGTAAATTGATCGGTTTTCACATTTATATGGAAGGGTAAATTAAGGTTTCCTGCCAAACAGGAAGCATGGCTATAGCCAACGTCCATAGCTGCTGGAACAACTTTGATTCTGTTTCTGTATTTGCAGGGGTTTAGAGATGACTACAAATGCCCAGAACATACTGGAGAGAAAATATTCATTCTGAGGAGCATTCTGAAACTTGGCAGAAATTGTGAACAGAACAGCAAGCTCTTCCTTACCCTAGAAATGGAAAGGAAAATCAGGTATCTAAGCTCATAACTTGATGAACTCATAGTACTGTTCTCTGTCCATCGCTATACTGTATGAAAGTGCTACTGCAAAAGATATATTCTGACCAGTAAGGATTATGTGAAAGGGCAATGGTGATCCAAGCTTTTCCCCTATTAGTCTATGTGCTCTGCCCTTGGGAACTGCCTGCTGTTGGAAGCATTTTCCTAGCTAAGCTAAAGATTTGGCAGGAGTCCCACCCCTCCCTCTAGTGTAAATAGGCCAATGTTTTGGCCTCAGAACTGGGGATGAGACTGGGAAGTGGTGTGATCTCTACTAAGGATGGTACAGAGTGGTAGAAGGGAGACTGTCAACACAGATGTAGAGTTGGGAGAAGGGTGGGTTGCATGAATGCATAGATGACTACTCAAAGAACATCAGTTATGGGTAAGTAACCTTACTTTCTTCTTTGTGGTCTCTGTGCATCACACATATGAGCAATTAGTGAGCTCACCCCAGAATGGAGGTGGACAGTATTTTTGGCAAAGGACTGCAGTGAGGATGGCTTGGCTGAAGGAGCAGTCTGGCATGGATGTTGAGCAGGTAATGTTGTACAAAGATAGAAGGTGTGGGTCATTTTGTTGCACAGCACATGTCTTGTAATGGAACACTGGCATGTAGTGCTGTGGAAATTACTATTACTCTTGTGGAATGCTCTGGTAGTTGCTCTGGGTAGTGCTAGCCATGTGGGTTGGTAGGCCAGTTTAAGTTCCCACAATCTAGTAACTGGGAAATCTGCTGGGAACCAACCAGTTTGACCTTGGACCTTTTGCTGTAGGCAACAAGAGTTGCTGGGATTGGTGAAATGGTTTGGTGTGGGGCCAGTAAAAGGTCTGCACTCTTCAGACATTGAGTGTATGTACAGCCAATTCCATGGAGGTGGATGGCATCAGGAAAAATGATGGTAATATAATGTCTTGGTTAAGGTGAAATTGGGAGGTGACTTGTGGCAGGAACTCCTGATCCAGTCAGAGGATTGCCTTATCCTTGTGAAAAACAAGGAATGGTGTATCTATGTGCAGAGCCCATAGCTCACTTGTTCTCCTGGCAGAGGTGATTGCCACAAGAACAGCTACCTTCCAGGAGAGTAGGTATAGTCTATGGTGGTGAAAGGCTCAAGTGCAGGTGGGATGGGATGCAGTCCCTGTCGTGACAGTTCATATTTGGTGAACGTCTGTGGAGCTGTGGAGAGGTCAAACGGAAGAATCAAAAATTCAAATGCCTCACCCTCAATCTGGAACCAAAGGAAGTGTCATAGTCTGGGTGGATGGACCTGTGGAAGTACACATTTTAAATCAACTGATAAAAACGATCAACTGATTCCACTTGCACAGTAGTGAGAGGAGATTTTGTAGAAAGGCCATGCAGAACTTGTGGGGAATGAAGAAGTTAATATCCTGTGAGTCTGAGATTGGATGGAGGCCACCATCCTTCTTTGGGATGGTGAAGTACTAGCAGTAGAAGCCATAACACAGGGTGGAAAGGGGAATGGGATGGATCACTCCTTTCGGCAATAGCGTGGTAAACTTTTCTGCGAATTCAGTATCCATTCTCCACAACGGAGAGAACACACCTATCCAATGTTAAGGCTTTTCCTTGGGGAAGGTAGTTGGCAAGGTGGTCCTCAAACCATACTGGCACCAAGAGAGGTGGGCTGGTTCATCCAAGTAGTCAAAGGTGGCATCTCTCAGTGTTTGGACACTGTTTGGCAGTTTGCTGGAACCAAAAGGCACCCCAATGGCACTGCTGAGTTGGTTGGAACTGCTGGCAGGAAGGTAGGTGGAAGTGACTTTGGCTCTGGAAAGAGGATGGGCCTCAAGCCCACTATTGTGCTGTAGGGTTCCCAATGTTCAGGGAGGGACTCAGCTAGGGCAGTTATCTTCTTCCAGAGAAAAAACCTGGTATCTTCCCATAGTTACATTATAGTTGGAGATACAGAGTTCCAGCCCCATCACCACATAGTTTTTCCCTGCCATCATGCCAAGGCACAGTCCTTCATGGTCTGCAGGCATGGTGTGCTCCCGCTGTGATTGTCCCTGCACCGACTCGTTGATGACAGAGTTGGGTCACCAATGGTCTAGCTGGAATGGGATTTCCTTCCCCTGAACCTGGTACAGGCTCTCCAAACAGTGAAATGTGCCAGGACCCACCACAGTTCCTTCATAAAGTGAAGGAGCATGGGGAAGAATCAGATGGCCACTGGCCTAGAGCCCTCTGTCTGAATGATGTTGTAGACTAGGTCTACCTGAGATGTCATGAGTTGCCAAGTCTCCAGTTCAAGCAATGTTGCCATCCAGAGAACCTGTTTGGAGAACTTTCCCAGGTCTTCGGAGGAGGATCCCAGACTTTGCAATGAGATGTTGTTGTCTGGGGATGTTGACACAGGGTCATTGTAGAGTGGCAGTGGATTGGAATCAGAGGCATGATCGGGGTGGGGGTCCAAAGATGAAGAATGGCTGAATGGTGAAGACATTCTTTGTGGCAGTGTGGGCTTTTGGGGTAATGAACGGACCTGAGTGAGAGGTTACAAGACCAAAACTGGTCCAGGGTGATGAGCTGATGATGGTGCAGCTGGGACTAGTGGCATGGCTGGATGCACTGGGACCCATGGTTCTTCCAGAGTGATACGTGGATGACTCCCACTGATAGTACCACAAATTGGTTGGACTCTGTTCCCAAGGGTAATATGGTCCTGTTGGTGGTGGCAAAGTCCAGTAGGCTTTGGGGTCCTAGGACAGTGGTGGGGACCTTAGCTGTTCCATCAGCCAATGGGTGGAGGTCTGGGATGAAGCCAATGAGATGGTCTTTTACAGTTGTCCAGCAACTGTGTAAGAGAGCAGGAAATGCAGCTGTGGGTCCTGGTGTGAAGAGGGGATAAATTTTGGTGGAGGCAGAGGTGGTGGACTGGCCAGGATATGGTGTGGTGTGTCGCATACTCCCCTTTGGAGAAGGAATGCTGAGTAATCAGTTCTCCTTGTGCCATCAAGCCCAATGGAGAAACTGGTCTCTGGACTATTGGTGGAGTCAGTGGTAAGATTGGTCATGGGGCTGACATGGATGTGGTAGCCATGGCCACAGACAGAAAGGATGACTGAATTGAGCCAGTGGAGAGCAATGTCAGGGCATTTTAAGGGCTTTTTTTTTGTCTTTCTTGGCTGTCATCTGCTTTAAGCAAGACTTTAGCTTATCTAGGAAAAACTTGCTGACTACAGCCACTGATCAGGTGCAGAGCCCATATGTATGATGCACAGAGATCACAAAGAAGAACAATAATATCCTCCTGCCTGAATCTTTGGAGTTTATCCCCATGTTTGGAAAATGCATGTGGTACTGAACTAGGTGGATTGTTATCACCTCCAAACAAAGGTGAGATTGTGCATTTGGAAGCTCAACTGGTTTAAAAGCCTCTCCGCACCTGTAGAAAGATAGCATGTCAGAGCAAGAGAGCAAACACTATTTTTCCTTTGATGGGTTTAGTTAACTTTCTACAGTCATGGGCTATGATATGTGAAAACATTCAAATAATTTATCCCTGCCTACATTTGGAAGTGGTACAAACCAGTGCAGACTATACTCATGATTTATGTGTCTAGGCCTTTTATATAAGCTCAGGAAAAACTATAGCGAAGCAGGGACAATTTGAGATCACTGACTCAGCTAAGGCATAAAAGAGCCTTCACATTTCTAAAATATTTTTTTTAAAAACCACCTTGATACAATGAAAAAGGAGAGATTAATACCTGGAGAAAAAGAACATTTTCAGAAGGGTACAATGAATGCTTTAAAAACACTAGTGAGGGAAAAGTATATTGAAAGACTGGTTCTGTTGATTTTTTAAAATTTAACTATATGTGATTAAGATAAGGGTCCTTCAAAGTGAACTATTTTTGAGAAAGGTAACAATTGACCCCCACACCATCAATCTTCCTGCATGTTTTCATGAGCATACAAGAAACAGTACATTTGATTTAACAAGGATTTTGCATCTCTACACACATACACACCCTTTTAAATATCCCGTCTGTGCGATAAACTTTCAAAATTTTAACAAGGTGATTTCCTGCACAATATTTCTTTAGAGGCTAAGACCTCTGATTAAATGGAGTTCTTTAAATAAAACCCTTATTCTAAAAGTAGCACAGCTCCACTGAAGATCTGCTCATCATTTCAGAAGCATAATGAGTCCAATAATCTCTCTCAAAAGAATGAAGATTATTGTTACTATTATTATTACATTTTAACCTCCCCCTTCTTCATTTTTTCCTCTTGCAAGGAACCCAGGGCAGCTTTGCTCTCTTTTTCTCAATTTTATCCTTGCAACAACCCTGTGAAGTAGTAGTTTAGGGTGAGAGTGCATAACTGGTTCAAAGTCACTCAATGGCCAAGTGGGGGTTAAAGATCCCCTGAATCCCAATCCATACTGCTTCTCTTATTTTAGGTTTAAGATGCATTTAAGCCTAAAATAAGAATATTAAAATAAGATGAATTATGATACAGGCTTAATGAGAAAAAAACTGGAAAAATACAGTTTGCATATTGGTGAACCTGTATATTCTATAAGGGCTAAGTTTGTAATTTTGTTCCATTTCTATAAAAGTTTTTTTTTATCTTAGCAGCAGCAGCAGCAGCTAACCTAACAAAAGAAAATTCTTTCACACATACTTCCACCGGAAATTTTAGCCAAAACATTTGAAGCAGGAAAAGGCTAAGTTAGGATGTAAATGCATTATCTTAATGATAGAAACAAACTACATCACAGGAAGGCGAAAACAGCCAGTAAATTCAGAGAGCTAGTCAAGTTTAGTCACATGCAGAGAATAGTGCTGGGTTAAGGCTGTTGTTCTATGGTGGTTTTGAAAGCAAGAAGATCCAGGTTCAATTCCTGGCATTTCTGGACAAGGCTGGGGAAGATTCAGGTCTGAAATCTTGGAGACTTGCTGACAGTCAAACTAGACAATAATGAACAAGATGGACCAATGGATCAACTTCATCTGAGACAGTTTTCCCTGTTCTTAATTCTCATTAGCTATTTCAAACCAATTCTGAATTACTTTCAAACAACCTTGATTATCTACCCTAAAAAAGGTATACAGTTTACATTAGAAGCTGAAATGCTGTCTGCCAACATTCACCAATAAAACAAGGCCACTGTTTCAGCAACTTTTCAGCATAGGTTGTCATACAGTTCCAAGTAATTCTATGCACTACAGACTACATTTCAAGAAAGATCTGACTGACAAGACAAAGACACTATGTGGGTAATTTAAAATGCTATTACATAAAAATATACAATGCAGTATCTAAAATTACTAGAGTAGTACCTAGTGGATTGTATTCAATTAGTGTTTTATGCGATAGAATGGCTTCTGTTGGTGGAAAAGGCAATTCCCCTTCCTATCTGCAATGTCAAGAGATGTTCTAGACAGTTGGAGGACCTCTGGGCAGGTTATGGGTTACAAGAAAGGAGAAGTTACAGGAAGAATATAGCCAGATTGGAACTGATGCAACGTAGGGCCACAAGGATGGTGGCCGGATTGCATGGAAAGCCATATGATGCAAGATGAGGGAACTGGGTCTTTTCAGCCTGGAGAAGAAGAAACTCCAAGGGGATCTGTTGGAGACATATAGGGACATGAGGGGGCGCCACAGGGAGGTGCATAGAGATCTGTTTTCCCCTGCGAAGGAGAAAAGGACATGTTCCAATGGAGCAACGCTCAGAAAACCAAGGTTCAATTTGGATGCCCGGAAGTACCTTCTGATGGTTAGGACCCCAAGGGTATGAAATAGGCTTCCATGGGAGGTGGTTGAAGCCCTATCAGTGAGGGTGTTCAAGGATAGGCTGGACATGCACATGGTAGGCAGGTCATGAACAGAGCCAGCTGGAGCCGGGTGTCAGACCAGATGGCCTGGGAGGCCCCTTCTGACTCGCGCTGTTTCTATGTTTTACTTGTGTAATGCTGGACTTTGCCCTATGGTTAGCTGCTTCTTACTTGAGCAAACTGTTACCATTCCTTTAAGCAGGCAAAGTAAGGTGCTATATAGGCTGAACTTTCACAGCTCTTACAAGTTTTAAATGTACTCCAACAGCTATAAAGTAAGGGTTTTGGAACACAACTTCATGAAAGAGGGAAATCCCATTTTTAATGTCTATGTGAATATAAAGCAAAACAATTAAGATTTGTAAATACAATGTCACATCAAGGATCAGAACACAGGGTGAAGCTATCAGAATGAATGGGTGAGGCTGTGCAGAGGAACAAGCTTGTTTTCAATGGTTCCTATGACATTTTATGGGATGAAGTAAGCAGGCAGAGTTCTTGGATACAGGTGAGAAGATTCCAAGGACACTAGGGCAGATCCAGCCCTACCTTTTTGTTTCATCACTTCCAACTGTATAAAATATCAGTCACACAATGATATGGTAGTGGGGAATAAAAGTGCCATCTCTGCATAACTGGATCACTTTTAAGTCAAAACCTGCCTATCAATACTCTGCTGTTTAGTCTGAGCTGAATTGCTGGGTGTCTTGTTTTATCTCATTGTGCTATGATTTTTGTGCTTCTACTGTATCTGTAAAGCTACTCTAAGTACCCAACCTACCCAGAAGACACAAGACATAAAACAAATATATAATCAAAACAAAAAGGCCATTGAAGAAAGAGAAGTGAAGCACCCATTGTGAATGAGAATGCATTCTTCCCAACCACACATAGCTGGAGTGCTCATGATAGGCATTTTGCTTGTCAGAACTGGAATCCTGTTCAGAAGGGCCTGTTCTTACAGTGAACTGTTAAAACAAGATGGAAGGATCCTGTCAAAAGACACCTTGTGTGCCAGATTATTCCGATTCAAATAAAAGCACTTTTCTGGTCTGCTACATCATTCAGTACCTATTGACTATTATTTTATACCTAACTGCTTTAGAAATTTTGGGACAGAGGATAAAGCAGAGTATAAATATTTGAAATAAAATATGCTAAATCTATGAAACCAATCCAGAAAGTTTTCTTGGCCATTAAAGCCTTCCCATAAAATCTTAACACTTATCAGTGTTTCTGGAAACCTAGTGTTTTGGAAAGCACACTAACAAAACCCAAACCTACATATATACTTACTTGCACTCCCCAGGTACAGTGCAGCCCCCATGGACTAAATTACATCCTTGTTTACAGACAGCTATAAAGAGAAATAGGATTAAACATCAGTTAATAACAGCATTTAAGAAAGAGTTGGTCCTGAAACTAAACTGTTTTATACACTGCCTTTTCCACTTGCAATGTACTTTGAATGGCACACAGTCAAGCAATCTCAACTACTTCTTGCTATAAGTATCAAATTACACTGACCAGAGCCACCATCTCCCAAATGTAAAGGCCAGACTGAATTGTTGCTTCTTTCCTGTCTGGAGAAATATCTATTTCAGAAAAGACAAAAAGCAGAGAAGAACTTGGAACTTGTGCTCCCTGCCTCTCCAGAGGAATGTCATGTCTAAAGCTGCTCTTATAAAGTTAAAATATATTAGATTGTCTCCGATACTTTGCAAAGAACACAAGCTAATTCTGGGATGATACAGAATCAATTCTCTAAAATTAAGAAAAGTCTGAGAACTATGACATATTGTAGGTCTGAAGCTTTACAGAACAGTCTGACCCAGAACTGATTCCATAGATTACCTTAAGCATAAACCCCACATTTTCAGATTAAGTTTTTAGAGCAGAACAAACTGCTCTGCTCAATTTATATGATGAAGCTGTTAAATCTGAAGCTGAAGCATAACAGAGCAAATCAGCTCATCATCCCTTCTTCAAGATCATTCAGGTTGCAAGATCATTATAGCCGATATACCAAGTGGAATAAGATTTCTTCTCTTGTAAGCTATGCTGAGCACTTTAGCGGAAAGGTGAAATAAGTATGTTTTAATAATTGAAGGCAGATAGTAGGTACATGTGGAGTCCAAAAGGGGAAAGTGATGCATGTTTGAAACCTGAGATCGTTTCCTTAAGCACAAGTTGTACATTTAATAAAGAACCCAGAAAAAATGCTCACTATGCTCATCCTCCTGGAAGAACCGCACGGTTCTCTGCATGCAGGTTTCCTTACCTGTAACTGTTATTCTTCGAATGGTCCTCTATGCATTCACACATACCCACCTGCCATCCCTTCTGGTGTCCCTCTGTCGACACATGGGCTATATGTCTTTGACATAATCATGATGGTGGTCTCAGTCTCGAACTGAGGTCTCGGTGGGAGCCCGACCCTCACACTAGTCATGCTGGAAGCCAGCCTCCCGCCAAATACTAATCAGTTTTAGAATCTTCCCAAAAACCGCTCCACACATGGGTGAAGAACCCATATCTGGATACTTCAATTGGTGCAGAATAGAGCTGCCAGGTTGCTGACGGGGACTGGGCGTTATTCTCATATAACCCCAGCTCCACTGGCTCCCGATTGAAGTCCGGGCCCAATTCAAGGTGTTCGTTTTGACCTATAAAGCCCTAAATGACTTGGGACCTGGATACCTAATGGAGCACCTGCGTCCATACTTGCCCTCCCGCCCCCCGAGATCAGCAACAGAGGCCCTCCTCCAGGAACCCTCAGTGAATGAGATTAAGAGGGTGAGTACCCGGAGGAGAGCTTTCTCGGTGGTGGTGCCGCAATTATGGAATGCGCTCCCCAGAGAGGTCCGCCTGGCACCATCGTTATTTGTTTTTCGGCGCCAGGCGAAGACCTTTTTATTTAAATCGTATTTTAACTGTTAATTTGTTTATTGTTAATATATTGTTAATTTAGATTGTATTTTTAAAGGGTTTTTGCCGAGATGCACCAGGGGGAGTGGGAAGGTTTTTAAATGAAGTTGTATGTTTTTTAATTTATTGTTGTAAGCCGCCCCAAGGCTTTATTGCGATGGGGTGGCATAGAAATGTTTTAATTAATTAATTAATTAATTAATTATCTGTCTTTATTCTTCATGGTCTCTGTGCATCACACATATGGGCAACTGGAGAGCTTACCTTGAGGAGGAGGGTGGTATTGCTCAATGAAGTATGGAGGAGAGGACAGTTCTATCAAAGGTACAGTCCTCCCTGGACTTGATGTCAAGGCAATAATGTAGAATAAAGATCGACAGGCTTGACCATGTAGCTATTTTACAAAAGTCAGTGAGAAACACTCCAGCATAGAGGGCAGTGGAGTTAGATGTAACTCTAGTAGAATGAGCTTTGACAGGTCTGGAAAGGTGAAGGCCAAAGAGTTCGTAAATCAGGGATAGAGTATGTACACTCCACCAGGAGAGCCTTTGAGGGGAATCTGGGGTTCCCTTTTGTGGTTCATCATAGAGGAGAAAAAGTCCTTGAAACTGTTGAAAAGGTTGAGTCCTTAAGGAGTAGAGGGGTTCTGAAAGAACAAGGGTCAAATTATAGGCTCATTGATATGAAAATAAGAGACTACCTTAGGTAGGAAGGGAGGGTCGGATTGAAGAACTACTTTGTATTTCTGGAATATGGTATATGGAGGGTCAATTCAGAGACAGTGAGTTCAGCAGCTCTTTGGGCGGAAATAATGACAACTAAGAAAGGCATTTTCCAGGAGAGGAGACGTATATCACATGCGGACATGGGTTGGAATGGAGGCTTAGTGAATGCATGGAGAACGACAGACAGGCTCCAAGATGGAGGGGGACATCTGACTGGAGGAGTCAGACCGAGGATCCCCTTGAGAAATTTGCAGATTAGAGAATGTGAGAAAGCTGAACATCCTTGAATAGGATTGTGAAAAGCTGAGATGGCAGCCATGTAAACCTTGATAGAGGAGAACAGAAGGGCTTTTTTATATAGTGAGTTCAAAAAGAGGAGAAGTTGAACTGGAGAGACTGTGACTGAAAAAAAGCCAAAATGTTGGCTTGCAAAGGAAGTAAATGGCTGCCCACTTTGCATTGTATGACTTGTGAGTAGATGGTTTAAAGGAAGCATCTAAGACGAGCTTGAGGTTGGGAGAGATGTCCGTTAATAGGATGAAGTTTGTCAAATTCTCCATGCGATGAGTTGGAGAGTCAACAGATCTGGATGAACAGTCTTGCCACAATCCTGTGTAAGGAGGTCATGTTGGTACAGTAGACGAAAGAAAGTTCTGTTGGCTAGGTTGAGTAGGATGGGAATCCAGTGTTGTCTGGGTCACCATGGAGCAATGATAGCAGCAGTATGGTCCCGAGAGATGTTTGTGAGAACTTTTGGAATCAGGGGAAACAGTGGAAAAAGTTAGAATAGTTTCCTGCTCCATGATAGGAGAAAGGACTCTCTGAGGAAGTGAGTACCTAGACCAGCCCTTAAGCAAAAATTGTTGCACACTGTGTTGTGCTTGGTAGTGAATAGGTCTATCTATCTGGGGAACACCCCAATGGTTCCACAGGCTTTGCAGGACTGTAGGGTGAAGTTCCCACTTGTGGCATTTGGTGAAAGTCCTGCTGAGTAAGTCTGCAAGGACACTGCCGGTATCTGCCACATGAAGGGCAATCAGAGTAGTCTGCTTGGCAACGCATCAATGCCAGATAGTGGTGTCAAGGGAGGCAAGTTGCTTTGGTCTGTTCCACCTTGCTTATGTATGCCACAACTGACATGGTGACCTTAAATGTGAGCCTGGAAGGCAACAAGGGCCTTCCTGATCACCAAGAGTTCCAAGAAATGGATATGGTGGCAACTTTCTTGAGGGGTCCATCCGGCCTGAATGGTAGCCTGCCTGCAATGAGGACCTCATCCGAAAGGCATCTGTTGCAACAGTCACTTGAGAGTCCTGAGATGAAAAAGGAACCCCTATTGTCATGTTGGTTTTTTCCATTCACCAACATAGGGACTTTCAGACCTGAGTTGGAAGAGAAAGTCTGGTATGGTGTGGTTGAGTTGTGGCATCGAAAGACCTTAGGAGCCAAAGTTGAAGAGGTCTCATAAATAGTTATGGAGAGAGCAGCAGATGAATAGAAGTGGCTGCCGATAGCATCAAGGCATCTGCCTTCTTTGTCGGATGGAGTGGCATGCTTTCTCCTGGAGTGGGACTGAACAGATTCAACAATGATGGAGTTCGGTCGATGATGTGTTGAAAAAGAAACTTGGCATCTTTTTCCTGGACTCAGTACATATTTTTGTCAATGAGGTGGAGGGGCTACTGATGCTGGGGATTTCCACTCATGTCATACTGTGTCAAGTAGAACTGACAGAAGCGGGATGGTAACTGGGTCTGCAGATTAAGCATAGATGGCTTCAAAGACTGGGCCTTTTGCTTTGGTTGGCTCCTGCCTGGGGTTAAGTCCTAGGCTATGAGCCATGCAGAGGACCTGAGAGGAGAAAAGTCCTGAGTCCTCTGGTGCCTGTGAGAAATCAACCATTGCTGTGGAGATTCCTGGTGGTGTGTCAGACTGTCTTGTCAGGAGAGGATGCTACTGAAATCATCATGTGTAAGCCGCCCCAAGACTTTCTGTGAATGGGGCGGCATAAAAATGTTCTAAATAAATAAATAAATAAAATTTGTTGATCTCCTTCTGAATGGTGTTCTGTCAGAATAGTGGCTAAGTAGAGTAGAAAGGGGTCGTCCATCAAAGAGGTGAACTGTCTTGACCTTGGTCTCAATTAGGTTTGTGAAATGGAATGTGAAGACTAGGACCCAGTAAGGGATTGTAGTCTGAACTGAAAGGGCTCCAATGTGACCATTCCTGTTTGGAATCAATGGATCCCCATCGTTCTGAATAGTAATCGGTATCAAAATCCCCTTGATGTCTTAAGAGGGTTTGGTGTGGTTTATGAGATGTCTTGACAAAAGGGTATTGAGAGTGGTATCTAAGTTTTTGCTGTTCCAGCTAAAGAAAGATGCTCGGGACTGAGGGTGAAGGAGAGAGTGATGATTGGATTCAGGAAGGTTAGTTGGGGAGGGTTCATGAATCTCTCCTGACACTGAGGTGCTTTCCAAAGGCTGAGAAGAAGGCTCCTGAGACTGTCTTGGAGTTGCAACTGGTCGGCTTTGTTCCTGCAATGGCACCATTTCTCCAGTACACGGGAGGCCAGGGGGTAATGCAGGTTCTGTGCATGTTTGAGCACTCTATACGATCCCCTTCTCTTTGTTAAGGGTGAGAGATTTGGACAGTTTTCCCTTTGATCCGTCTTTTTCTGTTTTGGCACTTTTGCAATTTTTGGAGGGCCTAGTGACTCATCTATGACTGGGGGAGGAGGCCCTGAAGTGAATAGTTGTGGATCCTTAGCATGTAGGATGCAGTTCCACATCTCAGCTTTTAGTCAGTCAGCTTGGTGTTTTTTTGCCTGTTTAGTGAAAGTTTAGCAATGGTAACAAGAATCGACAACATGAGAGTCTCCAAAGCAGAACAGAAAAGAGAATGGCTGTCTGTAGGAGGGAGTTTGCTACTGCACACACAATTGCAAAATGGAGCTTTGAGCATGATCTTACAAGGTGCAATGAAGAATAGGGATTGGCGGCTATGCTGCTTAAAACTCCCATCATCGAAATTACTTTTAAAACTATCTCCTTCTCTCTTTCTTTCTCTCCTTTTTTTGGTGGGGGGAGGCTAAGAGCAGAACAAAATTGAATAGGGAAAAACAGAGGACCTGTGAACAGGCACAAGTCATCAGAGATGAACAAGACGCAAGGTAAGTAGGAGAAGAATGTGCTCACAATGGCAGTTGAAGAAGAACTGAGATCTCAGTGGGAACCCCGCCCTCACACTAGTCACATTGGAGGATGGGCTCCTGCCAAATACTAATTAATCAGCTTCTGAATCTTCTCAAAAATCTCTCCATGCATGCATGAAGAGTCCATATTTATTATTTGCATTTATATACCACCCTAGTAGCCCAGAGGGTATGTATGTGATGCACAGTCACTGCAAGTCAGAGTAAATGATACTAGGCTAGATGTAACAACTGCCTGCTCCTACTGGTAGTATCTGAGAGTACTCAGTATTAGTACTAGCATAAACCAATGTGTAGCCACTTTAACTACCACTGTGAAAAAAAAGCAATTTCACTTAATCTGGCAGCAGACTGCCATTACTTCTGCAAGTACTGTGCTTGCTAGTTATGTGCTGGATTACGCAAGTGAAATATCACTAGTGCTAGAACACCACTTAGTATTACGCCAAACAGTGCATCCTTTTTATCAATGAAAAAACAAACAAACAAAAGATGTTACCAATATTATCAGGGTGTTCTTAAGTAGGTTGTGAAGAACACATCTAGCATTTTAAGATGCAAGCATACTATTTAAAAATATAAGTAGTACCTTGTTTGCATTCTTCACCCATCCAGCCTTCCATGCAAGCTTTATTTCCATTTTGGTCACATGTGTAGTGGCCCACAAAGTCATCACGAGGGCCACAAAATTTATTGCAATGTGGGCCATAGTAGTTTTCATCACACTTCACCCTAATCTGTGCTTCAAAATGAGCAACATGGCCATTCAATTGTAATGCTGTCCAACGATCCTCTGGGTTGATCACACTTGCAAATGGCACTCTGTCAATTAATAAATTTTCATCTATAAAGGAAAGATACAAGGCAGTTAAAAAGTGCATATCCATTCTGAAATAGGTTAGCCTTTCTAATGAACATACCATGGATTCCCTGTGCCTCTTACTAACACTTTTAAGGAATCATTTGCACAGCTGCAAATTGTGTGAATGGAGCAGAATTTTGTTCTTAGAATTACAATGCTATGACGTTTATTTACTATGACACCCAAACTTTGCCCCCTGTGGTCAGCATGGTGAGTCCAAATTAAAAATACCATTCGTCAAAGCAGATTTTAATTTATTGTAGTTGCTAGTTACCAAACTGTATGCATTACTAAGTGTTTGACCAGAAGTGATATTTTCTATTCCTTGTATGGGTTTTTTTTAAAGCTAGCAAGGCAGCAGGCCACAGAAAATCCGTGTCATGTGTACGCAGATCAGCCTTTGTTCCCACCACAGTCCCAATCTTAATTATTCCCTCCAATACCCCTTCTGAAAAGCTCTCACTGGTACAAACAGGTGTTTCTTCCCATTGCAAAGAGCAACCCCATGATCCAGCATGGGATTGCATCAGGGTAAATGTATGAAGCTCTCCCTGCAATGCCTCAGTCTTCATCACGGTTGCTTTCTTCCCCTATTTATTTTTAAACGATCAGGTACGTAAGGGCTAAAGACCTCAATAATGCCACATGTATTATTTGGCCCTTTGGAGTTTGCTTACATTACAGACAGAGCACCATTTCTCAATACAGTCCCTTAAGAATGCATAGCTAGGCTTTGCTAAAGTTGAACACATACTTCATCTCAAACTAATTTAGATCACTGGGGCAATGGAACAGATTCACAAAAGATTTTCAGATACACAAAAGAGGTTATGTGTTGTTCACTCTAAAAGACCAATCTGAATCTGTACAGTTAGACTGCAGCTAATCTGAATAGAGTCAGAGAGAAGAGAATCCTGCTACAACAATGATAGTAGGACACAGACACACTGTAAACACAAAGTCATACCAAAACTAAGACAAATGACTGACGTAAGTGTGCTATTTAAAAAAAAACCCACTAAAGGCTGCACTAGACTCAGACTAGTCTATCTCCAAACTGCAGGATTCTTGCATGCCTCAGTAGAGAAGGGTTAATTCCAGATTGACCTTCTCTTGTTGCACTGGCATTTTGCCCTTCAACCCACCCAGCACCTGTGCAAGCAGAGAAGGGAAGCTAGAATTAGCCCTTTGTATACAAGGCAGAAAGGCAGCATCCCAACTGCTCAGCAAGACAGTTTCTCATGAGGCAGTTTAGCAAAAAGTGCTCTTCAGGCATCTACATCCATCTTCCCAGTGCATATTAGAGTCCTGCCCCATTTATTGAGACAACAACAGTTCTACTGACTTCTCTACTGAACTTAGGGGTGGATTAAGAGAACTCTATGCAAAAAGAGAGCCTCCCTTAAAGCTATTTTCATTCTGATTTATCCTTGCAACCCACTCTCCTCTGAAAATACTGGCAAGCAGGGTTGGGATGAATCCTATCAGACTCAATCCTTTCAAGCATTCCCAGACATCCTCTTGTGCGTGGCCTGGTCTTCCAAAGTGAGTTGAGCCGAGAAGTCTGTGAATGCTTGTGGATGCCTGGGTGTGCTACCAGCAACCCTTTTCAGTATCAGGTGCAGCTGCTATTTGGGTGGTTGTACTCAGCAGGGGGAGAGAAGCTCTGCTAGCAGCCACATAGGACTCCTTTCCTAGTGAGCCACTTGTGACCAGCCTTCTTTGGCAGCTGCCCCAACACGGGACAAGGACACTGCTTGTACAGTGAATGAGGCATCATTCCTGGTATGCACCCAGCAAATGCTGGGCACACGCACAAGGAACTCTGGGCCACTGCAAATCTGACAGATTCCCACCCCCGAATGGATTAATCACATATCCCTAAGTTAAAGACTTGTATATAGGCAAACCTTCAGGTTGCTCCAAGTAAATGAAAAATGCACTAGAAAGTTTTAGTTCTAAACCTGAAAGAATCAAAATCTATATTCTTAACATTTTAATAACCTATTTAAAAATTAAAAATGAAATCTACAAAAGCCAGTGTTACATATCTTCTCAATGTTCCAAGAGAAAATAAAAACAGTGTTTGGCACAAGTCAGTGGAGCCAGAGAACTAAAAATTAATAAACCAGCCTTTCCTCTCCATGTTCCCTAGTTTGGTTTGTTTAAAAGTCAAAATGGAAGCTTTCAATCTTCCTCTGGATGAGAAAAAGGAGAAGAAAGAACATGGGAACTCACCACTCAAAACACAAAGAGGGAAACCATGGTTTCCCATTATATCCACTGGCTATACCACTGGCTAACAAGCAATACATAATGTCAACACAGCTGCCTCTGCAATATGGGTGCCAAGGCAGCAACTCTATTTTCTGCTGAACTGTCACTTAGCTATATTAACCATGGGATATCTAAGTGATGATTTTATTGTGTAGTTACCCTGTTCAATTCAGATAATTCTACAATACAGCACTATCTTCTGTTTCTAAGCTTCTACTATTTTTCTACTGCTCTGTTTTCTTATCAAGAAAAAAAAAATCTATCAAGGAAGAAATGGAAGAGTTTCTCATGATGCTCCATGGTATGGCCCACTGCTTTCCTCAGCTTTTGCTTTTATGTCCTGTCTACATCCCTTCTTTCTGCTTTAATAATCTGCACTTGGAATCTGACACTGGGAATGAACTGCTTCTTTTTCTCCCTATCCAACCTTCCATCAAGAGTATACTAATGGATCTTGGCTAGGAGCCAGGTGCCATTTCCTTCACTCCCTTCTCATGTCCACCCCCATCACAACTGTCAGTATTCCATCCTTCCATGGATCTCGGATATTCAGATTCAGAAGTGGCATGTGCTGGTTTGATTTGAAAAAAGACAAGAGCAATTATTTGCCACAGCAGGATACTGGCTTTACACAGCTTATCTTGTTGCAACAGTGTTTTAAGACCTCAGTCAAGTCTGTATAACCTTGGTAACAAGCACTAGTTCTTCAGAATGCAGCTCTCTACTAGGACAGAAGACTAGTCATCATTGTCTTAAAGGAAGACACAAGGTTCAGCAAGATTTGCCTACAGGCAAAAAGCAACATTTGTATAGATCAATAGTTGCCTATATTGCATTGCATATGTTGATACTTAGCAGTAGCAAGTAACTGTCACAAGTGTTCTAATGCTAGCAAAAGGAGAAACTGAAGGAAAGGATTATGGAGTTGGTTATGTTAAGCCTAAAGAAAACATAGTCTGAAAGTTTGATAGTTTGAAAGACTATTGCATAAATGGAACTTTTTTTAACTGTTTAGCCCCAGAAAGTAATGGGTTCAAATGACAAGACAGAGGATTTCAACTAAACATCAGGAAGACCTTCCTGACAATATGAACTTCATTGAAAGGTGATGATTCTCCTGTTTTAGCGGTTTTCAAGCAAAAGGTAAATAGACACCTACTAGAAATGCTTGTAGCAGTAAATTTCCAGTTCTGACAGAGGGATGGCCTAGATGGTCTTTGAGGCCAGCCTCTCAGATCTATGATTCTTAGTAATTTATTTATATACTGACACAGATATGCAGATTCAAGCCCTTGGGCAGGCTTCCAGGAACTTACCATCTGCAGGATTAAGAACTATGTACATAAATCAGATGCACACCCTGGTAAATGTGCTACATAATCTAAAATAAGGCTAAATCAGGGGTGTGGCCTCATTCTGTGTGGTCCTTGGCCAAATTTCAAAAAGTAATCGATCAATCCAGAACCCTGGTAAGAGTTGATATGCCCCTTCTGTGGCAATCTGCTGGGCAGGAAAGTAGGAGCTGGTGGAGGGGGGGGGGAGGGTGATTCACCTACTTTTGGCTCTGACCCTGTCGACTGTTGGCTTTGGTCTTACTACTGACATGAACCCCAACAGACTACATGCAATGAAAGGCAGCCCTCAAAAGAAATAACACTGCCCAACCCTATGTAAAATGCTGTATTACTTAGCTTCTTGAGGCAATTACTTATTTACATTTGTATACAACCTAATAACTGAAGCAGTTTTTCTCTGGGCAGTTCGTAACAATTAAAACCACAAAACACACTCTTGAACATAAACACTACTGTATAAAACAGAAGTTCTTTTCATGTAGAAAGCTCTAAGAAGTTTTACTGTAAGCCAAAATTCTCTCAAAGAACCATTCTAAGGTTTGCTTAGACCAAGGCAAATGCTACTGCCCTAGAAGCTTTTCTCTCAAAAAGAGAACCAACCTATTAACAGAATGCATTATGTGCACACTACACAAGCTCCAAAACATGAAACAGGTCAGATGGCATGGAATGAGACAGTTTGTAGCATACTTGATCTTTCTGGAGATTTGATGAGCTTTTACAGCCTAGATCTAGAACCTAGATTCTAAGAAGGGGTAGGCAACATGGTATCTTTGCTGTCCACTGAGATGCCATACTCCTCACAATTTATATTTTCTTACTGGCAGGAAGTATTGCTTTAAAGTAAAGTGGTATCCTTTAGTCATCCAAACTTCCCAAGAATGTTTCTGGGCAGGTTACTTATCCTTTGTGACTAGGCATGGCCACCTCCTGTATAGTAAAGGAAACTCGATGTGAATTTCCCACTTTCTGAGATTTGAAGATACTGCTATGTCTGATGCAGAAAGGATGCTGTATTCTCCACCTGTCAACTTCCAGCCATTCTTAGGCATATATTCAATAAACAACGCAGGTACAAACTCAGCTACATATTAAATACAGCTGTAGCTTGGAAAAGGTGCCACAATTGCTGAAATCATTGTTACTGAATACTCACCAGCTTTTGTCTCATTATCCCAATCCCAGGCTTCTATTATTAATGTGAATGATCTCTGAAACAAAAGAAACAGATTAATTACTGGAGTGGAAAAAAGGTAGAATTCTGAAAGAGGTATGAATCTGACTTAGCAGAAACAGGTCTTACCCTCACACGTTAGTTTGCTTCTTCCAGCAATAAATAATTCCCAGTAATTCCCACACCCACTCATCAGGAAATGATGGTTGAATGTTTTTATGTCCAGTAAATGCCAATGTTAGTGTACTACTTCAAAAACCAAATCATTACTGGTGAAAAGCACTGGACTAATTTTTGCTGCAATCCCCAGGGATCAACATTGCTTGCTATATATGTTTATATTTAAGGCATTTGCTTACATTTAAGCTGTAGTTGTACAGAAAAAACAAAGTGGGAAAAGTATCTAAAAGATGAATATACTACTAGAATGAAGTAAGATTAGATCCTAAATTCTCCAACCTATTTGTGGCTAAATCTAGGGCAAAGAGTTTTCCAACAAGCTTTGCAGGGCAGGGCTCACCATTGGGAGAAGCTGCTGCAGCAGCAATTATGACCACCATTTTGCATCCTCCATAATGTTCCAACGTTCTAGTGTATTGTGCATTAAAAGGTGCTGCTACTCCACCCATCTCACAAACATTTGGCGAAACTGTTCAAAAGTTGAGCTCTAGATATTACATAAAGCTACACATAGAAGCAGTACAATACCACTTTTTCCCCCTTCTGTTCGTGCACACATACCTCAATTTAGAATGGAGATGGGGAAGTTTTTTTGGTCCAAAGGCCAACTTGGTTTGGGGCAAGCATGGCAGACACTCCATGCTTCCTCCAAAAGTGGTTGGGTGCCATTCCCACTGCAGCCATA
Organism: Varanus salvator macromaculatus; assembly: GCA_023646645.1. Classification (NCBI taxonomy): domain Eukaryota; kingdom Metazoa; phylum Chordata; class Lepidosauria; order Squamata; family Varanidae; genus Varanus; species Varanus salvator. Next base: position 27,392,490 of record JAIXND010000624.1, on the reverse strand, counting down.
TTATTGCCCAAATCTTCCTTGCACACATATCCTCATAACTTATGCCTCCCTCCTGAAAATATGCCTCCTCGCTGCTACAATTGGACCTGATTGCAGCTGTCAATGGGTTAGTTTTTGAGGGGGGAGCACAACACTGGGAAGGGGATGGTTAGATCCCTCCACCCCAGCCAGAACCCTTCTAAAAATACTCTGATGGTGGAATTAGACTTTTATTTTATTTATTTATTTATTCCATTTCTATGCCGCCCCATTCGCAAAAAGCTTCAGGGCGGCTTACTTTTGAAAAACCTCCTTTGGCACCAACAGACGTTTCTGAAATCCTCATTGTAAGCCACCCCGAGGCTTTATTGCGATGGGGCGGCATAGAAATATTTTAATAAAATAGATAGAGAATTAGTGGGATGGTTGCAAGTGGAGAAAATCTGTCTCCAGTCACCTTCGATGAACAAATGTTCTGCAAAGCTTTTCAAAACAACAAGAAACAAAGCTTGTGGATGCAAGCAGGTCAGATTTGTTGCCCTGAAAGGTACTCAGTAAGAGATACTGAGTCTCTGGAAGGTACTCAGTAAGATATACTGTTCACTATGGAATGTAGTAGAAGAGCCAATATGATATAATGTTTAAGAGCATGAGATTGGAACACAGGCAATACAGATTCCAAACCCTACTTAGCCATGGAGCTAACTAGACCAGTCACAGACCATCAAACAAACCTACATCACAGGGTTGTTGTTGTGGGGATAAGACTGAGGGCAGGAGGAAAAGAATGATGTAAGCCACTTTGAGTTCTTTAAAAGAAAAAGGGTGTCATGCCTGAAGCCTCAGCAGAGGCAACACCTCAAGAGGAAGCGACAAGCACCTGAAGGAAGGATCAGGAGGACTTATACATGGACCACGACAAAGGGTGAGATATATTCTTTCTTATCATGAAGTAACTATGCAAAAGCATCTTCATGTAACTTACAAGAAAGTCTCTGCATTGGAACTAAGAACATATATAAAATTCTAGCAACTACAAACAGCTATAGCTTTGAACAGTGTTTGCATCAAAGTACACTGCTCACACAACAAAACTTGCTATGCAATAATACCTACATAACTCCTTGGAAAGTGTTTTGTGCATAGGAAACACTGCCTGTTTCAGAAAGGACTCCGAAGGACATCAAATATTAGAATAGGAAAATAATTGTTTATATCACTGGATCAGTTTTAGGGGTGTCAATAAGATTGTTAAAATCATTCTTAAATCACACTATAATCACATGGCTGTAGAGTTTCCTATTTCCTGACCTAGGACAGAAAAGCATATTGAAACTCCTGAACAAAATGCAAGTATACAAATAGCCAGGTTTCCTCACTAAGAAAACTGCTTAAATTATTATGTCTTGTTCAGTCTTGCAATATTCTCCCAAATAACATCAGAACTCCTCTGCATGCCCCAGCTAACACATGGAAAGATCAGGCTCTTATGATTCACTGAATTTCAAAGCAGTTAGCACTTTCTTTCACTGTATAGTACCTCTTAAGTATTTTAATATTTACTCTCTCTATATACAAACAAATATGTTAAGCTGTTACTTGGAGGATAACGGCAGAACAAATAATGACATTCTTGGCGGTCTTAAGTAATTTTAGATAGTTTCATCAGGGTTCAGACTTAAAACAGCAGCCGCCTCGTTATACTCACATGGTATATGCATAACAGCACTGTATTCTGAGGGTGTGGAATGGGCTTCCACAAGAGGTCGTTGAGGTCCCATCGGTGTGGGTGTTCAAGGATAGGCTGGACATGCGCATGGTGGGCATGTCGTGAGTGGAGCCGGCTGGTGCCAGAGGTCAGACTAGATGGCCTGGGAGACCCCTTCTGACTTGCTCTGTTTCTATGTTTCTATTCCTGCTTTGAGAGGTTACCTTGTTGAAAGGCCAATAACAAAGTTTAGAAGATGAAAAAACTGACCTCTTCCCAAACTTAACAGAGATAATTGCTTTAAATGAAACACTTGAACCAACATGTAATTAACCTTCTGAAAAACAAAGGAAAGGCAGGCCAGGGAAGCCAATTACAGGCATCCACATGCAGTGTAGAAGTGACACAGGAGTGGGCAACTTATGGCACTCTCCTCAGGACACATGCGGCCCTTCAACTAACTACTATGCATCCAATTTAGACATCTGACTCAGGCAATCCCTTCCTTGAGAGCTCACTAGGCAGCAAATAATAAGAAGGGATGGCACGCAGAAAAAGGGATGGCCTATCCATTTATAGCCCTATCCTAGGCCTACTACCACCTTTGGCTCCACCGCCTGCTGACACATGCCCCAAGAGATTTATTTATAAGGAAATTCAGCACCCAATAGAAAGGATGCCCTTCCTTGATTGATACATTTTCCACTTAGAGGATTGGTCTGGGTTTAGTCATGATTATAGCACTTTATTAATTTATATAATTTCTATGCTGCTTCCAGCTGTAGCACTCAGGGCAGTTCATAAATATACATTGTACAAAATATATATTAAAACATAATTAAAAGTTTACAAAACAAAATGTAAACCCACTTATTAAACAGGTTAATAAGAAGAAAAAGAGGAAGAGGAAGAAGACGATGAAGACAAAGAAGTACAACTTCCAAAATCATGAGAAGTAGTAGTTCCCCTATACTCCTCACTAATAAGACCTCATCTGGAATACTGTGTCCAATTCTGGGTGCCAAATTTTAAGAAAGATGCAGAAAAAATAGAAAGTGTCCAGAGTAGCACAACAAAAATGATTCAGGGTTGGAAACACTGCCCTGAGAGGAGACACTGAGAGAACTGGGCATGTTCAGCCTTGAGAGGAGGAGACTGAGGGGGGACATGGTATCCCTCTATGAGGATCTCAAAGGCTGTCACAAGGAGGAAGGTCAAGATCTCTTCTTGCTGATAAGGTAAAGGTTTCCCCTTGACATTACGTCCAGTCATGCCTGACTCTAGGGGGCGGTGCTCATCTCCGTTTCCTAGCCGAGGGAGCCAGTGTTTGTCCGCAGACAGTCTCCGTGGTCATGTGGCTGGCATGACTAAACACCAAAGTGCACGGAACGCTGTTATCTGCCCACCAAAGTGGTACCTTTTTATCTACTTGCATTTGCATGCTTTCGAACTGCAAGGTTGGCAGGAGCTGGGACGGCGCACGGGAGCTCACCCCGTGTGCAGATTCGAACCGGCGACCTTTCGATCAACCAGCCCAGCAGCACAGCGGTTTAAACCACTGCGCCACCTGCAGTCCCTCTTCTTGCTGATATCAGAGCGTAAATAATCAATTCAAGCTATGACAACCCAGATTCAGGCTAGATACCAAGAGATGTTTCCTCACTGTCAGAGCAGTATGACAGTGGATCCAGCTGCCTAGAGAGGTGGTGGGCTCTCCCACACTAGACATTCCAAAAGAAACTGGACAGCCATCTGAGTGGGATGATGTAAACAGCTGGGATTTGGACCCAATGGCCTTCAAGGCCCCTTCCAATTCTACTATTCTATGATTCTGTGAGAATACTAATGTGGTACTGGAGGGGGAAGGCAAGGGAGACCTAACATAATTAAGCTTAGGGCACAATTTTAGGTTAAGAAGGCAGACCAGCTGAGAAGTCTCAGATGCTCCAAACATTTGGCCCTTCAGCAAGAGGGCATCTCTTAAAGATGTGGTTTTCTCTTTTCAGTTTTGTAAGGGAGGAGGAGCTTTCAGTTTAGAATCAGGGTCTTATCCTTAAGCTGCATTTCTTAATCACCAGTGTTCTAACTTTACTTGCTTCATTTATTATTGACTTCTGTGATTCTTTTCCTTTGTACTGCAAAGCCAAACTACTCGGTCAACTTTAACACAATAAAGCCTTTCAAGTTAAAAAGGCTTTGTCGAGCTCTGCTTGGAAGGAGGGGGAGAACAGCCATCACAGGGAGGAGAATGGCACATTCTGGATCTCATAGGGGCACTACTTGCTCTTTCCTCAACATGCTTGGCAGCTGCTCTTTGTACTGTCCCAGTAGCTGCCTGGACATAGTTAATGACAGCACCAGCTGACCTTCAGCAGGGCTTATGGAAGTGGGTGATTAGTATGAACAAAACATCAGCAGCTGGGGGGGGGGGGACATAGGAAAAGGGAGGCATACCCTACTTTGCCCCCATGAGTATGGATATGTAAGAGGAAAGGTGGCCTAACTCCCTAGTGCAAGGAGAAACTACCTTCTTATAATGGCTTGTGGTCCTTTCGTAAGACCATCTCCTGAGAAATGGAAATAGTATTCGGGCAAGGAAAGCATTCCTTTCCAACTGACTAAATTGCCAACTTTGCTCAGGAGTGCTGACCTGAGACCAGTGATGAATGAGCATCCAAACTAAAACTCAGCCTTAGTGAAAGTTGGCATGGTTTGGCTATAGTATGAAAAGGCATGCCAATTTACCCTTACCATTTAGCACTTGCCAGATAATCTGTAGAATTGTGGTTGGACTTCAGTTAAGTAATTTTAGACTCTGGACTTAATTGTCTTACAAGATTGTCTTCTTTAGATGGCAGCATGTATTGGCATATCACATTTTGAAATAATATAGCTTTGTTGTGTTTGAGGGACCTTTTGCCCATTCTGCTAAGTGGGAACTGGGACCTCTGCCTAGATGTTCTACTCTAATGGCCCCACTGGGTGTGTTATGTCTGGAAAGCCTACCGTTCTGCTTCTCTTGCACTACACTGCCACCCACTTCACAGTTCACTAGATGATGCAAGGGGAAAATCCAAGGAACAGGGGAATGCATATGTACAACAGTATGTACAAGCGGCACACTGTCATACACTGCAGACTAATTTGTGAAACTTGTTCACACTGGGAGCTAGAGCCACAGTACAGCTTTCACTGAGCAGACACATCTTAAACCAGACAACTCTTCACAGATTCTCACTTTTACCTGTTTATTAGATTTATACCCCACTTCTTTCTTATTTATGCATACATACAACAAAGTAGTATACATCATTCTCCTCCTGCTCTTAATCTTATCCCAACAACAACAACAACAACAACAACAACTCTGTGATGTAGGTTGGGTTGAGAGTCTGTGACTGGCCCAAAGTCACCCAGTTGGCTCTATGGGCAAGTGGGGCTAGAAACAGATCACTTGAGTCCCAGCCCTGTGCTCTTAATCACTGCACCACATTGGTTCTCTCCTTTGCCTTTCTAGCTTCAGAATTAGCAATGCAATCCTAGGCATGTCTACTCAGAAGTAGCTTCCACTGACATAAATGGAATTTTATTCTCAGAAGTCTAAAGATATAAAAGGGCTATAAAGAAAGCAGCACTATGAAGGCAATCCATGTGGTTCTTTTGGTTTTCTTTCCTCTCCTGCTGTGAGGACTGGCACAACAGTTGTAGTAGCATGGGGGTGGGAAGAAAGAATGGCACGGGTGAACAGAGTAGGAGACTGGCAGCCATCCTGAGTAGCTGGCTATGCAAATTCAAGATGCCACAAATTGTACCAGCTGGTTGTGAGATCTCTCTACCCCACGTTAGTGATCAATCTTCTCAGATTTCACTATAATATCCAAAACTTTATAAAGAGGAAACTCGCTACATGGAAGGAACAGTTGAGTGCACCATGAATAACTTGTTTTCTATGTCCAGCAAAGAAACCTTAACTATAACTTCCTTTAAGAATCATCCTAAAGTTAAAATCTTGTGGACAGGAACATAAACTCCTAAGCGGTCCTGTTTGACAAGGTCCTGCCCACACATTTCAATAGCTATTTAAGCCTGCATTAAAATTTCCACATGTGCTACCTCAATTCACTTTTGCACCCTGCATCTGTTTATGACAAATTAATCAAGACAAGAGAAAAAACACATGATATTTTGATTTCAGAATTTATATGTATCTCCTAACATTAATATAGTTTGCTGAAATGAACAAATAACTAAAGTAATTTGCAACTGTGCTATTCAGCAAAGCTTTGGTCAACTTCTATACCCTATAATGGTCAGAATGTTAGAAACAGAGCGAGTCAGAAGGGGCCTCCTGGGCCATCTAGAATGTTGCTGCCTTGGAATGAACATTTATCTAGCTACAATTCTGCTCGGGATAACATCAGCGATAATACACAAAGCATCCAATCAGAGTCTCTTTCAAACATTCAAAGAGCCAGAACCATCAATACTAGAATATTTACCCATCAGTAGATCACTATAGGCGGTCAGCTAAGTGACTCAGGAGGTGGACACTTATCAGTAGCCAACAACAAATATAAGAATATATTTGTTACTGTACTACCAGAATATGCTAAAGCAAGTACTTCATAAATGTGTTTGCACACATGCTGCTTGATTGCTATGGAAACAGAAGCCACTGCTGACAAGGCAAGTACAGATCCAAAGCCACCCTAAATTAATTTAAATACATTATCCTTGTCCCCTCACCACTTCTACCCAAACATTGGGGGTGGGGAGACTATCAAGGCATGATCTAAATCAGAGTGGGCAGGGCTTTGGGTATTTTTTTAAAAAATAAACTGTTGTTGCAAGGCAGGGGGAGACTGAAGGAGCCCTGTGAATCAAGGGCATAACCCACAGAAGACACTGCAGTGGTGTATAATTACTGCATGTACTTACAGGACCCCTGCTACCAAACAATACCATCCACATGTGATCTCAGGCTAGCACAGAACACCAACACAATTAAAATAAGTATATGACAAGCTTAAAGAGCTAGATATACATCCAGAGCAGAGGATTCTATACAGGTAAGAAATCACAAGGTGAAGTTTTTAAACAACATATGTAGTGTTCACACAGGTCCACTCAGTTGTGATTGTAGAAAGCAGCAGCACCACACATCAGATTTGTACTGTTATTAAATCTGATTTGGCGGCCCATTTTAAATAGAATCTATACAAAATGGATCAACCCTGACTGCTCTTTAGAAGGCCAGATACTGAAGATGAAACTCAAATACTTTGGCCACCTAATGAGAAGGAAGGACTCATTGGAAAAGACCCTGATGCTGGGAACTATTGATGGCAAAAGGAGAAGGGGATGGCAGAGTATGAGGTGGCTAGATGGAGTCATTGGGGCAGTGGGTGTGGGCTTGGGTGTACTCTGAGGGATGGTAGACAACAGAGAGCCTGGAGGAATGTTGTCCATGGGGTTGTGAAGGGTCAGGCATGACTTTGCAACTAAACAACATACAAAATGGAAGTGATTGCAAGACCCCATTGTGCTCCCAATTACACCAAGAATGCATCAGGGCCCACAAAACCCTCCACACCCAGCTGTGAACCTCAGCACAACAAACAGAACTCTCCCTAGGACTCTACTCCATGATATTTATCAGAGACAGAGAGCAAAGAGATCCCCTTTGTGCACTTGGATGCAAGCAGACCTCAAACTGTGGATGCTACAATCGTGCACAACAGCATCCATGGTAATGAACATAATCATAGCAGAAACCAGTATTAAGCCCCAAGTTTATCAAGACTTTAAGCTACAAGGCTAGAAATCAAAGGTTTAAACTACATCCAAGTTCAGAAACACAAGGCCCCTAAATTACCAGTTGCTAGAAAACAGCAAGGAGAGGGCTTTTGTCCTCATGCCATGCTTTTCAGTTTCCCCAAGGGCATTTGACTGACCACAGTCTTAATGAGCACACAGGACTTAAACTGATCCACTCAAGTTCTTTGTATATTCTTAAATCTGCCACAGTAAATATTCCCATGGAGGCTTTTCTTCCACTAGCTTTAGGTAAAATTTAAGAAAAGGAGAATGTGGAAACCTCCAAAGAATATGCATGTATCCCAAAATGTTTTTTTTTTAACCAGTGTAGATTATAATGCTAATTCAATCCAAAACAGTTCTGGGTGCAAGGATGAAGGTATGAAATCTAGTAAAAAACATTTGCAGAGATTCTGCTCATATTTTGTGAGAAGTATGGGGAACACAGCAAAGGTGATTCACATATATAGGCTCTACAAATATTAAAGACAGTTTCATTTAAACCATTTAAATTAACTAAACTTCAGTAACAAAGAAAAGGGTACAGCTGGTTCCATCAAATATGAAAAATTCACAGGACTGGAGAAACATGGTATATAGAAATTATGAGGTAATGCTGAACTAGTCACTTATCCATCTTGAGTATGAAAATGCCTTATAGTGTTTTTGTGTACATTGGTATGGAATATAAATGTAAAGCACAGATTAGCAAGAACAAGCATTTTGATTTACAAATGCACCTTATAATCTTAATTAACCATCATAAATAAATCTAAATAATACAGGAAGATCAGAAGCAATTTATTGTGTAAAAACATCTAGAAATGTTGTTATGGAATATGGTAATGTCTACAATGTTTTTACATACATCCCAGAGGTGGGATGTGTATAAGAACATCAGTGGTTATTTAACATTCTGCAACAATCCTAAACACAGCCAGATGAAACATACACCATAATCTTAAAAAATATACCAAAATTTGTTACTACTTACTAATAAGATATAAAGAATATCCCAACTAGGTCTCCTTTTGGGCAGACAGACCACCAACTGCAGTCCTCCAAGTGGTCATCTGTGTGTTCACATATTTGAACTCTGTGCCTTTGTGGAAACTTAGCTTGAGAAACCTCAGCTGAGGAATTTTGGGAGGAATCCTCTCCCACCATCTTAGTGGATACATCCCAAGCAGTTTTCCTGAAAGTCTCTCAGTTTCCTCAGACTATCTAGTATGGCCTCAGAGCCAAGAAAAAGGCAGGTTTCCTTACCTGTAACTGTTGTTCTTTGAGTGGTCATCGGTGCATTCACACATATGGGCTCTTCACGCATGTTTGGAGTGGTTTTCAGGAAGATTCCAAAGCTGATTAATTAGTATTCAGCAGAAGCCCAGCCCCAAATGTGGTTAGCAATGGATTGTGTAAATGCACAAATGACCACCTCAACTACAGTTGCAGGTAAACAACCTGTTTGTCTTCATTATTGTCATGCATCACAAATATAGGTGAGTAGAACTAAGCCTAAAGTGTCTGATCCTGCCTAATCTTGGAAGCTCAGCAGGGTCGATACTGGTTAGATGGGTAGCTTGAGTGTATGATTCTATGATTACTGTTGTAAACTGCCCAGAGAGCTTCAAATATGGGCAGTATAGAAATATTAATCATCATAATAAAATGCATCAGATAAATGTCAATATTATTACTGCAAAAATGAAGATAGGACAGCACTCACAAAGGAGCAGTTAGTTCTGGCCTGTAGGTCTGAAAAGTGCATGGAGTTGACCACAACGTGGCAGGGCAGAAAAGCAGCATAGGTGTTTTCCACACAAAACTCTACCAAGGTAGTCATACTTCTTGATGAGTGTGCCCCTAACTGGCCCCCAAGACAAAGTCCAGCAACTTAGTATGCCAATTTTATGCAAAAAACAGTAGACCCATTTTCCTCCTTCTTCTATAGCAAGGAAAGAGCTTAGGTGATTTTTAATAGGGATCAGTTCAAGATGTATAAAAACCTAGTGCTCTTTAACATCCAACTAATGAATCCAATATGCTGTGGTGCTGGATTGGGGACCTGGTTTCTAATCGCTACTTGACCATGAAGCTCACTGGGTGACTTTTGGCCAGTCACCCACTTTCAGCTTAACCATGTTGCTGTGGGGATAAAATGGAGGAGGTGGTGGTTTGTGTAAGCTGCCTGGGGTACCTTACTATAGTAAAAAAAATGGGATATAAATGTAATGCCATTATAATAATAAAAATAAGACTGTGATAGGAAAAGGCAGTAAGAAGAATGTCCTGGTTGAGGTGCAAATGAGAAACCATTTTGGGGAGGAAGGTTATGTCTGGGTACAGTCTTTGTCACTCTGGGACTGTAAAAATACAATCTGTGTTATCATCTTGTGTTTTTGAAAACAGAGTAGAAGGAAGCGTGAAATTGACATGAAAAATCCCAAGTACATTTGATAAGAAAAATGTGTCTATGCAATTGAGGCTCAGGCTCACCCTGGCAAAATTTTGTGCAGGCAGTTTAAAGGTGTGGTGAACAGATTAGTAGTGGGTGACCCCACTGTTGGAAAAAGATTTGTCTGATCTGTAGAGCTGCCATTCATGAAAGGACAGGTTGCTTACCTGTAACTGGTGTTCTTCGAGTGGCCATCTGTGCAGTCACACACATGGGTTCTGTGCCTGCTCAGTGCCTTTGGCCGTAAGATTAATAGCTAACGGATTTTGGCGAGAAACTCCGCTCCCCCTCCCTTCTGGCAGTATATAAGGAGCGGAGTGCCCGCCATTTTCCAGTCTTTGAAACGACCGGACGTTCGCTCTCTTAAAAAAAATCGAAAAAGGAAAAAGAAAGGCCAAAAAAGGGGCCTGACCACCCATGACACCGAGTGGGGTCGGTGGGTGGGTTGACTGCACAGATGGCCACTCGAAGAACACCAGTTACAGGTAAGCAACCAGTCCTTCTTCTTCGTGGCCTCTGTGCATCACACACATGGGTTGGAGTAACAAGCTTACCAGCATCCGGAGGAGGGAGGTGTCATCACTGAAGAATGGACGACAAGACAGCTCTGCCAAAGGAACAGTCACATCTGGCCCGGACATCCAGTCTATAGTGCCTAGCGAAGGTGCACGGAGTAGCCCAGGTGGCAGCTCTGCAAACATCTTCCAACGGAACCCCCGATGCGAAGGCCGAGGAAGCAGCGACAGCCCAGGTGGAATGCCCTCTTGGAGTAGAAGGTAAGTCCAAATTAGCAAGCTGGTAAGTCAGTTCAATTGTATGCACTATCCATTTAGAAAAATGTTGGGGAGTAATTGGAAAACCACAGTTATGCTCCGAGTATTTCACAAAAAGCCTGTTAGAACATTGCACTGACTCAGTCCTGGACCTATAGAAAGCAAGGCATCGATGAACATCAAGCATGTGTAACGAGTGCTCAATCGGATTTGATGGGGCCGGGAAAAAAGCCAGTAAGACGATTTCTTGGTCCATGTGAAACGGAGTGCTAACCTTTGTAAGAAAAGAAGGATCAAGCCATAAAACAACCTTTTCCTTGAAAATTGAGGAAGGGGGGATCCACCCGGAGGGTACACAGTTCAGACGCCCGACGCGCTGAAGTAACAGCAACAAGGAACGCAGTCTTCCAGGAGACAAGGCGCAGGTTGACCCTTGCCATTGGTTCGAATGGCGGTTTCGTGAGCACCTGTAGAACCACGGAAAGACTCCATGTCGGCATCAGATTGCTGGATGAAGATTCGAAAGTCCTTTCAAGAATCTTTTTATGAGAGGTTGAGAAAAACAGAGGAACCCTGTACAGGTCCTCGGTAGGAAGAGATTGCTGCCATGTACTTTGATGGAAGAAGGCTTAAGTCCAGATTGGTGCAATTCAAATAAGAACTGGAGGATCTGTTCGACTGTAGCCGAGGACGGGGAGAATGAATGCGACTCGGCAAAAATAGAGAATCTTCTCCGTTTTGCGGCGTACGACTTCCTGGTAGACGGCCTTAGAGCAGAATCGATAATGTACTGCAGGTCCGGATGTAACGAATGCATGGGAGCACCCAAAAGCACGGTAGCAGGAGCCGCATTAGGCGTCGGTATCGGTGAGGCAGGCGAGATTACCGAATCCGCCAAGTGGTGAGTCTCAACGACCGCAGGTCCGGGTGACGGATCGTGCCCTCCCGTTGGGTAATGAGGGAGGGGAGAAGAGGAAGTTGTAGAAACTCCTCCCGAGACCTTCGAAGAAGCGTGGAAAACCAAGGCTGACGCGGCCACCACGGAGTGATCAGGACCCTCGTGGCTCCTTCATGAATGATCTTCGCCAGCACCCGCATGATGAGAGGAACCGGTGGGTACGCATAAAAGGTCATGCCCACCCATGGAATCATGAAGGCATCTCCGGAGGAGCCCAGTCCTACTCCTGCTCTGGAGCAATAATTTGCACACACTCTGTTCCGATGGGTAGTGAATAGATCTATGTCCGGGGGACCCCAGAGGTGAAACAGCCTGTCTCAAACCCGATGATCCAATTCCCATTCGTGTGAATGGGACATCTGCCAGCTCAGAAGATCCACCTCTACATTGTCCACACCAGTGAGATGTACCGCTACCAGGGTAATATCCCTCGGAATACACCAATCCCAAATCTGCATGGCCAAATGAGCCAACCTGAGGGAGCGGGTGCCCCCCTGCTTGTTGATGTAAAACACCGTTGCCACGTTGTCCATGGTCACCTGGATGACACGGTGTAGAAGCACATCCTCGAATGCCTGCAGGGCTTTGAACACAGCTAGTAACTCGAGGAAGTTTATATGGTTCCCTGCATCATGATGGGACCAAACGCCCTGGGTGCGTAGGGTGGAGCATTTTGCCCCCCACCCTCGGAGACATGTATCGGTACCGAAAGTAACTGTGGGGTACCGAGGTCAAAACGGAACACCAACACTCAAATTGGCTGGCTCCATCCACCACAACAAGGATTGTAGGATGGGAGGCAGAAGTTGCATTTTCAAGGCGGGCAGGTTGGTTTGAGGACAGAATGCCCTGTTGAACAACAATTGCAGAGGGCGCATCCGGAGCTTGGCGTAAGGGACGACTGCAATGGCTGCCGCCATATGTCCCAATAGACTTTGAACGGACAGTGCCCGCACGATCCGCTGTCATCGAATCCGAACGATTTTTCGGCCGATAGTCCGTTGTCTGTCCAAAGGCAGGAAGGCTCTCATCTTCATTGAATCCAGATGTGCTCCGATAAAGTCGATCGTCTGTGTAGGGATAAGACAAGATTTTTGCTGGTTAATACAAAGTCCAAGGTCTTGTAGCAGGGTACACGTAATATGGATATCCGCCAGAAGTCCTTTCTTAGTCTCCGAAACCAACAGCCAGTCATCCAGGTATGGGTAAATCCGGATTCCACGTAAACGAAGGTGTACACATACCTTGCACTATGCACTTAGTGAAAACTCTTGGTGCTGTGGCCAATCCAAACGGTAACACTTTGAATTCAAAAATTTCAGAGTCCACCGCAAAACGAAGAAAACGTGTATGACGTGGATGGATTGAAATATGAAAATAGGCATCTTTCAAGTCCAATGAAGCGAACCAGTCTCCCCTCCCCAGCAGCAGAAGAATATTCTGAAGTGTAGTCATCCGGAATTTCCTAAGTGTTATGAACCTATTTAGGGCTCGTACGTCCAGAATTGACCGGAGACCACCATTCTGTTTCGGAACCGTGAAATATCGAGAACAGAATCCACAGAGTCTGTCTGATAAGGACAAACGATGAATCGCTCCTTTAGTAAGGAGTTGACGAATTTCGTCCAATAGAACCGATGAACTAGGCATAAATCGGCTCGGACTCGAAGATGGAAGAACATCAAATTCAATGCTGTATCTGTGCTGTATAATGGATAACACCCATCCATCAGATGTAATGGTCTCCCAAATGGGGAGCCGACTTTTCAATCGGTCCCCAAAAGAGAGGGGGAAGGGTGTGGGAAGGAGTGGGAGAAGGGTTCGCTCGCCCCATCAGCGCTGTTGCCTATCCAGGTCGATGTGGCAACGGCCTTGCTGGAAGTGCTGGGATGCCTGCTGTCTGCGGCGCTACTGACGTTGGGCTGGCTGTTGTTGCCGGGGCTGGTACTGGCAGTATTGTGGACGGGACCACGACCACTTACGGCGAGGCTGGGATTGTTGTTCCATACAACAGGCCGTCATTCTGGATTCATGGATCTTCTTCAGTTTGCTATCCGTCTTCATATGGAAGAGGCCGGACCCATCAAATGGCATCTCCTCTATTCTTCGCTTCATCTCATCCAGAAAGTTACAGTTTTGTAACCAGGCATGCCTACAGAGAGAGATGGCACTGAGGAGCGACCGCGAATCGGTATCTACATGATGGCATGCTGTAGATAATTGTTGCACCACCACCTGCATGGCCTCCTTCACAAAGGTTCGAGCCAGATCACCCTGGTTGTCCGGGAAGGTGGCGATGATCCCATCCAGGCGTTGCATCAAAAAATATTGGTATCTCGCCAGGGTGGCTTCATAATTTGAGATATGCAGTCCCATATACATGCTGGCCACATGACCACGGTGTCTGCGGACAAACGCTGGCTCCCTCGGCTAGGAAACGGAGATGAGCACCGCCCCCTAGAGTCAGGCATGACTGGACGTAACGTCAAGGGGAAACCTTTACCTTTATACATGACGCGCAAGGGAGTCCACCTTCCTCCCCTCCTTGTCACGAGGCGATGTATGGCCCCGAGCTTCCCTCCCCTGGGAGGATTCTACAACCACTGAATTTGGTTTGGGATGGCGAAGGAGAAATGGTATGTCTCCCTCACACACCCGATACATAGATTCGTATCTCCGGGACGTTGGTTGTGGTTGAGCCAGAAGGTCCCAGGGTTGGGTCATCGCCTGCTTCAAGGTGGTTATAAAAGGCAGGGTGATGATGGTGGATTGCTCGCCACAGACAACATCATAAAAATGGTCCATACTTGGTCCGGGTTGCTGATGGGCCTCAATATCCAGGGACTTCACCAGCCTGGCCATTCTCCAAAGGAGACATGCGGCTCGTCAGGAGATGCCAGACCTTGATGGGAAACTGCCGCTTCTGGCGAAGCTGAGTCCACCTCGGATTCGTCCGACGCCATCCAGTAGGGAGGTGGGACGCTAGAGGAGGAATCGTCAGGCGACGCCGACCTGGCGCTCTCCCTGGATGCAGCTCTTGGGGCATCTCTCGGTGTGGAATAGAAATGTCCCCTGGCCGATAATTGCCCACGGATTGGTGTTCTCCATGTCGAGGAGCAGATGAGTACCAGGACTGGTACCAGTCATCCAATCTGATCTCTGATGATCGGTTCCTATGCCCTCTTGGGGGGAAACGGCCATGTCGCCCTGCATGGAGGCAGGTGGCATCGGAGTCGGAGACCTGGCGGCCGGTTGTGAATCTCATATCTCCCCATCCGAGATCGAATCACGGTGTGGGCCTTGAATAGGCTCTGATGCTGGCCGGAGTAGTGAGCCTGGTGGTGTGACTTGCATAGCCGCCTGGATAGTCGGTACCGAGGGGGTCAGTACCGGGGCTGGAGTCGGTACGGAAGATGCCGCCGAACCCGAGTGGCGATGTTTTGCGCGCTCGGGATCCTTCGGTTTCTTAGGCGGTTTATTGACCTTTTCCTTCCTGGCTTTCTTATGCACAGGTTGTTTCTCAGGGTCACTGTGCTTCCTCTTCTCTTTGTGTTTCCTTGGAGTGGAAACAGGCTGGTCAGCCATGCTCGAAGCTCCCTCGTCCGAGTGGCGGGAGGGCGGAGCAATAGAAGAAGAGGCAGGACGCTGAGATGGGCCGGCCGAAGCTGGGCGGCTCTCAGGAGGAGCCATAGCCGTAGGAGGCTTGGTCACCAACAGATCAGTTTGGAGAAGGTCCTGATCCCACAATAATTTGTGCAGGCGGTTCTCCCGATTTTTCCGCACCTGCTTGGAGAAGGTCAAGCAGTGGCGGCATTTATCGGTCCTGTGCCCCTCCCCCAGGCACAGGAGGCACAGGTTGTGAGGGTCTGCAGTGGGCATTTTCGAACCACACTGCCTGCATTTGTGGAACGCCTCCTGTTGTGCCATTGCAAGAAAAAAGAAAAAAGGAGATAGTAAAGCAGGAAAGTAATATTTTTGTTTTTTGTTTTTTTATAGGAATGAGGAAAAAAGAGAAAAAACGAAGAAATCGAGTGAAGGGATCAAAACGAGCAACGGGACTATACTAACTTGGACAAGAGGAAAGAACAAGGAAAAATAGTACAACGAGCAAGGTAAGTAATGATCTAAGCGAGAGCGAAGCGGCATGAGGCACAATGAACAGCGGTCACAAAGACTGGAAAATGGCGGGCACTCCGCTCCTTAGATACTGCCAGGAGGGAGGGGGAGTGGAGTTTCCCGCCAAAATCCGTTAGCTATTAATCTTCTGGCCAAAGGCACTGCGCAGGCGCAGAACCCATGTGCGTGATGTACAGAGGCCACAAAGAAGTAGTTCTGGTCCACTCTGCTCAGCAAGTCTGCCAGATCATCATCCCTGCCCACAATATCAATGGCTCTAAACCTAATGTTTCACATGGTAGATAATTCCTACATGCTCAATGTCAAGACAGTAAGCCAGCTAAACCATCATAGTTTTCTACATAACTTGTATGCATGTTTGCTTTACCCATAGGTAGAGGAACTTCATTAAAATATTCCCAAACTGGGTCTCTTTTATAGCCTGCTGCCATTATTGGTTTTCTCCTCCAGGGAAAGAATGAGATAAACCTCAGGGTACACACAAAAAGATCCAAAGACTTGTGGAGTATTCTGCTCAAAAGGGTTCACTTTCATTTTAACCGTTTACCCCCACTCCTCACACTTAACTTTTTGTGGAGATCTATTCCACTCCCAACAATCTTCTTCTATTCATTTTTTAAAAAACTTAGCACTTAAAAGGTAAGGGGTTCATTCCGTGTTTATAGTTTTGCAAAAGAACAATGGGATTAAAGATCTTTTTCTGAACTCTATAGCATGCTATGAAGTAAACTCTATAGTTTATTTTATAGCATGTTTTCTGTGAAGAAGAGGCATGTGATCTCTGCAGACACAAATTCACAGTTTTGAGAACTGGAAAATGAAGCATCTGTCATATTTTTCTGATAGAAAAACTGCTCAAAAATCTTACAGAAACCTCTGGAAGAACATAACATTGTGAATGGATTTGTTTGCCAAAACAATTAAACATTGCATGAATATACTGTATCATACTACGCAATTAAAAACTAATTATTTCATGATATATTCCTCAAAAGCATTCTATTTTTTAAAAGTCCACATTAAATTTAAAAAATCCATTTCAATTTTAATTTTTTTATACACCACTATGGCTTATAGTGGTTTTACTTGTAACAACCTGTACAGGATGACCTTAAATATTGATCTTGTAAAGGCATGTAAGACTTCCTTGCTTGCTTCCTTTCTTATTTATTACATTGCTAAGACCACCCAATAGCCAAAATTCTCTGATCTAGAGTTGATGAAAGATGCAGATTCAACCTGGGGCCACTTCTAGGATTCTCCAATGCACCTCCCATTCTAACAGCTATGCATTGGTACCTAGTACATTTAATGGGGAAGGCAGCTGGAAAGGAATTTCTATTTGAAATTTACCTAAGTCTGTCCCTCAGTGGAGCAAATGTACAATGTTGTCAGCTTGAGGACAGAGCAATCAGTGTCAACGCTGGAATAGAAGACTTGATGGAAAATGCTTTGTTGCAGGAAACTGCAAAGAAGAGTTCAAGAAGTTACTGCATGGCATCTGAGAAAATTGATGCTGGTACAGGGAGTTCAGTGCAGACTGTTTCTCATTGGGCAACAAAGAACTAATCACTAAGGTACAGGAAGAACTGTATGCAAAAGTGGGCATAGACTACTACCATGTGCTTTGTAAATACTCTTAGAACCACTGCTATTCTAAATCACAGTACATGAAATGAATATGCTTCGAGGCCAAGTGTGCACCAATGATAATGGTACTTTGATTACAATGTAGAAACATGCATTCTTGAGGGTGATGACTATGAACAACATACCCCCTCCATAACATTTTTAGTGGTAATAAAAGTGTTGACTTCTGCTTGACAAACTGAAAATGCTCCAGATTATAATTAATTGAAGTGTGTCTGTATGTTTAAAACTGATGGTTGATTTGAGATGGCTTGATATCAACTCAAGTGTCTGAGCCACTGCACAGCCAAACACTACTGATTGGCTCAAAGAGCCTGACTACTAAGATGCTGATGTTAGTACCCTGCAGTCTGAGATAGTTTCCGAGTCCTGACTGGAGTGAACCCTCTAATGATGCTTCCTTTCATCAAAGGCTCCATAAATGGAAAAGTCCAGTGCATTTGTTGCCTCTGGTTAGTTCTGGCCAGGACTTTCCCCCTTTCCCCACAATTCGTTCCTGTGTAATCAGCTCTCTGAAACTATAAAAAAAGAGTGGGGAAGGACCAGCCATTACTCTCACATAACACCAGTCCTGTACCATCTCCACTGGCTTCTACCTGAAGTCCGGGGCCAAATCAAGGTGCTGATTTTAACCTATAAAGCTCTAAACAGCTTGGGACCAGGATACCTGAAGGAACGTCTCCTTCCTTATAGGCCCTCACGTCCCTTAAGATCTATGGGAGAAGCCCTGCTCTGGGAACCCTCTCTAAGAGAGGTAAAAAGGTCATCAACTCGGAGTAGGGCCTTCTCTGCTGTGGCGCCCAGACTCTGGAATGTACCTCCCAGAGAGGTATGCCTGACGCCAAGTTTATACTCTTTTCAAAGCCAGGCCAAAACTTTATTTAAACAGTACTTTAAACTTTAACAGTTTTTAACCTTCAGTTGCTGTTTGTTTTGTGATTGTTTTGTTCTGTTCTATTATTTATAGAAATTGTTGTTTTGTTTTTTTAAATATTGTAAGCTGTCCTGAGATCTTGTATAATAGGATGGATTACAAAAGCTTTTAATTAAGTAATTAATTTCCTTGTCCTAAAGCCTAGTGAATCTTCACTCTGAGCCTTCTATACCTACCAGAGAGCTTTAGAGAGCAAGTTAAGTATCTGATCATCAGTATAAGTATCCCTGATCATCATATAAGATGGGAGTGTATCTCAAAACAGATTTAGATTGTGTAAATGCAGATGTTCAGCCATCCCTAAGTTAGTATGTATCTACCACTTTGATGGACTTAAGTGTGTCCATCAAGGACCAGCCCAAATACAGAATTATTACTGATACAGGCACTGTGCAGTGTTTTAAGTGCTGTCACCAAACTTTGAGCATTTACATGAGCTTAGTACAAATGCGGCACCTGATGACCTCTATTTCTTTTACCTTAGACTAGGAAAATGGTGAAGTGAAGTTACCCCAAAAGATTCCTCTCAAATGTCTTGTTTATTGTCTTCCTAAGGGAGAACTATTTTTAGCCAGACCCCCACCCCAAAGGATCTATGTAAATGCAGGATTCTTCCTATCAGCTAACAGCAACATCACGAGTTTGTTCAAAAAATAAGGATAAGATCTCATCCAGTTTACACTTCTTCCAAACAATTTTGGCAACTAATTATGACAACAGCATGCCTCCTACTTTTTAAAATAAGCATTAAAATCTATATATTCTACATAATCTACATGCTACAAAATTTATGTAGAAGCTACTCCAATGGTATCAGTCTACCAAATTAAGGCTATAGCCACAAGGTAGATGCAGATAATAAACAACATAAACAGAAATAAGGAACATTAATACTCCTCACTACAACTGCTACTGGCTGCTTCCAAGAGCATAGGTGGACCAAGAAACACCACAACTATAAATTAAGGAGTTTTAGGCATACTGTATTCTGGCCTAGGCAGACATTTCAACTACTGAAGGTTATATAGGCTAAGAAAATTGTTGACTGTTTCCACTTATGGAAAATACTCCCCAGGGAAGTGCACCTGGCACCATAATTGATCTCTTTCAGGTATCAGATAAAAACCTTTTTGTTCAAACAGGTGTTTAGTAGCTAACTTTGTTTTTTAAGACTGTTTTAATATTTTTGCTGCTTGTCCTTTTACTGGACTTTTCTCTTTGTACTGCCAGTTTTGTATCTTACTTTTGTATGCCACATTGTTTTGTACTGTTTTACTGGTTTTATATAGTTTTAATGAATTTTATTAGTTGCGGTTGCTTTAATTGACTTGATGTTTTATTGTAAGCCATCTAGAGAGCCTTTAGACTATGTGGTGGTAAATCAATGCAACTAATAAACTACTTTACATCTGCTGAGTTATCACTTGCATGCTAGGACTATCAAGTAATCCTGGCTGAAACCATTAACAACTTTCTGCACCTACAATTTCACACTTATCTCCTTTGTAACACTAGAGCTTTGAGTCACTCAATGCAGTAAATGCAAGGCAGACAAAGCATTTAACTAAAGACACATTTAATTTATGTAATCTATTGTCACAAGATGTAATGACAGCCACTGGCTTTTTCCTGAGGGTGGGTTTGTGAGTGCGTTATACTCATAGCAGCTTAAAAAAATAGACAATTCTATCCTGCCCTTCTATTTCCTATGCATTATTCAAAGACAGTAGATCCCTGAACATACCAGAAGAAACATAAGCACCATTGTTATCATGCCCTGCTTGCTTGGAATTCTAGATGCCTCTGAACAGACACTGTCAGAATGCAAGAGCCATGTTAAGTCAGACTAAAGACCTACAGAATCAAGCATTCCAGCCAGCTTTCTGAGGGAAGCCTACAAGTAAGGCATAAGTACAGTGGCATCCTCTTGTGTTCTCCATCAACACTCTGCCTCTGCTACTACAGGGAATATACAACCATCATGATCAGCAGTTATTTATAGCCTCACTCTTCAGTAAATGACTAGAAATAAAACACTTTTGTGTAATAAGCCAGTACGGAACCTAAGAGCTTTCAGAACAGAAAGCAACCATGTTACTCTGTAACAACTAAGAATCTTGACAAGGTTCTATGACAAGGTTTCAAGATGGCTAGATGGAGGGGATGCAGTGGATGTGGTATACCTGGATTTCAGCAAGGCCTTTGACAAAGTGCCCTATGATATCCTGGTGGAAAAACTGAGGAGTTTTGGGATACACCAAAACTGTCTGGTGGATTAGGACATGGTCGACTGAACAAAAGCTAAGGGTAACCATTAGTGAGGAATCATTGGAATGGCGGCCAGTGACAAACAGGGTCCCCCAGGGCTCTGTCCTGGGGCCGATTCTGTTTAATCTTTTCACCAATGACATGGAAGAAGGGGTGAACAGTCTGCTGATCAAATTCGCAGACGATACTAAAACTGGAGCAGTGGCCACAACTGAGGAGCAGGTACTCCAGATCCAAAAGGATCTGGACAGACTATGGAAGTGGGCAGGAGACAACAGGATAGTGTTCAATGTGGATAAATGCAAGGTCTTGCACTTGGGGCATAGGAATAGGTGTCTTAAGTACAGGTTAGGTGACAAAATGGCTGGAGAGTCAGCAGTGTGATGCTGTGGTCAAGAGGGCAAACGCCACCCTTGGTTGCATAGCCAGAAGTGTGGCTTCTAGATCGAGAGAGGTATTACTGCCACTCTATACGACACTGGTGTGCCCGCAACTGGAGTATTGTGTTCAGTTTTGGGCCCCTCATTACCAAAAGGATATACCCAGGTTGGAGTCAGTGCAGCGTAGAGCCACAAGATTGGTGGCTGGTTTGCGGGGAATGGGGTATGAGGCGAGACTGAGGGAACTGGGTCTCTTCAGCCTGGAGAAGAGAAGACTCAGAGGGGATATGTTGGCAACATACTGGTATGTGCAGGGAAGTCACATGCAGAGGGGTAGAGACCTGTTCTCCCCTGCAGAAGAAGGCAGGACACGCTCCAACAGAACAAAGCTCAGGGAACCAAGGTTCCATTTAGATGCCAGGAAGGACTTCCTGACAGTCAGGATCCCGAGGGTGTGGAATGGGCTTCCACGAGAGGTGGTTGAGGCCCCATTGGTGAGTATGCTCAAAGATAGGCTGGACATGCACATGGTGGGCATGCCATGAGCGGAGCCGGCTGGAGCCGGAGGTCAGACTAAATGGCCCAGGAGGCCCCTTCTGACTCGCGCTGTTTCTACGTTTCTATCTTCTAGCACCTTAATGACTAACACATTTATTCTAGCATAAACTTTCATAGACTATAGCCCACTCTCATCAGATATACTTTGAATGTAAAGAAAAAAAATGCAACATTGGCTTAGTTATATCAGGAAATACGAGGTGTGGGATTTTTTTTTTCTTAAAAAGAAACCAGCCATGTCCATCTATATACACAGAATCAATCCCTTACCTCTTAAGTGCTAAGTTTCCAGGAAAAAAAAAAAAGAATGAACAGAAGATTGTTGGGAGTGGAATAGATCTGCACAAGAATCTATGTGTGAGGAGGAACAATTCTTTGGATCTTTTTGTGTATAGCCTCAGATGTCTGATATTATTATTGCCCTGGAGAAAAAAACCTGTAATGGCAGCAGCCTGTAAAAGAGACCCAGTCTGGGAATGTTTTAATGTAGTTCACCTATCTATGGGTAAGACAGACATGTATGAATGTTATATAGAAAACCATGATTTAAATCTAGTCTTACCAACTAGTGATTTAAATTTTGATTTAAATGATGTGATATATATCAAATTCACCCTGACTCTGGCCCAGAGTGGTTTTTCTCTGCCCTAAGTCTGCTTTGCCATCAGTGTTCATGTGGGTGTCCAGCAGGAAGGGAATCTAAGTGAATCTGTGAAGCAAGCTTACACACGTATCACCTGCATGCCCACTGTGCAGGTGGAGTTCTGCTTTCCACACACAACTTGCAGGTTTTGTGTACTCTGTGCAAAGACTAGCATTCCCAAGCATTTGTGAATTTGATCTCAACTCAGCTCCCTTCCTAGCCAGAGCAGAAAAGAAGTCCAGTGAAAACAATAAAGCTGGATTCCATCCAGAACTTTACATTTCTACTTC
The DNA here is from genome assembly GCA_023646645.1 of Varanus salvator macromaculatus. NCBI lineage: Eukaryota > Metazoa > Chordata > Lepidosauria > Squamata > Varanidae > Varanus > Varanus salvator. The sequence continues at coordinate 27,369,940 of JAIXND010000624.1, read as the reverse complement.
CTAAAGGTTACAGGCAGGGGTGGAGGTAGACTAGCTTTCACACAATGAGCTATTGCGCTTTAAATAGCTTGCTTTATACAGCAATTTAAAAGCAACAGTAATGTTCTAACATGGAGCCCAGTCCACAAGATTTTGAGAATTAGGCTGTTATTAGAGAGAAACCAGCACTTCCTAAGTACTTTGCATCCTAAGTTGCACTCGTGGCTTGATTGGGGATCCTTCCAGAAGAGATTTTTATTGTGCCAACTAGAGATGGAATCTGTGGGGGGGGGGGGGGAAGAGAATCCATTGGATTTCCTACTCATTGGACTCTGGTGTGCTTTGCACTGGCTCAGAACCAAGTTCTTGGCAAATGTTCCCAGTGTTTGCAGGGAGCTGTCTAGGAATCAAGTCTCACACTGCTGCCACCATGGCTGTGGCACAGAAAAGGGGCACTGCAAGCATGTGCACACGTGCCATTTGCAGGAACTAACCTTCTTCCCTGCCTGCTTTTGATGGTGGAAGCAGCAACAGAATAAAAGAGAGGTGCTGCAAGTATGAGTGCTAGGTGCTACCTGCATTTGGCTGTAGTGGGTGAGGAAGGTTGCCAGTTGTATAACTACGAGTCCCAAAGCATTTGTGCACTTCCTTCCTCTTAGCTCATTTTGCATGACCAGGCTGAGCATGAAACAAAATCCATGGATACTGGAGAGTTGGATCTCAAAAGGTTTCATCCCAATCCTAGGGCACACACCCTGCTTATTTACAAAATTTTATTGGGGTGGTGGTCAGATGACATTGTCTTCCATCTGTTTTTCTAACACATTGGGTATCATATCTCTTACCAGAAAAATTCAATTAAGGAGAAAAAGTCAGACCAATACAATGTTTTGATCAGCAGGACACGTTCCAATGGAGCAAAGCTCAGGGAACCAAGATTTAGGGTGGATGCCAGGAAGTACTTCTTGATGGTTAGGATCCCTAGGGTATGGAATTGACGTCCATGGGAGGTGGTTGAGGCCCCATCAGTGAAGGTGTTCAAGGATAGGTTGGGCATGCACATGGTAGGCATGTCGTGAGAGGAGCTGGCTGAAGCTGGCAGTCAGACTAGATGGCCCAGGAGACCCCTTCTGACTCACTCTGTTTCTATTTCAAAACTCTCTGGGACTAAAAGAGGGACTGCCCTTCACAACTTGTGCGAAGAATTTATCTGTTCTGAAGTCATAGGTCAGAAAAAAATGTGTTAGTGGACTATGCAATCCTACTCTATAGGACAAGCATCCAACTGATCAAAAACGCAAAGTTGAATCACTTTTTTTGTGAAAATAGCTACTTTGCAACTGGTGAAAGTATTATTTTCTTAAATACTATTCATACAATTTGGAATATGCATTTAGCTGTATTATAGGCAATTAAGCCTTTTCATACATTTTAATATTTGAATACTGCTTTGAGCACCAATTTAGTTTTGAGCAATTCTATCATCAACAGAAGTAAACCTTGTAATCAGAAATCTATTAATTATTTCAGAGAGATAAAACTGTAAGTTTTATCATTTCAAAAGTAGATGGGAGATGGTGATTGGTCACAGGTATGGAATAAAATACTGTTATGAGTCCCTGTGCATTCTTAAGTTCTTCCCCTCTGATGGAGGTTTCAATCTGGTGAGCTTTCTCCATGAGGATGTTAAAAGGATGCTGGCATTCCCAACACTGGAGATCTGATATTGGAGAGGATTGAAAGGAGGCTTTTGGGGGACATTCTAGAAGTACAGCAAGCGAAGCTAAGGATCTGCCTGATTCAAACCCTCCCAGTTCCTCTGACTTGCATTAGAGCTGGAATACTACTATCTCCAACTCATTATACTCAGTGGGATGAAAGCTGTCAAAGGGAGAAAAATGCAATGGTGGTGGTGAAGGAATGCTCTCTCACACATTTTCCATGCTGCTAGCATAAACGGAGTAGAACATAGGAAAAAAAGAGATTCTTCTGTGTCTGATTCTCTCTCCCCCACGCCCTAGGATTCCTCTAACTAAGTGCAATGGCAATTTACAAGTCCATTTCCTTAAAAAAAAAAAAAAAATCATGGGGGAGTAGGAAACATGGAATCCAGTAGTGGAATTAATCTGTACCATAATCCTGATGAGCTCTTCCATCTAAAAAAATAAGGGACATTCCTGCCTCCAATATGGAAATTATTATCACCAATTTTATGTACATTCTAGCAGTATGTGTGACTCAAACAACTGGATGTCAGGTATTAGTGGTTCTTGCACACTATAAAGTAACAGCTAGAGCCAATGATCCCCCAACACCCTCTCCAGGGACCTTAGCATTGAAACCTCAATGTAGTTTGGTCACCACTCTCAAAGTTGAGATCCAATTCAAAATTTTGTGGATGATAAACATACCCACAACACTTACACTTAAGTGATTGTCTGCAGTCATCAAATATTTAACTTTTCAACTCATGAGTATCACCGTATGTTAACGTTTATTGTAACATAGGTTTCAGACCATATCAAAGCTACCAGAATATAATCCTGGTTACTTAAACATTATGTTATATGAAACACAATCTTTAGCAAGTAGCAACTTTTTAAATCTGGGCACACAAAAAAAAGAATAGTAATAGAGTTCAAAGAGGGTATAAGACCACTGAGTGCACCGTTGTTTAACTTTTACATGTGGTTACCCATTCGGCTACAAGCCATTCCAGCTTAGCGAAAATGGCTTTACATGCTAGCTGGATATAGAGCTATGCAGGCAGGGATTCTATGTACACAAGATCAGGATAAAAACAGGGGCAACACAACAGAGGCAAAGCACATCATCACAATCTTACAAACCAACTTCCACTTTAGTTGAAACTAAATTACTTCTGTGCATATTATTCTCCAGAACTGGGAGTATATCTACATCTTGATCAATGGCCAATGAGTCAAGGGTATCCTTGAACAGGCAGCTTTTGCAAAAAGACTAACTCCTGACAAGTTTGAGTTGCTGGACCTATGAACCAACAGAATGCCATAGCTCACAGAAGGATTGTTTCTCTTACTACTCCCACATGCTATTCTCAGGAGGTTAGTATGCTCTTCCCTCTGGTTACTGAGAGGAGTTAAGAGTGAGCCTGCCATATATTGTCAAATATATGCATCTTGCATTTTTTAAAATATAAGGTTTCCAAATACACAAAGGCAAAGAGAATTATCTGTTATTAAATGAAATAATCCTTTTTATTTTTGAAGTGACTATGACCAAAGAGTCTTGCCATTCTGTTTGGTCATGAAGTGAAGGCAAAGCTCTGTTTTCTTACTAGTGCTTATTATACCAGTACATTAATCAATCTTTTATAAAGTCCCTAAGTGCAACAGTTAATGAAAGCTAAATGAGCCACTTTACTGATTCTCAGTCTGAGTTGTGCTACTGATACACTAGAGTGCATGTACACTAAATACATTGCTCCCCTCCCTGAGAAAACAAAAGCTATAGACCACTCAAATGAAAAATGTATTCCTTTTCCCACAGGTTAACCACCATGTACTCTGAATGGCTCATATAAAATCAGCCCCACAAGATCTATAAAATTCAGCATCATTACACTCTTTTCATATTAGAATCATATTCTGGCTTCTGCCATCAACCAGAGGACTTAGAACTACTGCTGGGCACACCCTTCCCTTCCCAGGAACAACACTGAGGCAATGGAGAGAGGAACCTGGACATCCATTAGCAGCTGTGAGGAGCTCACATTCCTGTTGCATCTAGAAAGAACACTCCGCAATTCTGTCATTTCACCAGGACTGCAGAAGGAGAGGTAAGAACCACTCAGACCCTACCTATTGTTGGGGATTACATGAGTGGAGTCAGCTGCAGCTGGGAGTCAGACTAGATGGCCTGGGAGTCCCCTTCGTTTCCATTGGCCATAGGAACAAGAGCCAGCAATTGCTATGCAATGCAAGATTCTCTTCTATGGAAGAATAATCATGCCCAAATTTATAGCTTACCACTTCATTCTGGTCTTGGAGAATCAACATCTTCCTTGACCTTTTTTATTCCACTATCCTTCCCTATTTGCAGGTGAATAGGGAAGAATACTAGAATAAAAGGTGTATCTGGTTACATAGAATTTACCCTGGGTCCTCATTCCAAATTATTTGGACTAAGGATTTCCTGAGGAAAGACAACCTATTGAGAAGAATTGTGAGATACTGGTAATTAAGTCATGTTGCACAGAAACCATGCATACCTCAGCTGTAAGAAAAGTGAAAGAGTTCACTCAAAGGTTGGTAACTACTCAATTGTATGGATGAAAAATGCTTGGTCAAGGGTCATTTGCTACAGTGTAAGTGCTAAGCAAAAAATAAAATTAAGCAATAACAACAGGGAAAGAACTTGCCTCACAACTTTTGTTCTCTGAACGGTGTAAAGTGCTTAAAGTGTTGGTATCATGTTGTCTACTCACCAGAACTAAGGAGTGAAAGATTGAAAAAAAAAAAAAAAAGCTTTGAATTTTCCAATGTATCCTAAAAGCTCGAAGCAACAATTGTTTTCATGAAGTACACTAAAGAAATAAAACAATCAACCACAGACCAATTTCCATTGGTGCTGAGCTGCAAGAAAGAAAAGTTTAGATCAAGTTATTTTTTAGAAGGGCTACTTCTTTCCCACAGGAATTACAGTAGCATCACTTCTTTTTACAGGATCCACAACAAGGAATAACTAGTTAGACCAAACCGTCTCTAAAAATACTTGTGAGGTGAGAAAGACACTTAAGTCTTCTCTAATACAGTACACCCACTTATAAAGTTATATCCAAACAGTGTCATTCCAGCAGCACAAACGACATCGTACCAGGGGAAACCAAGTTCCAAACTATGAGCACGGGAAGAATCCAAATAAAGTTCTATTTCTGTTAACTTAAGTTTATGAAGTAGTTCACTAGTATTTGTGCTGTAGGGAAAGGCTGTAGAGTTTGGCTGGCACAACACTTCTATTAACTGCATACTGCCTTTAGGTTTATTTTTTTAAAAAGTAATACAGCATAAATATATTGGAATAACTGAATAAAGCCTGGGGCCTGAGGAGGACCAAAATGCTAAGAATACTCTGACAAAATTAGCCAAGAAAAACATCAGCATAGATGCAGAAATGTAGAACAGTTACTTAGTGTGACCTGAGCACCAGCAAGGCCTCACTCAGGCCAACCATTACTATAATCATTCGTTCAGTCACAGCACATGACATTCAAGTGGCCTACATTGAGCTACTTCATAAATTTCTGTGGAATTATGTTTCTTTTTTTGGTAACACCCAATCCTTTGCTTCATTTTTTTTCCCAAAGTCACATAGTCATGGTAGAGAAACCGATGGCTGTAAGATATGCAGAAGAAACTGCTTATGATCCTAGATGCCTCAAAAATAAGAGTCCAGTTAAATTTGTGCAGCTACAATTCAGTTTACCTCGTGGGACCTCTTAAGAAGTTTCACCCCCTGCGTACATTATGAACAGTGGAATAGAGTTCTAAATAGATATACTTAGAAATTCTGGTCAGCATATAAACACAACCTCACTGTTTGCAAGATTATCAAACTACATACATGCTTTGAAAAACTTATTTGCAGCCATAAGGTCTCAATGACTTTTTAAAGACAAGGCCCAAATGCTGAATTCTGTACCTGAAACAAGACAGTGCATTTGAGAATAATGCAATTGGAGAACACATACAAGTGCTGAACATAAAGTGTAATTTCCATAATTATGCATCAATTCTTACAGCAAATGCAGCACAAATATATGGATGCTTTCAATTACTTCTCCCATTAAGAACTTCTTGAGAGCTGGGAGTGAGGGAAGTACTGCATTGCAGTGCGGGGGTTTTTCCTACTTGGATGGCTAGCTCCACAGGGTGGTGCTTGGGGAATAGTGCTGGGAATTCTCAAGCATACGGTTCCTCAGAGGTCAGTCTTGAAAGAGCTGTATGGGGTCATTTAGAGTTTTGGAGTGTGCTGCTATCAGTACGCTGATGACACACAGCTCTAATTCTATTTTTCATCCACATCAGATGAGGTTGTGACACTGAGCTGTATAAGGATTAATAAACTGAAGCTCCATCCAAACAAAAATGAGATGCTGTTAGAAGGTGATTCCTTTGATCCAATGGGTGTTCACTCTGTTCTGAACAGTGTTGCACTTCCCCTGAGGAAAGAGGTTCATAGGGTGCTCCTTAGTTCATCTCTCTCATTTGAGGCTCAGGCGGCCTCAGTAGCAAGGACTGCTTTCTACCAGTTGGCTAAGCTATGCCCCTATCTGGACCTAGATAGCCTGGTTTCAGTAAACTACACTCTAGTAACGTCTAAACTAGACCACTAAAATGCATTTTATATGGTGCTGTACTTGACGATGGTTCAGAAGGTATAGCCTGGGCAAATTGTGGCAGCCATATTAATAATGAGGGCCAGAAGGTCCAAACATAAAGGCCAATTTTGGCTTGCTCATACTAACAACCTATATGCTTCCAAGCTCAATTCAAGGTACTGGTTTTAACCTAAAAAGGCCTGTGTGGCTTGAGACCACAATACTTGATGGAATTCCTCTTTTGACTTCAATTTATCTCAATGCAATGATCACATCTGAGGCTTTCCCACTGGCTGCCACCACCATGAGAGGCTCAGAAGTAGGCAACAAGGAGGAGGGCCTTTTCAGGGTGGACCACACATAGGAAATCATCTCCCCAGTGAAGACTGCCTGGTACCAACACTGCAGGGTGGAGAAAAATCAATGATTTTTTTAAATTAAAAACAAAACAAAACACCTGGATTTTTAAATTTTAAATTGGATTTTAAAATAATATTTTTGAGGAAATTTAAATTGGACTTTTAAAAAATAAAACGCTTTTTGGGAGAAATCTATCTAAAGATAATTTTCTTTTTAAGTTACATTATATTCCAAAGGTTATTAATCATAAAAATAAGGATTAGTTTTTAATTGTGTAGCATTACACAGTATAGTCATGGAATGTTTAAATGTTTTGACAAACAAATGCTGTTAATCCATTCACATTGTCATGCTCTTCCAGAGGTTTAAGATTTTTGAGCAATTCTTCTATTGGAAAAATATTATGTCAGATACTTCATTTTCCAGTTCTCAAAACTGTGAATTTGTGTCTACAGAGATCACATGCCTCTTTTTCACAGAAAACATGTTATAAAATATACATACAGAGTTCAGAAAAAATCTTTAAAAGATCTTCAAAGATCCCACAAACACGGAATGAACTCCTTACATCTTAAATGCTGAGTTTCCCAATAACTAACTAACTAACTATCAATGAATAGAAGATTGTTGCGGGTGGAATAGAGCTGCACAAGAAGTTAAGTGTGAGGAGGGGAGTGAGCAGTAAAAATGAAAGTGAACCCTTTTGAGAAGAATAGTCCACAAGTCTTCAGATCTTTTTGTGTGAACCCTGAGGTTTATCACGTTATTCTTTCTGTGGAGGAGAAAACCAATAATGGCAGCATGCCATAAAAGAGACCCAGTCTGGGAATATTTTAATGAAGTTCCTCTACCTATGGGGAAAGCAAACATGCATACAAGTTATGTAGAAAACCATGATTTAAAACTAGTCTTATTAACTAGTGATTTAAATTGTGATTTAAAACAATTGATTTAAATTAAATCCATCCTGCAACATTGTCATCTTTTTGGTGGCATTTAATAGTATGTGATGGAGGTATGTCAGCTGTTTTAGCAAGCCTATTTTTTTATTCAAACTGTTTTAGTTGTTTCAACTTTTTAAATTTTGTTTCTTGCTATTTTACATGATAGTTCTACTATATCCATATTTATGAATTTTTGTGAACCACCCAGAGAGCCATATTGTGTGGTACGGAAATGAAATTAACAACAACCCTGCAGTGGTAGCCTTTACTTTTGACAGCTAGTGGAGCTGGTGCTACAACGGAAACCTACCTGCTGGCTCCTCCTCCTCCTCCCTTTCAACCTTCCACCAGTACTACTTCTCCCATCCCAGCAAGAAACCACAACAAAATTGCTGCACCAGCAACAGCATTATTTCCTTGTAACCCCAGGTGGTAACTGTTGTCACCTGCAGGTTGGAAGAGGAGGAGCAAAGGAAAGCAACAAAAGTGTAAATATGCATATGGTGATTCTACCTTCTCCACTCTGGAAAGTAGAATTCTGGAAAAAAATACAAACTTGCCACCTTGGAGATGCTCGAAGGAACTAAAAGGCACTCATTGCATTTAAAAATTATTAACTGACACCCAGAAACTAATGCATCACAATTCTTTAATTTGGTACCTTGCCAAGTAGTCAAAACGCTTAATTTATGCATTCCTAAGTTTAAAAAAAGAACAGCTATTTCAGAGATGCAAAAATATCTCAAGGAAGTAACATTTCAGTGCACTGAGTTAGCATCAGCAGGCAGTTTAAACTATGCCATTTGTGAGGACACTACTTCTACAATTACACAACCGATATACAATAGATGTGTAATCACAGTGCCCAAGTATCTTCAGAAATAGTTATATTCAAGATTAGTGTTTTTCTAACCCATGTTCAGTTTTACTTCTCATTGAATTTCCTCCATTTCAAATGCTCAGTGAATTTTTTTAGACTAATGCACCAACACACACAAATCATATATTATGAAATATACACACATATCAGCAGCATACCATCTAGAATAAAACCACAAAAGTGCTGTCTCCACAGATATTTTTAATGGAAAGGTAGTCTATTTCATACATACCCCTCTAAGAATTATCTGCACATGTGCACTCAAACACAGAATTCCATTTGGCTCAAACCACTTCTTTAAAAAAAATCAAGTTCAGCAGACAATTCACTCTAAATGTTAACACATGAAACTGAAACCTGGCTAATAAAGTAAACATTTTACCTACACTTTTGAAGATTACTATTTTAACTAAATACTGGTTCAGGATTCAAAATACTGAATGGAGTGAAAGTGCAAAGATCACCAGGAGGATTTTCACTATGCTGTACATGTAAGAGCAACCTTCCATCTTGGCAACACACAGAATTTGAAAAGCAAACAGGGAAGAATCCAAGGTCAAGCCATGACATCATGCCTTTTCAGCAGTGTAGACAGTGCTGACAGATTCACAAAGCAAATTAAAAAGAGCATCTTTGGTAAGAAAGAGAGCATTTCTGGCTTTGGTTGTGATCAAATCTCAAATTATGACCACTTTAACCAAACCAGTCTCTGAATGCTAGTCCTTAAGAAATTAAAGCAGAAATGCAGGACAGGCAATAGGTAGCCCAGGAATGCAGAAAGGGAAAGTGTTAACGTGAGAGATGTTGCTAGAAGTGGTTCATGGGCAACATCAAAAACCAAGTGTCAGAAATTCTGCCATGTCTATGACTGCTTCTACTACATCTAAACTTCTGTCATTAAGTGAACTTCAAGGTTATTATGGCCGAACCAAAATATTTTCAACTACTGATTTGCAACAACTGAATTGCAATTGTACTTGTTCCAACAATATCAAGCATTGGTCTCCAATGAAAAGATGAACTGAATGAAGACTGTGGAGATGCACTTGTGTGCAGACACACACATCAACTTCCTCACAACACTTCCAAGAAACAACACACACTCATTTGGTCTTCAGATTGTCTCAAAGGAAATGATGGGAAGCAGTTCCACTTCATCTCCACTGTGAGACAAGCTCCATTTGGATCATCTTCCCTCTACATTGTTTCCATTCGAGTTGGCCATTATAAGAACTATAATGGAACAAACAATTGTCCTCTAATTGCCTTGTTTTTCCTTCCCCCGCCAATCCCTTTTTCTTTTTGTGTTTTCTCATAATTTATCTTATGTAAACTGCTTCAGGGGACATTTTGACTGAAGAGCACAGTGAATGTTAAATATCAAAGGGGAAAGTATCAAAATAGGTTTCAAACTTCAGGAAACACAATAGAAACAAAATTAGTCTCAAACACATTTTCTTCTAACTCTTGGTGTCACCAGTAAATATTTAGGTGAATAATCCAATTAAGTCTTTAATCCTATAACTATTTACCTGGGCATCAGTTTTACTGATCCTTGAACAGACACATGTACAGAATCTCATTGTAAAACTTGTACTTCATTGCGCACAATAATGTAAAGAGCATGTTCCATGATGATGCCAAAAAAGGGGGAGAAGGGGGGGACAAGTTCACTAGATAACCATGTGTGAGATGAATGCAGACAAAAACTGGGGAGGGGTTTTTGACTACAGAGTTGTTGGTAAATGCTAGAGTGGATAAAGAAATATGTTCTATTGCATCTCAGATGTGGGTAAGCTGCCTTTAATAGTAGGGGAAAGGAATTTCGGGGCCAGGAGATTTGACCTATCAGGCCATACCTTCTTCTTGTTCGCACCCCTTTCTCCCAGAGCACCAGTCATTTGATAATTTCCTAGTTTTTGATTTTTTTTAAAAAAGCGCCATTGCAAAAGAAAACTTTTACAATGAGCACCAGTGGGGTCTAGTGGTTAAGAACATAGGACTGGGACTCAGGCAATCTGGGTTCTAGCCCCCACTTTGCTATGGAGCCAACTGAGTAACTTTGGGTCCATAACAGACTCTCGGCCTAACCCACTTCTAAGGGTTGTTGTTGTGAAGGTAAGACTGAGAACAACAGCAGTAAAATGATGCAAGTCATTCCGAGTTCATTGTAAGAAAAAAGTGGGATAAATCAAACAAATAAAATACCTCTCCTAAGGCTTGGTAAGAAGCAGTAGGTGCTTTAAGCTTCAGTATATTATTATTACTGGTAGTTTGGCCTTGCTCTTTGCTTCTACCCCCCCCTCCCCATCCCTAGCATGCAGCCACTAAGAGCCTCTTCAAAATGGGGAGTTTTTGGAGATCAGCACTAGTTCTGGGGATCAAATGGTACTTTTATAATCGCAGTTTACCAATGGGTATACAGTCCACTCCTGGTCTTAAGTGCAATATCTGATGACTTTGTTTATATTATGAGATAATAACTACTTCCTCAAGAAGGTATTAGCTTTCTCCATAGTTCCTCATGCAAGAACAGGCAAAAACAATTTGGATATGCCATGAGGATCTGCTGTGTCTAGACAGGACAGGGCAGGGCATTCATGCTGTGCTTCTCCAAAAGTAAATCTTTATTTCACCCCTTGAGAGAAGTTGCTTCCACAAAGTGCAAGCTATCATCCTGGCTACAGGTAGCCAGGCAGAACCTGCCAGCTTAAGTTACACAACCGGATTTAATTGGTTGTTACTTTACTCTGGGCAAAAGTTCTCAACCCCTACTTATAGAATTAATTCCAATTTTAATAAAGATGAGGATTTGTAGAAAAAATTAAGATGTTAAATAAATTCTAATACTGCACTGCTACCTGAACCCAGAAATAAATATATTCAAGTTCATTTAGTATTCAACAGATCTTCAGTAGCATCACAGCAGAGACTAGCAGAAAGATAATGGGAAAGATCTAAGGTTCCTATACTTATCCAATCCTGTTGTTCAGTTCCATAAAACCATTCAATCTAATGCCTCCAACTAGGACACCTTAAAAAGGAAGCCATCTGCTACTGCCAGTATAAGATGCAGAGGTATCAAGGATATTGAATTACATGCATGCAATTTACTGTTACCATAAGCTGTTCCAACCTATTTTAATCTTCATTCAAAACATGTATGCGTGTAGAATTAAGATATTAGAGAACCATAGCTTTCAATATGCTACTGCTAGAGCCAGAAATCCCCATGTTCTAAGAAAAGCAGGAATTTGTTAATGGCGTGTAAGAATCTGAAAAAATGTTCCATCTTTGGTTTTCTACAATTTAAGGTGACCTCCAAATCACACACTTATTCGTATATTCTACTAAAATCACTAAGAATTTACCTTTAAAAATTGAATACATGTGTACTTTTCAATTTAGTCTACTAGGACCATCAGCTATTCTTTCCTCATTTAATGGGAAAAGTGAAATTAGCATTACTGTGCAATAGCTATGCATACTTACATACCAAATATCCATGAAATATGATTTGGACTCATCCAGTATTCTGAACTGACAAGTCTGTCTTGCACAACTGCAAGAAACTCTCCAACCACAGGAGGAAGTTGAAACTGAAGGAGATACAATACAGTGTAACAGAATGTCAAAAGAGGTCTTTGTTATAAGAAAGGATGAAGTGAAGCCATGAAGAACCACACAAGAATCCAGCAGTGGTAGAGTTCAAACAATGTGCCTCCAGAGCACATGATATTTTACATCCTCTGACAAGAGGTGAAAATGGGCAACTGCACATTTTCTATAGCAAACTAAATTGCTGCATACACACTGGTGTTTCCATGCAACAGATATGTGCCTTCTAAGGATTGATGGATCTGTCAGTCTTTATCCCACCAAGACTGTCACTTTTTTGAGGTTGAGCTCATTATGTCCTTTTCCACACAAGCTTGAGATTTATTCCTTTTTAAAAATCTGTACAAAAATGTTTATGCATGTTTGTAATAAGTACATTTCAGAATGCCCATTTGTACCCATTTTTGCATGCATGAACCTATTGATTAAAACATGTGCATTCTGGAAATATGTTTCTTTTTCTTGTGCATTTTTCTAATGTGCACATGCTGTCTAATTTTTGCTTGCTTGTTTGTTAGTTTTATACAATGGCACAGATGACAGGCTTGCAAACACAGATTTCTGATTTGCACTATGTCCGCATAAGGGTCTGCGATGTTCAAATAAGAGAATTAGTTAGAAATACCCTTACACATCCCTAACACTCTTCATACATATGAGAGACAGCAGTGTACATGCAACAAAGAAACTTCCCACAATCTGTTTTAACAAGTATTTCTCTCATTTGGCCCAGATACTGCAAGTGAGTCCAGAGAAGAATAAGCCCATCTTCACCCATCCATTACCTTTGCTCTTAAAAATTAGTTACATTAAGGAAAGACTGCATTTAAGTGTCTGTTCCTCTCTAGTTGTGCTAAAGCCAAAGCTCTCCTTGATAAGCTCCAGTGAAGGCAGTGGGATGCCCCATTAACATGTACTGGACCAAACTAAACATTACTTTAATAGTATGTGAATTCTAGGCACTCAACTGTCCATTTTTGTTTATCAAAGAATAGACTGGGTTAGGTCTATAGGGTGTGTATGTTTGAGAAGAGTGATTTCTCTCTCACTCCTGTATTTCCCATTTGAAAAAATACCGTCTCCCAAAGCTGCTGGGGGGAGGGGAAATATTTTTTCAGTATGAAAATGACACAAATATATTAAAATACATCACAGTGCTGCATACTGCTCAAAGAAAAATATAATATCCAATTTAGTTAATTTTTCATCTCAATTTGTAGCTATCAAAACAGCTGCTTAAATTTTCTAAAGTAACCTAGCATTTTAGAAAAAAAGAACAGAACATGAAAGGCTGAGGATCCAAAACCATTAAGAAGGAACAGATTATTATTTAAAGATGAAAAGTAAAGCCACTTAAAATGTTTAAACGCTTGCTTAGATATGCAGCAAGCTACATATCAGTTTGAAGGAGGGAAAGCCTTTGCATAGTAAGCTCTTATACCTTTGGCCAGACAACACAAAACTGGTTACTCCAGAGACTATTCATCAGTTTCTTAGCAACCTCCCCAAGCAGGCCTAAATTTGTAATTTAGTTATCAGTCCTCTGACATGGTACTTCCAGTTAATGTGTGATTTAGTGTTAGTGGTTTTATTCAGATGAAAAGGCATAAAACACTACCTCTCCCACCTACCCCCACATCCAATTGTATCCCATGGTGCAACATGCTTAACATACTTCTTGTTCTAGCAGACAATCCACACTAAATGTTAAGTCAGTAAAAAGGTTTGCAGCAGAATTATTTCAAGCATCAAGTGCATGCTTTCAGTGAAAAACACGTTGACAGAAACCAATGCACCCTTCAAGGCTTTAAAGTTCACCCCTTCAGAAAGGTGATCACATTTTCATATGTTAACCCTATGCATTAGGAAGAAAATCCCTGGTTAAGTTTTCAGATGTAGATATTAGCACATGGAGCACAATTTCCTGGCATAAAAGTGAGTAAAAAGATAAAAAAGAAGAAACAATGCTAAAATGTGACATGGAAACGTGACTAACAAGTTAGTGGATTGCCAAGAGATGGCACACAACAGGCATAACCACAAGGCAATTCCTGGGGTGATTCACATCACTTCATATATAACTGTGTTGCACAACTTAGCCAACCAAGTATCATGTTTCATGGAGTTAACTATAGGCAACTGTTATGAATTCATGGATAAGTTTTACAGGGGCCTGAGAAAAGCTGTCCAATTCTAGAAACAGTAGGTACTCAATTTTATTATTTGGTAACAAATGTTCAAACAGTATATTAAATAGTAAGGACTTCACAAGTGCAGACACCCAAGAATCATGAATAGTCACAAGTATCTTCTAGGCTACCATCTGCCAATCCCAGGATCATGTAACTATGGAGACAAGCAAAAGTAATAACTACCTAGTAAGACCAGCCAAAATTAGTTGATTCCTGCAGATAATAACTAATCAAGATTTCTCAGAGCTTCAGCTAGTTAGCACTACCAGGTTAGCAGCCAGTAAGATACAATTGCTCTGATTATGAATGCTTAAAATGGGGGAGGGGGGTGTTACTGAACAAGTTAGTCAGATACACTTGGCCAAATCTCTTTAGAACACAAGTCAAAACTCCTGTTTTTAATGTTTACTCCTTCATTGGCTGTGCACTACTCAAGAAAACTAAGAGTGGGGAGAAAGTTCTACTATATAAAGTACTTAAAAATTTCTGGGTAATGAACCCATCCAGTTAGGTGGACTTTCTGATATTTGATTTTATGGGTCCTGTATACATAAATATTGTGTTCTTCTGGGTTTTATAATCCTACCTTAACAAAGATTTTACCTAGCTCTGAGCATTCATTAGATTTTCAACTTTAATTCAAATCATCTCATCATGGCTAATATTTTTCTCTTCCAAGATTGTGTTGCCATCACACAGCTGCTGCTATTTGAGGCTTCTTCTTACAAAACCATACTACATACATTTTTGCACACCATATTTCATTTTTCATTAAATTTTAACCAAAGAAATCCAGTGAGCTTAAAGTAAAGTCTACAATAGTTTAAAGTCTAAAATAGAGAAATCCTCAAGATTTCCACAAGCCATCAAAATCCAGATAGGATGCCTGCACATATATACAGAAGGATCTCAAAATATGAGATGCAAATATATTCAGCCAATACAATTTCCTTCAGCTAATAAAATACAGAAAGACAGTAGACAAACTTGTAAAAATGCACTGTAGTCACACAAAAGATGTGATACAATGATGTGATATTTACCCCATGATCATGATGCCATGTTGCTAGAACCCAAGAGAGAGCTTTGGTATGACATACTCCCATATAAACTGTTGCTTAGGAGCTACATGCAGCTCTTTGAGTTTATTCTGCAGTTTGCATTGCTGCAGGCACTCATCGGCACCCACTTGCTGCCCCTGCCAACCACAGGCACCCACTGGCAGCTCTCAAACAACTCACATTTACTGCATGTGGCTCATCTGCTGGGAAGTCTGGCCACCCCTGTAATAACATATTGAGTTAATATGTATTGAGGGCTTTCTGGAATCTATTTACATTATCAGCTTGTAATGAAATACTGAGCAACTGATGAGCACTAGCTCTTTCATCTTTCCCGAAACTACAAACCCTTTGTTCATCAATTTCCTGCTCTCCAATTCCTGTTGAGGTTATACGGTCATCCCTGACAAATGTCTCTTAGTAAGTTGCTCTGCCAAGAGACATACTTTCATTCCAGAAGTAAATACTGGGTGGATCTACCTTCCCAGTCAAGACAGTGTCCCGAATTTTATTACAAATATCTAACTTCAGTGTATCCAAACAGATCTAGATGACAAGGACAAGTAGTGACAGCTCATCTCTGCTTCCTTGAAGTGGATGCTTTGTCTCCTGGAACTGCAGATGCACAAGACTAATCCTTACTCTTCAGAACAAGATCTCTACAAATGATAGTTTCTAGGAAGACTTGTGAATGTCCTTCAACTTTTCTAGAGCAGACAATTTTTGCTTTATTGTTAGTGAAAACATTGCTAATCGGAAAACCATTTACATAATTCACTTCCATTCTTCTCCTTATAAATAAATAACTTAACAGTCACTATTATTTTACACTCTTCCTTGCTGATATGCACAATATTCTGAAACTCCACCCTCTGTACCAATTACACCTTCTCATTCTGTCATCTTTCCCAGTATCAATTTTCTTTTACAGTTTAACTTGCTCCTTGCATGTAGACAAATTTTTCAAATCAGTTATCTCCTATACAGAATATGTGGGAACAGGAAAGAGAATATAGGAGTACAAAACCTTAGCAGATTACTAAATTTAACTCTGCACAATCCTATGGAGGTATTCCAGTTCTTTTCATGCCTTCTATGTTTGGCACACTTGAGCTATTGCTGTGCTACTTGTACATTTTTAAAATTACTTAAATTTTTAAAACCCGGAGTGCAATACATAGGCAATGAAGATTAAATTTCACCCACAATGAACTTTATAGCAATGTAAACCAGAACCTAACAAAAGCTCCTACTTTAATAGTCTGTGAACAAGTGACAAGCTTTAGAAAAAGCCTCACTTCTACTATACCAGAACTTAGCTGATCAAATTGAAGAAGTGCAAGGAAATTTAAGCATTAAGGTCCACACATGTACACCCACATTTCAAGAAGCTTTCCACTTCAGAATGTCACCAAAAACCATAAATGGTTTTGCAAGTAGCAATTTGATTTAAATCTGTACTTTGTATTGCCATATCTCAATCCTGTGTACAACTTTAAAATCCTTACAGCACCTACGAGTAGACTATCCAGTTGCCATGTTTTCAGTAACATTTTTACTTTGCTGCTTTGCAAACAGAAAATTAAGTAAGTGTGGTTGTTCTTAGTACTGGATCAATCTGGAGAGAGAGTTCGTCTTCTGAAAATAAACCACCAAGCAACCAAAAACTGTAAAAGGGATTAACTGATTACATGCATACTTCATCTACCCACACCCAACTCTTGACCCAAGAAAAATACTGAATATATTTTGGAATATTGAACTTTGCTGTAGTTAACCACGGGCTCCTTCTGAAGAAAAAAAAAGTGCATTCAGATTTACAAAAATCCAGTCATGTGACAGGTCTTGCCTGTTGAAAGTCCAAAACTCCAACGCACAAACAGCATTATTCCCACAGAAAAGAAAACTAAGTCTGACAATAGTTACAGAACATTTGCTTATTGTAGGACTGCAAATGGCATGCAGAAGTATGGCTGCAAAATTAATGCTGTTACTGCAAATAATCAGATAAACTAATGAGTTGTTTCCTCTCAAGACTACAGCAACACATTTCAATTGTAAGCACAACTGCCAAAGATACTTTGCTACTCAGAACTGTGTCATGTTAGAATTTTACTACAAGGATATTACTGTGTCATATTACTAAATGCTAGTAGCGTGGTTCTCTTATACTAAGCAATATCCATGTACAAAAATAATCTTGTATGAAATGACCTTTGGAGATTAACCAGGGAAGAGTCCTCTAGGGAGATGTGGCAGTCATGTTCTGTCTCTTTCATTGAAGTTCATTATAATAATCACTCTGTCGGTTAGAAACATACATGATAATTAACATGCGATCACAGACAGGATGAAGACTCTTAACTAGATGCAACACTTATTTTCTACTTCTGAGCTATTGGGTTATCTAAAAGAAGTGAAAAATCCAGAGACTAAATGAGAGATGTCTGAAATCCAATTTCTACTCTGCATGAACTATGCAGTTCATTAACTACATGTTTTGATGCGTGCTAAAGACATCATAAGAATTATTCAAATTGAACAATACTGTCGTCATATAGAAACTTATTATCATGTTCATCACTGTTACTATAATGTCCATACACCCTCAAAGCTCTCTGGGAAGTTTACAACAATCACACAGGAAACCTGATTTGCAGATATGGGTGCATTATACCCCATGACTACTAATATACTACTATGTCTACTAAGAAGCACAACTTAGAACAAAGAAGAATGCTAGGTAGATATTCTACTAAAAGTCAAAGCAGAATTCATGGCCAAATTGAAACATGAACTCACATCTCCATGTTTCCAATTCAACACTCTACCCCAGAAGAAAGGCAATGCAGTACCCACAGGTACTAAAGCACCCTAATGTGTTTGTTTCAGTCTGCACTAATCCTTTCACTGTTTGTTCTATAAAATTAACTTATTTCCTTACAGGCAGCTAGAATCTCCTGCTGGTGCTGAAACTGTGGGTTCAAAAATTATTTAGTATGTTGGGGGGTTCAGTCCTGGTTTCTCCTTGTACACAGTTTTGGGGGGACATGACTTGATCCCTGCCACACCTCTAATGGCAGCCATCAAGTTCTCAAAATGCCCAATGTGCCCATGGTCAGAAAAGCCTGCCAATCCTGTTCTAACCACTACAGCACACTGGCTCTGTAGCCTCTAGAAAGGGAATTGATTTAATTGCTGAAATTTTGTGGTGTGCAAAATGTAATTTACTTTAAACCATAGACCCATTCCAAACACATAACTGAATTAAAGCAGCTTAGCATGCACCCAAGCACCCCATTCCTCTCATGGATTGCTCAGCAATGGCACAGTTAACTTTTGTTTAAGAACTAAGCATAGTATCATCAGCCAATTCTGCTTTCCTTCAGTTCCTCTTTTTTTAAACCTTAAATTCAGTCTGCCCTAAATGCTTTTTTTTAAGTTGGCACAAACATGTAAGAATTTTGTCCGCATGTCTCCTAATATGCATTTCATATAAAACATTTGCCTAATATAGACATTTTAGCAAGTTATGTTCTTAATATAATGCCTTTTGTTTTTAGTAGTATAAAAATACATATTTTGGACACATTTATCAAAGAACTCCATTATAAAAATTGCGGAGATGTGAATTTTGAAGGATACTGAGTTTCAGTTCATGTAAGTGTTCAAAAGTGAGAAATTAGATACATTTGCATTAAAAAATGCAATGAACAAGTTTCTCACCCATCCTTATTGAGAACTAATGATCAAAATTAATTGTTAGGATATTTATGTTTAAGTTAAATGTTCCTTGAAGTACCTCTTAGTTTTAAAAGCAAGTACTCCCCCCCCCCACACACAAACTTTTCACTAGGATTGCAACACATGGAAACCTTTAACCCTTCCAACCTCCACTGCAATCCCAAAATCTCTCCACTCAGGCAATCAGCCTTAGGAAAAAAGCTCTTATTGATGCCTGTGGGAGTTTTTCTTCCTACCACTGATTTCCAAATGGATACAATATTCAGAACTGTGAATGGGGAGGAAATGGTTAATTCTCACCTCACCATATGCTATAGTACAGATGAAAATGGCTAGGGGGACATCTAGTATGAAATGTTTCAAAAACCTAGGCTGGTTAATAACTATGCAATTAAAGCAATATTTGGCGCTTATGAACTTGACATTTGATACTCAACTAATCAAGACATATTATTAGACAAGCATAATAAGTGGGACTTTTAAAAGTCACAGAGCGAAGACGGCACAAAGGCACGATGAACGGCGGTCGCAGAGACTGAACAAAATGGCGGGCGCTCCGCTCTATATAGGCTACAGGGGGGAGGGGGAGCGGAGCGCGTCCCGCCAAAAAGACGTTAGCTGTCAATCTTTTCCGGCCAAAGGCACTGCGCAGGCGCAGTACCCACATGTGTGATGCACAGAGGCCACGAAGAAGAAATGATCTGACTGCTGGAATTTCACTGTACTTTAATGACTGGTATGGGTGGATAGGAACTTGTGTAATGAAATGAAAACTCAGTCTACAGAAAAATTTGGCCCACATGGTACTATGTACTGGGCTACAAATTCCCAGTCAGCATGGCATAAGGTATGGTTTAAGTTTGACAAGCAGCAGGCTTGTGTTAAGATGTTGTCAGGTGACCTCTGATTACCTATAGCACCTTGGTTAAGACAAATCATGTTTACTACTGCTTCTAGAAAACAGCCTTTACAAATAAATACAGGAGAAAGCAAGTGATAAACTTGGTATATGGCATTTCTGTTTAAGACACTACAAGAACATTTTAATGCACAAGCGATCATAGAAACTATTGTTCATTTCTACTTTCTTATACAGGGAAGAATTAACATTAGCAGCAACTCAGATGAAGAAAAGTTGGAAAGTATTTGTGAAAAAATACAGTGTAAGGAATTTGCTACAAAGCTGACTGAAGATTTGATCATCTGGGAAGATGAGCGAAATTATACTGATTGCTTAAAATAAATCCTGAATGGGTAACCAGAACCTTGTTAAGCAAATGTGGTCTGCAAAGCTTCCACAAAGGGCCAAGGGCCTCTCCTATATGCAACAATAAAGCTTTAAAAATAGCTTCTATTCACTTCAACTGATTTTTTAAAAAAATTATGGAAGTTCTACAAATGCAAACATAGTTGGTGTTTGAGCAATAATTTTTCAAGAGCCGTGGCAGATGAAGAGTATACACTGCAACTCCCGGAAAAGCCAGTGTGGCCCTCAGAAGAGAGAAACATTTCCCCACCCATGAAAGAAATACACATCTTTCCAAATTCAATTACTAAGTAACAATACTTCTTTTAAAGTATTGTTAAAAATACTTTAAAAGAAAAATCACGATCAAAATTCTATGTTTCTGTTTGCAGAAGTTTTCTTCTGTATAGACTCAATTATTTTCATGTAAGCACAAAAGGTCAAGTGGTCCAGTAAGATTAACTGAAATACAGATAAGAAATACCAATCTAGTTCTATGCACATCCTAATCTGGTACGTTTGCACAGATGAAAAAAATCATCTGTAACCAATCTGATAAAACCCCATACCAACTGGAAAGAAGAAAATAGGTCCATCCAGATTTTCTTGGATTAAGAAGATGGTAGTTAAAATTACAACATTTTAGCAAAATCTGTAATTTGTAATTCAAGTTGTAGGTTCAACTGTGCAAGTTGAAAAACACTATTTCAGTGTATTGTGTTTGATCCCAGTTCTATTAAGTGCAATGTTATACATGGAGGAAGAGCTAAAAGAGAGCCCATTGCCTTCTGATTACTCATCAAATGGAATGCATGAAACAAGAATGAACGGAAGGCCAATCACAGGTTAAGAGCCATAAAAGACAGTAAATCCAATCCTTAGATTTCAATCAGGAAAGGTGGTGATAAGGAGTAATATTGTACACAATACCAGTAAAGCCTTGTTTATAGTATTCTACAGAGCTTTGAACTCCCGTCATATTTTGCATGCTGGTGCTGGTTCCTTTTTACACCCCCACTGCCCTTCCTTAGGTCAAACTCCTTGTCTACTTGGAGACTGCCATCTCCCTCTGCATCATACAGTACTAGTGCATTGACTCATGCTGTTTTGCTAAAACTTATTCCTTGCCCTTTAGGCAGTTCTGGCTCTTTGCTCCTTCATCTTCCCTGTACTCTAATAGTGGTATGTTAACCTGAGTCAGAGGATGTGTTCTACTATATGGATGATCTGTGAAGAATGTTTAGGCTTGAATAAACTGGTGACAGGTCACTTTAAGAAGAAACCTTTAAATATATTGTAGCAGTAAGAGAAGTGTCTCAATTTTCAGCGACTTCTAGGTAATTTTGTCCTTAAATACAAAAGGAAGGCTGAAGTCTAACTTTGCAACACCAAAAGACCTCACTTGAAAAATCTGTGAAATCCAGGACACTCAGAGCACAAACCTACACAGGCATATCTGGACGTAAATTCTTGTGGCAAGGCTTGTGGCAAGGGGCGGCATATAAATCTGTTAATAAATAAATAAATAAATTCTACTGAACTAGGTTTAGAGTAGACATCTGCAGGGTTACACTGTAAATCTTCTATCTTAGATGACAAACTAAACTGTTGTGTTCAAAGGCTAATTTTAGTCATTTCATATTAGTGTATGTATGAGCAGAAGTATTGTGGCAATTACAAACTAAGAAAATTTTGTTGAAGTTTAGGGGAAGAAGGAAGGGAAATCAATAATGAAAGGCTTATGCTTATACAGGTATACCTGGCTCATTCTGCTAGTTTCTGGAAGAACATTCTTCAAGGAATAAATCTTAAAAATTTCTAAAATATCTGGAAGTTGCCATAACTAAAGGCTGTTAATAACTGGGAAAAATAGGCAATACTTTTGACAATTTATTTATTTATTTATTTGAAAAATTTCTATGCCGCCCCTTGCCAGCTAGCCTCGGGGCGGCTTACAGCAGGTCCATATAATACAAAAATGCAAACATGAAATTGAAACACAAAACGACCTACCGCTAAAACTAAAATTAAATTAAAATTGGCCCATCTCATAGTCCCAATTAAAACTAACAAAAGCTAAAATTCAAAACTAATAAATAATAACATTAATAAATTAAATTAATAATTAACAATTAAAATATTTCTTAAATAAAAAGGTCTTCGCCTGGCGCCGAAAAGCAAATAATGACGGCGCCAGGCGAGCCTCTCTGGGGAGCAGGTTCCATAAGTGGGGTGCCACCGCAGAGAAAGCCCTCCTCCGGGTACTCACTCTCTTCACCTCCTTCACAGAGGGCTCCCGGAGGAGAGCATCTGCTGCAGATCGTAAGGGGAGGGAGGGCATATACGGTCGCAGGCGCTCCTTTAGGTAACCAGGACCCAAGCCGACAATGCAATCCTAATCATATTTACTTAGACTAACTGGATTTTAGATTACAGCTGGTATCTTTGAAAGCAAAGATCTACAGTTTGACAACTATAGCTGGTACATAGTACTAGGAATTGTCATGTGATATCTTGGGTTTGTGGCATATACATTTTTCTGGTATAGATTACTCTGTAGTCACAACAGTTTTGCTGCAAAATGCCTGCCAGTCTAAAACGTTATAGGATTCATTTCCTACTAAGGTACAATCCCTTATCAGCTTATTTAGGTTGAAGTCCTACTGAATTTAGTTTACTCCTGAGTAGGTATGCATTAGATTGTACTGTTAGCATTTAATTTCACTTTTGACTTCAATGGAAGAACTCACACAGCTCCTACATGAATAGAATTGCAGCCTATTAGAGAAAATGAAACATTTTTAAAATAAACCCAGATGTTTCAGATTACTACCTATAGCTATAGGCAGAGTGTTAACTTTCTAAATTTAGCAAAATTTTGTGAGAAAAACAACAAAAAGTTGTATTTATTCAGTATTTCAAAGTCAGAATTAACTGTACTGGAAAAGTCCCCAAACAAATACAAATCTTTTTCTGGAATGGTGGCATCTTAGATAAAGGGGAAAAACAAAGAAAGAGCCAATTTACAAAAGTTTCTTTGCCTAGGGCTCTATGTTCCACAGATGACCAAGCAAGTGGCTAATTTCAAGCTGGAATTAAAATAAGAGTACATGAACCTTCTGGAATCATTTGACTAGTTTTACCATCAAAGCAAAGGGCAGGCTTCAACCAAGCTGAAGGGGTACCATATTCCAACTGACTATACCACACAAAACTTCTGGGTTTTTCTACAATAGGCTAGGATTTAAACCCTAAACTTAAATTTCCTTGAAATAAAGCAAGGTTATGATCCTACATTGTTGATAATTAGGGAATAAATGCTTTCACAACATTGCAGTGCAGCCAGCATTTCACATAGGTTTACTGGAAGTGATAGGGATGAGAAAAATCCAGAATTCATACAAAAATACACAGCAGTTGCAAGAAGGAGTATATTCTAATTGTTAGAACTACCTTTGAGGCAGTCTATCTAGTATTCCTTCATGTGTTCACTGCAGTCCTATCCTGCAGCCCTACTCAAAATATTGTGATGGGACATGAGCTTACCTTCACCAAGCAAGTTAACTTTCAGATTCTGAAAGGTAGAAACTGACAGAAGAATGAAAAAGCAATAGCTAGTCACCATCAGTGCCCACACCCCACCAACAGCTTCCCAATTTAGATTTCCCTCTCCATCTTCATACTATGAATTCTCCATGAATTCAGGGGCATCAGAGCAAGGTCTGTTCCTTCATACTGGCTTTGGGTAAGATAGAAAGACCATGAAAGTGCAAGTGTCTGGAAAGAAGCAAACAAAAAGTCATGCCACTCCATGCCTATACTCTAAAGCACTGCAAGAAGTAAAATAGGTCCTACTCCTGTTCCCAAACCCTCTATACATGATGGAAACTCAGGAATGGGGAGGGGAGGGAACAGTGAAACTGTCAGAGAAGTACTTCCCCCTCACCTCATAGACACAGAAGGTTCAGTGGAGGTTATGGCTGCTGAAGATTATGAATAAGGGCTAGTAGTAAGCCAAGTGCTATATGGCAAGAGTAACCCTGATCTCATCTGAAGTAGAGAGAAGGGTTACCAAAGCCAAAACATCCAGAAATGCCATCAATATTGCTGAGGGATGACTGCAGATTGATCCAGCTCCATCCCATGAGAATTCTAACTACTATCCATCAGCTGTCTGGAGGGGAGAACAGTAGTGTAGAACTATTGGCCTGGCCATTATCAAAATGCTTTCCAAATTTGGTTTGCAGAAAAGTGCAAAAGAGATAGTTAAAACCTGCTTAGACAATCAGTTTTAAAGGGAATCTTCGCCTTTATGTAAAAATAGAAGATCTACATAGGAAAATTACTTTACTTGAATCATGTTTCTAAGTCACCTTTTTACTATGTAAATTGCTTTTAGAATTCATTTTACTGAAAAAACAGTACATAAATATTCTAAAGAAAGTAAATCAAACCAAATATGTATGGCCCCTAGTCACATTCATTATTGTGGCTTACCCAAGTTGGACACTTTTATCCAACCTTGATCACTTCTACAATGACTTGACCATTATATTAATCATTAAAACTGAACATTCTCCCATTGTGATAGTTATTATGAACCAGAAGTGAATATGATAGGGGTAACACAGTCTAGCCATATGTTTGGGTTACCAATTTAGAAGATTTAGCAGGCTTTAGAAATGCAGAGTTATTCCATATGCAAAACATGGATGTAAGATATAGACATATTGAAATACAATAAAGCTAAACAAATTCAAGAAATACTCTGCCACTGAGATTTGCAGATACCATCCTAAAAATAACCTGCACTTATTTCAGAAAGAGTGCCTGGCAAGTACACTGCTTGAAACCCACATCAGAACAAAGGTATGTTCAGGATGACCACCTGAATTAAAGTCAGCATTCTCCCAATTAAAGTTTTTATATATGGGTATGTATGTGCATGCACCATGCCTAAAAATCCATAAAACATGCAAAATTGGGCACAGCTACACAATTAAAATTATTCTTGCATTGCTAGAAGAGGCAAGATAGTGACAACCACTCTATCTACAAAGTTATAACTACTCTGTTCCGGGGAATCCTAGACTATTCTCAGAGACTGTTTAAGGATTTCTTGATGAGAAATTACCAATGAATTAACCACTGTTGGACTTCATACATCAATCGCAGTTAATGTATGGTGTCAGTAAGACACTACAGGCCCACAGTGCCTAATGTGACTAGAGTAAATACTCCAGAATATACCAAAACTATTCTGTGACTGATACTCCATGACATAACACAAAGATGTAGACATTCCTCAGCAGGTAAGTAGGTGTGAAATGAGTTCCTGAAAGCTGGGGAGAGAAAGTGCTGTACAGGTATAGCTAGCCTCCAGTTCACTGATTTTAAAAATGGTGGAAAGACAGGGCTTGAAGACTACAAGAATGATCAACTTCTGAAATAAAAAGCCTAATTTAAGAGCAGAAAAAGCTGCTGGATTAGATCCAAGGTTCCACCTGGTCCAGCTTTCTGTTCAAACACTAGTCAACCAGCTGTCCACAGGATACCATGAGTGCAGCAGCTCCCTCCTGCCCAAGTAGTTGGTGTACACAGACATACTGCTTCAGAAATCATTGGTGACATATAGCCATCAAAACCAGTGCCCCACAATAACCTTCTCCTCCAGGAATTTGTCCAATTCCCACACAGTTACACCGCATATTTGTATGAGGTCAGTATTGTATTGGCAATTATGTTTTCACTTCCTTTCCTAATTATGGTTAACAGAGAGTTCGCCTTTTTTCACAAGGTGGCTGGGCTCTCCCCATTCAGCAAAAAGAAGGTTTGCCAGTTGTTGCTTATTTTTTTTAGGCTACTAGAAATATGTTCACTGCCTGGAGCAAAGCACAACTTTTTAAAGCTCACAAGGACTTCTGACTTTTGGTCACCATACTAATATGGTGGGCAACCAGACATTTATTTATTCTATTTATATCCTGCCTTCTTTCCTTCCAAGGAATTCAGGGTGGCTTACATAAGATCTACTATATTCTGCACAATTACTCTGAATTCTGTCTGAAGAACTATCCCTGTAACTGAAGGAAAGACATCTGGATCTCTCACAAATTTGGCAACTGTAATCTCTCTCTCCTCTAACTAATGCAGATTCTGAATCATTTATTGAAATAATTTAGTATCTGTTCCTGTGAGCCTGAAGCCAATCCAAATTCTGATTAGACCATATATCCTTTAAGACAACAGCTAAGCAGCTCAGTATATAATCCCAAACAGAAATGCAAAACAATTGTGTAACAGACAAATTTGATAATTGACACTGATAATTGTTCCATTTAACCAAAAATAAATAAATATCATGGTTTATACTTCCTGGTGCTAACAATAGAGAATCAACTCCACCATGACAATCCTCCATTGTACCACTGAATCCCATCCTCAGAAAGCTAATCCAGATTCCAACAGATGTTCCCCCTCCCCGCACACACAAATGCATATTACTAGTTTGCCATTAGAATCTATCTGAGTTGGGAAGAAAGATTCTATATAGGCTCCCATTTGTAAAAAGTCATACATTTTTGATAGCCCACTCATTTGTGCCGCTTACAGGCACTTTATCACATTCACAACAGGCCACACGTTCTTTCCACTTGCTTCTTTCAGTGTACATAATGCTATATTCTACATTATATGGCTGAACTGTTGAGCTGGACAAATCTTATCCTAATAGAGAAAAACTGTATTATAAAACCTGCTTTTTAATAGTGCACAGTAGCTGATGAGGGAGCACTAGCATGTAACTGTCATTGGCCTGAAAATGTGTTGACATCCATATGTTGACAGATCTGCATGTATTGGGAACAACAAAAAGATCTCTTCAATACAGATGGTCAACGCAGCTTGGCTTTTTAAGAGTCTACCTATTTAGGCCAGGTCAAGATTAAAAGGGGGAAGGTACCAAAAGCAGAGATGGCAAGTCTAACATATTCCTCACCCTGCAGAAGAGACTAGTATATTAATGGACACAAGTTTATGGGGTCAAGAAGACCTCAACAGCCCCAAGTGCTCTTTGACATTTTCATTAACTATTTGGAAGAGGAAGCACAGGGAACAATTGTCAAATTTGCAGATGAGACAAAACTGTGTGGGATAGCAAATACCCTGGAAGACAAAGAAGATTCAAGATGATCTGGACAGGTTGGAGTGCTGGGCTGAAAACAACACAATCTATTTCAATAGGGACAAATGCCAAGTTTTGAAGTTGGAAAATGAAACCAAATGCCAAGATGGGGAACATTTGGCTCAACAATACTGCAAGTGAGAAGAATCTTGGAATTGTTGTAGATCACAAACTGAGTATGAGTTAACAAGATGAGGCTGAAAAAAATAGCATATGCTATTTTAAGTTGCATTACCATCTCTTTATTTTAAAAAATTCTATACCATCATTATATTCCAAAGACTCTCAAGATGGTTTATAAAAATACTTAATGCAAGTACCACTTCCAAATCTCATGAAGTACTAATTCTCCTTTACTTACTTAATACTGGTAAATACAGTAGGCCCCATCTTGCCTACAGTGTCCAGTTTTGGGCACCACAGTTTAAGAAAGATACAGACAACCTAGAAAGGATTCAGAGGAGGGCAACAAGGATGATTCAGGAACTGGAATCAAAGCCCTGTGAGGAGAGAAGGAAACAACTGGGCATGTTTAGCATCAAGAAAAAAAAAAGACTGAGGGGAGATATGATAGCACTCTTAACATACTAGAAAGTCTGTCACAAAGGAAGGACAGGATCTCTTCTCGATTATCCCAGAAAGCAGGACACTGAATAAGGGGTTCAAGTTACAGGAAGCCAGATTCCAGCTAAATATCCGGAAAATTTCCTGACTGTTGGAGGACTATGACAATGGAACCAATTACGAAGTTGTGAGCTCTTCCACACCAGAGGCATTCAAGATGCAACTGGACAGACATCTGAGGAGTGTTAAACTCAGAGTCCTGCAGGAAGCAGGGGGTTGGACCCCATGGCCTTCCCTTCCAATTCTACTATTCTATACTTCTAGATCTTGTCAGTTAAGGAAGCTTATGAGAATGGTTTATCTAGAGATTTCTGAGTAAAACTTCAAGGTTCAACTAAATTCTCAAAGCAGCCTCACAAACCCCTCTTCAAGACAAACAGGTTCCTTGCCATCCTCTTGTGTTATGATGGCACCAAGTACAGTTTATCATCCCACCCCCAAACACCATGAAGCTGATTCTAGATATAAATTAAAAGCTGAGCACCATTTCATGCAAACAAACGGTGACAGAAATTTAGGTTTCTTGCGGGAAAGACTACAGCCTTCTTATGATCAAACTAAGAATGCTGGTGTTTTGTAAGGATGACTACACCTTATAACCAAACTGAGGGAATACTTAGGTTTTTGTTTAAAAAAAAGAGAGAATATACTCCCCTTCTGATCAAATTAAGGCAGAATTTAGCAGCGGGTTGTGGAGAAGAGTATGTTCCTTATGCTCAAACCGAGGTACAAGCTGGGTTTTTTGGGAGAATACACCCCCTTGTGATCAAACAGAGGCAGAATGTAGATGTTTTGGAGAAGAATATGCCCCTTATAGCCAAACTGGGCTACCGGCGGGGCTTCTCCGCGAGGGAGAGCAGGCCCCCGCTCGAGCCGGAGCGCGGGGGTCGGCTGGGCGGCGCGCGCGCTTCGCCAGTCCCTCCCGCTTCCCCTCAGGAGTGCGCCCCATAGAGACGCGCTCGTGACCTGAGCCGAGCGGGGAGGCGGGGCGCGGGCGCGGGCGCGCTGCTCCGGCTCTGCACACACGCCCGCTCCAACGGTCGCCGCCGAGACGCGCGCCAGGCGAGCGAGCCCTCCCCGCCACGCCCCCGCCCTCCCCGCGAGGTCCCGTCCCAGGAGCCAAGCCGCTCGCGCCCTTCGCGAGCAGCAGCACGCGCGCCGCGCTTCCCCCTCGCTCGGGGCGAAGAGGAGCGGCAGCTGCTTGCATTGCTTCGCATGGCATTGCAGCAACGGCCGCCGCCGCCTCTCTTCTCGACGCCCCGCCGGCACTGTTCCTCACTCGTCACACACACGCCCTGTTAGACGCGTGAACACTTAAAAGAAACAGCAATCAGAATTAATGCTTAAAAGAAGAAAAAAAAAGATGTACCGCACAACGCGCGCAAAACTAGGTGCACGCGCCCCCTGCTGGAGGGAGCACTTATGCAAATCCGAGGACCATTTAAGAATATCTATTAAAAGGAGAGTTTGTGGCAGCACCTTTCGCCACATACACACACGTTTAAGAGGGCGGCTGCAAGCGCGTGCAAGCCACAACTCCCTTCTGCTCGACACACGCCCCGTGCAGCAGCTAACAGGCTGTGCTCAGGCTCGGCGGCTCACACCTGGATCTTGCAAAGCGCGGAGGCGCCTGTCACGCAACGGGCTCCCTCGTCTCGCTCCCCCTCCTCCCCCAACATCGCAGCTGCTCCTACGAGGAGCAGACACGCCCCTACGATGCCTCCGGGTATGCCGTTTTCCATTTTTTAGGTAGCTTTTTATGGCTTCTCTCCCTCCCTCCAGTACTGCACGCTCTTAAAGAGTTTACTGTCCTCATCAGCTAGGGTGGGGAGGAATACACCTTCACAACCTTTTTGCACCCCCATCACCCAGCGAAAGGAAACACGCTCGCCGCCTTGCACCACGTTCCATATGGGGCCGAGCGCCACGCTTGCAAAACGCTCGGCTGGATATTTCGTTGCCCCCGCGCCGGCACTTGCAAATCCAGAATGGCACCCCCAAGAGATTTTCCGAGGGCGCTTTTTCCAGCCTCGGCTTCCCTTGGAGTAGCGTGGAGAAGGTAAGGGAGAAAGAGCCACCCTCCCCTCCGCAAACGGCGGTAGGAAATCCACCTCGAGTTACAGACCTGCAGCTGACCCACAAAGGGGCAGGTCAGAACCGCTCGGAAGAGTCTCCCGCATAAGCTACTTAAGAAAGCAGCTGGGAAAACCACTTTTGCTTTGGGTGCATTAAGCCATTCATCTCGTTTTTTCATTGCTCCTAGCATTTTTAAGGGAGGAACAAGAATATCCGACCTACCGGCCACGCAAACTGAAAAGGTATAACTATCCGGCCCATGTCGTGGCTTTTGCCCTGATGAAAATTTCGGCTGTTGAGATAAAAAGTATTTCCACCAAGAACAGGAGTAGATCCGGAGCCGTAGTTGCACGCTCCAGTGGGCGTGATTTTGGCCTGATATTCCTTCAGACAGACTTTCACGTAAGTGTCGCACTCGTCCCGGGCGCAGTCCAGGCTCGGGGGGGTTTTCATGCCATCACAACATTCTCCATTCAACAATTCGCCGTTTACATTCTTCACCGAGTTAATCTGCAGCTCGAAATAGCCCGTGGACTGGGAGACCTAAAAATAAAAAGAAAAAAAAGTAGGGGGAGAAAGAGAAATCCTCATTAACTACGGTGTCTTGGGAAGAAAGTGCACGGAGATTTGCACGCAGTCACTCAGAAGAGTGCTACAGCCAGGCAGCCTTCCGGTAAAACTATTAAAACTAGACTTGCTATTAAAAGATGATCGAAACATACCGGGCGGGGGGGGGGGATCGGTGCCGCAATTCCGGCAATTCGTAGCACTGCAAGCCCGTGCAAGAGACCTGCGGAATAATCCATTTGCAACTGAAGAAGCACTTAAGGGAAAACAGCAGCCGCCACAAAAAGGAAGAAAAAAAGGGGGGGACACCCAGGGCTCGATATGCAGGAATTCCCCGATTGGGGACGATGCAACGTGCTTTCCTGCCTTGCAAAGGAATGCGTTCCGAAATAACATAACTAATAATTTTAAGGACAAATAAATGCCCAGGGCGATTTGTGCAAAGGCGCAATGCAAGTTTGCCTGCGTGTTCTTCCAAAGCAAACAGACCGCTTGGGAGCAACGAGTGCTTCAAGCAGGTTTGGGAGACAGCACATCAGCAGAGCCTTCACAAATCTCTTCCCATCTTTCCCAAAGCGACATCGGAGATTTTAAGTTTCCCAAAAGGGAATGCGAGATTCCAGAGTCCCCCCTTTAAAAAAATCCCTTTCAAGTAAAGCCGATGCAAGGTATTTCCTAACCCTCACACAGCCAGCTGAAGTGGAAAGGTAAGGCAGGGATTTTGCAAGATTCCCCGATCGCTTCACCCATAACCACCCTCCCCGTTCTTCCTTTGCAAAACAAATTTAAAACACACAACACATCGCCGACGAAGAGCGGGGGGGGGGTTGCTTTTTTTTTTTTTTTTACCTGTGCCCATAAAGTTAGCAGCAGCCACAGCCTGAACGCCGCAGCGAAAAGAGCCCAGTGCCGCTTGCCACAATCCAGCATGCCTGCTGCTCCGAGCTGAACGCCCTCCTTGCCGGATCAGGGAAGACAGGCGAGCACCCGACCAGCCATCGACCGGCCGCTGCTCGGAGCATCGGCGGCGGGCAGGGCAGGAGGGCTTGCGCCGTGCAACGACGGGGGGTGGGGAGAGGGCAGCAGCCCTCCGGAGCTTTGCAGTCGACGTCGCTCGCACCGATGCTTAGGATGATCCCAGCAGCCCGAGGCCGGGGGAGGCAACAGCCCGCGCCTATCACCCTCGGCTGGTGCGCTCCCGCGGCGACGGCACGAGGAACGCTCCACTCGCAGCTCTGCCTTGCAACGCCGCTCGCTCCTCTGTGCGTCTCCGCTGCGCGAACACCCAACAAGTAGGTGCCGGAGTGACAGCTTCATTGCCCATTAGTCAGCAGCGCCTCTGTCTTCATATTAATGAGGGGGGAGGGCCCCGAGCGGCAGCGGGCGGGTGTGGCCACGCGGCTGCCTTAAAGGGCTAGCAGGGAGGAGGAGGAGGCGCGCACGGTGAGCGAGAAAACGCCGGAGCGTGCGCGGTTTGGAATCCGCCGCCCGAGGCGCCTGCAAGCTGCTGTTCACCTCCCGCCCGGCCGCGGCTTTGCGGCGGGGTGTTGCGCAATCGAGCTGTTGCGCGTGGGCAAGGCGCTGCCCGGCACGTGCGTGGCCCTCCGGGGTGGGCCGGGGCGTGCGCCTTCTTGCCCGCGTAACGTGTAGCTCCTTTCTCGTCGCGAGCGAGAGATGCGCGGAGATAGGCAGGCTGCCTTGCGCGCACGGGGTAGATGGTGCGCCTCGGGCGAATTCGTGCCGCTTTTGGCACGCAGACCGCCGGGGCAGTGTTCACGAGAAGGCGTACAGAACGAGCCGTTTCAAACCCCGGGACACTAGAATTTGAGGCCATAAACCGAGAAATGAGTAGTGTAGAGGCTTGCAGCTGATTCTGCAAGGTAACGTAAACGGGGAAAGAAGCGTGGGAAGAAAAACGCCTGGGTTATGAAGCCTTAAGGAACGGCTTGGGTGGAATCCAGTATCATTGTTTTGATCCGCCATATCTAAAGGGGTGGGGCCCAAGCCATGTTTTTTGGGAGGCCACCTGAGGCTCTCACGGGGAAACCTTGGGTTCAACGATAGGCGATGGGACATAAAGAATTTTTAAAAAATAAAGAATTTTTAAAAAATGCTCGCACCCAAACTGACCAAGGCAACACCAACCAAGCAGTCATTTCATTGCTTTAGAACTGAAAGTGGAGGACTGTGGTTAGGTGTCTTCTTTTCCCAGTGGGGTCCATGCTGGATGTTTTGCCTAATTGCATGCAAGGCATGTGGGTCTCCACGTCGTTTGAAACCAACAAACTGCATGGTGGACAGTGACTTTGAAGGCAGCACGGAGCCCTACAACGAGCCTTGGTTCTGGTGCCCCTTGGTGAGTTCAGGCCACTCAGGACGTTGCTCCAGAAGGGTAATTAAGCAAATTGCAGCGCAACCTGCTTGCCAGGGGCAGGGGGGAGAGAAGTCCCTTCGGCTTCATTTCCCTCATATTGTGCAAATGCCGCCCATTTTGCCTGCCTGTCCTGTGAGGCTGTTGCAAGGGGCGGCATATAAATATTTAAATAAATAAATAAAAAATAAATATCACCTGAGCTTTGGGAATATCAAGATGGGTTACATAAAGTACGAGTTTGATGGGAGAAATGGAAGACCATCTTAGAGCCCCGGAAAGAGGCAGACTTACTTTCTTTTGGTGCGAGTTCCCACATGCTTTTTGAGCAGATGTCAGCAGAATAAATGGAGCATCAGTCCTGGGGAAATGAGAATTAAGACTTAGGGTGCAATGCTATGCAGGTTTAGCCAGGAAAAGCCCTACATCTCTCAGCATCCTCCTGACGGCTGTGGATAGGATTGTACTCTTAATATCCAGAAAAAATAGCTTCCGGTGCATGGATTGATGGTGTTGACTTGCTGGGAGTAACAATCTCGTCACAGGTGCTTATTTATGTAAAATATTTTATACTTGGCTTTGAGGGTGCACTGCCCTCACAAGGCAGTTTATAATATTACAAAAATATGAATATATACATTAAAATCAAATCTGTGCAGCAGCAATGGATGATTTTGAAACACCATGTATAGTCTGGAATAAACATGTCTTGAGACGTTTTGTTTGTCTGCTTGCCAGAGTGATGAGACCGCAATGTAAGTCCCTGAGGAGGGAATTCCAGAACTGGGGACACCACTGGGAAAGCCCTATCCATAATTCCCACCAGATGAGTGGCTTTTGCTGGTGGGTCTCTAACGCAGATCTTACTATTGTATTGGTCATTCTGGTTGGTTTCCAGTTCCTTCCACAGCCTGATCTATATATGCTCGCTCAGATGTAGACCATGTGACATCAGCCAGCCTTGCCACCAAGCAAGACCGCAAATTTGTAGCCTCATCCTTCCCAAAAAGAAAAGTGCCAAAATGAAAAAGTCCCAACCAGAATTTTAATTCATAAGAAATTCTGCTTTGTGTTGGAAGAGGTCAGTTGGGTGATCACCCTCAAGTCATTAGGACTTGTTAGTTGTTTTGTTATGTAAGCCTAGAAACGGGACTAATCAGAATCAAATCAGCAGAATTTGCCAGCACTCTAAATGTTCTGTTGATGAGCGGGGGGGGGGGAAATGGACCAAAAGAGGAGTTCCTAGGAGAACACATGCTCTGCAGTTCTCCGGAGCTCTGAAGAGCAAAAGGGGTTGTAAAGGTCAGTGTACCTCATTAAGTCTGTATAGTTCACGGGATGCTGATTCTGGGCCCACAGCACTGGTTTCCAGTGCCGTTTTGAGCTTGTTCAAAGTGCATTGAATGGTTTGGCTTCAGGTTACTTGAAGGACTGCTTTCTCCCATGCCTGCCTGCCTGCTTTCTGAGGTCATCAGCAGAGACCTTTTCTGTGGTCCACTGTAGGCCAGCTGATGAGTACAATGGAGAGGGCCTTGTTGGTGGTGGCTCTGCACCTCTAGAAGCAAATTCCATCAGTGGTTCCTCAGACCCCTTCTTTCCAGGTCTTTGGGAAAGCACAGATAATTTACCTGTTTTCACTGGCCTTCCTGTCACATTTAGGCTGCTGCTTTTGTTGATTCTATTTATTTTTGTTTAATAATTTTTTAATATTTGTTTGATTTTTGTCCCATATGTACTTAATGATGTTCTTATTTGATCCAAGTAGTAAGGCGTTCATCTTGTCTGTCACCTTGCGAGGGTTTCATCCTTAAAGACAACCTCATTTAAAAGGAAACCAAAGGAACCGTCCCACAGGACAAGGAGCCAAGCCCTAGCAAACCCCTCGCTTGCCAGGGAGCTTAGAGTCTGCCATCACAGATGTACCACTAGCCCTTCTGTGGCTTTGCAATTTGCCACCTGTGCCCAGGAGGTCAATGAGCAGTGTGCCATGGACCTAGAGGTTGCTCAGGATACTGCCAGAACCACTCCTTGGAGTCAGAACAGTATTGCCGGAAGTCGTGTGGTTTATAAACCTTGGCATAGCCGTGGTTTCTTGAGGCTAAATGAGCCAGATGAAACATATCAGGGTTGTAAATCAGGTTGGTGGACACAGTCCCTGGCCTTGTGGTTGTTATTTGAATTTCCATGCATGGTTCCATCCTCGGGTCACAATGATTCTGCTGCCACGTGAAGAACTGGGGGCTTAGAGAAGGTGACCAGCAATGTAGGTGTGCAGAAATTGGGTTGTAGACGAATGGGACTCTGAGTAAACTGAAGAACACATGAAAAGCCATGCTAGATCAGACCAAAGGTCCATCTCACAGTGGCAAACCAGCTGCCCACAGGATCCCTCCAGTAGGATGGCTGCAAGACCTCCTCCTGCCCAAGTTCCTCAGCAACTTCAGTATGCAGGCAGGCCACCTTGTGAAGGAGGGAGCATATGGCCAACAAGGCTAGTAGCCACTTAGAGCCTCCTCCCCCATGAGTCTGTCCAATCCCTTTTTAAAGCCATATGAAAAATGACTTCTTTTTATCAGTCCGAAACCCCTCATCATTCAGCTGCATGCAATGACCTCAGGTTCATGTATTATGGGAGAGGGAGAAAAATGCCTCCCTCTCTATTTTCTCCACACCTTGGAACACCTCTGTCATGTCTCCCCTTCCTCACCTTTTTTCTAAGCTTGAACAGTCCCAATTGTAACATCTCCTCACAGGGGAGCTGCTCCAGCCCTTCATTTTGCCCTTCACCCATTGAAATGAATGGAGATTAATTTAGATTAACATTGGAAGCAACCCAGGTTTTGCATACATTTGCAAAGTCATGGTGTTTGCTTCTGCATGTTGCAGAGTAGTTGCACACTCCCGATGGCACTCCTAATCCTTCCTAGAATGTCAGGCTCCACCTAGAAAATTGGCGGTTTCTGAGTGGGCCCTTGACCTTTATCAGAATTTTTCTGGATTGATTCAAGCCAATTTGCAGAAGGAATAGAACTACCACTTCTTCCACTCACAAGGTGGTAACTGCTTTTACACACAGGCCAGAATATGTCTTTTTTCTCACTAATGGGCTGATCCCTTTCCTTCTTTTCAGAGTTGTATGCATTTGTCAATTCATCTCTTAGAGCACTCTCCTCTAACCTGGGGCCTTCCAAATGGGTCAGACTGGGAATGATGAAAGTTGCAACCCAATACACCTGGAAGACACAGGGCTGATTTCCTAGAGCGTAGGTAGACAATCTAGTCCCCTTGAGGTGTTTCTGACTACACTCCCCAACGTCCCTTGCAATGGCCTTGCTTTTGGGGGCAGGGGGAAGCTGCAGCTGGAACATCTGCTCTAGAGCCTGCATGGTATATTCATTTATTTAGAAAACCTATATCCTGACCTTTCCAACATAATTGCGTTGCCTAGGACAGGTTGCAAAAACTACCAACAAAGCAAATCCCATGAAAACAGTAAAATTGCAGCATTCCTACCATACAAAAATAATTTGCCTAGAAAAGCAAATGTTTGGTGGAACAAAAAAAAAAGTTAATCTATAGGTAAGAAAGAAGGGAAGCCAAACTAGGTTCAGGTGTGTAGGCACTGAGGGCATTTTTCTCACTCTTCTCAATCACTTCTCAACCATGGATGGGCCACGGAGAAAGAACTTCCCAGTAGATCTCAGGGAGCAGACAAACTGGTACAAGAAGAAATGGTCCCTCAGGTATCCTACAGCCAAGCCATTGAGGGCTTTAAAGGGAATCCTGGCATTGTGATGTGTGCTCCCAAGCAAATTGGCTACGAGAATAGCTCTTGTGGAACGGATGCAATATGATCCCATGGGTGATCGCCCATGGGTGTAATAGGATCCCAGTGGTGGAATGTCTGCCTGGGAGAAGCTCTTGTGGCGCCTGCGTTATCATCTCAGCGCAGGGTAAAGACTTTTTATTCTCCCCAATCATTTTAAGAACTATTATTAGCACGTTGAGCTCTTCAACACTGATTTACTTTGCTGTTGGTTGTGTGTGCTGCCTTGTCTTTATTTTTTCCAGCCGGTTTTGTCTTGGCTTTGCTACGTGCTGGTTTTATCGTTTGCTTGTTTGTATATTTTATGTTTGCTGATCAACCCATATGCTGCCCAGAAAACTTTGGCTCTTGGAAAGTCTGAAAGTACAATAAATAAATACCACGGTGTGGATGTAACCCATCCTAGAAAAGCTCTGAGGGTGCATCCCCCTGACCTGGGTTGGTGTTAGGAGCAGGTGCATGTGGTGCCCCATGCTAAGCTGAGCACGGCAGCTCTGCCTGCACGTACTGTCTGGACATCCGTATGCAATGCCAGAACCTGGAGAAGGATTGCAAATTGTGGATCTGAGTTTTCGAGAGGAATGGTGCACCACCCAAAACTATTTCCCTAAATCCCCTGTTCCAGACATTGCAGTGTTCAGATCTCGCCTTTCTTCAGGAATACAGAAAGCTGCCCTGTGCTGTTTCAGGCCCTTGCCCCAGCAGGCACTGGCTGGCAGCAGCCCCCCGGGGTTCCAGGCAGGAGTACAGATGCTCCTCTGGACAGGCTGGGAATCAGGTCTGCGACCTTCTGCATGCGGAGCGTGTGCTCTGCCAGCAAGCCACGGCCTCTCCAAAGACCCCAAGGAGGTACACGTGGTTGCTCTCATGTTGTCTTCACGACAATTGAGGTTGATGAAGGAGAGAGAAATTGGCTGGCTCAAGATCACGGAGGGAGCGTCAAGGCTGAACAGGGATTTGAGCATGGCTGTTCCAATTCTATGTGTGATGTGGTCTACTGCCCCAGTGGTCCCCAGCTTGGTACCCTTTGGATGTGTTGGTCTGCAACTGCTGTCATTCCACAAGGCCAGACCAGGTCATCGGAATGGTGGGAAACACCATGCTATTCCATGCTGGTGTAAGTACTCACTGAGTCATGAAGTTTGAGGGTGTCTGTAAGCAAGTCTTTCAACCTTAGTCTTCTCCCAAAAGAAGATCTACAACCTTCCTAATGAAAGGGAAGTACAAGCTGCAGGTGAGCGATGGAAGCTCAAGATTGACAAGCAAAAAGTCACGGATCATCTAGTTGGGTTAAATACATTCAAATATCTAGGGCCTGATGAACTCCATCCTAGAGTCATAAAGGAGCTAGTGGAAAACGTCTCTGAACCACTGTCTATCATCTTGGAGAATTCATTGAACACGGGAAGTGCCAGATGAGTGGGAACGGGCTAATGTTGGCCCTATGTTCAAGAAAATTATAAAAGAAGAACCTGGGAACTGCAGACCAGTCAGTCTGACATGAATGCCTGGAAAAATTCTGGAGCAAATTATAAAGCTCAGTCTGCAAACACCTTGAAGACAATGCAGTGATCACTAGAAATCAACATGGATTTCTCAAAAAAAATTCTGCCAGAGTAACCTAATTTCATTTTTTGACTGGGTAACTTCCCAGATGGACTGCAGGAATGCTGTGAACTTAGCTTTCTTGACTTTAGCAAAGCTTTTGACAAAGTGCCCCACAGCATCCTGATTAGCAAAACTAGCAAAAAGTGGGTCAGATACAACTTTTAGGTGGATCCACAATTGGCTTCAAAATGGAACCCAGAGTGCTCATCAATGGTACCTTCTCAAATTGGGAAACTGTCAAGTCGGATGCTGCAGGCTCTGCTCTGGGCATAGTGTTCTATTAATGAATTGGATGAGAAGGTACAGGAACAATGATCAGATTTGCAGATGACACAAAACAGTGAGATAGAAAATACCCTGGAAGACAGAAACAAGAGCCAAGGAGATCTTGATAGGTTAGAATGTTGGGATGAAAACAACAGAATTACATTCAGTAGGGACAAATGAGAAAACCAGAAATAAATTCAATAGGGACAAATCTACTATAGAGTCCTTTTGGACTATTGGTTGCAGAATATAAGGTCAATAATAAATAAATTAATAAATAAATGCCAAGTTCTGTACCTAGGGAAAAGAAACCAAATGCATTCCTACAAGATGGGGAATCCTTGGTGCAAATCAGAAGGATCCTGGAATTGTAGCTTACAAGCTAAATATGAGCCAACACTCTAGTGTAGCTTTAAAAAAGGCAAATGGTACGTTAATGGAAGTATCACTTCCAAATCACATGAAGTACTAGTTCCTCTATACTTGGCACTCGTCAGACCTCATCTGGAGTCCTGGGTCCAGTTCTGGGCACCAAATCTTAAGAAAGATGCAGACAAGCTGGCAGGGGTTCAGAGGAGGGCGACAAGGATGAGCTAGGGACTGGAAGCAAGGCTGTGTGAGGAGAGATTGTGAGAACTGGGCATGTTCAGCCTTGCGAAGAGAAAACGGATGGGTGTTATGGTAGTATGCTACAAGTACTTGAAAGACTATCACAAAGAAGAAGGACCAGATCTCTCTTTGATCATTCCAGAATGCAGGACACAGACTGAAGTTACAGGAAACCAGATTCCAACTGGGTATAAAGAAAAAATTCTTGATGGTTGGAGCAGTATGACAATGGAACCCATGGTCTAGGGAGGTTGTGTGCTCCTCTGCTCTAGAAGCATATGCCGCTGGACGGACATCTGAGTGGGATGATGTAACTTGGTGACCTGCAACCTTCTGGCCCCTTCCAAAGGTACTAGTCTGTGAATCTTCCCTACTTCACAGGCTGTTGTGAAGATCATAGAGGATAGCCATGTCTGCGTCCTTTTAAAATCCCCAGAAGAAACGTACGATGTAAATTTGATAAGCTGATGGAACCTGCACCATTCTGCTGTGTAGAGCATGCAGGACGGACTTCCAAGGTGTGAGATGGAAGAACTCACACAATCAGGACCCACCTTCTGGGGCAAATAGTGAATCAAATAGCACATCCAAGCTCCAATTTGAGGGATTTACAAACACTTGATTCTAGTCATGTTGGTGGATTGTTAGATTGCATTGTTATTCAAGCAAATACTCTCAAGGCTGAATGGCCACAATAAAACCAGTCCTATTTACTCAGGGAAAGCCTAATCAGTGGGGCTTTCTCCAGGATGGGACTGTAGCCAAAGATGTATGGGAAACGTGGAAGTACATAAAAGAAGGAACTTTTGGGGCTCCCACTTTCCACATGGACAATCTATCGGGAACCACTGTGGTGTGGTGACTGGAGAGTTGGACTGGGAAGTGGGAGCTCTGGATTCTGGTCCTCGGTTCCTCAAACGCCCTGGGTGGCTTTGGGCCAGTCACTGACTCAGCCTGACCTACCTCCCAAGGTAGGTGAAAGAATAAAATGGCAAGGAAGCATTATGCAAGCCACGTTGGGTTCCTTGTAAGAAAAGGAGTGGGGTAGCATCATAATAAACACACCCATCCTGTTATGCTCCCTGTGGTCAGAAGATTCATTGCCAATGTAATAACAGTGAAATTGGCTCATCGTGAGCACTTGAGGGACCTCTGAGAACCATCAAAGAAAAGCAGCATCGTTGCAGTCAGTTTAAATCCACCCAGTGATAAAATGCTGCCGGAGGTGTATGATTCTCTGAACTCAAAGGAATGGGAATTCCAAGTTCTTTCGTGCTTATCTGTTGCCACATTGTGTTTTCATACTTCCAGGCCTGTTTTTCCTTGAATCTGCTTAGAGAGCCCTTTGCACTAATAACGCAGAATATAAGATAGATATAGATATAGATCGATCGATCGATCGATAAGACCACTTCTGTGCCTCTTTGCTTAGTGATTGATCATGATGAATGCAATGGGAAACATTGGGGGTGAGAGAGTAGTTTTTGGCGCATGCGTATCTTGTGGCCAGTGTAGGTTTAGTATCGTGTTGCGGCATCCTGTTGCTGTAGCAATAACCACTCATAATTTTATGCATCTGTAAACCCATAAGGGTGCATTTTGATGGCTCCTGGACAGCATAGGATGCAGCGGTCGTCCCCATCTGAGCCACAGACGGAGCTCTGACATCGGCAGGGTAGACCCAGCTTGATGTTACTTGCCTACCATCTGCAAGTACCTCCAAACCCCTATGGAACGTTTCGTGGTGGCTGCCTCTCCCCAGGTTGGAACGCCAAGGAAATGGGGGCAAGCCAGTGGCAGGGATGGGAGAGGACATGGAAGCAAGAGAGCTGCACCTGGAGGCTGATCAAATCAAAGATGCTGTATGGGAGGACAGAGAGGCTAAAAACAGTTCTGGTTCCTCCTGCCCTACCTGCAAGAGCCCAGCCGGAGGCCCCCAAGATGGAACTCTCTTGCCATTTCGTCGCATCGTCCACAGCATTGCTGTCCTCCTTTAGTCCAACATGCAGTGCAGCAGTTTTGCATTTTAACTGAGGGATGCGGGAGCTAAGATTTCAGACTGGGGATACGCAGTAGGTTGTCCACAGGTGCCGGGCTGCCCCACCCCTTCCATCTGTCCTTCTTTCTAAAACATTTCGCTTTCTTGCTGCCAGCTGGGATTGCTTCAAGGCAAAGCGAGGCTGTCCAGCGGCTCCCGTCTTGTTTTCCAACAAATGCCCTGGCCCACACATGGGTTCTGAGGCGTTCTTGGAAAAGGAAAATAGAACATGGCTGCAGGGTGATGCTTTCCTTTGTAGTGCACCCATTTTGTGATAATGCCCAGGACAATTCCTCAAATTGCCCAAGTTGCCCCTGGCCCCAAGAAGGTTGCCCATCCCTGTTCTGGAAAGTTCTCTGCATTTCAGAAATGTTAGCAGTTCTAGATCTGGAGGAAAGGGAATTGGAGGTGTGCCCTCAGTGGAAGGGAAGGCACCTGGTTCGTATAGACAGACTCCAAATTAGACATGATGCAGGCAATCCAGTGTGTTGAATCTAACGTTAGGCTAACTTAAATCTTATGCATGTTAATAGGCCTGGTCTAAGTAGGCCTAACTGACTACTACCCAGTATCTCCGACCTGTGCCTTTCTGTTATCTTTTCATGAGATGTTTGCCCTACACTCTTCTCCCATTTTATCCACACAACAACCCTTTGAGGAAGGTTAGGCTGGGAGTTGATGACTCATTACCTCACACTGATCATGATACCACCCTGGCTCTGAGGTCCAAACATGCAAGGAGCTCTCTTTTTTTTAAAAAAAAACAGGTTAATAATAGGTGTGGGTAGGTGCAAGAAGCCTCAGGATTGCGGCAGTGGGAGAAAGGAAGTGCCATTTTCCCCATTAAAATCACTGTCATTTCCCCAAGCTTGTGTTTGTCCTGTTGAGGTGAATCAGGCCTTGTTCCTGTACGTTTTCCCTCCCCAAGAAAATAATAGCTGCTTTTCCCTCACAAAGGAAGGGGTGTGCATGTGTGTGTCATTTTTATTGGGGAAAACAGGAAGAAGACCAGGGTTTGGGAAAATTCCCCCGATTGCCATACTCCTGACTCATTCTGCCCCCCCCCCCCCCACAAACCGCCTGCTATTGACAGGGTCCAAACCCCTGGGAGAAGCTGTTTATGCATCTCCAGTCTCCAGTCTCTGCACTAATGTGGCCCTCAGATGACCAGGGCTTGGATCCCAACTGCAGTGTGGCGTTGGCCATTCAATTTTCACTTGCCCCCAGCAGTTCTGTTAAGCAGGGATCACGAATGAACTGCCCTTTTTGGCTTCTGGCAAACGGGCAAAACAGGCTCTTGAAACAATCGGGAAGTCGGCCTCTTCCAGTCCAACTGAAGCCTCCGTGCTCGGTCTGTGTGACATGAAGGATGCGAGGCCAGTGCTGCAATCTCTCCCCACAGCCCCTGCCGCAAGAGGAGAGCTGTTTTCAAGCTGCCAGCCCTCATGGTTTTCTCTGGGACACTGCAAGCTGTCCGGTCAGCTTTCCACACCAGTGTTCTCCAGGTGTGTAGGGCTATGACTCCCATCATCCCCAGCCAGCATGGGGAGAGGCACCAGGTTGAGGAAGCCTGGGTTGGTGTCCCTGGCAAAACAGTCCGTCATCCTCTGGCGCTCCTTGCTGCCCCTTTTCCGTTTTGTTTTATTCCTTGGCTCCTTGTCCCCACTGAACGTGCTCTCTCCTTCCTGGGCAGTCTGAGTGAATATGTGTGCAAGCGAGCAAGCGAGCGTGCGTGTGTCGGGGGGGGGGGGTATGGCACAGCTGTATGGCTCTAAATCCTGGGATTTCCGCCAGTCATTCTCGCTTCTCAGTGGCCCGGTTTCGGCTCCCTTTCTGTTGGCACGGGAACACTGAGCACTCGCTGATCGAAGGAGAGGCTGTCTGTGGTTCAGCACTGCTCTCAGCTGGCAGCGATAGCCCACCTTTGCAGAAGGCTTTGCTCCCTGACCCACAGCCGGCCCAGAAAATGCCTCTTCCTCAGCTCCAGGGGTTGGAGTGCCTCTGCGGAAGGCCATGGCTCCGGGGCCTGCCAGCTGCCCGGGCATCCCCACAACCAGCCCTGTCTGTTCCACTCGGCTCCCTCTACTTTTAGGCCCTGGAGGTCTGCCCCACTCCCCTTCCCCGTGCCCCCAGCACACCATTAACCCTTTCATGGCACGGCTCCATTAAAGAGGCTGGGGGGGGGGAACAAATAACACAGAAGTCAAAGGACTGCAGCCTCCCCGCTGGGCTGGGAAGCATTTCACAAAGCGAACCCCCTCCCTCCCTTTCAGAATCCCAGCCTGGCTCCTCGGCCGCCAGCCGGCCCAGCGCTCCTCTGCTATTCATGGCCGGTGTGCAGCTGCAGCTCCTTCCTTCAGCTGACACCGCGGCAGCTGCTAAATGGGAGCCGGCTGGCCAGCTGCTCCACCAGGCCTGGCCGGCTAGCCCACCCCGCTTCTGTGGCTGCGACAGGTTTCCTTCCCGAACACTTTACCCCGAGCCTGGCCCTGTTTTTAGTAATGTCTTGCAGCAGTAGCCTCCTTTTTGAACCTGCTTTTCCGGCTGAGCACACGATTCCTGCCCCTTGCAAGCAAGCGGTGCTTAGACATACCTGCACAGCTGTAAACTCACTTCCTTCACTTTTCAGGCCAAGAGCCTGAGGAGCTAGGGAAGAGAAGGGAATGCAGCCTTCTAGGCTGGATTTGGGAGAAACAGAAAAAATGAAAAGGCATCACCATCTCTCCTCTAGAGTTCCTGGGTTTTGGTTTCAAAATGCCACCCTCAGCCTGAGCATGTCCAAAGTGCCCAACAGAGCAATCCAGCAGCTTCTTAGAAAGGCATCAAGAGATATTCATTCATAGTGTCACCATAAGTCAGAGGTGACTTGATGGCACAAATCAACAACAAATACTATACAGAAATTTAAAATTACATTTAAAACGCATATAAAATTTGCTTGTTTCAATTCCATATTTCTGGTTAGTTTTTCCAATTGCTGTTGCAGCCAATGCAAATAGGTGGACCTTTTTTTAGTTGTTTAATGCAACTGTGGAATGCATTACCTCTTGGGATTCACCAGGCACCTGCTTTGCTGAGTTTTAGGCACCTGACAAAACCCTTTTTCCAGCCTGCCTATGATGCTACATAGACCACTTGACTAATCACGCCATTTTTTAATATACTATATTTTTATTTAATTATGTACATTACAATTTTATCATGTTCTATTTTATAATATTTTAAGTTGT
Organism: Varanus salvator macromaculatus; assembly: GCA_023646645.1. Lineage (NCBI taxonomy): Eukaryota > Metazoa > Chordata > Lepidosauria > Squamata > Varanidae > Varanus > Varanus salvator. The sequence goes on along the minus strand of JAIXND010000624.1, from coordinate 27,325,159 downwards.
GCTGATTTTATCCAATGACACTTTATTGGTATTTATTATTGTAATGGCCACTCAGAGCATGATGTTAGTGAATGGCTTTAAAACAAATTCAAGAAAGAAAGAATATGAGGGTAATATATGGCTCAATATCAGATGCCAGAGAAGAGAAATCTAAGTCAGTTTCTCTCTCGGGATGAAATATTTTTGTTCGGGAATGCAAGCATCTAATTCATCTTCCCTTAGAAATGCAAAAGTCTAATTCACTATGGGCTTGTGCAACACACACTTTCTAGACTAGACTTCCCCAAACTGTTGCCTTCCAGATGCTTTGGACTACAGCTCCCATTAAAGAGACCCAGCATAGCCAATGATCTGGCATGGTGGAAGTTGTAGTCCAAAATTTCTGGAGTACATTATGTTAGGCAAGTTTGCTCTAGAAGTATACTCCCAATTTTCAAATTAGTTTTTCAAACAGAGTTATAATAGGACTGAGGACTATATCTAAACTTTAGCTTATGAGGTGCATTTTAAAGACCTAAAATGGAACATTGAGCCCAAGCTGAAAGGTTTTTGCTTTACAAGCAGACTTTTCTGCTATCTGGGTCTGTACTGTGGTTTTTGTCAATGAGCTATGTATTATTAAAAGGAAAAAAAAAAAAACACCTTTTCCAAACTTGGAAAATTTGGCTGAAGCTAAAGTCTGCTGCAAAAACCCTCTGCTTGAGGACAGCTGCCAGAACTGTAAGTTTCTACAGAATTTTCATGCTTGGGATTAGCTCCTGAACTGTATTATTTCTAAAGGGTTGCCCCCTGGCATCAAGCTCCCGTTGCTGAGTCTTTGTTTCACCTTCCGCTGGAGATGAATACATGCAATGAATTAAATAATGGATAGCACAGTGCACTGAACCCACACGGCGGGTAAGTCACCAGTCTGCTTAACTTCTTACTACTTTGATGCTCTGGCAACTGTAACCCAGCAGGAATCATAATTTGCTCCTCATGTTCCTTGATCGGTCTCATGCAAAAAGTTCTCCACTATTTTGAGAGTTCGTTGTATGTATGAATTGTTGCACCCGCACATCAACAAAGTGCATCTTAGAAACCGCAGTATGGCCTCGTGTCGTGGGTTCTGGCATAACACATCTGTTTGTGAGCTGCCTCTGACTGGCTGCTTTCAAGTATCCTACTGTTCATCCTGAACTCAGCCTAAACACAGCGGCAGCAGCAACTGCAGGGCCAGCAATGTGAGTGGGAGATGCGGAAGAGGCGTCTACATCTGTGGATGCCCAGATCTCTTCTTGACCCTCCAGTGGCTTTAGGCTGCCGTGCTCCCTCCTGGATCCCTTTTTCAGTATCCCCTCCCAGAGTCTCTCCGATTCCCAGCACTCAAGTCTAAGGTATTTACTTACTTAATAAGAAAAATTATATATCTCTCCAATACTAGAGGGGAATCTCCTCCATTGACTATCAGGAAGCAAAATGGAAACCAAAACACTAGTGAAAAAGAAGCATTGAAGTTGGATACTCTAGGCAACTGTTTCTTCAAATATGATTGGTTTGTTGAAGGATTTCATTTCCAGACTTTTATACCAGTTGGTTTGGGAAACAAACCTGAAGGGCTGAGTGACATCACCCCACAAGCCCAACTATTGCCAATGGGGTGTGGTCATACGTCCTTCAGAAAGCGGTCCAAGCCACCAACATCCAGACAAAGGCTGAAAGGGTGGCGTTCAGAGGATTTTGACACATAGATCATATAGGCGCATGCAATCAGTCGATTTAAATAACAACAGTACTCAATGTTAATGAGTAGCTACCCAAGCTCAGTACACATTTTGCAGTTTCAACTGTAATATTGAGTTTCAGCGGCATCCCGAACCGAGATACACAATCAGGATCTCAACCTTGTGCCCACAGTCGCCCTACTGTCTTAAGCCTTGCTAAGTTCTCTCTGCTGCCGTTGCTTCAGCCAGTCCTATTAGGTGGGCCTTGCTTTAAACTAGGTGTACGGACACCATCCTACACCTGCTAGGAAATCTGAAAGCAATGATTTACTTGGAGTCCTGCATTGAGCAGGGGGTTGGATCCGATGGTGCCATCTGGCCCTCTCCAAGCCTTCTAGTCTGTGATTCTGTGGAAGGTGCGCTGTGATCACAGCTGGGACACTGACTTCAGAGTGCCCTCCATACATGGCTGCCGCCAGCTCAGTTCTTCCCATGCCATCAGCAGGTCCAAGGATGGAAGGCTAACTTTAGAGCTTGCACTGGACGGGGGTGTTCTGGGGGTTGCGGAGGACGGGGGGCGCCACTGGGATAGAATCCATTGTTATTGCACTGCATTTATATCCTGGCCAAGGAACCCAAGGCCACTTCCCTCTCCCCCCCCCCCCTTCCATTTATATCCTACCTTTTTTCCTCTTGTGAGGAATGAAAGGCTACTTATGTAGCTCCATTTCATCCTCAAACAGCCAAGAGGGAACTGGTAAAGAGGCTGAAGAGGGGATCAAGAAGTTTAACTTCAAAGTGCTCGGAGATTACTCAAAAATATTATAATAGAGACATGGATAATATGTTTACCACAAGTGAGAAGAGGTACCACAAAGTTCAGGAAATCACCAGCGTGGCTAACACCTAGGGTCAAGGAAGCTATTAGGGAGAAGAAAGCTTTCTTCAAAAAATGGAGGAAGAACGGGATCTGGGACTAGTGGTGGACAACTCAAGTGAAAATACCAGTCCTCAGCTCAGCTGCTGTGCAGAAGGCAAACTCCGAACGAAACAGAAAATAGAACTGCCAGAATCTTACTTTCCTTATACAAATCTTTGATGCAACTGCTCTTGGAAGAGTACTTTCAGCTCTGGTTGCCTTACCTGAAAAGGGTCATACGTAATTCAGTTGGAACAAAATACAGAGAAGGGCAACAGAAATGATCAGGGCACTGGAGCAGCCACAACAACTGGGATTGTTCAGCTTAGAACAAAGGTGAGTCAGGGAAGACATGATGGAAGTATTTGAAATGACAGTTCCTGACAGTAAGGACTCCTGGCGTTTGGAATGGACTTCCACGGAAGGTGGTGGAAGCCCCATTGGTGAGGGTATTCAAGGATAGGCTGGACACGTACGTGGCAGGCGTGTCATGAGTGGAGCTGGCTGGAGCCAGGGGTCAGACTAGATGGCCTGGGAGACCCCTTCTGACTAGTTGTTTCTATGCTTCTTCATGCATAGTGAAACCATGGAATTTGCTGCCAGGGAAAGTGGTGGCAGCTCCCAATCTGGACAGCTTTAAAAACGGATTGGATGGATTCATGAGCGGGGAGGACTCTTGCCACCATGCTAGACTGCGTCCCACTGGCGCCGCAGCCTCTCCTGCTCACAAGCCCTGCCCTAACTCTTAGCTGAAGCTGGCCGAGAGTTTGGAGGGCCAGTGCTCCTCACCACCATGCCTGTAACCCTTTGAGTTTAGAGGGTTCTGGCAGCCCCATTGGTGTGTGCTTCCGTCGGGGTGTCCCTGCGTGTCCCTGCATGCAAGCACACTCCGCCATCCTGCCACGCATCTTGGGCCTGATCCACACGTGCCTGAAGTGGGAGAGCCATCCCAAGATGGGGGAACGTGAGTATTATGTACCTTTCTCTTCATGCCATTCCCAGATGGAAATCACACAAAGGCATACACAGATGTGCTGCTAGCAAGAGCAATGCAGGCACTCGGTCGTCTTTCACAAAAGCAGAGCATGCACACCCTTGCGAACCAACGCAACACCGCATGAGCGGAAACGGCTTATGCACCTGTTGCCTGCAGAAAGGGACTCCTCTGAAGCTATGCACGTAGGACTGGATGGCACAGTCCTACTGTGGATGCCACAGAGCACTGCAGAGCTCTGTGCCTGATCCATTTCAATAATTCTCCCTTCAAGACTGATAACTATCTTGCAAAAGTGTTTACACAAGGCCAGATTGCCGGGAAAATGTCAGCATGTGGTTAGAGAAAATGTTAATGGTGCAGCGCCCTGGAACAAGCAGGCAGTCCCTTTGCAAGGAGCAGATCGCTCCACCTGTCATGGACCAAATATACCACCCCCAAAAAACCAAAACACCCCCCTTCATAAATCTCTGGTAGAAGCCCAAGACATGAAAAAAAAGTAACCACCATTAGCGGGGGGGCCCCTGCGTTTCTTAAAAAAAGGTTTGTTTCCCCGGGCAATAAGGTTCCCCCCCCCCCCCCCAGGCAGGCTGCTTGTGAATAAGCACTTCACTCCATATGCAGAAGCCCCTTCCTTGCAATGGCAAGCATCTGTCGATCTCTGTGTGAGGATGTTTCTGTGCGTGACGTTTAATGCTATTCAAGGCTTCCTGATTTTTCACATGCTTTTTAAAAAAATCCAGCAATCTTCACGTAAACATCTTGGATCCAAAACACTAGAGCCCTGCAAGAGTGTTCCTGCTGCCCTTGCCTCTTGCATAAGGCTGGAATTCAGGGCTGCTGAATTGATGGGATGGAGGTTTAGGAGAGAGCAGCAGCAGCTTCAGGCTGCATAATACCTTAGCTTATTTTTATTTATGAGTACCTTGATATCCTGCCTTTTTCCTCTTGCAAGGAACCAAGATGGCTCACACAGTTCTCCCTTCCAACAACAGCCCTATGAGGTAGGTTAGGCTGAGAGGCCATGGCTGGCCCAAAGTCACCCAGGGAGCTCCTAGTTCAGTGCCCTAAGCACTGCCCCACACTGAATCTCATTAGCTAAGGCAGGTTTGTTGGTGGGGGGGGGGGGAGGTCATTTAACAGGTGATGATGATGGTGAAAATGAGGGAGAAGCAGTGCTCAGATCATCATCCACTCCAGTTGACTTCCATCACTAATATTTATTTATTTATTAGACTTACATGCCACCATTTTTCTTTGAAAGAACTCAGAGTGGCTTACATCATTCTCCTGTTTCCAAGCTGATCCCCACAACAACAACCCTGTGAGGTAGGTTGGGGTGAGAGTCTATGACTGGCTCAGAGCCACGCAGTTGGTTCCATGGTTGAGCAGGGATTAGAAAATGGATTTCCTGAGTCCCGGTCCTGCACTTGTAGCCACTACTGGCTCTCCAGATGAAAAGCAGCATGGAATACTGTGTCTGAGCAAGATAATTGTCAAAAGTTTGCTGCTAGGTGGAGCCCTTTTGATGATGGAGTTTGACCACTTCTTGTCCACAAATATGACGCCTGCCAAGAGAATCCAGCAGCCCCTGCAACTATAATTTTAGCTGCTCTCTTGACCATATTCCTTTATGAAAGGCAAGAAAATTAAGATTGGAAAAATGAGGAATTGACATTGATAAATGGACCCAACCCGAGCTTCGATTTGTAACTTGTGGTTCTCCAGCTGTTTGGGCAAAAATTCCCATGCATGCAGAGGTATCAGAAACCAGCCTGCCAGTCTTAACTCTGCATCTCTCCACTCAGAATGCTGGCATCTTTTTTTCATCCTTGCAGTAAACAAACAGCCCAAGAGTTTTTATTTTTATTTTGCTTTGTGCGTTTGGATTTTTTAAATAAGGGACAAAATTCTAACAATATTGGTAGTTGCTATGGTGAGGGTTTTCTAGACTGGATTGCAGCAATTGGAATATGGGAACAAAACAAGCCCCAGGCAATTCTAAAGGCTGATATTTAGGGTTGTGTTTGAATATAGGAGAAAGTTTAATGATAAGAGTTGAGCAATAAATGTTAATTTCAATTTTAATTAATTTAATTTCTGAATTTTAACTAATGCGTTTAAATAAGTTGGAGCTATTTGCTGATTGTGAGCCTCTGCTAGAGATGAGAAATAAATGTGTTTGAGTCTCATGTTTACTTACCTAATTTTGCACTGATTTATATATTTGAACCCATATGCAAAGTGAAGCACAGTTATCCTTCACAATGCAGATATGTCCAAATTTTAAAGTTTCCCACCTAAAAGATCATACAAAAATAATGTGTATATTGAGGGGGAAATATACATAAAAGGGTAAGTTATTGAAAATAATATTAAAATGCAAAAATGTATATATTCAGCAAAAATGTGCATAATTTATCAGTGAATGATTTTTCATCCAAATTAAAAACAAAGTCCTAATTGTTCCAGGCAAACCAAATGATAGATTGAAAAAATCACAACCTTTGAGACAAACAGAAAAATTGGAAAAATGCCTCAAGCCTCTAGTAAAGGCCTGGCAACCTGTGAGCCTTGAGATGCTTTGGCGTCCTGCTGCTCAGCTAGTCCAAGCCAACTTAGCCAAGGTCAGCCAAACACTTGGGGGACCAGCCTCTGCCCCCTGCAGCTCCCTGGCCCACTTTGAGTCGGTGCTGAGGCATCCCAGGCATCTTCATGCTAATCCACATTAAGGCTGCTTTAAGACAGAGCACTGGACAGATACCCCATCTTTTTCTCTTCGCTAACAGATTTTCTGTTGCATGAAGAAGTGGGGAAAACACAGCAGGAATATGATTGTAAGACACCAACATCTGGACACCTTGTGAAATCCCATGAATGGAGAAGAGAGATGACACAATAAAATTGTTGTTGTTACTCGCGAAGTCGTGTCCGACCCATCGCGACCCCATGGACAACCTTCCTCCAGGCCCCCCTGTCCTCCACCATCCCCCGGAGTCCACCTAAGCTCACACCAACCGCCTCAGTGACTCCATCCAGCCACCTCATTCTCTGCCGTCCCCTCCTTCTTTTGCCATCTATTGTTCCCAGCATTAGGCTCTTCTCCATTAGGTACAGCTAAAATTGCAGCACCTGCGTGTGGGCAGATTTCAGGCTTGTGGGGTCTACCCTGCTTTGTTCCAGCATGCTGGTGGTCTGATTCGAAGTGGGAAGAGGTGGAGGGAGGGCAGGCAGCACGGTTCTTTGAGTGCCAGCTGCAGGGGCACAGACAAGGACTTGGCCTTGCAGCCCTCGGATGGCAGAAACTCGTGGTGTCCTGGGCAATACTGGAAGCCACAGGTTGGCTCCCCATGTTATTTTGTGTCCTTATTGCATGACCCTAAATGTTCCCCGCTACTGCCAGTGGTGATCAATGGCATGCAACCTACTGCACCACACCAGTAATCCCGTGTCGTGACACCAGGACAAGACGAACTGATCTGCACATCGTACAGGAGACAGACCCGGACTGAGCCCGACTCCCTGCGGTGCGTTGGCTGGGCTGCTGTGTTGGCATGGAATGCCCAGCTGCTCTGGAGCAAAGCAGTGGCCGCTCTCGGTCTGGGAGGGCAGTGGAAGCTCAGTTCGGCCCGGAGCAAAAGCCTTGTGCAGCAAGTGGCTGAGGCCTGGAAGGAGACCAGGATCCAGGAAAATGAAGGGAGACATGGAGGGAGGCAAGGCTGCTGCAGCAGTGTAGGCTGTGGACTGAGAGAGAAAAAACCTAGGTAGGAGACGTTTTTTAAAAGATGGGGAGGAGGGAAAGAAAGCAGAAGCAGGAAGCTTTCTCCAAAACACTTCCCACCTCCGTTACCCTTCTACCCACTCCTTTGCCCCAGTGAAACCCCGCATCACGCAAGGCCTGGAAAGACTGAGTGTCCTGGGCTGAGAGAAGAGGACTGCAAAGTGTGTTAAGAGGGGGAGTAACAAAAGTGGGATAAAGTTGGATCTAAAAAGCAGGATCCGAAACAAATATTGGTGCTGGAGAAATGGAACGGAAGAAAGGAGAACCCAGGGAGAAGGTCAGACTCACGGAATGGAAAACTGTTTAACTCAATGCTTATTAATTGTATCAGCTGCTATGCAATTACTTATACTGGGTATCTAGCTGTATCTATGGGTTTGGTGCGTATTTTAATGCAGCCGATTGGTTCGATACCAGATAAGTCATACAGAAGTGATCCTTCCCGATTTTTCCATCATTCTTTTCAGTGCAGGAATCCATCATGTGGAGATGCAATTAAAAATAACGGTGTCGTCTTTCGGAAAGTCAATGTGGCAAAGATCAGACTTGTACTCTGGCATGACTTCATTACCCAACAGCCATTTATATCCAACCTGATATCAAAGAGGGTTCCCACCAAGAGGGAGCAGGCAGAAGTCCTACTTTTAAAAGGCTTTTAACTGCAACCATGTAGTATAACAACATTAGAGCAGCTGTAGTTTCCTCTTTAATAGCACTCTCCTTCCTAGTAACCTTGTTTTGATGATGGGCTAATAATTCATCTGCTGTGACTAATGCTGCATTGACGCTATTCCAGGAAAAGATAGAGTCCATAAGCCTCTTTTTTTCTTCTCCTGAACCAGAAGAAAAGAAAAGAAAAAAATCCCGTTATACAATATTTCCTCACCCCAGTGCGCATTGCTTGTTTGCACTTCCTGTGTCTTGATGATTAAGGAGAACTCATTTGACCGAAAGAATCTATTGCACAACAGCGGTGCAGAGTGTGCCTCTTCGTGAAGACCCACAGAATAATCGAAGACCCATCTGCCCCACTGTTGCACTTTGCAGGGGGAAATGTTGCCCGAGCTCCCCTTCTAACAAATTTGAAAGCCATTCTTAAGGCCGTCCCACAGTCTGAGGCAGAAGGTTGTGCCACTGCCTTCATTTCCCCCTCTGCCCCACAGCCATGACGTCCTGCCCCGGCCTCCCTGCCCAGGACAGTGACGTCTCCACAGTGGCTGGCAGCAGCACAATCAACCTCCAGGCACTTTCCTCTCCGGCTGTTACTGAGCCTCTCGTTGGACCCTGGAGTTGGAAGGAATCCAGAAGGCCACTGAAGAAGCACTGATGATTAGAGGGGCCATCCCTCAGTGACAGAGCACTACAGGGACTTCTCCCAAGGTGGCTCAGAATCTGAATCAGATATGGCAGAAGAAGTGGGTCAGAATTCTTTGCTGAAATGCCAAGGCCAATGGACCTAGCGATGGGCCAAGAGGCCAGTGCAAAGCAGCCCACATCTGGTTGGGTGGAAAATTCTACTGACTAGGCAGGGTCAGATGGGGGTGGATCTAACATGAGTGGTCCGATAATCAGATGAGATCAGTCCCATAACTTCAGATCAAAAGAGCAGACCAGTTGAGTAGCAGACCAAGCTGCAGGAACCTTCCTGAGGGAGGAGCTAATACCTTTAGGTTGGGAAGGGAGGAGACAGATTCATTTTGGAGCCATCTTCTTAGCATCAAGCCGCATTGCCCTAAAAGCTGGTAGTCTAACTTTGCCAGTGTCTTCTTAATAACTTCTGCGATGCTCTTCTGAGCACAAGGCCAGCCTAGCTGGCCAGTTTTAAGTTTATTTATTTATGTGCTTGGAAGGAGAGGTGGGTGGGGAAACCAGCTTTGGATACTCTGGAACAAGTATCTGCTTTGCTTGCAGAAGGCCCCAGGTTTGGTTCCTGCTGTCTCCAGTTAGAATATGAACAACTCCTGCGGCTTGTCCACAGCCAGGACACAGTTCGACGTGGCGTCTGACACCACTGAGAACAGCTAGCAGTGTTGAATCAAATGCATGTCAAGACCAGGGGATTCCCGATTTCTCCTGTTCCAAGTGTCCTCTCCTTGCTGGAGCTGGAGCAGGGATCTATGGAGGCAGTTGTCCTGACGTTCAGAAGCACTGGAGTACAACTATGGCCATAATCACTGCCAGCTGGGTCCAGCTGCAGAACTGGGGGGAAGCCAGGGTCTGTTTTGGCATGGCATGTTTGGGTGGGATGGATGGACAGGGATTATCTGCAACTCCACCAAGCTTGGAAGACCTCAGATTACCCTTGCAATTGGATGAGGGGTGGGGAAACAATCCCTAAGGAAGACTGGAGTTTCTTTCTATTCCAGGGACAATCTGTCCTCCCCCCAGCACTGGGGGATTGTCCTTGATTCCATGCTTCAGTTTAGAAGCACGGCATGAAGTCTAGGCCCCAAAATGTGTCCCTGTAAAAGCCAAAGGGAAATTATTATGAATGCAAATGACTCCTAAGGGTTGGAGAGAATTCTCTCTTGTTCCCATTTTTATGCAAAGCAACCTAATTTGTGCATTCCAAGCTAATGCATATGAAATTACCCTTTAAATGGAGCACTTTAAATGTCACAATGGAATTTTCAGTGCCAGAATACAGGATACCAATATTCTGGAAAGCTATGTACAAGATGGGTATATTAGGAGTAATCGTGTGCAAACAGGGCATGTTAGGGGGAAATGGTGAACAAAAATGAAATGAAATGTCATGCATTCTTTTTACTCGAAGGGCTCATGAGGACATTGGCAGAATGGACCGATGTTTAAAAATATGCAAAATGGGCATGTGTTGGAAATAGTCTAGAAAGTTGCTCCTCTCTGGGATGCACTGTAGTGATCCCTCTTGCACATGAAAAAGGAATGCAAGAGTTTAGGTGGCAGCAGAGATCCAAGCAGACTGAAGATGATGCTCAAAGAGCCAATAATCTGTCCTCTCTCTGGTGGAGCAGGTGTCCTGCTTGGCAGAGTTTTTCATCTGACGCAGGAGAGGTGTTCTGCAAAGCCAAGCTGGGCCTCTTATCTGGGACTTTGTTGCACAAGACAAGCCACTGTCGGTTGCGATGCCGTCCCCTCTCTCAGTTCCAGGTCCTTTCCCCTGCCTGACCTGGGATACGTGCCTTGCATCTCATTCCCAGCAACACACGGATCTCTCGTGGTTCAATGAATGATTTTTCCCTGATTATTGAGGGCCCGCAAAACATTCCACCCATCTGTACCCATTTCCATTAGCAGCACTGTCACCAGCGATGAAATGACATGAATACCGGGCTATCATTGCCAACATGACTGCAGGAAAACATTAATTAGCCCTCATTTGCATTTGTCAGCGCTACTTTTGGAGAGGCAAATCTGTTGTGGCAAAGATGCTTTCACAAACTCTCGCTGCTTGTGTGATAAGCAGATGTACCACTGAACCTTCCTGTCTTGGCTGGTTTCGTGCAGCCTCAGCCCCATAGCAAAATGGGGGGTTGCTATTCAGGCCTTTGTTGAGAGGACAAGGGACTGGGGCAGCACAGTTTAAATGCTTGGGAGGGCAGGACACAGACTTCATGAACAGGCCACGCTTGGTGGTTCCCGAAATGATGGCACTGCAGCAGAGCGTCCTAGAATTGTATAAAGCTGCATCCAATCAGTGGTTAGAATCAGTAGGTCCCATTTCAAGTGCCTTTGAATAAAAGCACTGATGGGTTCCCCAGAGTGAGGAAAGTTTCGAAAACATGGGCAGCACTGTGCCAAGACTCCCCTGCTTCCAGTGCCACTCTGACTTTGGTAGAAATCTGCTTGCCAAAGAGCGCCCTGCTTTGCCAGCAGAAGACGCTGGGTTTGACCAGAGCACTCCAGGGAAGGCTCCTGCCTAAAACTGCATGGGCAGCCGCCAATCAACACAACCGTGGGGCTGACTCGGTATGAGGCAGGTGGCTTCCTCTGAGAAACTAAGAAGTACAGGAGATCATAGAGTCACAGAATAGTAGAACTGGAAGGGGCCATGAAGGCCATCAAGTCCAATCCCCTGCTGTTGCAGGACACCAGTTTATACCATCTCACTTAGATGGCTGTCCAGTTTCTTTTTGAATGTTCCTAGTGTGGGAGAGCCCACCACCTCTCCAGGCAGCTGGTTCCACTGCTGTATTGCTCTGGCAGTGAGGAAGCAGCTTGAATTGATTGTTCTGTCAATTCACTCTGGCATCAGCAAGAAGAGATCTTGACCTTCCTCTCTGTGACAGCCTTTGAGGTACTTATATTATTTATTTATTTATTATTAACATATTTGTATGCCACCCCCTTGCAAACAAGCCTCGGGGTGGCTAACAGCATAACAAAACAATCTAAAAACAATACACAATATTAAAACTGGCCCATCTCAAGGTCAAAATTTAAAAACCTATAAATATAATAATAAATAACAAAATTAATAATTTAACAATTAAAATATTTCTAAAATAAAAAGGTCTTCGCCTGGCGCCGAAAAGCAAATAATGACGGCACCAGGCGAGCCTCTCTGGGGAGCGCATTCCATAGGTGGGGCGCCACCGCAGAGAAAGCCCTCCTCCGGGTACTCACCCTCCTTATTTCTCTCATGGAGGGTTCCCGGAGGAGAGCATCAGCTGCCGAACGTAGGGGGCGGGAGGGCATATATGGTCGCAGGCGCTCCTTTAGGTAACCAGGACCGAAGCCGTTATCATGTCCCCCCTCAGTCTTCTCCTCTCAAGTCTGAACATACCCAGTTCCCTCAGTCTCTCCTCACAGGGCAGTGTTTCCAAACCCTGGATCTTATTTGTTGCCCTCCTCTGGACCCTAATTTTTCTGCATCTTTCTTAAATCTTGGTGCCCAGAACTGGACACAGTATTCCAGATGAGGTCTGACTAGTGAGGAGTATAGGGAAAGTACTACTTCTTGTCATTTGGAAGTAATACTTCTACTAATGCATCCCAAATCTTGATCGTTTCCAAAAAACAGAACCCCCACCCTCCAAAAAATTACCTCTAAACAGCCCATCAGCATTATGGGAAGTGGGAAGAGGATGCTAATTTAATTAAGGACAAATATCCTTAACTAAACCCAGAGACTGACATTAATGAAGGCCCACCCCCACCCCCTCCTGCCATCTGGCTCAAGTCTGAGCCGGCGGAGAGCTGGGCTCTCTTCCTCTGAGCAGCTCTTATCTGCTCCATAGGCCTGAAGAGAAGGCCCTGCTTGCTGTGTGAACCATCTCCTCCTGCCCTTGAGGCAGGCGTGCAGCTGGGCAGCGTTCCTCCCGCGGGGGAGATGGGGCTGGCAACTCTCAGGAAGTGGGTCCTTCAAAAGAGGGGAGGCCTCTTCCTGGCAGGAGCAGCATCCACATGGGTCAGGCTTCAGCTCTTTGGGTGTCCAGGGCTGCTCAGCCTGGCATAGGAAGCCAGGCTGCTCAGCTCGGGCAGCAGTGCGCCATCCGCCTTCTCCAGGAAGTCAGCTGATGCCCAAGAGCCAAGCAGGTGCCCCTGAGCTCTATAAGACCTGCAGGTTGTCTCACGTGTATCCATGTGGAAACACCTGCATCAGGTTGGCGTCAGACTGCCCAGCTGAGGGGTAGCAGCCTGCTTTTTGGCTGGGTGGCATTGCCAGATTTCCCTGCCGGAGATGTATGCTAAGAAGTTTGACAGGTGCATGAAGGGCAGACCTCAGGAGGCCAAGCTGAAGTGGGAATGGTTAGATGAGTGCGGCGGGATGCCTTTGAAAATGGGTTGGAAGTGGCAGCTTATGGAAAAGGCCTTGGCCAGGCTGAGAGCTGGGACCAGAAGGTCTGCGCAGAGAACCCTGGTTCTGGCCAGCATGCACTGGATGCCGCTCTGTCCCCAAGCCCAATTCAAGGCATTTGATGTGACCTCTGCACATCTCACAACCACAACCCGTGACACACTGGACCTGCCTGGGGAGCAAGATCGCAATGTGCAGCCTGCCTCCAAGCCCCTCCTCTGAAGGAGAGTCAGGGGACAGTAAAAGGAAGAGGGCCTTGCTGGTGGTGGCCCCCTTATTCTGGCATGATTTCCCTAAGGCACCAACACTGTCATCTTTTCATGGCCCATTAAGACTTTATTCTCAGGCTCTTTAATGGATCTTTACTGTTGTTGCTGATGGTTTAAAAATGCCATTGGTTGGTTTGTTTCATTTTATGATATTACCGTATTTTTCGCTCTATAAGACGCACCTAGTTTTTCGAGGAAGAAAACAAGAAAAAAAAATATTCTGAATCAAATGAGCACATAATCACAGGCACATTCCCCATCACTTCCCCATGGGCTGCACATCTGACAGACTTACTGCACACACATATTCGCTCTATAAGACGCACAGACATTTCCCCTTACTTTTGAGAGGGAAAAAAGTGAGTCTTATAGAGCAAAAAATACAGTATATTGTATTTTTGAGTTTAGTCTATGTGGACCACTCAAAGAGCTTTGGCTCTCAGACAAATGATTGGCAAGCCAATTTGTTCTGCCTGCAGTGGGCTGGGATGACTTTGGGGCATCTGCTGGAACTGGAATCTGGCCCCCTCATGTGGTTTCCCTACCTGTCTGATCTTGTGCTCCTCTGCCACGCTTACCAAGCTGTGTGTGAAACCATGTGCAAAGCTGTTCAGCTGAATTGTTTTGCCAAGGGGTAAGATTAAGTCATAACATCAGAGACTGTTTACTCTGTCAGTAATGGGAGCCCCAGAGCCCCTCAGTGTGCTTAGCGAAGCCATTATCCACATGCAAAGAACCTCCGTGTTCGCAGCACTGAAGCTATTTCCTACAGTGGGTGCAGAAAGCCAAGTGGAGAGGGCTGGCAGTCTTGCTTTGCTTTGCTTTTCAGCAGGCCCTGTGCCTCCAGCATGGCTGGCAGAAATCCATTCAACATGGCGGGCATTTCCCCGAGGATGGAGATGGGTGGGCACGTGGGTGGAAGTGCAAGACATTTTAAGGGGGAGCAGACAAGGTGGGGTGCGGAGCACTGAGCGCTGTCTTTGCAGCAGTGGCCGTCTGAATGGAGATAGGGCACCAAGCTCAAGCGAGAAGATGCAGCTGTGCCCAAGCCGGCTCCCGGCATTCTTCTCCCTTTCCGCAGCGGCAGCTCCTGTGTTGGGGAGCCCGGCTGCTGTTTCGCCTCTTCCGCAGAGCCCCAGAGCCAGCTTTCTTTCAGGCCACATTGTGAGAGACTGGCCCTGGCCACCAATGCATGAATAAATATCGGCGGCTATTCAGAGAAAATTCTGCAGAGTGGCCTTCGTCTCCTAAGATCACGAGAAGAACGTTTTAATTATTTACTGTTCTGATATTGCATTATGTAAGCGATTAATGAGAACCACTTAGACATGTGATGATATTAAGTTGTGTGGAAGGATCATGAATTAATAATTGGGCAAAGCAAAGCCGTGAGACGCTTGGACTGGGGCATGGCAGGTACGGGTCCTAGTCCCCACCAGGGCATGAAACTCACCGGGTGACTTTGGGCCTGGCCCTGACTCAGTTGCGGGTAAATTGGAAAGGGGGATTATGTAAACCATGTTGGGTTCACTGCAGAAAAACAGGGGGTATAACTATAATCAATAGGAAAATCTCAGACTTTTTCACGAAAAAGGGCATCTCGGCTCAGCAGTATTCTGAAAGCAGCCCAGCCTTTCCCCACGTTCTCTTGTCTGCTCTGGCCAGGCGAGTGATTCAGAGGCACAGGTTTTGAACATTATATAGGGAACAGCGTGGGGAGAGCCGTGAAGTGATGGGTGTAGACTATTTTATTATGGAAATATCTGTATTTCCTTTCCGTGTGTATGCACAATGGTTTCCTGAAATCAGGGCAGAGCAGAATCAAATGCACAAAGAGAGCCGGTGTGGCACAGTGGTTCGTGTGCTGGATCAGGGACCCGGAAGAACTGGATTTTAGTCTCCACTTAGGAACTCATTCTTGACTAGCTGAATTGACGGGCTTGCTGTTCTGAAGTTAAAATGGGGTGCAGGAGGTTGACGTAAACCCCCTTGGGCTCCTCAGAAGAAGAAAAACAGCAGGAGAGAAGTAGAACCCACTGCGAAAACCGACCCTGCTGGCACTGCAGTGACATCAAAGTTGACACCTGGCAGGTTGCTCTGAAGCGGCCTTCCACAGGGGGCATCACATCCAAGAAGCCCTCGCTTCCTTCTTATCATCCACCTGGTTTCAGATGGTGGCAATGCCAGCTTTGGAGAGACCTCAGTCAACAGACCCCCGGTGGACTCCCCACCTCATGAACTTCGCATCCTCACTGCCACAGGCCCCAATGCTCTGGCCACTCATCGCCTTCCTCCTCTGTAGCCTGTCAAGTGTGCAAATGGCAGAGGAGAGCCAGCGAGCAGCCGTGCGACTCACGTTCCTCAGCACCGCTGTCGCTAGGCCAGAGCAACAGGCCGGCCAGCCAGTGGCGGGGCCTGTGCAGGCTCCCACTCCTGCTGCCAGCCCCTAACAGTGGGGGAATGGCAAACGGGCTCGGAAGTCCCTCCCCTCAGGGAGTCCTAGATTTCAAGGCATTAATGCAAAAGACACAACTGTGCTTTATCTGTAAATAGCCAGAGCCTCTCTCAGTGGCTTGCTGCTGGACAGATTCATGAGGGAGGAGGCTAGCCATGGCTACTAGCCTTGCAAGCTACGTGCTCCCTCCTTGACCCCAGGTGGCCTGCCTGCTTACCCCGGTTGCTGAGGAGCTTGGCCAGGAGGAGGTCTTGCACCCTTCCTGCTTGGGGGGTCCTGTGGGCAGCCGGCTTGCCACCGTCGGTGCAGAGTGCTGGACTGGATGGAATTTGGGTCTGATTTGGCATGGCTTTTCTTTTGTTCTTAGCTGGTGCAATTATTTGAAGCTAGGTAACCTTAGAAGCTAGATCACCGCAGATGGTGACTGCAGCCAAGAAATTAAAAGACGCTTGCTCCTTGGGAGGAAAGCTATGACAAATCTAGACAGCATACTAAAAAGCAGAGACATCACCCTGCCAACAAAAGTGCATAGTCAAGGCTATGGTTTTCCCAGTTGCAATATATGGCTGTGAAAGTTGGACCATAAGGAAGGCTGAGCACAAAAGGATTGAGGCCTTTGAATTGTGGTGCTGGAGGAGACTCCTGCGAGTCCCTTAGACTGCAAGGCGATCAAACCAGTCGGTCCTAGAGGAGATCAACCCTGACTGCTCTTTAGAAGGCCAGATCCTGAAGATGAAACTCAAATACTTTGGCCACCTAATGAGAAGGAAGGACTCCCTGGAGAAGAGCCTAATGCTGGGAACAATAGATGGCAAAAGAAGAAGGGGACAGCAGAGGATGAGGTGACTGGATGAAGTCACTGGGGCAGTCAGGGTGAGCTTGAGTGGACTCCAGGGGATGGTGGAGGACAGGAAGGCCTGGAGGAATGTTGTCCATGGGGTCGCAATGGGTCGGACATGGCTTCGCGACTAACAACAACAACAGCCTTAGAACTTGTAGCTTTCTTATGCATAAGCTGCATGCTACTTGTGGTGTGGAGCACAGTTCCCATTGAAAACAGACACACGTGCACACTGAAAAGATGTGATTTGGAGTAGAGGAATGGCAGATTGGAGAGGAACTCTGTCTGCATTCACTCAGGCTGCACCAGAGGGAGAGGAGGGAAGTGGGGCTCTTCCATCAGCCCCACCAAGGGAGAACCAAAGGTGAGGAATCTCTAGCTTTGCTGAAACCAGTCCATCAAGATACCTAAACTGTTCCCATCTCAGCTGGAGACTATTATTACTGTTATTATTGTTGTCACATTGCATTTGTATCCCATCTTTTCTCCCTTGTGAGGCGCCCAAGGGGGCTTACCGGGCGCTCCTACAGCAAGAAGCCTGTCAGTTGGGTTAGGCTGAGAGTCAGTGATGAATGGAAGCATCCCTTAATGAAAGTGAAAGCACCTTTAACATTAAGAAACAAAAAATCACGACTGCAGAATATCTGCACACCTTTGCTGTCAACAATGCAGAAACTGAAATTGTGAGAGATTTTGCATACCTTGGCTCAGCTGTCATTTCAAATGGAGATGGAAGCCAAGACATTCAAAGAGTGATATTGGGAAGGGCAGCACTGAAGAAACTAGGGTCTTTCAACCAGTGTACGGGTGTTTCATTGGAAATCAAGGCCAAGATCGCCCACATTAGTGTATTCCCAGTCATAGGGTATGGGTGTGAAAACTGGGCAGTGGAGAAAGCTGATGAGAAGAAAGCCGATGCATTTGGAATGTGGTGCTTGGGGACCATGGTGCTGTGAATACCCTGAGCTGGCAGAAGGATGATCTAGTGGACCATAGATCAAATCAAGCCAAAACTTCAACTGGAAGCAAAAATGACAAAACTGAAGCTGTCATACTTTGGATACATCACGAGAATGCAGGGTGAAGATGGAATTTGGGATGGATGGTCTCCATAAAGGAAGTCACAGCCTTGCGTTTGCAAGAGCTGAGCAGGACTGTGAAGGACAGGGAATTTTGGAAGCTGTTAATTCATAGGACTTCCATGAGTTGGAGATGACTTGATGGCACATAACCACATCAGCCACAAAGCATTTCTCACCAGCTCTCTTACCCTGAATCCACCCAGATAACTTTGTTACACACTGAAATACCTTGGACTGCCTTCAAACATGGACAGCCCTCTGAACTTCTAGGTCTAGGCTTTTGGATCTGCAGTTTCTTTCTTCTTTTTAATACAGACCGGTACATGGAAAGGCAAGGTTTTTACAAGGGATGTGTATGTACACACATGAGACCCTAAAGCCTAATAAGGAAAGTCTTTACCATTTGTTTAAAGGCTGATAATTTATGTTTTTTGCCATCGTACTGGGGAAGGCTGATTCTTGTTTATGCAGCCACTTTTTAATGTGCCGCTGCACATTTGAGGCTGGCTGAAGAAAGTCATGCGTGAGAGCAAATGCGGGGTGGATGAAGAACAGGCGGCGGACAATTGTTTATTCCCATTAAACAACAGCGCACTTGTAATGCATTACGTGCAGTCTCTACACTGTGGAGCGCTGGCAGGTGGGCAGAAAGCAAGGGTGTATGAGAAATCTGTTTCCCTTTGTTTCTGATCAGGATTAACCAAGTTTGCACCTTCCTGCCCAAACACGGACGCAATCTGAGATCGCAACCCATCTGTTTCTGCGCTTGCAATGTGGTTCGTGGTCCCCGGAAACTGTTTGGCAGCATGTGCACTTCGGAAAAATGGGCATGCCCGAATCTGCACTTTTGAAATTATGCATGAATCAATGGGAAGAGAATGTGTGCATTTCAAAGATGGATACAACTGATGCAAGCAGTTGGGCAAATAGGCACCAATGTCGAGTAATACACAGAAGAAACAAAACTCACAATCTCACGTGGACTTGAATTAGAACCAGTTTCAAGATGGAATTGGAGATCTTCAGTGGGCTCAGGTTTGGCTGTTTCACACATCCCTAGCAGAAATTAAGTCACGTTTACATTGGGGGCATTTCAAACTCTGGTTTTCTGCACAGTAAATGTGCACTTACTTGTTATGCCCAATTGATCATCCATGTATGTGCCCATTTATTCTTTATCCTTTGATAGCAGTTGAGATCCATGGTCTTTGCCCAATACTTAGTTGCTAGACATGCAAATAGGTCTGAGAAGAGTACAGTGATTGGTGTATGGCTGGTGTTATCACAAAGACATTGATTTATCCATTTAGGCTGTGGGAAGCCGTACTATTCTGCTCTCACAACTGTTTGGGGAATTTGAGAAACTGTTGTGGACACCACTGCGAAATGAATTCCCTGGAGTCAGGGTGCCCGGTCGGGTTTGTATAAGCGTTCCCATACTGGACCCTTGTCCCTCTTGGCTTATGAAAGTCAGTGGGGCGGGGGAAGGAACAGCTGGGCCGGGCAGGTCATCAATGTCCCCCATGAGAAGTTGGGGCACCAGGCTACCTTACAGAGGTGATGAGGACTCACCCAAATCATTTGGGAATTTCCACATAATTTCAGGCTGGTGGCAGATCTCTGAGTGCCCCGTTACCACCTTTCCTTGGCACCAGGCCCAGCTGGTGTTTGAGTGGCTGTCCCTGGCAGGCCACGGGGTCCTGCTTGTGCAGTGCTGGGGCTCAATCACTCGCACATGGCCCAAGCATGGGGGGGAGGGGAGGTTTGCTTGCTTGCCAGGACTCGGCACCCAGGGAGCCAAGCCCAGAGAATTCAATGGACTCTACAGCCCTACTATAGACCCTGTATCACAACCTTGGTGAGAACAGAGAGGGCTAGAAGTGGGGATTTGGCTCCTCATCATGAAGCGCTCACTTGGAAGCTGCTTGCTGGCTTTCTCCCATTATGTCTGTCACTTCCAGTTCAAAACATTGTTATTTCCCAAGGTGTTGCCAAGGAGGTTAGCATTGAATGCCATGTCTCTGTTTATTCACTGCCTGGGATAATGCAGGTGAGCATGTCTTCTTTTTTAAATGGATTTTGAACAGTGTTTTTAAACCTGTCACTTTGAGCACATGCGAACGGCGAACGGCTGGACTTCAGGGCAAAGCTCACAGTCCTGCATTCCAGTTGTTCCCCAGATGCCAAGTGAGCAGAAGCGGAACTACCATGGAGATGGTGAATCCAAGAGTGGATGGACTTATCCACCTGCTCCAGGTGCTTTTTGCAGACGGTCAGGTTTTGTCTGCTCCATCATCTCTTCAGTGGATGTGTGGATTTTTTATCATCATTTCTGGAAAGAATGCAAGCAAAAAAAACCACCTCAGAATTTACACACATTTCACAGGTACTTTTTGGTGTGCTCTTCTTCAGAGTGCACACAGACGTGCACACAGAGCACAAACCCAGAGACACAGGGAAGCTAGAGAGGGATCACAAGTATTAGTGCTACTTAATTTCTCATGAGCAAGGATACAAATAGTTCCAGAGAGTTTTTAAAAACCATCTGCAATCCTGTGAAATCTGCACAGCTCTACAAAGCTGGTCCTCTGCAGATTCTCTGGGGTGAGTTCATATAAATTGAAGATCATTTCGATCCAGTTTGGATTTCTTTGATATCCTTAGTCAAAGTCTACCTGAGCCAATGCTGGTCGCTGCACCACCTAAAAAAATTAAAAATAAAAATAAAGGTGGGTGGAAAGCAGGCTTATGCAAGCATTAATTTCTGCTTTTACTTTTAAAATATATCATCCATTTCTCCCACAAAACAGTATCTATTCTTATGTCAATGCATTTAGCATCAGGGCAGGCAAGGCAAGTTTCGTATTATGTGCCAGGACTTAACTGCGTTGAAAATGCAAAGCTGCAAATGCTCTGAATATTTTTCTTAAAATAAAAAAGAAATCACAGCTGGCATTTAGGGCGTTTCGTGTTATTTTTGAATACCGGGGATGTAGAAGCTGTTGTAGAGTGCAGAATGGTGGTAGAGATGGCGTGTCAGAAAGTGCGAGAGAACCAGATTGTTGGGCGCTTCACAACCGAAACCATTCATAAAGCAGGGCCCTGCAAGCTCATAAAACCCAGAGTCTAACATCACCTCGTGGCACGGCCAGGACTGTGCACTCGCTTCCAGCGAAATGCATGGGTGAAAAGCCAGCCAGCAGTGACGAGGAAGAGCAGCAGTGGTGACCAGGGCGCAGGGAAGGTCCACCCGTTGATGGAGAGGGTCGTGGAGGGGGGCCTTGCCCCGGAGTCCAAAATCCTGTGACTGGCTCTCTTAGCTGCTCTGAGTCATTTGATAAAAGAAGCATGGCATCCCTTGGAACTAAGTAAATACTGAGAAGCGTGGGAGTGGTCCTGCTCAACACTGCAGCCTGCTGGTTCACCTGCCTCTCACCTTGGCCCGGGCGAGGGAGGTTGTGGCAAGAAGCAGGAAAGGTTGATGTTCTCTGCCTGTGCAGCATGCAAGTAGCAGCAGTGGTAAGACAGGGAGCATGAGGAGCATGCGCATCTGGGGACCACGGGGTTGCAAAGGGCGACCCATTGAGGAGGGGACCCGTTGCGGGTCCCTTGCCCAAGGGCTACCCACATGCTGGAGCTGGCACTGCCCACCTCTGCGCACTGCTCATGGGAGACCCAGACGCGTGGGGAGCTCCTCTCCACTGGCGTCTCGACTGGTGTTCCCTCTTCCAGAGAGTCAAGTGGAGTGACTGCAAGTGAGGTCAGCAGAGTTACTTTTCTGCAGACTTTTTACAAGAAAAGAGTGCACTTTGCCTAATATGGGCCTGCAGCCTGCACCCGCTGCTCACAGCTATAATTTTAAACAGAAGGGCTGTGCATTCCACATCCCTCTCTCCATGAGCCGCTTCATTTCACCAGGAAGAAAATGGGACATTAACTCTTTGCTGCGTCGCCTGGTTCTTCACTGATTAGCTGCAAGCTTTACATTATTTCCCCCATCTGCTTCAGGGCGGATAGGACTAAAACAGAAAGATAACAGTAAGTCACAAAGCACAATGAGCCTGAAAAAGGTTGACACTGCTTATTGAAGGATGCTTTTAAGGAGACATTTCTCTTGGCAGGCTCTTGAGTTCTCCAGGGAATCATTCACGGTAGCTGCTGTTTTCCAGGCCAGCTTGGTTACACCCAGGGAGCACCAATGAGCTTCAGCCAAACTGCTGGCCGACACGAAGGTCAGGCTGGAATCCTGCTCTCTTGAACTCGCCACACCTCTTTCCCATTCTTGGCCCTGGCCAGAAAGTGAGCCCAGCTGAGATCAAGGTCACAAATGCTTGCGAGCACTGGAGGTTTCCTTGTGCAAAGTATCCCAAGTAATACATCTTCGTGCAAATATGCAAATTGCATAAATGTGCACCAAATGTGCAAAGCCTGCAAATTACGTAGGAGGTGTGTGCGCAAGTCCGCTTCATGCGCTTGCTTCCTGCCTGACTCCCATGCAAACCCCTTGGCATGAGCTGGACTTAGGACAGAGAGAAATCTGGGTGGATTCTGCGAGCCAACCCAAGGAAAACCAATAGATTCCCACTGCCAAACTGGATTCCTCACACACCGCTAGCCAACACATGGAAGGAACATGCAGGCAAGCCTCCCACAGGTCCAATGAATGGATGAAGAAGGGGAGTAGAACTGGACTCTGCCAAGACAGGTGCTGGCCAAGTCCCTGCAGCCCCTGCAGACACAGGTGTGTGCATAAGGATGAATGAGTGTTGGGGATCTCAGTGTGGGAGGGCTTCCAGTCAAGAGGAAAAGCCCTACGCATAGAGCAAGGTATGAACTTACTCATATACTACGATTGTCATATGAGGCCCTCCAAGGCAGGCTTGGAGGATGGCAGCAACAAGAGGGTCTTCTCAGTGTTGGCCCCCCAACTGTGGAATGTTGTCCCCAGTGAGTCCCACCTGGTGCCAACAGAGGTGTTTTTTCAGTGCACCATTAAGTCTTCCATCAACACTTAGATATTTGGAGGTATATGATGGCGATTTAAAGGGTCCTGAGGTTTACTGTGGATTATTTCATATTATATTTTAGTATGTCATTTTTCGTTTGTTTTTTACATGTTGCCCTATTGCATTTTGAGGGTATTGATCTGTTTAAGTGACCAGATGAAGGACACAGGTCCACACATATCAGTGTGTGTCTGTGTGGGGCAGGGAACATTTCCTTTGGGAAAGTAATTATTTGGGGAAATGACCAGCAGGTGCGGTCCTGCTCCCCTCCCCCCCCCCCCGCCCCGCCACTGCAGACTTCCAGAGTACGTGTGAGAAGAGACTTGAGCACTCTTCTTAAAGGACTTTTCCAATAGCCATACTTCCAAATCACAAGAATTAGTAGTTCCCCTATATTCCTCATGAGTCAGACTTCATCTGGAATGCTGTGTCCAGTTCTGGGCACTAAGATTTAGAAAAGATGCAGGTAAATTAGGAAAGGTCCAGTGGAGGGCAACAAAAATGATCCAGGGTTTGGAAACACTGCCCTGTGAGGAGAGACTGAGAGAACTGGGCATGTTCAGCCTTGAGAGGAGAAGACTGAGGGGGGACAAGATATCACTCTATAGGTACCCTCAAAGGCTGTCACAAAGAGGAAGGTCAAGATCTCTTCTTGCTGATGCCAGAGTGTAGGACACGGAATAATCAAGTCAAGTTGCGATGACTCAGATTCAGGCTGGGCATCAGGAAAAGCTTCCTCACTGTCAGAGCAATACAACAGTGGGACCAGCTGCCTGGAGAGGTGGTGGGCTCTCCCACACTGGAGACTTTCAGAAAGAACCTGGACAGCCATCTGAGTGGGAGGGTGAAACTTGGTGTCCTGCAGCAGCAGGGGGTGGACCCAATAGGCTTCTTGGCCCCTTCCGGCTCTCCTATTCTAGGATTCCACATTTCCTAACTGATTGAGCCTCTCACAGGTGTACCTGATCCTGCATTAGTGCTCTTCTGGCTGGGTGAGAAGTAACAGGCAGCCTTTCTTGAGCAGGAAGAAGGAGAGAGCGCCCAGCTGAAGAGTCCTAGCGAACTCAAAGGTTTGCTCATTATTCTGTGACCTCTCAGTCGGTCAGAATAATGGCATTGCCCTGCAGGGAAGACTGTGTTGCTGCGTGTCTTTGCACAGACTTCCCACATCCACGCATACACATGTAGTGCCCAGTGAGGGTCTCAAGGGGCTGTCCGCCAGAGTCATGGCACACACATGGAATGTGGAGTTTTACTAAACTGGAGAAATGTCCCAAAATATGAATTTGGCTTTTACAGTTTTTGCTCTTGGGAATTCTCCCATGCACATCTGGTGCAGAAAGGAAGAATGCTTGGTTAGCATCCCCACAGCCTGGCACATGGGCAGCGTAGTAGTTCCAGCAGAACTAAGCAGCGAATACAGAGAAAGAGGAGGACCGGGGAGAGGAGCTTCAGTCCAGCATGGAGGGGAAGGTGGCATCACAGCCGTGGCAGGAGCGATGAGAAGGCTGTGTGCTTAGGGACGCTTGAGGGGTCAGCGGGGCAGCAAGAGGCAGGTTCAGAGGAAAGGCAAGCAATTGAGCATGAGCCCAGTAAAGACCACTTTCCTTATGGTGCAGGGAAACAAACACTATTTTAGCAAATGCACACAAGAAATGCATGCAAATTTTGGAAGATGAACAGGTTATGGAAACTATGATAACATGGGCACAAAACTTTGGATATAATATTGAATTAGAAAAACGGCAAAAGCTGTGGGAGAAAAATATTCAGGTAACATTAGCAACTTCATATAAAGAAAACTTGTATAAAATGCTTTATAGATGGTATTTGTCGCCAAATAGATTAGCCAAGAGGTTTCCAAATATGTCAAATGGATGTTGGAAATGTAAACATAAATTGGGTACTTTCTATCATATGTGGTGGTCTTGCAATAATGCGAAAAAGTATTGGATTAAAATACATAAATGGCTTGAGGAAATGCTACAAAAATCCTTAGCTTTTAAACCTGAAGTTTTCTTATTAGGCATTATACCTGTTGATATTAGTAAACAAGAAATGTACTTGATTTTACATGTAATTACTGCGGCAAGGATCGCATTTGCCCAACTCTGGAAAAGTGAAGAACCACCCACCGATGAACTGATCCTAAAAAAGATCTTGGACTGTGCAGAAATGGACAGATTGACTTTGTCATTGAAGGAGAAAGAAGATGCTGATTTCTATCAAACTTGGGACTCTTTTTATTATTGGCTAGACAAACAGGACTTTGTATAGATTTAAATATGTTTTTAAGTTATCATAAATAGAAAAAATGCGGGGGCTGACCCAGCAGGTCTGATGTTTCTGATGATTGATTTTTTTTTAGTTTTTCTCTGTATTAGGTTATTTTGAATAAAACTTATTATATAAAAAAATGCATGCAAATTTTATCATTTATTCATTCATTCCCATTTCTATGCCACCCCATAACCTAAAGGTTCTCTGGGTGGCTTACAATGCTAGACCAGCATAAAACATACATAAATTACAATAACACAATTATTAATCAGATAAAATTGTAAAACAATAAAATAATAGACAACACCTCATAATAAAATATCCTCACACACACCCCAATAAACACAACCAATAAATTAACCAAAATTAAAGATAAAGAATCCATAACAAAATATAAAAGTATTAAATAAAATACAATTTTAGTGCTAATTTTAACACTCCTGCACCTACCTAGGTTTGCACATGCATGCAAATATGCACACATTAAAGATAGATGTAGAGAAGGACAACAGAAAAGCATAAAAATAAATTTGATATCTATGAAAATATATAGGAATCAGAGCAAATTCCAGATTTATTTAGTGCTAAACATTTAAGCTGATGCCC
This sequence comes from Varanus salvator macromaculatus, assembly GCA_023646645.1. Taxonomy (NCBI): domain Eukaryota; kingdom Metazoa; phylum Chordata; class Lepidosauria; order Squamata; family Varanidae; genus Varanus; species Varanus salvator. The sequence goes on along the minus strand of JAIXND010000624.1, from coordinate 27,299,441 downwards.
TCATCAGGTGCTGCGATGTGGTTACGTGAGCCAGTGTTGTGCTGTGGTTAGTGGGTGGACTGAGCATCTGGCAGATCCGGGTTCTAGCCCCCACTCGCCATGAAGCTCACTGGGTGATTAGGAGCCTGTCACTCCCAGCCCAACCTACCTCATAAGGGTGTTGTGACAATAGAGTTATGCAAGCTGCTTTGGGTTCCCACAAGAAAAAAGAAGTCAGGATATAAATGTATTGTAGTAGTAATAGTAATAATAGCAGCTGTTGAAGGTGGAAACTGAAAAGTTTTGCACTAGATAGCTTTGGAAATTACTCTGTTGTTTGTCTCGCTTTCTTCTATATATACAGGTAGATTGTTGTGGAAACAGGTAACCCAAACGTAAGCCTGGAAAAATGAGAAGCAGACTCTGACAGGTTCTTTCACCTATGTGCTGTGACTGGAACATGTGGATCAGCGTTCTAGCTCTGGACATCCGAAGCTTAGCAGCCAGCAGCAACAGCATGGGAAAAAGTATCTTCAGAACTGTCCAGGTAACACTTCCCAACTCTTAACAAGTTTGTCAGTCATTTGAAAGCAAGAAGAAATATCGCTTCCCCACAGAAGGGTGCATGGGAATTAGAGGAGAAATACTCCGCGATACATGCTCTGGAAACATTTTATCCAGAACATGGGAAGTGGTCCGTTCTTCCTTTCCATAGCAGTGAAGTGCTTGACTGATACCTGCCTCTGACCTTGTCAGATCTGCCGGTCAGGGTGCCAAGGTAAAATCTTGGTTGAATTTCAGTTTGGCTCTGCTGCCTGATGATTGGAAGGGTCATAATGTAGCACGTATCTACACTAAGGGACTGATTAAAATCGGCACGGAGCTGCTTCTCGTTTTCATGGCTTCATGCAGAAAATTCTAGCAATTGCAGGTTTGCAGCAGTTCCAAGAATTCATTGCTAGGGAGCTTCTGCCCTTCCAGCGAATGCAGTTCAAATGTTTCCTAGGTAGGAAATTGGGGCAATGATATGAGCCAGTGGCACGGGGGAGAGGGGGGGAGATGTCCTTGAAATAGGAAGGGTAGATGTGTCCATGGGGCAATGCCCTGCGGAGCACAGCTGTGCTTGGTCTGGCTGGTATTCACTGCATGGTGAATACCAGACGCCTAGGAAGGCCTGGGCAATTATAGGCGGCCTATAAAAAAAGGTAAAGGTTTCCCCTTGACGTTACGTCCAGTCATGCCTGACTCTAGGGGGCGGTGCTCATCTCCCTTTCCTAGCCGAGGGAGCCAGCGTTTGTCCACAGACAGTCTCCGTGGTCATGTGGCCGGCATGACTAAACACCGAGGTGCACGGAACGCTCTTACCTGCCCACTAAAGTGGTACCTTTTTATCTGTAGGCTTTCGAACTGCAAGGTTGACAGGAGCTATGTGTAAATAAATAAATATTCTTGCCATTTTTCTTATTTTTTTCCTTCTGAGCAATTTGATTTAAGTTTAGCATTAGCTTTAAAACATTTTGAGGGAGCAGAATGGGAGTCTTTGCATGTATTTCTCCACCAGCCTCCATTTCCATGCATCTCTAACATACAAGTCTTTGGAAACTGTATCTTCGCTCATATATATGTAATACAAATATGCGTGCACTGAAACTGATATATTTCAATGTACGTGATCACACTCTCCCCCCCTCTGTTTTTGTTTTGTTTTGTTTGTTTTGTTCAAACCTTGCAATTAAAAAATAATTAATTCCCCCCTTCAGTTCTTCAGTAAAGGTCACATCGACGGCTGCAAAATAATTTGTTCATTCCTTGTGTGTTGGGAAGAGGGTGAAGCTGCAGGTCTCCAAGGAGCAACCGTCTCCTGCATGTTTATTCTATTCTGCAGTATCATGTCAGTGCTTCTACCTAAATATAGCTCCCACGAAGAGCATTGCTTAGTTTCTTGTTACAATCCTGCTCCAAGTTACCTTACAGTAAATGGAAAGGGGGGGGGGGTGCAAAATCAATGAAAGTGCCATTACTTTCCGCATCTTATCCAGACTAATTAGAAAATTTCTCCTGCATCATTGATTTTTTCTGTTGAAGCACTTCTTTCCTTGCTTTCAAATACTTTTTAAAAACTGCTGCAAGGGTGTTTTCTTTCTCTTTTTCTTTCTTTCTTCTTTTTAAAGAATGCACTTACCAGCTTTGCTTGACTCATGTTGCCGATGAGGGTTTTGCATGGGAAGTGGGATCCACGGTGCTTCTGGGCACTGTGGCAAATGCCGCCTCGCCACCCACCGTGCGAAGGCACCCATGTGGGCTGCTTTGGCGATGCGGATGGACTGGAAGGGCGGAAAGCCAACGTGGTGGAGGGATTTGCACGTAGGGCTGGGACTGGGGAGATCTGGGTTCGAGTCCCCACGCAGCCATGACGTCCTCTGGGTGGCTTTGGGCCACTCCTGACCCTCTGCCTCACATACCTCACAGGAAGGTTGTTCAGATAAAATGGAGCAAACGGGGAACACCGTGGAAGCTGGGTTTGGATCCTTGGCAAGAGGAAACGAGGCAGGATATAAACCGGATCAATCAAGTAATTAGATAAATAATAATCTATATATGGAAATGCTTGGGTGCGGGAGGTGACAAGGGAGGGCTTTTCCTCCCGTTGAAACACCGAAGGGAGTCAGACCTCAAATCGGCATTCAGATGGGCGTGCGAAAGCCCGAAGACAAATAAAGGCCCAGTCTAACAGGACCAGAAGGAGGGCCCTGATCAAACCGCCTCCCGTCTACTGGTGGCTTGAGGCGGGCAGGGAAAATGCCAGCGGTGCTTCTTCACTGTGGCATTTTCTGCTAGATGAGTCCCTGAGCCCGTCTAGCACCTTTGCCTTCCTGGGGTCAGGGCAAGCACAGGGAAGTTTGTAGATCTGTGGGTCTTTTTCTGCTCACCAAGGTACCCCTCCCTCCCCTCCTCTCCCCATCCCTTTCCAAGGCCGCAGTGCTGACCTTGGGAGAGGAAGCTCTACGGAGCGTTCAGTAGCCGCTGAGGGGAGGGTGTCAATTCAAGCAGGGATTTCATCTTCTGAGGCTACATAGCTCCGCTTACGCCTCGGGGGTACCTCCACCCACAGTATCCTGTGGCCTTGTAGGCACAGCCTAGAGGCCAAAGGCTGCTCTCTAAGGATGCAATCCTGCACATCTTTAGACGGCAAAGGAGCTTTTTTCCTGTCACATGTAGATGCAGCATGCAATGTGTCCTAAGGCTGCTGGCCCCTGTAAGAGGGCCAGAAAAGGGGCCTACAGCTCCCAGAATGCTACAGCCGGTGATGCTGGGAATTGTGGGCCGCCCTCTGTCTCCACTTGCAAGGCCTTGTGCCGGAGGCGTACCGCAGGGGGTGGCTGTACCCCGCTTCCGTCCAGTGCTGAGGCGACCCAAATTCCACTTCAGGACATTACATACAGGCATTGGGCGTCATATGTTACCTGTTAAGGTGCTCCAGAAGGCTGTTGCTAAGCTGTTTGCAGTGCGCACTTAACAAGAAAGACAAGTAACCAAGAAAATGATGCCCCGTAACAAAAGGGTGTCATCAAAATGAAGATCCAGGGCAGCCTTGATAAGCTTGAATGCTGGGCTGAAAGCGACGGAATGAGACTCAATAGGGGCAAATGTCAAATTCTCTACCTAGGAAAAAGAAACCAAATGCATCGATACGAAATAGGGAATGCGTGGCTCTGCAGAGCTGAGAAAGACCTTGGAGTTGTTGTGGACAACAGGCTAAATATAAGCCAACAATGTGATGTAGGTGCAAAAAGGGCAAATGCTATTTTGGGAAGCATTAACAGAAGTATTACCGTATTTTTCTGTATATAAGACGCTACTTTTTCTTAAAAACATTTACTTAAAAATGAATGTGCATCTTATACACAGGGGGAGGGGCTGCGGGTACACTGGTTGCGGGAGACTGGCACATGGGCGGGGGGTGGCATGTGCAGGTGAGGGGATGGGGAGTGCGGGTGCGGGGGCAGCAAAGCGGCATGCATGAGGCAGCAGCTTGTTCGCTGGAGATGGGTAGGAAAAGTGGGGGGCGTCCTATATATTGGGGCATCTTATAGACAGAAAAATACGGTACTTCCAAACAGCAAGAAGTAGTAGTTTCCCTATACTCCTCACTAGTCAGACCAAACCTGGAATACTCTGTCCAGTTCTGGGCACCAAGATTTAAGAAAGATGCAGAAAAATTAGGGTCCAGAGGAGGGCAACAAATATGATCCAGGGTTTGGAAACACTGCCCTGTGAGGAGAGACTGAGAGAACTGGGCATGTTCAGGCTTGAGAGGAGAAGACTGAGGGGGGACATGATATCCCTCTATAAGGATCTCAAAGGCTGTCACAAGGAGGAAGGTCAAGATCTCTCCTTGCTCATCCCAGAGTGTAGGACACGGAATAATCAATTCAAGTTGCGACAACCCAGATTCAGGCTGGACATCAGGAAGAGCTTCCTCACTGTCAGAGCAATACGAAGTGGAACCAGCTGCCCAGAGAAGTGGTGGCTCTCCCACACTGGAGACATTCAGAAAGAACCTGGGCAGCCACCTGAGTGGGAGGGTGTGACTTGGTGTCCTGCAGCACCAGGGGGCAGATGGACCCGATGGCCTTCATGGCTCCTTCCAACTCTACTGTTCTGTGATTCTATGATAATCTGTAAAATGTCACAGAAGACAAGAATTAAAGCCATCTGCTTTCCAGACTGACATTTCCATCATTTCATGATGACATTATAGACTTTGCCATCGACTTTGCAAAGGACCTGGACAAAATTTTGCAGGAGTACCGCTGAACCTTAAGAAAACAAAAATCACAACTACAGAAGAACTATTCAACTTTAAGGTCACCAGTGAAGCTGTTGAAGTGGTAAAATATTGTGTATACCTTGGCTTAGTCGTCAATTCAGGGGGAGACAGAAACCATGCCATTTGAAGAGGACGACGATTTGGAAGGGCAGCCATGAAGGACCTAGAAAAAAATCATCCAGTGTAAGGGCATTTTACTGGAGAATGAGACCAAGCTCATCCACGCCGTTCGCTTCCTGATCACTCTGTATGGATGTGAAAGCTGGACAAGTGAGGAAAGCTGACAGGAAGAAAACTGATGCATTTGGAACATGGTGCTGGAGGAGAGCTTTGCAAGAACCTGGACTGGCAAAAAGATGAACAAGGGGGCCCTAGAGCGAAACAAGGCAGGACTCGTCCTAGAAGCAAAAATGATGAGACTGAAGCTGTCACACCGTGGGCATATGATGAGAAAGCAAGACTCATGGGGAAGACAGTCATGCTAGGGAAAGTCAAAGGCAGAAGAAGAAACGGAAGACCAAATATGAGATGGATCGACTTCATCAAGGAAGCCTCGGTCTCGCAATTGCAAAATCTGAGCAGGGAGAAGTCGGTAGGTGGCTTTTTTTTTTTTTTTACCCATCCTCGCTTCCCAGCAAATGCACGCAGAGACATTTCTTCCAGAGCTAGAAGCAAAGAATTCCGAAAGTGGCGGTGAGTCCAGCCGGAGTACAAATAATGAGCGGCAGGGCGCTTTTCGGGAGAGAAGAAGTCTTTCTTTGGCCCGGCATCCACATGTTCTTGGCAAATGTGAGTTGCTGGAACACGGATGCTGATAACATTTTCAGTGATAACAAAGGTTTTCAAGGTGCCACAAAATTCTTTGTTGCAGATGCTGATAGTGTGTGGTTGTGTCCTAATTCAGCTCCATATACGTAGGTGCATGATATAAATCTGTTACCTTGTTTCTGGGTATCAGCCTTCATTTGCAGGAAAAAACCAGAATTCTCAGGAGGTTTTTGTATGAATGCAACACCATTTCCTCCCATTTTTGCTTTACACAGGTTTCTACCACATTGTTTTCTCCCTTTGTCTCATTTGATTTAGGCTGCAAAGTTTTTAAAAGCCAGGAGCAAAATTGCTGAAAGTGCCAAGTACACAGAGGTTGTTATGGAAATAAACAGGAATTTGTTTTTGGCTCAATTGATCTCTGTTCCCTACATCCCAGCCTACCAAATGCTGGCCATGAAATGTTCACATAAAAAGGAAAAAAGGGGGGAAATGATGCTTAAATGTACCTTTCACACCAGTATCCTGCAGTGTCGCAATGAAAGCCAAGCAAAATCCAAGTGCATTACAGCGGTATGAATTTCAGTCGCTGATGAACAATGACAGCTATGAAATAAAATACTTTGTCAGGTGTGATGCAACAGATGAGGAAACCAAAATAGCTCAGCCAAGCATTCTTTCTAGAGGCTCCGTTACACATGATTTCTCACGGCATGCAATGTCAGTCCTACTGCACACTCTGACAAATGCAGCCTGTTTCTTATGACCGGATTCAGTTTCTGCAGTGTTTCGATGCATTCAGTGCCACTGAAGACAAAGCAGAAGCATTTAAGACTAGAAGCTGTGCTGGATCGGACCCAAGGCCCGTCCAGTCCTGCACTCTGTACCCACAGTGCCAAACCAGCTGTGCACAGGATCCCTCCAGCAGGATGGGTGCAAGGCCTCCGCCTGCTCAGCTCCTCAGCAGCTGGTGTGTGCAAGCATGCCGTTTCGGATGAAGGAGGAGCACATGGCCAGCAAGGCTAGTGGCCACAGCTAGCCTCCTCCCTCATGCATCTGCCCTAGTCAACCTAATATGCAAGCCATGTATATCCAAATGTATGCATATACATCCCACAAAGTCAAAGTACCATATAATGGCGCCAGAAAATGACCAGTGTTTTGTCAGGAAGGTCCCTCCAGACTCACATCCTCCTTCTAGCAGCACCCAGAACGTGAGCGCAGCTGAGCACCTGGCTCTCCATTCCTGCTCCCCAGTTTCTTTAATAATTTGTCACAAGTACTCAAGTGTTGTCTTTGTTCCTCCGCTCTTGAAGCTCTCCATAAAACTAATAAATCAAAGCAGAATACACATTTAAACTAACAGCAGTCCTCTTTTCTTTTTCCTCAACCATCTAAAACTGCAGCAGAAAAAAAACACGATAAACAGTCATCAATGCTTGCAACCAAATCGTTGCACAACTGGCAACCTGTAGCCACCCAAAGAGCAGCTGCAGAACATGGAAGAGGCGCACTGTGAGTGGGCACGCCGGACGCCTTTCCCATCCACCAACCTTCTCCCTCCATGCCAGGCAGGTGAGGGGGCTGCTTCTTGCACAGTGCATGGGGCCCAGTTCCTGGCAAGCACCACACACACCCTGGGTGCTCTTGCCAGCAACTTGGGCTCAAGGCCACTGGGCAAAGCCGAGCGGAGCCCCAGGAGCCAAGCCCAGAGAATCCGGTGGATTCCCACCTAACGGAATCCTCACACATCCCTAGATATGAACCAGCAAAAAGGTGCCGGGGTGTTTTTCTGCTGCAAGACTACTCCAGCATTGTGGTTCCAGCACCAAGAAGGCCTTTGCCTGCCATGGCAACACAGAAGTCTTTATGGGACCAAGGTACTTGATGTGCCAGGAGCCAAAAAGAGGTGGGTCAACCCCCCCCCCCCCAACATCAGAACACAGCAGGATCCCCGTATCTGCTGTCTCAATTACCGTGGTTTTACTTAACCGAACTTGACTGTTGCCCCTCCACATTTGCAGGGTTTGGGGCCACAGGACCTCCATGAAAATGGAAAAAACACAAATATATCTAAGGAACCCTGCAAATATCTCTAGAAAACTACGCACTCTGTTTGGGGATGCCACACTTCTTGCCTTGGTACTAGCCAGCCTCGTTCACACGGTCTGTGTTTCGCTGGGCATGAAGACTCTAGAGACACAAAGACTCTAGAGCTATTCATGGTTTTTCCCTAGAGACATTCCTATTTTTTCTCACTTTTGTGGGGCTCCTGCACTCCGAAGACCTGCAAATGTAGTGTTCGCCACTCTGCTGTCCCAGGTATCCACTGTGGGGCTTGCAACCTACCTCCACGGATATGGGGATCCTGCTGGATATAACTGAAAGCTCTCACCGCTAGTGACTAAGTTCTGGGAAAGTCAAGTCCAGGTTTTAGACTGAGGGAAATGCACGAAAGCTGGGAAGCCGCCAAAGGGTTGGTGGTTGGGGGAAGGGCAGGGGCAGGGGGCTTTGCCTACTGTGGACTCCGGTGGCAGCGGGGGGCGGGGGGACAAACCATTTGGGACCTCCGCAGGGCCAGAGGTTCAATATCTTTGGACTACATAGAGCCCCACCATCCATTACCAGGACCAGCCCTGCCACTAGCCAGGGCGGGGCCAGTGCCCTGGGGAGGAGAAGCTAGAGGTGGCAGCGAGGCATTGGAAGAGAGAGAGGTGGGCCAAGCAGCCCCTTCCAAACCCCCTATCCCAACCTGCTGTCTTCTGCTGCCGTGGAGGATGCCGTCTCGTTGCCGGCATTGAGGAAGGATTCAACTGCACTTAATCTGGCTTTTGTGCATGGAAAGGGAGAGGCTGCCATCTTGCTTTTTGCCTCAGTCAGCAAAATGTCTTGGACCAGCCCTGTCCCCGATCATTAGCCATGTTACATACAGTAGGTGGAACTTGGAGCTGTGCTCAAAATCTGGGCCTTCTTCTGAGCGCCAACTCCAAGGGGTGGGGCTTCCTCTGTGGTGGCCCCATCCTTGGAATGATCTCCTCACTGCAGCCCACCTGGCACTAACCTTGGCATCTTTTCAGTGTCAGCTTAAGACAACCCTTTATGCGGAGACTTTTAAAGATACACTTTGTTATCCACGGACTTGAGGGGATTACCCATCCTAGATGTTTTACTTCTAGAGGGCCATTTTTCATCATCTGTTTTTACCTATTCTTAATTTTTAATGTGCCTTCTCTTCTTTTGATAAGGTTTTATGGTACAGGCAGTCCTTGGGTAACAAGCAAGTTCTGTCCTGAAAAAACTGAGATTTGTTTTTAAGTTGATTTTGTATGTAAATTAGATCAAGAATAGCTGGCCCTCCACATTCATGGGGGTTGGAGGTGCAGGACACCATGAAAATGGAAAAACTGCAAATATCTCTAGCCGTCCCCCCACAATTCACCAGTGCCTCCCCTTTACAGCAAGGAAATGTCAGAGTTTTCCCTCTTCAGATGGGCAGGGCAGGAAGGTCTGCTTTGGAGGTCTCCCTCTCTTTCCCTCCCTCCCTCCCTCCCTCTCTCTGGAGAGAACGATTTCCTGCAATATTTTTTGATTGGTAAGTCTTTATGAGTTTGTTCCTAATAACAGTTTGTTCCTAACTCTAGTGTTTGTAACTTGGGGACTGCCTGTATTTGTATCCTATGGTATCGTATCGTATCCTATCGTATCGCATTATGTTTATATACTGCTGTAAACTGCCCTTACAGTTTTGGCTATGGGGCAGTATTGAAATGATTTAATAATGATTTATTATTATTGTTAATAATAATAATAATAATTCATTTGATAGTATATATACAATGGTAAATACTTGTGCACACATGCACATGGAAGGAATGAGTTGGAGCTTGTCAAAATTCCCCGAGCTTCACTTCAAAACTCAGTTTGGCTTGTTCTCATTTTCGCTTGCAAACTGCCTTTCAGTTTGAATGGGGATAGTAAGTTTTGAACAGAGAAACTGTGCTTCTCTGTGCACATTTTTCCCAACTGCGCACTTTTCCTCATTGATTAGCACATGTTTTCTGAACAATGCACATCTCAAAGTGCCTATTCTCTCCCCTGACCCCATTATGCCTTTTTCAAATGCAATTGCAAGTTTGGGAAAGTGAGAACGTACCATGAACAAAGCGCACTCCCATTTGCATTTAGGGGTGTGAACGAGGCAAGTTGGAACTGCTGTGAACGGAAAAGTTCTCATCCGTGCCTGGTCTGACTTCTGCAACTGAAGCACTGTGCCACTGGGTGCTCATCATGGCAAGCGGGGCACCAAGACGGTGTCCCTCCCCACTGCACAGGGAGAATCGGCTTTGCAGATCGCAAAAGCTCTCATGGCCGAGGCACAGCTTTGCTGCACAGCTTTGCTGAACAGCTAGAATCAGAATTAAAAATGGTGGTTTCACTCAGCACTTAATAGAATAGCATATTATCCAGCAATTCCCTTTTTGTGGCAAAGATCAGTCTATGAGGATGCCTGAAAAGTAAGTTCAATCCAGTTGAGGTTCTTGACTGCTGGAGTGGCCACTTGTGGATCACCAAGACGTGGATCACCTTCTGATGGTTCTTTATCTTCATACTGGGCTAGGACTGGATCGTACTTCAAATAAAGAACATCTTCAGTAATTGTCAGAAAGTCCTTGAGCAACTCTTCAAATTGAGGACTGTCCCCTGTAAACAAGGGCCCATGACCACCTTAATTAAAACTACTGCTTGCCATTTCTGCCACTTTTATTTTCTGACATAGCATAGGATATGGGCATCTGAACAGTAACTAACACTTCTTGTATTATGCTAAAGTCCCTGGCCCAAAAGTATTGGGATATTTTCCTTTTGGTTAGGACCGAGCCTACTTCCCTTTGTATGTCTCGGTGGCATGGATTTTAGCTTTAGTTGTGCATTCCGCCCTGTATACTTCTAATTTCTGTGGCATGAGAGAGCAGGGAAAAACAGCTAGAGATGTTTGCATGACACTCTTTCTCCACCCCTGACCAGGAAAAATATTTCCTGAAGAAGTTTGTAAAGGTGGCATGAATGGAGAAAGGGATAAGGATGTAAACATCTATGCAACTTCTGTTTCCTCCAGCAGAGCTGGAGAATGTGGAGGAAGGAAGGAGACTAAAAGGATGCATGGAGACAGTTAAACTTGTCAGTCCATGCATCTCCTGGCAAAGGTTTGCAGCAAGGAATGTGAACTGGAGGTAGATTGGACAAGCAAAGGCTGCCCTGAAGAACATGTTTGAACAGGAACTGGAAGGCATACCTGCTCCTTGCTTCTGGGGAGTATGAATGTTTCAGAGAAATGCAAGGGAAATACCTGGTCAGTTCTTCCAGGGTTGATGGGACACAGTTCTGGAACGGTTCTTAAATCAGGTCTTCTGCCTTGGAAAGATTTCTTTAAAGAGTGGTGGCAGGGCCACTAGATCATAAAGGGGGTGACGTGGGTTTATGTGTATGCTGCCATCAAAGTATAAAACACTTTACAAAATAAGACAAAAGTGGGAGGAGATTACAAACTGCATTGCAGTGGGGAAGGCATGTGAGTTATTAGCCTAAATCTTTAACCGTATCTTTACTGTTCCTAAATTGTATTTGCACTGGCTAGAGATGTTGAGGAAATCTGCAGTGGATTCAAATGAATTCAAATATCTATGATTCTGATCCACGGACTTGCAAACTGGCTTTTCCTGAGTCTGGATTCCACAGAATCACAGACCATTTTTCTTTTGCTTTTACAATTTTGCACAAAATGTAGTTGTAGAAAAATGTGAACACATTTACACAATGAGTGGAAATAACCATTTTCCCCATAGACTAAATCAGGAAAATGAATATCATGGGAAGATTTCCACATTTTTTGGAAGTGAATTTGCATTAAATGCATTCCTATGCATTTCCAATTTGAGTCAGTGAACAGATAAGAAAATGAAAGGTGCCAGAAAAACCACCAAATACAGACAAAATGTATAATGCTATCACAACTACCACTACCAATAATAAAATCATGGTAACAATGCAGAATAACAAGAACACGCAGGCCCTTCAAATCCCACATCTCAAACTTGTTGGGATATAAAACCCCCGAATACCAATTGGTGAATAAAGGAGATGTGTCTACAACACAGCATGGTCCGTGGGCCTGAGAGCCCTTCGTAAACCGAGAGCTTGCTCTGATTGTTGTTGCTTAGAAAGCCAGTTTCACTACTCCAGGAGTAATTGCAGCATCTGGGTTTGAGGGCAGATAATATTGCTTGGAGAGGGATGCCACAGCCCTTGGCCAGGGGAAGGAAAACTGCCAACGGTTTCAAAGACACCCTCACATTTCACAAAGTGCGCATCAATGAGATAATTTGGGGTTTCTGATTTTTCTGCAGTTGGTGCTGACTCTCCCCATCTCCCATGCCTGGCTTCTCTGAAAATAAAAAAGACAAGGCAGCAGAAATTGTAGTTCAACAGAGTCAAGCCAGTTCGGTCTCTCTGGCGGCGTTTGCTTCCATGCTTCCTTGACGACTTTGTCAGATTCAGCACTTAAGATGGCAGACAAGACAAAAAGCATCCACTTCAGCCGGCAAGCGTAAACCAGGGCTGGCCGTCTGGTGAGGGCTGCGCTGGCTCCCTGAAGGCCTCTAACCCTCTGCTGCTTGGATCTTTTCTGGCTTGAAAGAAATACATACAGGGAAATGAAGGGAGGAAATTCCCAAAGTCCCACACTTCTCCATTTACGCACACACCAGCGAGGCGTCACATCACACCAGCATGATTACCTTGGATGCCAGGAGCTCTTTGGATTCTGTCCGTGCATGAGACTGGATTTGTTAAGCTGATTGAATTGGGGTAAAACCTCGGAGGCAAACGGGCAGCAGGAATGAAATAAATCCCTTTCCTTATCAACAGTATTTTGTGTGCTGTCTCCAAAACCTGTGTTACACTCCTGCCTCATTCACAAATGAAGATGCTTACAGCTGAAATGAAACCATTTCACAGTAATGTTTTGAACAGCAGTAAACGTGCTTCCACTGGTTTCCGCAGACCCACTGAAATGCTCAGCTGGTCATTATGGGTCTCACACTCATTTCCTTTCTCTTCTCTTTTGTGATGTCATCATATAGCTATTTCCGGTGACCCGGCACTGTGACCTCATCCTGTGCACTGCGTGATCTCTGATTGGGTGGCATCTGCCAGGTACCTAAGACGAGAAAGACTGTCCTGATCATTCTTTTAACATCCTCACTGGCATCATCTTATACTCAAATCTGTGGGGAACTACAGATGTTGCTGAGAGTATTTTCACGATTTCATTTCTATACGACCCCATAGCTGAAGCTCTCTGGGAGGTTCACAACAACAGTGTAAACACTTACGCCTCCACTGTGATGCTAACTTGTCTCCTGCAGGATCCCTGAAAGAGCGGTGTCGTTCTGTGCCATCAAGTTATCTCTGACTTAAGGGAAGCCCCCAAAATGCCCCGTCCTTTCCAGCCCTGCTCAGCTCTTGCAAACGTGAGGCTGTGGCTTCCTGGAGTCCATCCATCTCCTAGTCAGTCTTCCCCTTCTTCTCCTGCCTTTGACTTCCCCTAGCATGTCTTCTCCAGGGAGTCTCACCTTCTCAGGACGTGCTCAAAGGATTGAGTAGGATGACATATATGTCCTTTCTAGGAAGGGAGAAGAAAGTATCAGCTGGAAGAAGCAATAGAAGCCAAACAGCATTGAAAACACTGAGGAATTGCACCTTGACATGTTTTCAGGGAAGACGGTTGGTCCCACTAAAATTCCTAGCTTGACATGGCAATCAGAACAGCAGAGTATTTTGCACAGTTCTTTAATATATTTAATCATGAAACACTGTCCCATTTCTGGCAATCCCTCTTCACACAGCTGCTGGATAAGACAGAGTGACCATTGTACAATGGCCCACCCAAAGCTCTTTCGAGAGGCTTCTCGCGGCTCCGATGCAGCAGGGAGGGAAGGGGAAGATTAATTGTAGGAGCTGCCTTTTGCTTACACAACTTCATCCTAACAAATAGATCTGACTAATCAACTAAGGCACAATCCTAACCATGTTTAAACAGGAAAAAAAAACCCTCAGAAACCTGGCATGTTTCAGGCAGCCCTGCTGTGGGATGCTATGCTGGGTGGAGAATGCAGAGGTGTCCTACCTCAACACACACAAAGTGCCACAGCCCTACCTAAAAATCCTATTGTGCTTCTTTGGGCTTTGGAAATGTGACCAGAACTTGCACATATTCTTAGGGCCGTCTTCTTAGGTATCTGGTCTAGAAACCGGAAAGCTGAGAATCACAGAATGCTGAACTCTAGAACCAATGTGGTGCTTTTTCTTACATGAGGGGATCCAAGGAAGCATTTTTGCTCACAAAGGCATGCAAGCCTGTCCATCTGAAGTCCTAAACATGTGCATGTAGCTGCTGAAAATATTTGCCAGTTGTTGCATGTGCTCGCACTCATCTTGTTCCTGATTTCCTGTTCCATTTGTGCACATTTAAGGAACATTCCTCAGCAGACGAATCAGTCCCCCCTCCCAAGTCTGTTAAAGACATTTGTACAAATTCGGGGAGATTTGCACAATTCTCCCATTCATCTCTGCTTGATTTGCACAACCTTCCTGCACAAGCCAAGTGAGCAGCAAAATGAGAACTGGACAGCCAACAATATTTGGAAAATGCTAGCAATCTCAAGCAGATAATTTGCCTATCCCTATTTCTGCGCTTGTCTCAGAATTGCGGAAGGCACACTAGCAGGAATGTCATCCTAACCATTAAATTATTATTTTTTAAGAAGCATTCCTTTCAGCATAACAACGGCCCAGGTTCTTACAGAAAATGCATCACTGCATGAACCCTGCCACGGAAATGAAGATATCCCATCGTCTCCTGTGACTTGCTTTGATTTGGAGAAAGCAATCGTTCAGTTCCTTTAATAATTAAAAGGCATTTGAATGTTCTAAGCCTCAAGAAAGAGATAAGCTGCTTTCTTAGTACCAGAATTCAGATTGGTTTAATAAGGCGCATTTGTGGAATATGTCCTTGGTATTTAATAACACACAACATTTTGGATTTCTTGGGAAGAGAATGAACTCATAAAGCAGTGCATCGCCCCAGATTAATATTTTAGCTTAAACAGTCTATAGAAGATAATTGTTGAGCTCTTGTTGTGAATCAAGATTGGGCTTGATTAAAAAAAATGAATGTAGGAAAAATAAAGCTGGCATCGCTTGCTTGGACAGATAAAATCCATAAGCATCTCAGCAGTTTAATACTGCAAGGGAGATGCAGAAAGGAAAAAATAGCTAGGGTGAAACACGAAACCCATAATTAAGGACTGCCTTCCATTGCATGGAACACATTTCTGGCTTTTTTGTTTTACATCTTTTGGTTTCTGAAATCCCACCTTTGAATTTCCGGTGCCGGGATACAGATGTGTGATGCACATGCCACCCTCTTCAAATGAGGAGGCTTTTGCTGTGGCTCATTGGGCTGGAGGCCTTGCTGAACCGCATATTGATGGTCCATGGATGGGCTGAATCCTGCATCATCTGAGGCCACCGAATCGCTCTGGCCGGAGGTTCTCTCAGGTTCTGCAGCGATCGGCCAGCTGATCTTGCTGCCTTCAAAATGCCGTTCATGTTTTGCTAGGAATAATAGGGCTGGATCAAGATGAAGGAAAAGGGCCACTTTAACCTGCCCAGATGTCATCTCTAGCGACTAATTCTGACCAAGTCAGGCCCCATATACTGCAAAGAGGCCCTTTTAGAGTTTCTGTGTATCTGAAAGCCATGGTTGCTTTCATTCTAGTGGTCAAGAGGACAGATCTAGGACTCCAGCTATCTGGGCTCTACCCCCTACTCAGCCACGGAGCCACTGGGTGCCTTTGGACCAGTCACAGACTCTCAGCCCAACCTCCCTTACAGGGTTGTTGTTGCAGGGATAAGACTGAGAGCAGCAGGAGGAGAATGATGTAAGCGGCTTTGAGTTTGTTAAAAAAGAAAAGGGCAGGATACAAATCCAATAAGTAAATAAATAAATCCCACTGCCATGACCTGACAGCAGAAAAAAATACAGAAAGGAGACGGTGTGACTCATTTGGAATTTCTGCTGCATTGTCTGGTGCTCATAAATGGGGCTGTTTTGCTCCACAGCCATTGTTCAAGACACGGGCAGCTGAAAAATTGATGGAAGATAATCCGATTATAAGCGACACATGAGATGATAGTGCTTAAACCTTTCAGCTGATGATGCAGGGCCCAGATCTTGCCATGCACTTCTGCTTTCCAGATGTGGGCATGAAAACAGACCAAACCACCAGGTATAATCTGTAGGTGGCCGAGGGCAAAGGCCGGCCCGCAGAAGAATTTCCTCTCCTTTCCTTTCCTCCTGAGCTGCTGCCCTTCTGCCTTTCCCATCAGCGGAATGCCACACACCTGGAAGCATCCAACGGGAAGCCCACCTGGGACAGCACCATTTCTGGAGGCCACAGCAGGGATGGAGGGCCACAGGCCGGGCTGACACAAGTGGCCCTCGTGGGGCTGCCAGGTGGAGATGCCCCTTCCCCCTTTCACGTGATCATGTCCTGGTGTTTTGCAGAGTGTTTCACCACTTCCTAAGGGGTGAAATACTTCTCCTAAGACCTAGTTTCTGGCAACCAACCCCTGTATTTTTAGGGCAGGGGTCGGCTCCATCTCTTTGGCCATCGCACCTGCCCCCTTGCCTTTGGAGACCCTACAGAGCTTCCCCAAAATTACACCTGGCTCTCAGGCCCAAAGACATGTAGCAGAGGTTGTGCGTGTGTGGAAAGGACACTTCCTGTGTGTGGAAAGCAAGCGTGTCAGGGAAGTGCGGGTGCCACCACCCCAGTCTGCCCCGGCAATACCATCTAGGCTGCCAGAGCACCCAGCAGGCACAGAGGAGGAGAAGAAAGGTTCCCGGACGGCTGTTAGGAGGCGTCTCGCTTTCTTTATCTCTCCTAAGAGGGTTTGGGCGTGTGGGTGATACGGTCACCGCACAGCGGTGGAAGCCACCGGCTCGCTAAGTAACTGATCATCCTGCTTACAGACTTGAATTAAAAAGCTTTGCCGATCCATCTTGGGGTCGGACAAAGGGCCAGGCGCTGGGATAAGCCCCGAATCGCCACCTGGCAGCCCAGCAGTTCAAAGCTCCTCTTCCCCCCTTGCCTGTTGTTATTCCCTCACCCCTCCCGCCCCCAGACCTATTAAACAAATGCTGCCATGCATTGCGACCGGCAGCCACACAGGCAAGATGGTCTTTAGCACAGCGGTGGCAGGGGAGCCGATCCACGGAGCCACATCAGACAGGGATGGCCACTGCTTCTTTCAGCCACGGAGGAGGAAGCGGAAGGGCACCCGGGTCGTTGTTCCTGAGCCACAGAGGCGGTGCAAGAGGGAAAGTGGGTGAGCTGCTTTGCCCAACTTGCTGCCCTTCAGGGGCATCGGACCGCTGCCCCATCACCCCGAGAGCCATGCTGTGGGGCTGAAGTGCGGGTGGGCAACCGGCTCCAGATGGGATTGAAGACCCCTGAAGGAGCAGGCTGCGGCCTGGTGGTGGACCGATCAGGGTCACCGTTGGACCAGGCCAATGCAGTCAGCACGGGCTGGCAGCAAACCTCTCCAGGGTTTCAGGCACGATGTTTTCTGACCCCGCTTGCAGATGTGAAGGCTCATCCCATCCTCATCTCCTGGATAGCAGCTCCAGGCCGGAAGGGCAGCTCTTCCATTTCCTAGCCGCGAGTGTGCACTGGTCTATCTAAGATGCATGCTTTGGCTGCCGTGCAAGGATGCTCTGCATTGGCGGTTTGTGGTGGCTGCTTCCTTGTATTTATTTATTTCATTTTTATACCACCCAATAGCTGAAGCTTCCTTTTGCCTGTGAAGGGCCGTTCTAGCCACTTAAGAAAACGAAATCTCAAAGGGATAAAAAGCCAATCATTGATCAGGGAAAGAGAGCCCCAAACAGGCCCTTTCCCTGGTGAATGGGGAGAGTTGCGTGCCGGATCTGAGGCTGGTGGTGGGGGATGGCCAAGGCGAGCCTGCTCTGCCCTGTCCCCCAGTTTACGAGCCCAGGAGGTGTCTGCAGGCCACATCCTCCCACCGCCGAGCTCATCTGCAATTCCAAGGACAGCTCTGCACGTTCCTCTCCCCTCCTCACACGAGCAGGTGGAGCAGCTGCAGCTGACCACGGGGTGGCCCGTTGGATGCCCTCCTTTCCCGTGGAGAATTGGCCAGCAGCCGCTCTGTGTTCAAAGCAACTGGAGGAAGTCTGAGAGAGAGAACGAGAGAGAGAGAGAGTACTCTCCAGACAACTGACATGGCCTTGAGTGCCAAAAAGCAGCAGCTGTGGCACACCTGCTCAAGGGTTGGTGGGGGGAAGGCCTTTGGAAGGTGGCAGGTGGCGTCTCTCACCTGCAAGGCCTTCTGTGTGATGTGGGCGGCATTCACGGCCAGAGGGAGCCAGCCATCCCCTCAGGGGAGAAGGCACTGAGTCTCACTGTACCGCGAGAGCCTTTGGGTGGGCCCAGGGGGACTGCTGGGCAAAGAAGCCCCCTGGGAGCAACCTCATGGGAGCCAGCCCTCCTGGGCTGAGGGGCCCCTGTAGCTGTGGATGAGCACGTTCTCTTGCCTCTGCCATGGGCCAGCGGGGTATCCTCAGCCAGGTCCCTTTGCCCCAGCTGCACCCCCATCGGCAATACAAGGGTGGTGAGACTGAGGTAAGAGCACGTCCGAACAGGCAGGGACGGCTCGGATGTCAAGCAAGCGACAAGCAGCAACCACGAAGAGAAAGACGCAGCCACACCTGGTGACCACAGTGGGGAGGGTATTTATTTATTAGATGTATATCCCTCCTTTTTTTTAAGGACTCGAGGCAGCTTACATCTTTCTCCTCCTCTTCCTCCCAGTCTTATTCCCATTACAGCAACCCTGTGAGGCAGGTTGAGCTGAGAGTCTGTGACTGGCCCCAAGTCACCCAGTTGGCTCCTTGGCTGAGCAAGACGAGGACACAGATCCCGCAATCTTACCCAGGACCCCACTCTGGCCCTCACTGGGATTGCCCAGGAGCCTCTTAAACGGGAATTGGCCATGGCTGCCAAGCCTCTCCCCAGCCCTCTATCTTCCACCGAATCTTGGCCAACCAAGACATTTGGTTGCCGAAGTCAAAGCAGCAAATGTCCTCTCCATCAGCAGCTCAGTGTAATATTCAAGGGCAACCAGGTTATTCTGACAACTGAGGCAGAAAACCCCTCAAAAAGATAATGGCGATGAATTAAAGAGCTTGCAATTGGCTCTTTAAAGAGCCCTTTCAGGATATCCAAAGCCTGAGGCAGCCCTGATGCCTCCTAGTGGCAGGGCCATGCAAGTGCCCCCGTATGCGTCTGACAGAGAGGGCTCTGGGCCATGAGTGATGAGGCCGCAAGAAATGCGCAGGGCTTTAATCTACCCCAAGACTCTTTGTTTTCCTGGCTGCGACGGAATACCCTGGCCTTTTAGCTATCAGGGCTACAGGCCTATATCTTGCCACTCACTTCCTCCAGCTTGATACCTTTTCCAGATGTGCCGGACTACAACTCCCAGTATGCTCCACTGGAATTTACCTGAATGTCCAGTCCCTGTGAACTCTGAAGAATTCTGAGTAGTCATCCACTGGACTGTGCAATTTACGGCTACTCCCTAGCCCCTCATTGTCTGGCTCTTCATCTGCTTCAGCACCAAAGACAAGGCCTCTCCTCTCCCCTATTCTCCTCAATCAAGAGATTGAGGCAATAGTGCTGGAGCAGGGGGCAGAGAAAGAAGGGAGGTTTAACCCTTTCCCACTTCATTGTTTTCCTGTTGAAAATCAGTTGTCTCCCCAAAAGAATGCAGTCACTATTTATTTAAGCTGTTTCCGCCTCTTCCCAGAACTTGGATGTCTCATTTTCCCTGAAAGAGGAATCCACTGTTCTGAAAGGACGGGGGCTCAGTACATGTTCATTGTTGGAACTCTGGATAGCTCATGTCTCTTTGGGTATTTGTTCTGGTTTTGTGTTTAGATTTTGATTGGAGAGTCCTGCCCTCTTTTCAGTCCAACTGTCCCTGATCAGTGCTGACTCCACTCCTCTGGCAGATGCTAACAACACACACACACACACACAGTGAGCGAACGAGCGAGCGAGCGAGCGAGCAAATGAGCGAGTGCCTGAACATGCAATGGATGGACAGATCCAGTGCTTTTTTTTGTAAGAAAAAAGGTGCCGGAACTCACATCTTGTTAATCTTTTATTTAAAAAAATTATATATTCAGTTCTTAACATAAATTTAATTTATTGTATTTCAGGCAAATGTTCATAGTAAATTCCAAAGTTTTGTCCATTTCTCATCTGACAAATCTTCTCGACTCCTTTCCCTGCTGTTAGTATCTATGTTTTCTGTCATTGTGTCTGTTAATATTCTGGTGTTTTCATTAGCAGGACCGGTGGTTGAGAAGTAATTAGTAATTTTTTCATTTTTAAATTTGGGGTCACACTTTTACATTAAATTTCAAAACAAGATTTTCAATTCACCAATGTTTTTTTTAAAATAAAGAAATTATTTACCTTTCGCACATAGTCAATCGCTGTGCATACACCCACACGTGTCAGTTGTGTAAGGAAACATAACGATCACTGTCCACAGGAAGCACTCAGTGCACAACCACACGACCGATCACAAGCCGAGCAGCGCCATCACAACCAGCGTGGACGAACTACGCATGCATCGGATTCGACACACAAGCAGTCCGTGTGCACCGTTTTAAAGATTTTGCCGCTGACCTGCTACGCTTGGCAGGGCGATTCAAATCCACATGGACCAAACATCAAATTTTCAAAAGTTACTTTTAAAACTTGGAAAATCCATCGAAAAAAGGTGCTGGAACGCAGTTCCAGTGCGTTCTATGACAAAAAAAGCACTGGACAGATCTGTCCGTTTCATCTGCTCATTTTCCAATCTTACATTTGATTCATCTGGAACATTGCGAGATTCTTCTTGAAAGTTTGCATGAAAACTCAAAATCCCATTTGTACAAGTTTCTCCTAAAATGTGTGTTTGTATGCATGGTTGCCTAATACATATTTATTTTGCAAATAATTACCCTAATGTAGTGCAATTCTGAATATCAGTTTCTTGATGTACACATATTTCTGATTGGGGAACTTCATTGCAAAATTCAGAGAAGTGCAAATTTCAAAAGATAACTGAGTTTTGGTTTGCCGAGTGATTTGAAAACGTAAAGTTAGGCAAGTTGGCATTCAAAGGCAAACTGAACGAATTTCTCTCCCATCCCCACCCCACCAAGCAATTCTATATTGTGCTGCCAATTATCAGTGTGCATTTTTAACATTTAGTTGTATTGTTTCACTGTTTACAACTGTTCTTGGAGGCCCCTTGGCATTACAAGGCAAGATAAACGCATCAAAGCCCATCAGCAAAGAGTAGCCAAATCACACATGCAGCTTCAAAGCCCTGTCCGTGTTCCATACGTTAAGAAAGGCAGCTTTGTGCCTTGGCAAGATTTATCTGTCTGTGTCATGAAAGGGAAGAGACCGCAGTCCAGCCGCCGGAGCACAGAAGGTGCCCCGTTGCTGCAATAGCCAACCCAGCACCTGTCGACTGTTTGGAGGAGCATTGCACACTGCCAGGTGTGCTGTTTGCAACAGATTTTATTGCTGGGTGTGCTGCAGATGTATTTTTAGGGTGGCCCAAGACACCCGCCCCGTCTCCTGCCCCAAGACGCCTGCCCCAAGGATTCCTCAGATGAGTTTAATGCGTGGGTCCTCCTCTGGCTGGTCTCGCCACTGGGCCTGCGCTCACAGGGGAGCTCTTGGGTCCTGCGAGGGGCAAAGGACGTGGTCTTGGCGAAGGGGATTCGGTTCTGCAGTTGCAAACTACCATGATGGCCAATTGCCGCTGGACAGAGAACTCCACTGGAGTGGGAAATTTGGAAGGAGGGGCATTCATCACGAAGCACCCCATAGCCCCCGAGACTGTCCAAAATTCCAGGGAGTGGGGCTGAAACTCAAGCAGTTTTATCTCCGCAAGGAGAAGGTCACAGCTAAAGCGTAATTGTCTTAGTTGGTTGTCCAAGGTCAAGGCGGCCCCAAATTCTTTGCAGCACAACATGGGCCACTACACTGTGATTGGGAAAATTCCTTTGCTCCCCACAGTTCCAGAGAAGACGGAGGCGATGCCTGTGCAAATGCTGGGAAGAATCCCACTGCTCTGTTCCTGCGAACCTGGTTCCACGGCACCGTGCACCTGTCTTTCCCATCTGGTGCCCTCCAGATGTGTTGGACTGCATGCCTAGGGGCTGGGGATGATGGAGGTTGAAGTGCCAGACTGAGAAAGGCTGCACCGCAAGCTTTGGTGTCTGCCTTTTTCTACTGTGCCTCATGGGACCTGAGTATATGCAGAGGGCCAGCGAGGAGCAATGGTTGAGAGTGCTGTGCTGGGACTCAGCCGCTATGCATTTTGGTCCCCACTCGGCCACGACGCTCACTGGGCGGCTTTGTGCCAGTCACTTGCTCTCAGCCCAACCTACCTCACAGGGTTGTTGTTGGGACGAGGAGGAAGAGGAGGGAGATTTTGTAAGCTGCCTTGAGTTCTTTGAAAGGGAAAAGGCAGCATATAGAAACATAGAAACAAACTGAGTTAGAAGGGTCTCCCGGGCCATCTAGTCTGACCCCCGGCTCCAGCCGGCTCCGCTCACGACATGCCCACCATGTGCATGTCCAGCCTGTCTTTGAACACCCTCACCGATGGGGCCTCACCCACCTCCAGTGGAAGCCCATTCCACGCCCTCGGGGTCCTGACTGTCAGGAAGTGCTTCCTGGCCTCCAAATTGAACCTTGGCTCCCTGAGCTTGGCTCCGTTGGAGCGGGTCCTGCCTTCCTCTGCAGGGGAGAACAGGCCTCTCCCCATCTGCATGTGACGCCCCCTCACATACCTGTATGTCGCCAGCAGATCCCCTCTGAGTCTCCTCTTCTCCAGGCTGAAGAGACCCAGCTCCCTCGCTCTCTCCTCACATGGCACACCCTGCCGCCATGAATACGTAAAATAAATGAACAACAAATACACAGCACAAAACAGCTGCATCCAAGTATGGGCAGCTGCACTTGCATGCGCACGTGTACAAGGCTGCGTGATATACATTTGAGCTCGTGCTCGGTGGGGCCTCACTTGAATTCGCAGAACTGCGGAAGGAGCTGCATATCTAGAACATCTTCCGCCAAGAACCGCTGCATTTTATTGCCCCTTCTTGCTGCCTGCATCACACATAGATGCCATTTCCACGCACAGGACTAGGTTTTGTGTGCGCGGGCCTTAATACAGGCTGCGGTATCCCGGATATTGAATTCGGCAGCACAATGGTGCACACCGGCACCAAAGGAGAATACGGCTGCACCTTATCGAAGGAGGTGGAGCTGGAGTTGGAAAGAGGCAAAGCCCATTCTCAGCGAGCAACAGGTTCAAGCCCCAAAGGGTCCGGTAGCAGTTATGGGGGAAACCCTTTGTTGCAGGACACCTGGGGGCCTCGTAAGGCAAGGTAACCTCTTGAGCAAATTCCTTTGGGGTCCCGGAGCCCCCAGCGAGGAATGGGAGCTGCAGATAGGAGTGGCTTGTGGCCAGCTGCTGCATTCATTATTTCGGAACTGGTTCTTCAAAAGAGCAGCCTATTCCGCACACCCAAGCTGCTGCTCACAATCCTGCCATCTTTAATGAGGGTTTATTTTAGCCTGCCTGGTCCAAGTCTGGTCTGAAGATGCAGCACATGAGGAAGAGAGAGCATGTTGCCCATCTGTGGTTAGCCTGCACCCTTCAGGACATGCAACTCACCAAAGGCGAGCTTAATGCAAATCGGTGCCCCGTTTAGTCTTCTTTAGGGGCTGAGGCATGAGAGGTCACCCGAGAGAGGGGCTCTGGCTGGGATTGCCCAGGGCCGGGTGCAGAACTGGGCCGTCGCTTGGGCATCTCAGGGTATGCGAAGAATCCATCTGGGGGTACGAATCCATCCACCGGCCGGGCTCAGATCCCTGGCTCCAGTCCACCTTGTTGTAGCCATGAATCCGAGTTCCTGGTGAGCACGCCACGGACCCCTGTGCAAACACTGCAGAAGCAGCGCCCCTCGTGCTTCACGTGGAAGAAGCTTGCCCGATTCTGCAGAACTGCATTGCAACACCAAGTAGCCCTTTAATCTTTGCCACTCATCATTTAGCGTTATCTAACTTGGAAGCAACGTTCCCCAGCCTGGTGCCAGCTTTTGGGCTGCACTTTCGAGCATCGCTCTGCCTGCTCTGGAGAGCCTTGGGCAGGGGAGGCTGGTTAGCATGTCAGACCATGGAGGCAACATTAGGAAGCTGCATGTGCCAACAAGACCATGTGAAGCGCAGTGGAAATTCGTGCTGATAAAGCCCAGCAAAATTACGCTCGTCTTCAAGGGCAAAATCATAAATATTAAATATACTTCAAGATGAGCCCAATTAGGATGTTAATTAGAATAGGAACAAATTTTACCCTTATTAAAGATTGACGGCTGGCAAGAGTGTGCTCAGCAAATTAGATTAATTATGCAAAATAATGTGCAATGTGGAGATTTCAAAGAACTAATTATAAAATGAAGGATACAGCTGATGGGCACAAGCCGCGCATTCTTCTCCCCGCATGTGACATTCCTGCCCCTTTCTGGGGGGCTCCCGTCTGTGTTAAAGAAAAGGCTTTGCCCAACAGCTTGACTGTGCTCAACATTGGACTCCCCTGATCGCTAAGCTGCCTCCATGGCAGGCTTACGGGCAGACTTGGCAAACGTTCTTCACAGAGGAGACTGGAAGTGCCACAGCAGCCGCTCACCCATCCTCTCGGTCCTGTGCCGGCATTCAGCATTTGCAAATCTAAGGAGACCTAATTATGCTTTCCAAAAAGAATTCTACTCTCAGACGCAAGGATCTGTAGTTTTGCATAACATTATTATTTGGGATACTCCGAAACAACGCAGGGTTTATCGTATGCTTCCAAGGCCCCCCTGCCCTTTTATTTAATAAAAACATCCCAGGAATCAAACCACTATTGGTGGCCATTTGGTCCGGCTTAGGGAATAGGGCCTGTTGAGAAAGAGGTTGCACCAAGTGGCAGCAGGGCGTGAAAAGGAAATGCAAAACTGAGAGCATGAAATGAAACAAAAATAAGAGCAGGAAAGTAAACTAGAGAAGGGACACTAATCTCAGTCAGTGAAATGAAGGGTGATTGTTCAACGTTTTCAACGAAGGTGCTGTCATGTGGTCAAAGAAACACTGGCAGGAAAAGGTGAGCACTGTAATGCACAGGCAGGGGCTGGGATGGGTCTCCTGCCTACCATTCTCATCTCCAGAAAGTTCTGTACAGGCACAAAACCAAACTATGTGCGGCTCAGAGACCATGAGGAGCCATGGCAGCCACGGTTCCAGGGGTCCTAACAGCCTTCCCCAACCAGATGCCTTCCAGATGTTCTGGTCTACAGCTCCCCTCAGTGCTGACCATGGGCGATGTTGGCTCAGGCTAATGGGCTTCTATTTTACAGCAGTTGAGGGCACCTGGTCAGGAAGCCCCCAGTATTTCAGGGAAGATGGAAGATGGTGCTTGTCCCGCAGTGCACATGAATGCAACTGCAGACGCATGGAACAGTTGTGCATGGCCTGTCCTTTTACTGTACATGCTGAAGCTGGGAAGGTTCATCTTAAACGGAGGAAGCATAGTGCCTCGAGTTGGGTAGTTCAGTTTTTCCGTAATATCTGCAGCCTAAAGAAATCTCTGTATTAACTCCAGTAGAAGAACTCTGATACTTGTGATGCCACTGAATTTTGGAATTAGTCAACTCTCTGGGTGAAACACATCCCATTCATAATGCTCATAATGCTTGGATCGATGCACTGTGAATTTGGAAACGAATACTAGATTTCAAGCATGTGTCATAAAGTGGTCCAGAGATTCCTCTCCCCAAATTTTCAGCTGTTCTACCACTGTGGTCAAAAACACTCTTGAATCATTCTCCATAGTTGCCTCTCACTCTGAGGAGAGGGGCTCATCTTTATTCTGGCAATTGGCGATGGCGAAAGAATGTCACATCCCATCATCAGTGGGGCATGTGAACAGCAGCAGCACCAGCAATAAAGAGGAGGCCTAGCCTGATGGCGCTTGCCATGCTGCATTCTGCAATTCCAAACTACAGCTCCCAAGATGCACCTTGATATTGCACATGCCCAAAACCTTGTATTCGAGGAACAAGGGTTTGCAATAGAAAAGTTTTGCCTGCACTTGCATGGTCCAATTTGCTCCTTTCCAAGTACATAATGAACTTACCCTTTGCTAAATAAGTCTGCAGATAAGCCAAATGTATTTTTCAAGGCACAAGCATCTGTGGACTGCAGTCCACTTCATCCAATCCATGAAGCATTAGCAGGAGGCAGAGAAACTAATTGTAAACAGCAGAGTCATATGACAATGGAATGCAAAAAGCAGAGATTTTGAGAATTCAGTTAAAACTGTGTGCAAGGGCCACTCTCAAGAGCATTCACAGGTGATAACGTAAGTGTTCCAACAAAGGAGTGGCGAGAAATGCGTCTCGGCAGGCATCCTCTCACAAGACCGTTCCTACAAACTTTTCCCATCTGAGAACCACATTTGGTGCAAGGATGCTTTAATTAAAATAGCGTAACAACCTCCCTGCACCACTCTCAGGGTCAAGCAGCAGTACAAGAGCAAAATCCAGGCCTGGACAAGGGTATCCTTTGCCTGTAGTCACTGCAGCTCTCACTAAGTTGTGCTCCATGTGAGTTATCGGAACAAAAAGAATCTGGGGCAGTGGGGCTGGACCTACACATGCATTGGCTTAGGAAACACCTCGACTGGAAACAAAATAGTTTCTGAAACATCCTTTCCTAGATCCCTGCACCAGTGTATGAGCTTTTGGCCTGGGGCGCTGCAGTGCCCCCCGCCGTACCTGGACAGGTGTGCTGCGCTTTCAGGAGCCTTCCACAGCCAGCTCTGGGCCAACTTCTTCACCTGAGCAGCTCCTCGATTTCTACAAGCTAATTTGTGACTACTGTAGTCCACGCCTCTAAGCTGCCGCCCCGACAGGAAACAGATTCCTAGGAGAATGTAGTGTTGCTCAGAACACAACTCTGTTTGCTCTGCGGGGTGAAGGCATTCTTCGCAGCAATGGGCATGCAGAACAGCCTGTATCGACCTGGTGCCCTCCAGATGTGTTGGACTAGTAGGGATGCAGGGAACACATCTGGAGGATATCACATGTGAGTGGGAAGGCTGGTGCAGGCAAAGCTATTTGTATGGGGCTTTGCTGACACAGAGGTGCCGTATCTTGGCTTGAGGAGGAGGGCAGATCCAGCGCAGGGCTGTGGCATGACAAGCCATCGGATACTGTCCCAGATGCACGGGCTTGGTGGGCAGCATTGCTTCGGCCCGCTCGCCTCTTGGACTGCTCCGGAGATTGGCTGCTCCTGAACATGCATTTTTAATCGCCCCACTCGCCACTGCCATGGCCATTAATGCTAGCCCGGCGGGCAGGGCCACGTGACACAACACCCCACGGTGGCATTTCGCAGGATCGTTCTGCCGTGCTGTCTGAACCCTGTCACGGTGTTTAAGTGTGGTGCGTCTTGCCATTAGAAAGCACAATGAGAAATTCTGTCCTGTGGTTTCGCTGTGCCACAATGGCTGGCGGTGTCGTCTGAAGCTGGACAGTACAACCCATCGCGCTAGGAGGCCAAGCACAGGAAAGCATCCGGTCAGTCTGTCATCGACTGCGGCTCCCAGAAGCATCCCTGCTCTGACCACCGCAAACCATCACCCACCCTCGCAGCCCCTGCTCCGCTCAGCTGATTGCTTGCTCCCACCTGGGGGGGCCTGTGCAGGTAAGAACAAGGGAGGATCTGGGCCACACGAGGACGCTCCCTTCTCGGTGGGTCCTGCCTGGCCCAGGTTCTTGCCTGCCCGAGTGCCTTTCCTGGGAGCAGGAGAGAGCCAGGGGGCCCACCCCGGCTCTGCATTGTCCCTCCTGCTTGGGAGAGAGGTGCTCTGGGAGACCCTGGGATGAGGAGGCCTTTCTCTCCCGCAGGGGCAAGGAAGGGGGCTGCCCAATCCCCCTTCTCCTCGCCTACTGCAAAGAAAGGCACCTGGCCCTGGAGGGGCAGAGCTGCCCCACCCGAGAGGGGCCAGGCACGCCACTCCTGCTCTGACCGCTTCTGCGCCCTCTCTGCTGCCTGACGGGGCCTGCGCTCCGCTTGCTCGACAGAGGCTGGACTTTGGCTCGAAGATGCTGCCTGGAGGACTGAAAGGGAAGGAGGTGGGGGCGGGAGAAGAGTAGCTGCAACAAGCCTGCTCATTAGCTGGGCAGACCGGAGGTTAAGAAAAATGAACCATAGTCACCATGCAAGGTTAGAAACATAGAAACAGTGTGAGTCAGAAGGGGTCTCCCGGGCCATCTAGTCTGACCCCTGGCTCCAGTGGCGGGCATGTGCACGGTGAGGTGGCCGCACCAGTGGGTGCGGGCTGGTGAGGCGGCACCTGTGGGGGTGTGGCGAGGCAGTGGTGCCCGTGGGCGCAGCAAGCGTGGTGCGGCGCGGTGAGTCCGAAACCTCTGAGGTGGGCCGCAGTTTGAGGACCGTGGTCTTAAGGAAGCACTTGAATGCAGCCGCTGTGGAAGTGTGCCTAGTGGCACAGAGCTGCAAGGGGATGTGGGTGCAGGTGGGAAAACGGGCTCCTTCCAGTCTTTCATGCAGAGGAAGAAGTGAAAATAGATATAAAGGAACAAGGCCAGAGTCATTTTACAGTAATTTTTAATTTATGCAGGAATGTTGCACAAGTTTTAACTCCCTCGCTATTTAATATGCACATGAAACCGCTGGGAGACTTTGTCCACCGTTTGTGGTTTTGGTGCCTCCAGTTAGCTAATGAAGTCCGTTTCTCCTTTCTGTCCGGATTCAAGGAATGTCAGTGTTGGTGCAGGACACTATTGGTGGCTCATGGTGTTGATGGACTCGATGAGGGCAAGCAAATTATTTCTCCACTGAGCCCTGAGCTTTTCAGATAGAGATGCCAAGAACTTCTGTGCGCCAAGCACATGGTGTGGTCTACCACCAACAAGTGTTGGTAGACAGGAGTAGAATTGTCTGGGAGGCAGTCAGGCCAGAGCTTCTCCCAAATACGTCAGAAAGGGGCATGGTCACATTAAAGAACGTTCTAGGAGCAAGACGGATGGGACAGAAGAGTCACAGGGAAGCCATCACAGCCCGAAGACATGAGAAGGGGCCAGCCACAAGGGGAGAAACTGAGGGCACAGAGCAGCGTCTGCTATGTAAAAGCCAAACTCTGACTCGGGAAATCCCAAACTATGGGCCAGGGAATGTCTCGCATCTGCTCTCTTTTGGCCTCCTACCCTTCAAAAGGCGCGACCAGATTGTTCATTTATGGAGACAGGGCAGAGTTCACCTGAAGGTCAGTGTCTTGCTCCTTCATAATGTAGGAGGAAGCATTTCTACTGACGGGCCTGCAATGGGTGAGAGCTCGGTAGTTCTCTTTTGGAGAGAATGCATGAAAAATCTCCATACTGGCCATGCAAAAAGAACGGTTAGGGGAAGCTCTTGGGACTGGAGTTACCTGCCAGGCTGTTACTGCTTCGGGGTAATCTCATTCTGCATTCCCAGACTTGGCAGCTTTGATGGCATCCAGGGCTGTCTTCCATCCAATGAGGATAAAATCAAGGTCATCCAAACCCATTCCCAGTGGTGGGGGCTGCGATGTGATGTGCGTGTGATTTGGGCAGTCCCCTTAAATGCTGGCAACAAAACAATATCCTTCCAAAAGATTCAGGTTCTTAATTTCCATTCTTTTCTTTGTGAATATTTCCTAAAGTGGGTCTCTGAAGTATATAAACCCAGGAAGATTGCAAATCTTTCTCCCCTCTCCAGTATCTACTCTTGTTTTCCTGGCAGCTTTGGAACAATGTTGGTCTGGAACCACATGAAGCTTAAGATGAGCCCAGTTGTTTTAGGAAAAGTCTCATCAAATGCAAAACTGATGGAGTCATGCAGAGGTATATTCACCACCTCGATCAGCTCGCCTTCTTCTGGTCGGCCACCTCCTTCACTGACTTTCATCTCATCAGTTACCTCAGCATAGAATAGTGTCTGCTTTGATCCTGTCACACCAACTCCAGATCTTTAGGGATGAAAAAGAAAGAAAAAAATAAGTATGAAAACTTTATATGAACATCTCTCAAGACAAGGAACGTTCCTCAATTGAGTATAATCAAACCGCTTTTCAGAAGTAAGATAGGTTGCTGACGAAAGTAGAAGCCCCATGTTGAGGTCCTGTGCTTCCCTACTGTAATGTGTACTACAACATTCCTGCGTACTCCAGTAACTGAGCTTAATGTTTTCTTGCTTCTCTGGTCTCTCTAAAATGGGCAGGGTGGGAGGAACTAGGAACTTTGGACTTCAACCCCCGTCAGCTCCAGCCAGCATGGCTAATGGTCAGCAATGCTGGGAGTTGAAGGCCAAAACATCTTGAGGACAGCGAGTTGGAGAAGCCAGAGCGAGGTTGCCATTTTTAGCAGCAGTCCCATGCTGCCTTGTGGTTCAGAGAAGGAGCACTAGACTGATCATGGGACCACAGAATGTTCCCTGGGAAGAAAGGCTACCTTGATTAGGAAAAAGGCAGTTAAGGGGGGAGATGCTAGAGGTGTCTAAAGTCATGCATGCTATGCACATAGGGTAGACTGAAAATTGGTTTTTCTCGCATTTTCACAAGGCTGGAACACAGAATCATTCAGCAGCATTAATTTCCAAGACATAGAAACATAGAAACAGAGCGAGTCAGAAGGGGCCTCCTGGGCCATCTAGTCTGACCTCCGGCACCAGCCGGCTCCGCTCATGACAAGACAAAAGGAAAGACCTTTTCACACCATACCAAAATAAAGACAATGACACCGACTTCCATAAGATGGCAGAGCTTTTGGAGGGTGTTCATTCACAGGCTGCAGTACATTGGGAATGACGAATCATTATGGTGCTGAACAACATGCGGTGCCAGGAGCAGAAAACTGAGCTAGCTGGGCCATTTTCCTTGGGTTGATGCTCTTATACTGTGCAGCCCTGCAGCGAATTCGCTCGTCACAGATCTGTCGTTGCTCTGAGTCAGTATTATGAAAATGATATACAGGCAGGAGGCCTCTCCAATAACTGCATTACAGTGAAGTCCTTCCATAATTCAGCTACCAATGCACCATGTTTTCTGCACTCATGTTTAAAAGTAGTTTTATAGAAACATAGGAACACAGAACCAGAGCAAATCAGAAGGGGCCTCCCAGGCCATCTAGTCTGACCCCCGGCTCCAGCCGGCTCTGCTCACGACATGCCCACCATGTGGACGTTCAGCCTATCCTTGAACACCCTCCCCAATGGGGCCTCAGCGACCTCTTGTGGAAGGTCGGGGTCCACAGCCTCGGGGTCCTGACCGTCAGGAAGTACTTCCTGGCATCCAGATGGAACCTTGGCTCCCTGAGCTTTGCTCCGTTGGAGCACGTCCTGCCTTCCTCTGCAGGGGAGAACAGGTCTCTCCCCACCTCCGTGTGACATCCCCTCTCATACCTGTATGTCGCCAGCAGATCCCCTCTGAGTCTCCTCTTCTCCAGGCTGAAGAGACCCAGTTCCCTCAGTCTCGCTTCATACCCCATCCTCTGCAAACCGGCCACCAACCTTGTGGCCTTATGCTGCACTGACTCTAACCTGGCTATATCCCTTCTGTAATGATGGTGCAAAACAGAGCTGCCAGGATGCTGATGGGGACTGGGCATTATTCTCATATAACCCCAGTCCTCTATCAGCTCTATTGGCTTCCCATCTAAGTCTGGGCTCAATTCAAGATGCTGGTTATTACCTATAAAGCCCTAAATGGCTTGGGACCAGGATACCTAAAGGAACGCCTTCTTCCCTATTTGCCCTCCCACCCCCTGAGATCGACAGCAGAAGCCCTCCTCTGGGAACCCTCTGTGAAAGGTATTAGGAGACAGAGTACCCGGAGGAATGTACTTTTTTTTTTAAAAAAAAAAGTGGTTTAGGTGAACATTCAATTGGGCACCCTGAGAAAGTATTGTGCTATGCTCATAAACAAAGCTCCAAATCAGGGTGCATTCCAAATCCATACACACACACAATGAATGAGCTGATGAGCAATTAAGGTAATTTTGCAATGTAATTTCTTCGGACCTTTGCACCGTCCTGAGGTTATAAGAGGCAGGTGCAGGAAAAACACACAGACAGACAGAACAGAAGCAATTAACACAAAATTATATTATATTATACTATCTGCAGACAGGTGTACAGGCAGGTGATTGCCCTAATTATAAAGCGGTTCATTGTACTACAGCCATTTACAACAATGCAATGAGGTTAAAATGGTAGTTAGCAGTGATGTCAGCACAGAGGGGACTTCCTTAACCTGGTGAGCTCCAGATGTCTTGGACTGCAACAGTCGGCATTCCCAGCCAGCGTGGCTGCTGCCGAGTGCACATCAGGTAAGGCCAGACTGGGTGCACGGCACGTTACTGCTGGAAAACATCAATGCAACCCTGCTTGTTCAATGAAAAGCAAGAGAGAGGCCCTGGCATAGGATCGAATGCTCTTCTGAAACGTGTTCACAAGTTGGGCAGTGGGGTCTGTGTCCTCACATGCTCCTTGGAGGCACAACTCTAGTCGGAGACAAGAAACACTCATCTGGGCACCAGGAGTGTCCCCTGCTTCGTCAGGGCTGAACGAGGGATCTACAGTTGCTCGTCCTTCAGCCTCTGGCCACATCTGGACACCAGAACGGCCATCAAAACAACGTGCCGGATCGAGAACACGTGCATTACCCCACAGGCGTAAATGCAGATCTCCCAGCATCCTCTGCTCCATAGTTCCTTCTGGGTGTTGGTGACCACCACTTGGGGATTATCGCTGGATTCGACTGACACTCCAGCCAGGCGTTCAATAGTCCAAGCATGGAGGGACTGTGAGGATGCAGTTCACTCCAGCCCTGCCATGAACTGGAAGGTCTGAAGAACTTCGCTGAGCTTGGCTAGAGTCTTCTGTGTAGTTGGGAAACCTGACTGCACAGAGTTCCCCACTTCATAGAGGACTTAACTGCTTTCAGCCAGATGCTGGTGCCACCTTCTGTCAAACTTCCCATGCACATGGCCACATATCCTCCACATAGGGCCCTCTGAGCACCGGAATTTAGCAAGAGAAGCCATGTCATACCAAGCTGGGAAGTTCTCATGGACCCAGCACTGTTCCTGGAAGGCCTGGGGAAGGTGGCCACCACAGTGCCTGTGGTCAGCTGCAGCCTCCCTTGGGGCAGGAAGCCTTGGCCCCAGCGGTTCATGCCTTGATCGCCTTGTTGTTGCAACACGCTGCACGTGAGGCTGTCCTTGAAAAGTATTCAGAAGCTAGTTGGACCATAAGGAAGACTGGGCGCCAAAGAACTGAGGCCTTTGAATTGTGGTGCTGGAGGAGACTCCTGCGAGTCCCTTGGACTGCAAGGCGATCAAACTGGTCAGTCCTAGAGGAGATCAACCCTGACTGCTCTTTAGAAGGCCAGATCCTGAAGATGAAACTCAAATACTTTGGCCACCTCATGAGAAAGAAGAACTCCCTGGAGAAGAGCCTAATGCTGGGAACAATAGATGGCAAAAGAAGAAGGGGACGGCAGAGGATGAGGTGGCTGGATGGAGTCACTGAGGCAGTTGGTGTGAGCTTGAGTGGACTCCAGGGGATGGTGGAGGACAGGAAGGCCTGGAAGAATGTTGTCCATGGGGTTGCGATGAGTCAGACGCAACTTCACGACTAACAACAGCAGCAGCAGCAGGTTACAAATACAGTGCTGGACTTTCGTGGGGAGTGCGCTACTTGGTAGACTACAAGATACTGGTCCTACAACCAACTCGTTTCTGGACACTCCTGAAGATGTTGGTCCCAAATGCTTTGGATCCAGGATGACTGAAGGACCCCCTTCTGCCATACAAACCTGTCCATGATTCAGTATTGTCCTTGGAGGCCCTGTTCCATGATCTAAAGCAGCCAGGTTTGCGAGTACTTGAGCCAGGGCCTTTTTGGTAGCTGCTTGCTGAACTTCTCCTCAAGGGAGCTGAGATGGGCTTCTTCACATCGGTTAAGACGGGCAGTGAGGAGTGTCCCCTTGGGCTTTTTATACTGTATCATGCTTTTAAAATTGGAAGCGGCTCTCAAATTTTACTATACGGGGGGATCGGGATGCAGTGGGTACCTTTTCTTCTTGGTTGCAGAGGAATATTTAACCATCCTTTATTGCATAAGATTCTCAGTTCCTGGTAGGCAATTTATAATATCAAATAAATACATGAAAATGTACATTGTGGGGCACAGTGCTCCAGGAAACTCTCTGACCTTTTATGCCTCCCTCATTTCCGTCACCGGAAGAGTGCAGGTCCATGCACAGAAAGAAAATAGCGTCCCGTGGTCTCCTGGCACTGATGCAGCCACAGCACATTTGTGGAATGGTAGATAAGATCCCCAGGGACAACGTCTAATCTGATCCTAGGCATGTTTCCTCAGAAGTAACTCCCAGTGCATCCAGCAAGGATTTTTCCCAAGAAAGTGCAGCCACTGCTGCCTTCGGTTTGCACTGAGCAAAGCACCTTTTCGCCTAGCGTGCTGGTCCTCTGATCCGACTCGAAGCAGCAGCAAGATGCCTCCTCTGTTCCACTCCCTTCCCCCAGCAAAGACTTGTTAATCCAGCAGGAAATGACATTTGCCGGATTGACAGCTGTGAATTTGTATTTAATTCCCAGTTTCTTTTTTCCTTCTTTTTTAAAGGCATGTCCACCTCAACAGAGTTGTCAAGAGAAAAAGCAAGGAAAGTTTTCTTTTCTTCTAAAGTTGCCACTTCTCCATAGATTTCGACATGCTTCTCCAAGTATGACAACAGATGCTTTTTTCACAAGGCTACAATCTGGGGAGGCAGAAGGCTTAGAGCACATTTTCATTTTAGATTATTTAATTCTTGACATTTCCTTAATTCCAAATACTAGGCACATACAACACACAGTTGGCTTCTCCTCTCCATTCTGCTTGAAATTTCCACTTAAAAACAAATATTAAATCCCTTGTAAAAGAGCCTTCTTATGACAACAGCAACAGTGGGATAACAAAATGTATCCCCAAATGCATCTATTTTTTCTTTGTTTGTTTATTTCCGTTTTTTTCAAAGACCTGCGATAACACCCCAAGGTCTGGAAAAGTGTTCTGAAAATTAATTCTAATATTTTTCTATTACAATATTAATATTCTAATGATTCTTAGATGGGCTGAGTCACATGAGGGCATGCTGTACAAAACCGGATAATAAAAAAGTAACTCTCCCTAAGGGAAGGTATCTGACAGGTGTGCTACAAATAACCCAGGAAATACAGTACATGAAACCCTCATTTCTGAAAAAGA
Organism: Varanus salvator macromaculatus; assembly: GCA_023646645.1. Classification (NCBI taxonomy): domain Eukaryota; kingdom Metazoa; phylum Chordata; class Lepidosauria; order Squamata; family Varanidae; genus Varanus; species Varanus salvator. The sequence continues at coordinate 27,264,293 of JAIXND010000624.1, read as the reverse complement.
AACAAGCCAGGCCCAAGCCAGGTGCTCCCCTGACCTCCCAGAATCTGGCAACAAGCATTTCCACTTGTTTCAAGTTACCGTATTTTTCCAACTAGAAGATGCCCCCATGTATAGGATGCCCCCCACTTTTATCGATCACCGAGCGAGCAAGCTGCTGCTGCGCATGTGCGCCCGCCACCTCCCCGCACGCACGGGGCCACACCAGTCTCCTCTGGACGTGCACATGGTGGGCATGTCGTGAGCGGAGCCGGCTGGTGCCGGAGGTCAGACTAGATGGCCCGGGAGGCCCCTTCTGACTCACTCTGTTTCTATGTTCCTCGCCTCCCCCCCGAGCGCACCTGCAGTTTTCCTCTTGCCCCCCCATGTATAAGACGCCCCTCCATTTTTAGGTAAATATTTTAAAGAAAAAGTATTGTCTTATACACAGAAAAAGACGGTACTTTTAAAAGCTCAAAAGCTCCACTGCATACGAAGTCCATCTTGCAAAACAGGGAAACCCAATGTGACACTGTTGCAGGGAATGTGGCACTGGGGCTGCAGGAATGTGTCTTTGGCATTGTCAAGAGTTCGTAATTTTAAAACACAGAAGAAAAAATGGCTGCAGATAGTCAATGAACAAGTGAAGCGCCCTGCCGGATCAAAGCAAGGGTCGACCTCGTCCCGCGGTCCGTTCACGCAGAGGCCACTGGAAACTCACAAACAGGACAGGGATGCAACAGCACCCTCCTACCCATGTTCCCCAGCAACTGGTGCACAAAGGCATAGTGAGTTTTCCCCACAAAGCAGTTCCCCACTTAAGTGTGACGTCATGCCATCCTATCTTCCCTGCCCTCTGCTAGCTAAGAAAGAGTGACATCACAGCACTGGTGTTGCATTAACCACTGTTGTGTCACAGTGCAGCTACAGGGTAGTGACATCACAGTGCAGTTAAGTGTACACATATGATACAGGGAGCAGTGGGGGTGGGTGGAGTGGGGAGGGGAGGGGAAACGTAACACAGAGCTGCCATTTTTGGTGGCCGCTTCATGCCAAACGGAACAACTTAGCTTTGTCCTGAGGGGCTTTGCACAGAGTAAAAAAAGAAAAAGAAAAGCGTTTCAGCAATGAATGGTAAAGGGGGCATTGTTTGCCTTCTTTGTCAACTAATTGTGGGATGAGGCATTGAAGCTCCTGTTTTAAAAAAGGGAGAAAGAAGTCAGCCTGGAAATGGAGGCTTGCCAGTTACTTAACAGCAACAGGTGACGGTAGGTGAAGACCTTCCTTTTCAGCTCCTGTTGAAGCCAGGATCAAGCTTTCAGAGCAACCTGTATCCTCCTCTTTGGTTTGCTTTATGTTCTATGGGGGTTGTCGAGTGAACAGAGAAGGCCCGGGGCAAGTTCTTGGCATGTCAAAGGTCTCAGATTCAGTCTGTGGCATGTCCAATAAGGAAGACAATCCCCCAAGAAAATTGCTCGGCAGGGGAAGACCTGATGACCTATTTATACCCTGCCTTTCTAACAGAAAATGGCACTTGCAGTACAACTGAAACAGGCTAAAACGATCAAGCACAGGAGGACAGCAGAGAGGGAACTGCTCTGGCTTCCCCGGGAGGCATTGCAAAGCCTGAGACTAGACACTGAAAAGTCCTTCTTTCAGCGTTGCCACCTCTGGTTGGGACTGTGCCAGAAGGTCCTCTTCAGAAGACCTCAAAGATCAGGGAGAAGGTGGTCTGCTAGCCCGTTCCCAAGTCTTTTAGGGCTTGATGGGTCATTACCAGTCGTTCAAGTTATCCCTGGAAAAGGCAGGTTGCTTACCTGTAACTGTCATTCTTCAAGTGGCCACCTGTGCATTCACACCTTATGGGTGCTGCGCCTGCGCAGTGCCTGTAGCCAGGAAAGATCCAAAGCTCGCAGCACCCATAATGTGTGATGCACAGAGGCCACGGCGAAGAACAGACTGGTAGCCAGGAGCAGCTGTAACAAGGGAGTCACATGCTCCCTGTAACCAGCCGCATGCAAACATCTGGCTGCAGCACTCCAGCCTGGCCGAAGTTTCTGAGAGTGGTGAAGAGCGGTGGGCTGGCACACAGGTGACCGGGGTCCTAGCCTCGCTCAGCCATGCGGCTCACTGGGTGACTCTGGGCCAGTCACAGACTCTCAGCCCAGCCTACCTCACAAGGTGGTGGTTGTGAGTAGAAGAACGAGAGGAGAAGAAACATGCTTCCCAGAGATGTATGCCTGGTGCCATCTATGTTACACTTTCAGCGCCAGAGGAAAATCTTTTTATTCTGCAGTCATTTTAATCACTGAGTCATGCAGGATTGTTTTAATTCTTAGATTTTATTATCTGTTGCTGCACCAAGAGGTTAAGTTATTGCTCAAACATTGACATTTACCATACTTGGCTCTTCTGTTGCGCAAGTCTGGCCACCGCCTATTATATGGATGACGCTTATTTGTTTCACCTGTTTATCTCTACTGTGTCTTGAGGTCTGTAGTATTAGACAGTCTCAAGACAAATGGCATTCCCTTCTTCCTGCCTTCACCTTGCAAGCTCTTCTTGTACCTGTCCCTCCCCAGTTGATGGATGCCTTTTGTGGTCCATTAACCACAGGTCACTGGTTACATGTCGCAGTGGCCCACCGGGGGTTCAATAATCATCTCCCATTTCTTGCCTGCCTTGGACTTCAGTTGAAAGAGAAGTCCAAATATCTAGCAGGCTACCAGATCTATTTGGGTGATGTTCTGCTTCGTGAGCTTCATGAAGGGTTGGCCTACAAAGTGGTCCTTGAAAGATCAACACATTCAGATTTACTTACCTGTATGAAGTAATTCTCCTCAGCCTGTCCACAGGCACCTCATAGCCACACTCTTCTGCTATCTCTTTGCAAGCAATTTCTTCCAGAGACAGCTCTGGCTTGTCTACAATACCGGCACAGAGTTCGTAGGTTACTCCTACAGATGCCGGCAAGCCATCCGGTAGAGGACACCAGCTTTCCTGCATTTTGCCTTCAAAGTCCCGCGGATGGTTCCGCTCCATTTCGCACATGTAGACGGCTGATAAAGAACAAAGAGGAAACTCAGTCACTTGCCACCTCTTGAGGAGAGGTGTCAAAACTCTTCAGACCCAGGGTTGAATCCAGCTTTGGAGAAGCCCTGCAGAATACTGCTCAGTAACGGGCAAGGCAGAAGGCAAAAGAAGGCAGGCTTAGAACACCAAAAATATTGAAACTTAAAGCTCTTGTGGCCAGCAATTCAGCTGTACCAGAAGCATTTCAGACTTTTAGAACAGGGCAAAAACATGCTGGGGAAGAATCCAAGGATCGCCCATCAGGAAAAAGGGGCCGGGGAAGGACGCATGAGTGTTTGAAGAACCTCCGAGGGTGTGATTTGGCCCAAGAGCGCGAAGTCCTGCAGCCCTATTTCAGGGCATGGGTTTCACACGAGGACATGAGAACTACCACAGCAGCAAGAAGCTCTGCTGGGCACGGAGCCGACGTGCTCAGTCACAGGCCCTCTGCGCTTTGCATGAAAAAGAAATACATGAGCATGTGCACAGAGCGCTTTCCAACCTGGGTGCGAATGAGGAAGTCACTCCTGACACAGGGCTCAGGAGTCCATCAGAGCTTTCACCAGGATCCTGGGCCTCCTCCCCCCACCGCCTGCACGCTGCCGCTGGTTCCTTGCCAGGTGAACTGGCACAAATATAGATCCTGCGGAGTCTCAACTTCATGGCTGGAGGCATTTCTCGATGGAGGAGCTCTTCATGCAGCAACCAAAAGGCACTGAGTGGGTTTAGATGACATGATAACCCAACTCAGCCACTGAGTGTGGGTTGAGTGTGGGCTGTCGCTGGACCATGGGTCATCACGTTGTCTGAAAGCAGCTACACTATCAAGCAATCGCTTCCTAACTGTGAAGCGAACCCACGATTTGTTCCTGGGTTATTAACTGTGGGTTGTTTACCATAGTTGATATTTCAGCAGGGTTCAGAAAACACAGTATCCCCATTTCAAAAATAACCCATGGTTCACCAAGAATGCACACTGAAGGCATATTTAACTCTTGAGCATGCGTTACCATGCTTTCCTAACGCAATCATTGTGTTGGTGTTCTTTGGTTCTTTTTAAAATCAGATTTTCTGCACTAAAGACGACAACGGAAGAAATGGTGGGAAAAGACAGAAGGGTTATGAGGAGGAGAGAGTGATGTCGGATTCCCCCTGCCCCCATCAATGTCAGTGACTGAGACGAGAGGGTCTCATCCAGAAGCACACCCAAAATTGCTGCTCTTAAAATAAACCACAAGAAAGCCAACCTGTCAATTAGATTGTTAACTCTGGATAATGGCTGAGGGTTGACGTTTCTTCAAGCAAATGGAAATATAGCAAGCAGAAAATTGGGATTCGGGGAAGATAACCAAATAATATAGGCACTGAGAGCCAGTGTGGTGTAGTGGTTAAGAGCCTGGGACTGGGACTGGGACTCAGAGGATCTGGGTTCTAGTCCCCACTCAGCCATGGAGCCAACTGGGTGACTTTGGGCCAGTCACAGACTCTCAGCCCAACCTACCCCACAGGGTTGTTGCTGTGGGGATAAGATGGAGGAGGAGAATGATGTAAGCTGCCTTGAGCCCTTTGGGGAAAAAGGCAGGATATAAATCGAAAAATAAATAAATAAAAAATAAATGATCCTATGAAAATTTAGACAGAAAAAAAGGCCTACAACTCTCAGCATGCCCCAGCTAGCATGCTGGAAGTTGTGGGCCTTTTTTCTATCTAAATTTGTAGGGCTGCAGCCCATTTATCCATCCCTTTATTTATATTTATATTGCGATTTATATTGCGATTTATATCCTGCCTTTTTCCTCCAAAGGGCTCAAGGCAGCTTACATCATTCTCCTCCTGCAGCTTATCCCCACAACAAGAACCCTGTGAGGTAGGTTGGGCTGAGAGTCTGTGACTGGCCCAGAGTCACCCAGTTGGCTCCATGGCTGAGCGGGGACTAGAACCCAGATCGTCTGAGTCCCAGTCCCACGCTCTTAACCACTACACCACACTGGCTCTCCTTTCACTGAAATCTATTAAGCAGATCCACTTTCAGAATGCCCAAACATCTATTCAGGTAGCAAAAGGTTTTAAGAAGTCTACACAAATAACCTAACCTCTTCAACATGGCTTGCATATTACATCTCTCACAACTGAGCACACAACTAGCAAATCATAATGGCTGCACTTAGAAGGCACTGGAGCCCTGGATGCGTGGAAGCGAGGGACGCATTCACTGCTGTTTAGCACAGCCGAAGGCATCTCCAAGGGTTTATAACGTTTCATTCCTGCATATTTTTTCCCAGCATTCTTCCCATTTGGGGAGCAACTTCTGTTTCAAGGCAACTTCCATTTGTCAGCCAACAAGCAGATTTCACAGGATCCATGGGTACTTGGTGGGACACTGGAGGGTACATAATGTACCATGTGCACAAGGATGAGTGTTTCAGCCTGTCAACTCAGCTGCTGCTTCGGCAGAGTTATGAGAAGTATGCATGCATGTTTGAAAAGGCCCCTTTTGAACATAGACTGCCCACTTGCCCAGATTGCAGAGTGGAATTTGCAAAAGACCTTTTGTGTTAATCTATAAACAGCTGCTGTGATAATCGTCTGCTAAAGGAAATGCTAAGAGTCCTGTAATGACATCAAAGGAAACACAAAGGGTCCCTCGATGTGTGGATAGTACGGATCCAGTCTAGGTTCATAGAATCATAGAATGGTATGATTCCATCGGATCCAACCCCTTGCTGTTGCAGGACACCAAGTCACTCCGGTGGCTGTCCAGCTTCTTTTGAATGCCTTTAGTGTGGGAGAGCCACCACCTCTCTGGACAGCTGATACCACTGTCAAATTGCTCTGACAGTGAGGAAGCGTTTCCCGATATCCAGCCTGAATCTGGGTTGTTGAACAGGTCACTAAAAGAGGGACCACTACTACCAGCAGCCATCCTGACTGGGACCTTTATTAATGCAGCCCCACCACAAGCCTTTAACAGCAACTTGACATGCATAAACTAAGCCGGGAATTTTCCACCTGGTGGGTAAGCAGTAGGCAAAACCGAGAGCCAGTGTGGTGTAGTGGGTAAGAGCATGGGATTGGGGCTCAGGTGTCCTGGGTTCTAGTCCCCACTTGGCCATGGAGCCAACTGGGCAACTTAGGGCCAGTCAGACTACAGGGGATAAGGTTGAGAACAGGAGGAGAATGACATAAGCCAATTTGAGCTCATTATAAGATAAAACACAGACAGACAGACAGACAGACAGACAGACAGACAGGAAAACCATGACCTGCTAAGCTTCTGAGTGGCTCCACTCCTCAGACTGCACTGGAGTGGGCCCAATGAACAAGGAGGCACTGTCACTTTGTGCTGTCCCTTTGGAAATATCGGTATGAAATCAAGGAGGTATAACACTTCAAAGCAAGCAAGCTAGTGAGCTACTTATTTTTCAACAATGAATCCTGCCAGACTAATCTGATCTCAGTTTTTGATCAGGTAACCTGTAACCTGATCAGGTAACATGTAAAATACTAGGTTCCCTCTGCACAGCACTCTTTAAGGCCTCATCTGGAGTGCTACATCCAGTTCTGGACACTACAGTGTATGAAAGATGCAGACAAAATGGAAAAGGTTCAGAGGAGGACAACAAAGATGACTGGAAACAAAGCCCTTGTGAAGAGAGCTGGAAGAATTGGACATGTTTAACCTTGAGAAGAGAAGGCTGAGGGAAGACATGGCGATGCCCTTCAAGATTCCAACTGAACATCTAGAAAAACTCCCTGACTCTTAGAGCAGCATAGCAATGCATCCAAGGTCCAAGGGAGGTCATGGGGAGGCATTCAAAATGCAGCTGGACAGCCATCTTTAATATGGACTCCTGTACTAAACAGGGGCTCAGACCTGATGGCCCCTTCCAAGATTCTAGGATTCCATTTTGCAGGTCCTAACTTTGCAGCAAAATGGGTAAAGCAATTGTCTCGCAGAGGAGAAACTTTCATGGTATGTCTTCCTAAAATGAGCAGACAAATCCTCATGTGGCCTCTCCTCTCCTCTCCTCTCCTCTCCTCTCCTCTCCTCTCCTCTCCTCTCCTCTCCTCTCCTCTCCTCTCCACTCCACTCCTCTGTCCTATTGTCTTCTCCTGTTCTTCAGCAAGGATAAAGCCATTCTTTAGTTTCTTTTGTCAACAGAAGATAGGTGAGTGGGTACTGGAAAGAGAGTGTCTATTCTGCAGTGCCATCTTCATGGTCATACCAGCCCCGAATAGGCTGTTAATTAAAAACTATGTTTTCTGTATATTTTTATGGCTGCTAGTTTTACACTAAATTCTTGTTTTTGTTCATTTTATTACTGCATTGTTTCTCTTAAGGGAGTTTCTGTTAAGTAAGTAATGGTCAGAAATGCAATGCATAAGCCTAGTAGATTCTCCAAATACATGGAAAAGGGCAGGGGTGGAGTTCATGTTATTTGGGTTGAACACTCAAGAGGTACCCAACTAACTCTTGTTGCTGTCTGATGGCCCTTGGAAGGCTGCTGAAGACTTGGATTGGTGTTGGGAGGTGAGTCTGGGATAAAGAAGGGTAAACAAGCTAAGACTTAATCTAGACCTAATCTTAAATCGAGACTTAATCTAAGCACGATGAAGATACCAGGGGTATAGAAATCTCCTTATCTGGATGAAGGAAAACATCTAGTCTTAGAACTGCCTTTCCTCTGAAGGGCCACATGCCCATTTGTGGTCGCTCCTGGGCTTCACACCACCTGTGGAAGCTCCGAAGGCAGCCGTGACCAGGAGTATCGTTCACTGGCTTAGGTAGCAGCAAGTCTGTCTGGAGGGGGCTGACCTTGGTGATGCTCCGATGACTTCTAGACTGAATTACTGTCATGACCTTTATGGGTGACCCTGTTCAAAATCACAGCCCAGAAGCTTCAGCTGGTGCAGCATCCACCCACTCGTGTGACACCATTACTGTGTCAGCTACCCCTGCATTGCTAAGTCTAATTTAAAATACTGGTTTTAATCCTTAAAGCCTTGAACACATTGGCCCCACACTTTAACTACACCGGCCTGACCACATCCTGCAGTCATCAGCAGATGTCCTTTCCCCCTTCTGGCTGCCAAGGGTGGTTAGGCTGGTACCTACAGGGCACTGCTACTCCTGAGGTGGCCCTGCGCCCACACCGTGGAATTCGTTTCCATCAGGGCTTTGCCAAGCTCTTTCTTTGCAGGTCTTCAGGAATGCTTTTAAGACCCATCTGTTGCTTTGAGTACATGTTAGTCTTTTACATTTTACTTTCATCTTGCAGTATACTTTAAAAAAAAAAAAACCACACATGCTGCTTTCAAAGGATTCCACTTTCAAACAGTGCATAAATAGAACTTTAAATAAATAAATAAAAATCCCCCCCACCCCAAAAAAAGAGGATATGGATTTGTGTAACATCGCATATGTTGATTTATAGGCATGGATGCAAATTCAGAAATAATGATCACCATTGAAACAATGCACATTTCAGCACAGAGGGGAGGGCTCTGCTCTGAACAGGTGATCTGGTGCACTCAGGTTGCCGTCCAGGTGCCTACAGAGCCCCCCCCCCCTTCTCTTCCTCTGTGGGCTTCTCTCCAGGCATATTAAAAAGTCCTTTAAATAGACAGTGCTTGACTGGACAACCCTTTAAATTGGCAATGCCTTTAAAGAGATGGCTGTACTCTGTTCCTTCTGGTGGAGAACCACCCTTTCCCCAAGAATTTAAGGGGCATCAGCTGACAGAGGAAGTATCGGCCCTTAAGAGAGAAATTTCCCGAGGAAGCTTACTGCACTGTCAATTATGAGACGTTGACTGCAATTTCCTCTGGGTACAGAAGAAGACACGAATAATGCAACTCTCCGCAGGCCCACCCGCTTTTGAGTGTTAAGCCCATCAAGCTTTGCTTCCTTAGAGAACAAGAACTGACGTGAAGGAAGAAGATTACCTGGACGGAACTGCTTCACCACAACAAAGCACCGCCGAGAAATATTGAAGATCAGAATGGCCACGCTGAGGAAGAAGACAAAACAAAACAAAGCCCAGATCAATGCACATGTTAGCAAACAAAGAGCTGTGTTGGGGAGTCTCGGGTTTTAATGGCTTTTGGGCTAGGCTTGAGAAGACAGGATGAATCAGGGACAGAGGAACTGTCTGGCGGAGCACCTGTGCCTCCACAGCTTCTGTCGCCTCCACCAGTTCTGTGGTGCGAGAGGTGGAGCCTGCCAATTCTACTGCACAAGTAGGATCTGCTTGTGCCACGGAGATTCAATGCTTCCGAGAGGAAGCCCTGAAACAGGTAGAAATGCTTCCTTTGGCACAGGACGGTGGATGGAACTCCCCTATGTGAGCTTCTCTGACCGTCTCCTCTGCAGAAATGAAGACTTCCGCTTGTTCGGGGTTGTCCCCAGGGGAACTGCATCTCTGCTCCACGAGTGGTAGGCAGCGTTTGGGGAAGGGAATTGGGGGGCACAGCAGGATTGGTGGGGGGATAGCCTCCTGGGTATCACCCATAGTTATTAATAATAGCTGTATGAATGAGCAGCCTATTTTTGGAAAAAAAAATGCAGGTATTCAAGACCACCTGCTTTTGGAGCACACGTGAGGAGTCTGTTCAGTTGAAAGCTTGTCTACTTGCACATTCAAAGAGGACTGTCTGTGTTTACACAACCAGGTCTTCAAACAAGTACCAACTACTTGAAAGTGGTTGTGTAAACACATGTGATCATCAGATTATGTGATTATCAAATTATGTAGCACTAAAATCATCAGATCACAGAGCCTGGTCTAGTATTTGAGGCAGCCAGCAAGGAAATTAGAATGATCACAAGCTGGAACAGTAAGAAGTTGCAATGGGATGCCAACCACGTAGCCATGCCCTCTTCTCAGATACGCCGTTCCCTCTCCCCGTCCAGCCACCACCAGTGCTCCACACCAAACCCATGAATGTGAAGTCAGTTGGGCATTAGGAACCATGGCCGCCCTGGCTTATTTCTATGAGGCTTCTCTGGAGTACCTGCACTCTCTCTGGGAATCTGAAGGGCAACTTGGAGCAGAATGCACACACGATTTCGGCAGTCAGTTTGCACCAGATACAGCAAAGACGTTGAGAAAATCCGTGGGGACAAGAATGTATAAATAATCACTGACCGATTTTAAATCATCCACCAACATCATCTTATGAATTAATATTTATACTATGCTAACAATTACTAGCAGTATATTTTGAAGCTATAAACAGCCATCTGAAATCTGACACCCTCCAGATACTTTGGACTTCAACTCCCATGGGCCCCAGCCAGCATGGGCTATGGGAGGGGTGCAGGTGTTCTGGCCTGTTGGGGTGCCCTGACCCAGCCTGTGTTCCTTTAGGAAGCAGGGCTTGGGCAGCAAGGTCACCCCCTCCACTGTCATCTGCCCACGGACGGCTTGATGGGAGGCAATCCACCATCCAGTCACCATCCCAAAACATTTCCGCTCATCTGGCCTGCGGTCATTGATGATGGGAGCTATGGTCCAAAACATCTGGAGGGGACCTGGTTGAGAAAGGCTGCTCTAAACCACTGAGAAGTGCATATTCTCCATCTACCAGCTGACTCAGACACTCCTTAGACGTCAGTAATCACAAGAAACCCTTCATCAATAGGTCTGTGCCATTACACATGTGCTCTGGCTAAGATCTGGCATCTACTATGCATAACTCAAACTATGTGGCATATGGCAAATGTGGACACGAAGCAAGTTGCTGCAAGACAAACTTTGAGTTCCCTTTGATAACGGCCAGTCCAAACCCAAGGCTTTACTCAGAAGTAAGTTCTCCTGAGTTCAATCCAACTTCCTCTTATGTACTCAAAGGGTGCAGTTATAAGCATTTGGAGAGGTGGCTTCCCAAACCTCATGTCCCTCAGGGATGTGTCAGGAATCTGTTTGGGGAGGGAATCTCGTGGGCTTGACTCCCTGAAGCCTCTTCCACCTCGACGCAGCCATGATCCAAGTCCCTGCTGAGCACTCTCAGTGCTTGTGTGGCACTCACCAGGAGTGGGGCCACGCAGGAACATGGTCTTTGGGATGCGAGTGTCCTGGGAACATTAAAGGGCAGTTTGGTGGCTGCTCCCATGCTTTACAACTCTCTGACAAAGCAGGCTGGGCTAGCAACTCCTCTGATGTAATTAAACAATAAATTCACCAACTGTAAATGTCCTGTTCAGCATAAAAGTAAAAGTGCATCCACATGAAAGACAGAATAGCATCCATCTGATTAAAAACCCAATTCAGCCATACATCAGCTTAGATGCCAAAAGCAGGTCCAAACACAAAGTCTTTATCACTTTATTTTGATAAGCCAGAAGTATATATGGCTTCTTATCTCCTGGCCAAAATTCCCCCACCAGAAAAAAGAGAAGAAATTTCCTGCATTCTTTTTATATAGGCTTTATCCTGTTTTCTTTTTGTTTTTCAGCCAGTGTTAATGCCAACATCCTGACAAACACATTTGTTAATTGATATGTAAGATTTCCATGATAGCTTGTTGACTACTTAATATTGAGTTTGATATCTCGCCCCATCCCAAAGCCTCGGGAATCTGTACAGATGGCTGAATGGCTATAGCTGAAAACCAGTGCAGATAAAGAATATACAATGCAGCCAGAATTCTAGTGCAGCGCTTGCCTTTCATAAGGGTGTCCTCACAGGTCTGTGAATGGTGAGGGGTCATAAGAGGTCAGCTGGAGGATATATAGTGCTTATTATTCCCATCCTCATCCTCATTATCACTACACTGGATTTATAGCCTGCCTTTTCTCCCCTTGCAAGGAATTCAACATAGCTTACATAGCCCCATTTCATCCTCACAACCACAACCCTGTGAGGAAGGTTAGGCTGAGAGTCTGTGACTGGCCCAAAGCCACCCCGTGACCTTCATGGCCAAGTGGGGATGAGAACCTGGATCTTCTGGGTCCCCAGTCCAGCGCTCAAACCACCACGCCACACTGGCTCTCTGTCTGAATGAGCAGCCTCTTAATACATAAAATATCCAGGCTTCTGTATCATCACATTTCAATTACTTTATTTCCCCCACATTTTCTGCAGTACCTCTTAACTTCCCTATACCTATTCTGGTTAATCCCCCAGCCTCTCCCCACCACTTCCTCAATCACCATAACATAGGACATTGACCAAGTGGGAAGAAGTGCTCTAGCCCAAGACCTGACCAAATGGGAATCCGGGCTCTGATAAGCATGGCAAACTCAGTCCACAGAAGAACCACTTAAAGACCCAGACTGAATATGGCCTCAATGCATACGGGTGCAAACTTCCTGCTATTAGTTGGGATCCAGGGCAAAAGGACCTGGAGCTTTGGATCCTTCTGGTTGGGCAGGATAGAGCCCAACAAGGAGAACAGGTCACTGTATACACCGTGCCTCTCTGCACAGCCCCACTTCCTCAGCACGGCCCCTGAAAAGGAAGTAGGCAAAGGAAGAAAAAATATGCAGGTAGGAGCTGGGCTGGGGGATAAAAAACCCCAGCATTATTTTGAACCATCCAGAGGTATTGAAATGAAAATGAGTAACAACAACAAAGAGGAGTCACCAATGGGAAAGGTTAGCCTTCCCTGTAACTGTATCTCTAATAAGGTGGCCACGTGTCCTACTTCGCAGAGGAAAGTCCTCCGTCTGGAGTGCTGTCAGAAGACCATCTTCTACTTGAAGGCACCATTGCATTTGAAGCTTTATGAATAAAGTCCAGTTTATTGATGCAGGAGTATGATTTGAGGATTAAGACTATTGGAAGGAGAGCAGAGGTCTTGAAGTTGACCATCCACAGTGGGCCATCCATGGACAGCTGACTGGGCAGGCATACAAAGCACTCGCTCCTTCCCAGTGTGCATGCATGTTTGTAAGTAAGCGGTGTGATGGCTGAAGCATTGGACTGGGGGCCTGGGGGATCTGAGTTCTAGTTCCAATACAGCCATGAAGCTCACTGGGTGACTTTGGTCCAGGCCGTCTCTCTCAGCTTATCCGACCTCACAGGGTTATTGGTGTGAGGATAAAAATGGGGTAGATAAGAACTATGGAAGCTGCCTTGGGTTTCTCAAAAGACAAAAAAGGGCAGGGTATAAATGCAGTGCAACAGTGACAGTAAGAACAAATCTGCATACTCGTTATGGTGATACAGTCTGAGATGCATAAATGGCCATCCAACTTTACATTCACCTTTACGCCACACAGGTGAATGGACACAAGTGACGCATATGAAGATGTATTCGGTATAGAATGTGATGGAAAAATTAGGAAAACAGCCCCTCTGTACTTGCTCCCCCAAAGATCTGAAATGGAAGGAGAGGAGAGGAGAGGAGCAAGGAAAGGAGTTCCACTCCACTTATGAAGCATGTTCTCTTTCAGAATGTTGCATGAATACCTTTTAAAGTACAGGTTTAAAAGAGGAACTCATTCAAAGGGAATAATGCTGGTAACTGTCTAATTGCTGCAGCCTTCGACTGAATGTCTATACAACCAAGACTTTCAGAACTTGATGCTCGAAAAAGCACTTTCAAAGACAGCCACATCCGGAACATCTCCAGCTATTAAGCTCAGGAGTGCATCTGGGGATTCTGCCTAACATAGAAAGCAGCAAATTTAGTTTAGGTTACATAAGAAAGTTAAGTACTGTGTATATTTCAATTATCTGAAAGTGTATTTTATGCAAGAAAAAGAAAGGTGGAAGCAGGAGTGGGGAATGACACTTCTCTTCATGGCTTCAACATTTCCCCAAATTCTACATCTGTCATCCTTTGGTGGGACAATGTACTTCTCTTCAACATGGCCATTAGGACTGGATACTCTGCTACTAAAAAAGGTTTGAATCATCCTATGTATCCTTATTCAGATATACATCCTATAGAATTAAAGAGGATTTACTCACAAGTAAGTGTGCTTAGGCTTACAACCAAAAAATGTTCATGAAATTAGAATGTGATATTCCAACAAAGAGAGGGAACACAAAATAGAGATTACTTGTAAATGAAGTAACGTGTGTCAACTTATTGAAGAATGGGCTATTATTTTTTTCTTAAGATTCACTCACTTAAAAGACATGTACAGAACAGATGGGACAATCAGAACCAAGCTGTCGAAGTTAAGGAACAAGATCAAATTAAACTTGAATGAAATAGTGCTTCATTACAAATGTCTCCTCTCTGTGCCATCTTGAGCAAACCGGGAACACTGGAACATGAAAGATTTCTGAAACTTACTAATTTATCTGAGGAAAAAACACACACAAATGATCAATTAATTCAATTAATAGTTTACGTTTACTGAAAACTAATGAAAGGGACCAAAAGAGATTATTTTCTTCAGAATCATTGACAAATATGTTTATTTCTAGAGATTTAAGGCGGTTCATATACTTAAGGCTCAGAAAATGTACCTTATTTACTGATCTGAAACATTTTTGCTGTACAGATGAAAAGGGCTCTTGCAGAACAGCTTACAAAGATCAATATAAGACTTTTATGGCACACAGCAAATCTTTCTTGGACTGGACAAATGCCCATTTGTCTCAGAAAAATGAGAGGGGTAAGAAATATGGAAGGTATCTTGAAATCAGGAATAGTAAGCTCTTACCAGATTCTCTGAAAATCCATTTTAGTTTTTTAAGGTCAAACTGAACACTGAGAAAATTTCAATGGGTTTTTTTCAAATATTTCCCAGGAATGATCAAAACACCCAAAACCAAACCCTCTGCCCCACCAAGCAACAGCTGCAGCAACACTGTACCTTGGAGGGGAGGGGGACAACAGGTTACATGGACAGATCACTACCACACAGACAAGCATGCACTTATCTGGTGGGATTATCCTCAAGTTAAAATTTAAAAAGCTTAGATACTGTACAATTAATAAAGGAGAGAATAGTGCACACTGCCCCTTAGTTATTTTGTGAAAGATAGTAGACAGAGATGCTAAGGAAGAACATACGGTGATTGTCATTTGCATTGAAGGATGGGTGGTGACAGGAGCAGGGGACAAATGTCATTTTGACACAGGACCAAGGAAGACTCCTTGGCATGTAGTAGCTGATCACGGAATTATTGTTGTGTGGAGCCCCCCTTGGAGGTGTCTTGCTTTCCTGCCTAGTCTGATTCCATCTGGGGTCAGTGCAAAGAAGGTTGGGCCTGGCTTTCTGAACAGGAGGATTTTGCTGTTCAAGCCCCGCTACCCCAAAGTCTTATACCACCTTGGCTGGAAACCGCATAATTGATTTGGTGCTGCCTGATTTCCAATTAACCAAGATTTCTTCAGGGATGGAGCTTTGTCCATTGAATGAATGCATACTCGTTAAACATTTATTAAAACAGAAGAACGGAGTCGATGTTTCCCATATATTGTAATGGCAACATAATGCACGAAAAGATTAGCTCCGACCAAAGCATTATATTATCAGAACGCCAAAACGGAACACAAGAACAGGAAAAGAGTAGACTTTCCTTGGAATGTATGAGGCCTATAGAATTTAATCTGAAATTAACATCAAAAGATCCTGAACAATAGGTCTCATGTGCAAACATGCCAAAAATGCATACGGCTTGTTTTTGTCCTTGCTGCCTCCCAGGAGAATACAGTAAGCGCAACTTTGTTTCGGGGGCCCTGGGATACAGAGAACCCTGTGAATCATTTCATAGTGTACCCAAGAGTCAACAGAAGAGAAAGTCCTCTGGTTGGCTGGGTGCTTTGATTTGCAGACGGAGCTCACATACCTGCATAGGCTTAACGATCAAAATGTAAGGGATGTTTCTGTGTGCCTCCCTCTGGCCTTGGCAGCTCTTCCTCCCCCTTAAATCCTGAATGTTCAGGAGTTCTGCACGTGCATTAGAGGGCTCACGGCGTTCTGGAAGTGCTCGCTACCGTCAGCGATGCCAAAAGTTCAACCAGCAGCCTCCTCCTGGGTTACTAGAGAGCGTTCCATGGCTGTCTGGCTGCCACCTTCGTTCAGCAAGTGGTTGCGATAGGACGGTGTTGTCATTTTGCATAACTCCACCCTCACAAAAGGCAATTGGCCCATTCGGACCCCAACAGTGCATAAATGTGTTCCTTCACCATTGCACCATCTCTGTTCCTTCGCCTTGTCCTTTGCCTGGAGCTCAATCCTTGCCAGCCTCTGGGCAGGATGGATTCCTTGACTAGTAAGCTCAGCCAGCCTTTCAAACTGCTCACTGTGTGCTCCAGACCTGCTCTCCATCCTCCTCCAGCATGGATGATTAATCAGTGCTTGAGGAATGTAAAAATCCATCCAGCCATGCCTATCTTCTCTTTTGCATTTGGTCTCAATCCTGCAACAGTAAGAGCTGCTTGCAACCAAGTATATGGAAGCATTTTCAAGTCCTACTCTCTCCCCTGAGCTAGAGAATTTCCCAACCAATCCTAGAATCTCATTAATAGCTGCTACTCCCAGAAAAATACTGAAGGAAGCTATTTCATCTTCATAAAGTACTAAAACTGAAATCCCCAAAGTACCGAGGGGGGAAAATGTAAATTTAGATTCCTTCAACTACTTCTAGGATTTTTTAAACAAATCAGTTCTGTAAGTGAGTTCCCAAGTGTTGAAATGATATGCATATTTGGCTGCATAGATAACAAGTGTGATGAAGATAGCTCAGGGAAGAGAACTCAGGAAAGCCAAACAAAGATTCATGAGTTTAGACTCGAATGCTTAAATTTTGAAGATTAGTAAGAATGATACCTCTTGAATATACGGTGTGATATACGAAGTGATGTTTATCCCCTTTTATCAGCAGACATGAATCAGTTTATGCTGGAGCAAACGCAGCCACAACCTTTGATTATTTACATGCGCCCCTTCTTTGCTTCCCCAGGGCTGTAGCCATAATGCCGGCAGGCCCAAGATCAAATGTGTCCACACTTGTGCAGCCTTGCTGGGCTCGTCTGGAGCCCCTTTAAAGCATGTTCCATTTTCCTCTTCCAAAGGCAAACCCCACTGCAAATGGCTACTCAGAGGCAAGGCCAAAAACACTCTGCTTTTCATCGGAATCTCAGATAAAAGTGTGGGCAATGGAGGGAGATAATCAGAGAGGTCAAAGGGGCTCTTTCCTGCAACCCATCAAAAAGGACACTTCAAAAATGTAATTTGTTATTTAAACCTTTGCACTGGAAAAAAAAAAAAGATATGAGGCAAGCATATTTCAACTGCTCTGCGCTCGTAAAAATCAAAGTACACAGCACTGTATTAAATCTGGTGTTATGGCCAAATGGACATAATTTATTAAATTTCTAAACCCCCTACCAACTGCTGGGGTCATTGTATTTGGCTCTAATATAAAAATCATATGAAATTGTACAAAGGGTTGTTGTTTATTTTGCAGAGGCAGAAGCAGTGCTATCCAGGGACTATAATGGCCCTCAATATTAATTTTTATGGGGTTTCATAGACCTGATTTATACGAGTGGAGGAAATTTAAAACAACTGTTGTTGTTTGTTGTTGTTAGTCGCAAAGTCGTGTCTGACCCATCGCGACCCCATGGACCACATTCCTCCAGGCCTTCCTGTCCTCCACCATCCCCCGGAGTCCACTCAAGCTCATACCAACTGCTTCAGTGACTCCATCTAACCACCTCATTCTCTGCCATCCAAACCAACTGTAGTTTGTAACAAACTATAATCCCCCATTGTGTTTGAATACAGGAAACTGTGGTTTGTTTACATCATAGTTGGTTGACAGACTAGGATATTATACCACACAGGTAAGAAAAGAAGAAAGTACCCATGGTTTCTTTTGGCATCACAACTGCACCATAGACTCGATGGAGACCCCATCCATCCATCCATCCATCCCTTCCTTTAACTCAACCCTCCAAATGTAAGAACAAAAAATACTGGCTCCTATTTGATGTTCAGTATCAGCATAGAGTAAAATACAGCTCCGATCCTATTGTGGGGGAGTTCCTTGGGGAAACCATGACATTCTGGGTTCCCCCATCCTGGTTTCCTCCTTGTGACACTGCTACCACTTTGGGGGGTGGACATCATGGAGAGACACCCCCCATGTCCCCCCCCCCCACTACCACCACAGGAGGGGTCACAGCATCTGCTTTCTGAGGTCACAAAAGCAGCCCTGGATGACGTCAGCAAGCTCAACCCTACAATAGGTTCTGGTAGGAGGGGAGTGGAAAAGAAAGGACGGGGTGTGCAAAATCCCTTTACTAATCTGGCCTCAGCCATGCCCCTGATGAGTCACCTGCTCTGGCCAGGCTCAGAAAATTAAAAACAGGAGAAGGAAGAAGGGAAAATGGCCTCCATTGCCTCTTAATTCTTGCCAGCAGGAGCCAGGCAGGGCGTAGGATGCTCAGAAGTGTCTGAGATCAGAGGTGTCTCCCCAGGGCCTGTTCACATGATTGGGTGGGGATCTTAGTGTTGTTAAATCAGACCTGGCTATTTGGTACTTCTGGCTGTCCTTTTCATTTTAACTGGAGTCTGACTGACTACCAGACTCTTTTAGTTGAACACTTATGTTCATTTGAACACACACAATATCTTAAGCATAACAGAACGATCCTCCTCACTGTAGGAAAAAAATCATGGAGTGCTAGTTAGAAAAGGAAACATTTTGTATATCCATATTCCTTTAGGATTAGTTATGACCCTAAATGGATGGCAGGCTTGATAAAAACAAACCTGTTTCTCAGGAAAGGCACTGGGGCAGGAAATTCCTTGGGACACCACAAGCAACAATCTCACTGTTGTAAGTATAATGCTTCCAAGAGAATGAGAAGTTACAATAAATTTTAAAATATGTTAGACATCCCATAAGCAGTTATCTTCAAATTTTAAACTACAGCTCCTTAATAATGCACCAGTTTGAGCTGCTTAACAATGTTTTATTTGATCAGCATATAAATTGAGGTGCTGGAGAAGAATTAAAATAAACTGATGCTGAGCAACACCATTTCATGTGTAGTAATGGAGAAAATAGAGAGTATAGAAATTCAGCAACAACAACAAAAGGAAATGAACTGTCGGGCCAACTTTCTGTATACAATAACATTGCATTAATGAGAGCATTTTAAAGTACAATATAAGCTCTGTATTTTGTGTGTGAGAGATACTTTGGCCCTGTCCCAGGATCCACAAGGCAATGAGACCTCATAGTTCAAGACATTTTCTGTTGTGGTGAGGAAAATTAAATCGGAAACCTATTGTGCTGTAGCTTCACTGAGTTCCTTGTGGATTAATCCTTGCAACACAGGCTGTAATGGCCCTTAACGATCTGTGAACACTGCTTCCCCAAAGTGATATTATGTGAATGCACTAAACCTTAGAGCAGTGGTCTCCAAACATTCCCTCTTTCCTTTGGGTGACAATCCTAGCGTGCCAACACCTCTTTCTTTGTATTAGGTCTATTGCTCTATTGCAAATTTAAAATAAGAAATCACAGACTGGGCTCCCAGGCAGGCAGTACCACCCACTTTGAAAATGACTGCCTTAGAGAATCCAAAGGGGTAGCAGTACATCCAACACAGCTTTCACTAGTGCGACCACAGTGGCATCTTTAGAAGATGCTGTCTGCGCTTGAGAAGGCCAGATACTGAAGATGAAACTCAAATACTTTGGCCACCTAATAAGAAGGAAGGACTCCCTGGAGAAGAGCCTAATGCTGGGAACAATAGATGGCAAAAGAAGGAGGGGACGGCAGAGGATGAGGTGGCTGGATGGGGTCACTGGGGCAGTGGGTGTGAGCTTAAGTGGACTGGGGGACGGTGGAGGACAGGGGGGCCTGGAGGAATGTTGTCCATAGGGTTGTGATGAGTTGGGCATGACTTTACAACTTAGCAACAACCACAGTGGCAAGTCTGCTGGTTCCAACCTGCAGATCTTATATGCAGAAAGTTCCATCGGAATGGAAATATTTATAATGCGGTGTGTTGGTGTGACACCCTAAACCCTACTTGAGTAATTCTAATAAATAAAAAAATGATTTATATTAAAAGTCAATGTGTGCCAAATTCCAAGTGTGTGGGCACAAGCAGAAGTCCTGACAGGTTCATGCGCCATGAAAATTCAGACACACAGAAAGCTTTCTTACACTAGGTCAGATTATTAGTTCATCTGGCCCTGTATCCTTATTTACAGTAAGGTAAGTAAAGGGCTTGGCCTCCCTCCATCCACCTTCATTTGGAATGGGAGGGGAAACATCTCAGCATCAGGTGAGATCACGTCCTTCAGAGATGTGGTAGAACCACCTGGCAGCTGCAGCTCTCCATGGACTACTCTCTGAGTTTGCTTCTTATTAGTCAGGACAAAGGTTGGATCAATGACTCATGTGGAAATGCAGGGTATCATGCCCTCGATGAGTGACTACCATGTTCTCAAAGCTAAGTTTCTGAAGTGTTAAGAATGATGGGGGGCTCCTATTTTTATTCAGAAAATCTTCAAGTACTAGCAAAATTGTGCCATGAAACAGGCTTTAAGCAATGGCACTTATGTCCATCTACTAAGGATAACAATTGCCAATACTGTGAAGCCAACCAGCTCGGTGTAACAGCATAACTTTGCTGGCATCTTCCAGGGCAAGGCATGCCAGTCTGCTTGTTGCTAGTTCAAGAACCCAGAGGAACCAGCCTTCAGGACTGTACTCTAACCAGATGGAAATGCCTAAGAGTACCAACCCGGCATGTTCTGCTGGTTGGCATCTTCCATTCATCTTCTGACTCTGTCCAAGCCACACTGAAATGGATGGATGTTGCCCAGCAGTAATCCTAGAGGCAATGCACTTCACTGTTGTCAAGAGCATCCTATAAGATATTGCTGCTCATCATTTTAGTTTGCAAAAGAAAAAAACAGCATATGCTTCCCAGCTACAAATTTATGGTCTCAGAAATCAAGATGAATGACAAATGTAATAATGTAACAGGACTCAATCCAGCTTGCATTGTGAAATTGCATTATTTCAACTCCCACTGACGTTAAGAATATTAAACTGCAACTCGGATTCAAAAAGGAACACTATTTAAAAAAACAAACCCAACCAAACAAAGGTATGATTTCTAAATCAAGACGTCAAGGTCTATGTTTATGGGTACGAGCAAAAGTCAGTTTTTCAACATTTGACACAGTGTGGAGCTCAGTGGAAACTAAGCAAAAGCTGCAGATGAAGGTCTAGGGTTGTGGAGGGGCTCCATCCACATAAGGATGGACTCTATCTTCAAAGCCCTCCACACTACTGAATTTTATTGTACAATACAAAGAGGCTGTTACTTGGAACAAAGGTGAGACTGGCTGAACCTGGTGGTGGAACCCAATCCTTTAATTAGATGCTGTCAGCAACAGCAGCAAGAAGCACCCAGTGATGCTTCTGATAGATATTTCCTTGCATATAAGCAATTGGATGCGATTTATTAAAAAAACCAAAACCACAGCACAACTCAGGACAACATTGCTGTGGTGGGCAAAGCCACTCTACTTCTCTTGATACTGGGTGGCGAAGTCCTCACGGACCAAGCTTCCAAGGAAGGAGAATGCAATGTGACGGTGCGCATGAAGTGCAAGAGTCCCTTTCTCCATGCATCCTATCCAGCATAATGAAACCACTGAATTTGTAAGGCAGACAACTGCATGCAACACACTTTGCAGAGGTATCCGCCTCTCTTTGAAAGTTCACTTAACTTTTGTGCCTCCAAAATTTAAAAAAGGTCATTTCACAGTGTTGAGGATCTTGTGTACATTAATAGGCTACGATGCCAGTTAAATCCATTCCAATTCCAGGCAGTAACATACTGAGATCTCAAAGAGGGGATGGCTGTCCTTGCAGAAGCTGCCTTTCTTGCGGTGCCATACCTCTTGACCCACATATGCCAGGCCTGGTCTCTATTTCTTGCTCATGCTTTCTATCAGCAAAAGGATGCCAACATATACAGAAAGCTCTCTCTTCGCACTTCCTCACCCCATCCCTTACATGGCAGGCTGGTGCTAAAATGCTACATGCAATAAGTGATTTGACTCAGTTCAGGGTTGAGCGATTCGGGGACAGAGGTTCTTGGGTGCCCTTAATCTCTTTGGCCACCATATCCTGCAAGAGTGCCTAAACTCCCTGCAGCTCCAGTCACCTAATGCTGGATTGCCACGTCAATCTAGCACGACCCTGGAAGGACAGCCACTGTGCCTGTACGAAAAAGGAGCAGCCAAAGCTGGACTGAAAGTTGTTTCCAAAAGACAGTGGTAAACATGATATGGCAACAAATCAGATAATTACTTCACCTGAAAGACATTTTGAATAGTTTCTCTGGTTCATTCCTCTCTACAAAGGCAGAATGAAATTCATTATCCCTGCATCATCCTTGATAAAGAGGTGTCAAGTCTACACTCGATTAGCTTCAACAATGTGGATTGCGCAACGGCCCTTCATAGCTTGTTCAAAATGCCTTTCCTTAATGTTTAACCTGAAATGTTCTGTCTTCAGCTTTAGATGTCGACTTGTTCTGTTCTCAATGGCCAAGGAAGATAATTGATACCTGTCTCTTTCAAAGATCTATTTTCATGTTCACCAAAATTACGCTATCTCCCCTTAAGCCTTCACTGCCCAAGTTTCAACATGCTTTGCTCTCATAACGATTCTGCTTGTTTTGTTTTTGTTAAGTTTCCCGGGCTCCTTTGAACTCTCTTCCATTTGGAACAGGTTGATTATAATAGTAAGAGCCATGACCAGAATGTGAGTGTTGGAGCCCTGCCGCCAGAAAGGGAAGGTGAGAGCCAGTGTGGTGTAGTGGTTAAGAGCATGGGACTGGGACTCAGACGATCTGGGTTCTAGTCCCCGCTCAGCCATGGTGCCAACTGGGTGACTTTGGGCCAGTCACAGACTCTCAGCCCAACCTACTTCACAGGGATGTTGTTGTGGGGATAAGATGGAGGAGGAGAATGATGTAAGCTGCCTTGAGCCCTTTGTAGGAAAAAGGCAGGATATAAACTGCAATATAAATAAATATATTGGAATGACACACTGGCTTCCCAGTGTAGATGATAGTGTATGCACCGTTTCGCTGCTGGTTTGAGAATTCAAAGGATCCAGCCCCGAGACTGGGTTGTCGGTGAAGGCAGATGCAAATTATAGTATGACCAACTCAGTGAAGTAAAGATGCCAGACCGAATCCTAAACCAGTCTCTCCCTGCGCGTGCAGCTCCATCTCCAGGGGAAGGATTGTGTTCTAATTTCTTCGCATTAATTCTGACATTTGGAAGAGAAGGCCAATTGTTCCACAGAAGTGCTGCAAAGCTGTACATTGGCTGGTTCCATTCTCATCCCAGATAGTAACAATATGCCTGTTATTCTAAATTAGCCCAATGTGTCCACATTAGTTAAAAAAGAGAAACAAAAAGCATAGTAATACATAAATAAGCTAGGCCCATGTGGAAAAAGGAGTTTTCGGATCAAGGAAATGCTCCTTTGGAAACACTTCCCGCTTTGTGAGAGAGCATTTTTCACTATGTGCGTACAGACAAGCTCACACCCCCTCCTGAGCCAATGGCATAGCATGGCTGGCGGGAGAAATCTACATGTATAACAAAATTGCAGCCTATAAATCTACAGTGGCCTCTAAATGTTTACAGTACCTTATTTTCAAACTCCAACCCTGTTCACACCAAAGATGCTGGGGAGACAGTGAAGAAGTCTAGCAAGCAGCAGAACTGTGGCAGTCGCTCTGCATTATTCACTGGCTCTTCCGCACTGACACCATGTGAATTGCATAACAGTCTCCGTGTGGAGAACCTTTATTTTCTTTCTCAAGAGTTGTAGGCGTAATCTGTTAGGATGTGCATGCCAAATGATTGGGGTGGGGGGCAGAGACAAAAGTGGACAAGACCACCCGTTTTCTTATCTGCTTCTGCCATCTCTTCCTTTATGCTCTTTCTCTCTCCTTCCCCAGCCAGTGGACTGCCAGGAGGGACAAATAACATTTTTAAGACGTCAAAATGATGGTCTGTAGAGAGCTTTGAAATTAGGCTGCGGGCCACAGGTTGCTCACCTCTGAAGCAGGGGAAACAAGTTATGAAGATCAAGGTTGGGCCTGACCCCATGAGCTCACCTCCTGTCCCCACAAATTCACAACACCAGCTTGCTTGTGTAACAGGCACTGGCTGCCTATGGCCACAGCGCAGGCTTAATCTACATAAACATGAGAGATCCTCACAGAGAAAGGTTCCCAACACCCTTTTTAGAAGGAAACACAAACCAACCTGCTGGAATTTTTATTGAAACATGCTTCATGTTTTACATGACTTTGCAAGAATGTGTTTGCACTGCATCGGCTTGCGCCTTCTCAAATTTCTTTGCTTCTCATTTCCCTGGGTATTCTTTTGTATATGAAATGTATATCCATGTTTTCAAAAAGCCATGTGTCTTAAGGCAATGTGAAAGAGATGTGAACGCTAATGTGGTGTGGTGAGAAAGAGTACTGGACTGGGACGCAAGAGATCCGGGTTCAAGTCCCCGCTCAGCCATGAAACTCAATGGGTGACCTTGCCCAGTCACAGACTCTCAACTAACCTACTTCACACAGTTGTTGTGAAGCTAGTGGAGAGGAAACTTGTAAACCACCTTAGCTTCCTTGCAAGAGGAAGAAAAGCAAGATATAAATGCAATGCAATAAATAATAGTGTGTGCATGATAGGTGTCCAACCTGACATGAAAATGCAGTGTTGCAAACATCAAGTTTCACGTCTGCCTCCAAAAGTGGAAGAGATCCCGTGCCTTCTCTCCCAGGCAAATGCATTTTCCTGACTTCATGCATTTTGTTCTAATAGAAATGATCAGTAACAAGTACAATCTATGTGAACCTGGCGTTCATGGTCAAATAGCTTTTGAATTTTGTTTGCTTAGTGGTTACTTAAATTCAGAATGTTGTGGGCACATTCAAAATCTCTCTTTACAATCTTAATGTATCATTACTAAAAAAGGAAACGTGCTTATAATATGGACCCACAGCTTAACACACATTGCGTTACAACTAAGATCTCTAAGAAACAACCACCTAGTAATACTCTGCAACCAACCTTCAGTTCCATGAAAAAGAAGAGTAAATAAAGAGGAAAGATTCATGAATGAATTTGCAAAACGATATAATGGCTTCACTCACTCAGATCTAAAACAGTACAGGCCACAAACAATTTGACTGTCAGGAGTATGTTTTACACAGAGATTAAGAAGAATTGCTAGTGGTGTGTAGTGTTCACAATATAACTTTCTGATGCTTGTGTGGAGTTTCTATTCTAGGAGAAGTTGTGCCTGCTCCGTGGATGAAACAGAAATACTAGAGGTTGGAACAATCCTTTCCTGTCCTACCAGGTAGCCTCAATTTGTGGCCATGGGTGTTTTCAGTGCATTACTAGGTTGCAGATGGAACATTCAGTCAAAGGAGCCCCACTGCACCACACCTTCGGTGGCAACCCCACTCCACCGGGGCCTTCCCTGCTTCTTCTGAGCACAGCCTGTGTCCTAGGGACCCAGGGAGAGATGACTTCCTCCAAGGAAAGGCACAGCAGCCCCCCTGAGAAATGAATGCTCCTGCCATAGTGTAATAAGCATGGACAGCAGAGTGGGAGGTGCTGACTTCCAGCAGAGATCTTCAGCCCACACTTCATGGAGACCATGAGCCAGGATTATGCCCTTCAACCAGACAGCCCTATACCATAAAATGACATGCTATAATGGAGTGTCAATATAACAACATGGACAGAGCACTGGATGTAGACCAGGGAGATCTTGGCTCATCAGCCACACATCACAGAATGAGTTTAGGCCAGGTACAATGTCATTGAGAGACTCTGGGGCAGCCACAAGTTCTTAGCCTTGTGCCGCTAAGGTATAGAAATTGAGCTAAGTAAATAAATAAAACCAGATGAGCCCATAATCTGCACTTTGGTAGCGCAGTACAACATGGCTGTGCTCAAACAAGGATATACACGAAACAAGGTAGGATAATTTCCATGTAGAAAGTACTCACAGTGGCGTGTGCTCCAAAATAAAATTAAGCGAGCATCAAGAGATCCAGATAACAAATTGGAGGCACACGTGGGGTGAAAAGCCCTTTCTCGTTCCTAAGAAATGGCAGGAAATCCAAAGTATGGAGCAAGATGGTTTGGCATTCTCTCTGATGAACGCCGCACTGTGTAGTCACTAAAAAAGTTGCAAGATGACAGCTGCCATGCATGTAAAGGCAACAAATGTTATGTGACCAGAGATGACTGGCGTGACATGTGCACCTTATGCAATCGTGTTCCCAGCTATTTTAAAAATGTCCTGTGAAAAAATCCTTTAGTGGTGTTGGTACCAAAAACAAAGAAACAACAAACCGTCCTTCTGGAAAATAGATCTCCTGTGAGTTTTTCTCTGAAACCCTCTATTTAAACAAGTTCCATCAAGCATTATAAAGCAGCGATATTTATGAAGTGTTATTTAGCAGTGGAACAATATAGGCGTTATTATGTTTTAGAACATTATTAAGTTGTAGAGGCAGAGCAAGGCAGTGAATTTCAAGGAATTCACTCATATGTATCTTGTTTAATCCTAGATTTGGAACTCTTTTCCCTTGCTGGCATGAAAACAGCATGAACCAAGAATCAATTACTGAAAGCCATGTGGCAGGTCTACCATCTTAGAGTGAATCTGGGAGAAGTTGAATGTTTGAGGATGTAGCTGTATTTGATCTTCTGTCTATGGCTTAAACTAATGTGTTATCCCAAAAGAAGATTTTCTAGTCTCCATGGGGCATGCTTCCCAACAGGCTGCCTTTGACAACAGGTTGTGGGTCCCATACAGAGAGGATCCTGACAGTTCACTGAGACTTGCCATTGCAGAGATGGGGGAGAAATTAATTTGGTTACCTTGGGCTGCACATTTGAACAGGAATCAAAACTCAGTAATCCTTTAAAATTCATACTTCTCTGAATTTTGTAGTGAAGTTTTCCAGTCAAAGAATGTGTATGGAAATGCATGTATTGGGTAAAGCTTTCATAAAAGAGAGCCCTCAGACTTATAATATGGAATATAAGTTTAATAGTAAAATTGACACATACATAATTTTTTCATGGAAACTGCATGCACACATGTATCTATCAGGCAAGTTGTGTGCAGAACTGCATGCACTAGAAGAGTGCATAAAAATGACTGAAAATGTGAGCACAAACTTTTAATGCACTCAAACTGATGAAGAAACGAGACAAATCAATCTCAGCACAAGAAAAGGGAGCAACCCAAAGAACCAGAAAAGGACTAATTGGTTCATTTTGTATAGTTCTGACTGGATCGATGAATTAAGGCAGTGTGGCTAGACTCTGGCTTGAATCTTACTTTTTCTATGACTTTATGTGCAGTGTGAACCTGTTTGGCTGCCTGTAATCTTCTGAACTTGGAGGGTTATGGGTATCCTTTGGAGGACAGAGTGAACAAGATGGCGAAGACCACCTCTGCAGTTCTTCTCCCTGTTGATTCTGGTCATGTGTTTTGCCCCCGGTCACAGAGAAAAAAAGCGGAGGCCCTTTTGTATCACATCCTGGTGGCGACTCACTTTTACCCTCCCCATCACCCCCCACAGTGCTGCCTCTGAGGTTGGTTTTCTGTCCTTGGCACAGCAGCCAGCATGGAAATCAGGCGCCCCAAGGCTGGAGTTCCAGCTCTGACCTTGGAAAGCGTTTGCAAGGCTGGTGCTGGAATGTCAACCTTTCCTAGGGCTGTCTAGTCAGCCTCTCTGTCTCTCTCTCTGTCTCTGTCTGTCTCTGTCTGTCTGTCTCTGTCTGTCTCTGTCTCTCTCTCTCTCTCTGTCTCCCTCCCTTTCAGCCTAGCTCCATGTGTAAGCTTAACAAAATGGGCCCACAATGCAAGGTTGGTATGAAGCTTGTAACAAGGTAATATATGTGCACTCTGAAAAATTGTAGAATGGATTACCTGAAGAAAAGTAGGAAAGAAAACGCTTAGTCACCAGATAAAATCCGTGAAATTTACCTGTCATGTGATCTCATGAAGTCCCAAATCTTTGAAACGCCATTCTGAAAGACAAGAATCATCATTAACTATTAGTGCAGCATATTAATTACAGTCAGATACCAGGCAAACCAATCAGTCAATCTTATATGCATACACAAACGCACAGGCTGCATGCACACAGCACAAGTAACCCTGTGCGATTACCATGGTTTGCAGTTTTTTTATCCTGATCTAGTGGATGGACAATCAGCTGGTTTCTACTTTATCGTGGTTCCTATCCTTCCCACTCAGTTCTCCCACTCCTGGTACGTATTCCATCAGCCTCTATGGCTGAAATCCCAAGGTGCACCATTCCCTGCCTATGCCACTTGCCTCTTCTGCATCGGTCCACACATAGAGGCTGGATGGCTGGAGTGGCTCCTACACTTGCCACTCCTTCCAGAGGACTCTGTGGTAGTTTCATACCAGGGTTCAGGATTCAGACAGCATGACAAGCCATGGTGGTACAGAGAAACCATAGAACACACCATTGTTTCTTATCATGGATTCTAAAGACCATGGTGAAATACCACGACTGGGTTCAGACTACATGATAGACCAAAAATGGTTAAAAAAAAGTCTCACCATGGTTTGTTGTGCTGTCTGAACCCAGGCACTGTATACCTGTGTATGGTTTCAAATGCTATTGTATTTTATGTTAGAAGTCAAGTGGGATGCCACAGATATGGCAAAAAGGCTGCATATAAATAGGCTTCTAAATGAATACATAAACTCTGTTTGTTGACTCTAGAAAATGTTGGCAATGACTGTAAAAGGAAAGGAGGAAAGCAATGTCAAAGGGGGTCAGTACTACAGGGCGATACTGAGTTTGATGGAGATTAGAAGCACCATCCTGGGATTCTAGAAAATCTACTTGTCCTCCCTTCATTTTCCAAATGAATGACCAGAGACAATAAAGGACAAGGTTCTTGTACCTGTAACAGCTGCATATAAATTTGTGATGTCTCTGTGCTAGTTGGCTAAGGAATCTTGTGGTTCAACTAATAGCCTTGTGCACTAAGTTTAGAAGAAATGCGGGATGTAAATTTAAGAAACAAACTGTTAAACATGCAGAATTCCTTTTCTCCCTTGCAACAGGGCCTGCAGACTTCAGCAGACACTGCTTACATATTACGGCACAGCACAAATAGCAAATCTAAGTAAGTCTGAAAATTTGCCAGGAATACTACCAAGAGTGGTGATCAAAATATCTACCGTTCCTTATAACCCGAAGTGCCTGTTGCTGCCTAATCTTGGAAGCTAAGCAGGGTCAGGCCTGGCAGAAATCTGGATGGGTGATCTGAGTCATTGAGCAGCCAGTTGTACTTGATGGCCTGCTAAGCCTCTTCCGACTGTATGATTCTATTATAACACTAGACATTTTCCCAATGCTTGCTTGTGGCAAGGGGCGGCCTATAAATTTCTAAATAAATAAATAAATAAATAAAATGCTTGCTGAATGTATTAAAAGTGGGCACATTACAATCACAAGTGCTGTAACATCCTAAAGAGCCTTATACTCAATGGCCCTTTTGCCCAGTCTCCAACTCCAGTACTGCCTGCTCTTCCGCCTGGTGCCTTCCAATGCATTGGACTACAACTCACATCCTCTCAAGAAGGGCACGAGGACATGCAAGGCTGGCTATTCTGAGAAGGGAGCCAATGGTTCACCAAAGACCTGTCATGAGGAATTATATCATATGTATACACTGTCAAGCAGGGCAATGTTTTTCCAGGTACAAGATTATTACACTTTATAATAATTTAAGTAAAGCTCCAGTGCATAATCAAAATATTGTCTTTGGTGGCAAAAATACTCAAACATCTGCAGCTCTAATTTAACTTATATGGTTTACGCAGTACATGAACATTTTCTTTAAAATAAAGAAAAAACAAATCACACTTTGTTGTAATTGTAATGAACCCATGAATGCCCATTAGCAACCAAGAGCCATAAGGAATAAATGAATACTGTAAAATCAGAGCTACTTTGCTGTGAGACAGTTCATAATTACTGCTGTATATGGTTAACTTTCATGCAAAGATGGGCATGATAAAGGACCAAAATGGCAAGGACCTAACAGAGGCAGAAGAGATTAAGAAGAGGTGGCAAGATTACACAGAAGAACTATACAAGAAAGAGCTTAACATCCCTGATAACCACGATGGGGTGGTCACTGACCTCGAGCCAGACATCCTGGCATGTGAAGTCAAATGGGCCTTAGGAAGTCTGAGCAACAACAAAGCTAGTGGAGGTGACAGTATTCCAGCTGAGCTATTCAAAATCTTAAAAGACGATGCAGTTAAAGTGCTACACTCAATATGCCAGCAAACTTGGAAAACTCAACAGTGGCCACAGGATTGGAAAAGGTCAGTTTACATTTTGATCCCAAAGAAGGGCAATGCCAAGGAATGTTCAAACTACCGCACCATTGCACTCATTTCACATGCTAGCAAAGTGATGCTCAGAATCCTACAAGCTAGGCTCCAGCAGTGTGTGGACCGAGAACTACCAGAAGTACAGGCAGGATTTCGAAGAGGGAGAGGAACTAGAGATCAAATTGCCAACATACACTGGATCATGGAGAAAGCTAGGGAGTTCCAGAAAAACATCTATTTCTGCTTCATTGGCTATGCTAAAGCCTTTGATTGCGTGGATCACAACAAATTGTGGCAAGTTCTTAAAGAGATGGGAGTACCAGACGATCTTATTTGTCTCTTGAGAAACCTATATGCGGGTCAAGAAGCAACAGTGAGAACTGGGCACGGAACCACTGATTGGTTCAAAATTGAGAAAGGAGTTCGGCAAGGCTGGATACTGTCGCCCTGCCTATTTAACTTATATGCAGAGCACATTATGAGAAAGGCAGGGCTAGATGAATCACCAGTTGGAATTAAGATTGCTGGGAGACATATCAACAACCTCAGATATGCAGATGATACCACTCTCATGGCAGAAAGTGAAGAGGAACTAAAGAGTCTCTTGATGCGGGTGAAGGAGGAGAGTGCAAAAGTTGGCCTGAAACACAACATTAAGAAAACTAAGATCATGGCATCCGGTCCTCTCACTTCCTGGCAAATAAATGGGGAAGAAATGGAGGTAGCGACAGATTTTATTTTCCTGGGCTCCAAGATCATCGCAGACGGGGACTGCAGCCAAGAAATTAAAAGACGCTTGCTCCTGGGGAGGAAAGCTATGGCAAACCTAGACAGCATACTAAAAAGCAGAGACATCACCCTGCCAACAAAAGTGTGTATTGTCAAGGCTATGGTTTTCCCAGTTGCAATGTTTGGCTGTGAAAGCTGGACCATAAGGAAGGCTGAGCATCAAAGAACTGAGGCCTTTGAATTGTGGTGCTGGAGAAGACTCCTGCGAGTCCCTTGGACCACAAGGTGATCAAACTGGTCAGTCCTAGAGGAGATCAACCCTGACTGCTCTTTAGAAGGCCAGATACTAAAGATGAAACTCAAGTACTTTGGCCGCCTAATGAGAAGGAAGGACTTCCTGGAGAAGAGCCTAATGCTGGGCACAATAGATGGCAAAAGAATAAGGGGACGGCAGAGGAGGAGGTGGCTGGATGGAGTCACTGAAGCAGTCAGGGTGAGTTTAGTTGGACTCTGGGGGATGCTGGAGGACAGGAAGGCCTGGAGGAATGTTGTCCATGGGGTCGTGATTGGTCAGACACGACTTCGCAACTAACAACAACAACAACAAAATGATGCACCAGCCCACAAACTGAAACTCAGTATTTTAAATTTTGCAGTGGAATCCTCTAATAAAAATATTTAATTTACAGGAATGTGCAAACAGAAATGCATATATTAGCTGAAATAACATTTAAAAATACACTGTATTAGGAAAATTACTGGACAAAAATCTGTACATTCAAAAAACATACATTTCTGATCTATTTTTAAAGGAAGTTGCAAAAGAAACCCTAAACAACAACAGCGAAGGAAAGGAAGGATGAAAAAAATCAAATAAAATATTACAGTTTTCTACCTAAAAGTTAACATACCATTTAGTATTACTCATAGCACCAAAGAAACATGCATACAAAAATGTATAATTTAGCAGACACGCACACACACACACAAAATGTGCAGGAATTTTCATGCACACTTCATAAAAATCATGGCGTCCAGAACAGAATTTAAGACTGGAAAAAAATGTGAAACTGAGAGAAATCCAGATTGACAGATTCATCCATTCTTCTCTTCCAGAGAGTTAATCCCTGCTTGACCTGCCCCACCTCCACACTCAGGATGCACATCCTTACTATCATTTATTTATATTTTGCTTAACATGGAAAAAAGATGTCAGCTTGTACCAGACAGTGGTAATGCGTTAACATGCCACATTTGGTTATATGCTGACAACGTCAGGCCATGGGAGCAAGGAAAACGCCATGCCAGGTGTGTAAGCATGGCAAAGGAAGAAACTCAGTTGCTGGGTGGGCAAACGAGCCGCTCGGAAAAGGCAGGCCTGAAGGCAGATGAAGCGAATTTGTCAGGACAACTGAACACAGAACTGCTGGTGGGGATTAGCTAGCTGCCATATTGCCTCAGACAGTAAGCTTGTGAGCTTTATAAGTTCAACTGAACTTTTTCTCTTTAAGGATAAAAGTGAGCTGCTTTGCTGACAGTCCCACAATGGTAATTATACAACAGTTGTCCCTTAGGGATGGGGTGAGATTTCACACTTTCAAAACAATACACAAACAGAAACTTGGGTATCCTTTGAAATGTGTGCTTCTCCAGATCCTGCAGTGGAGCAGTACAGCCAAACACACATAAATGAGGGGAACCCAGTGTCTGTCTGGGGCATGCTGGGCATTGTAGGCCTTTCTGTGCTGAAATGTACTCAGGATCGCATGCGCAATCTAGTTGCTGTTGAACCAGTTGAAGTGGTAAAACTGTGCACATGGGTGAAGCGAGAGGCACATTTCGTTTTCCAGTTGTGCCTGCTGTATCTCCATCATCCCTTTAGCCACCTGATACGCCGTGCATTTCT
Organism: Varanus salvator macromaculatus; assembly: GCA_023646645.1. NCBI lineage: Eukaryota > Metazoa > Chordata > Lepidosauria > Squamata > Varanidae > Varanus > Varanus salvator. The sequence continues at coordinate 27,231,206 of JAIXND010000624.1, read as the reverse complement.
AAGCTGGGCATGGAGAAGCCACTCACAGAAGTGGCTCCATATTTGGGGAGAACAGGGCAGAAATTCTCCACCACCTCCCTACCTACTTGCGGCAAAGAATCTCCCCCCAGCCATGCACATGCTCCATTGCACAGCAGGCAGCTGTTGATTGCCTCGCAGGATCATTTCCTGCCCTCCCCTGATGGACTCGATATTCGAGTGCCTGCCCTATTCCCCTCGGCCCCATTCCCAAGCAGCACTCAGCGCCTTTGCCGGCACGCAGAAGGGACAAGCCGCGTCTTCTCTTCTCTACCAGATGCTTCCCTCCCCAACAGGCAGTTCCTTCTTACATATGGCCACCAGGCACATGCTTAGAAAAATGCATGTTCATGAAGGTGGAAGCATCTTAAAAGGGGGATTCTCCCTTTTCTCATGCAGAGGAAAAATGCCTCCCTTAAATGGTGCCTGCCACCTGCATGAAAACCTCTCTCTATATGCCAGCCTTGTGTTTGAGAATGAGTCCGGGTATGTTCTGCCTTTCCTCTGCTGTCCTTCCACAAGCCAAGCTTGCTTTTGGGGGGGTGGAGTGGGCAGGATAGTAACTCTTGTGGCTTCTTTGCAGGACTGACAGCTCTCCAGTTCCCAATTTGTTAGGAAGACCTTTTTGTCCATTGATCAAGTTGCATACCAATTAAACATTGTAGCCCTGCTTGAAACACTTTCTCGGTGTGTTGGTTCAGGTCTAACCTTTCTGGCCCTCCAAACTGGAGTGGGAAACCAGTGAGCCTCAAGATGCGGATGAAGTATTCCCGCCAACCCTCACCACTGGTCATCACTGGCTGTTTCTGATGGGACTTGGAATCCAACCTTATCTGGAGGGGTACAGGTTCCCCATGCCTGCTCCAACTGCAAATTCGGAGGGTCACAGAGGAGCTCTGTCACCAGCTCCTCCCCTTTCCCATTCTGTCATTTTGTCTAATGAGCAACTTCTTGGTTTGATCAAATGATTGCAGGCTGTAAATCCGTTCAATCCAAACCTTAATTTGGTGGATCAGAAATGCTATCTCTGAAGCAAGCCTATACTCATATCTAGGAGCAAACCTCACAGGGCTCAGAGGTTCTCAGCAGGCAAGAGGGTAACTGCATTGTTAATCTCCTTTCATGTCATGACCATCACCTGAACTGCACCAGCTGGCTGTGTGCACAGCTCCCAGGTGGAGGCTCCAACTCATCGAAATGGCACTTCTTCAGGTGTGCTTAGCAACAGCCAGCACATTCCCAAGATGCTTGGAAAGGAGCCACCTGCTAATGTGAACCTAATTCTGATCTCACCTCTGTGTTGAGGTTCTTGGAGCAGTGCCTCTCGGTTCTCTCCCACTCTTTTCACCTACTCCTTGGCCATGGTTCTGCTGGGCTATCCCAAAAGACATTTTCTCCACATACTTTGAGTAGGTAGCACACTACAATGAAAAAGCTCCTGTGTTTGTAGGTTCTTTGATCTATGCTCAAGAAGCTGTAAATAGATTAACAGTCTGCTAGCCTTTGCATGATTCTGCTTCTCCCTCCACACTGATCTGATAGTGCTTGTAAAACTATGCCCTGCTTATCTATGAATAAGATCCAATTTTACTTGGCCCGCTTGCACCTGTCCAAATAAATAAGGCAATAAACAAATGAAACAGTCCAACATCCCATTGTTTGCAGTGGCAGAAACTCAAATGAGTACCATTTGCTGCTATAGTCCTGGTGTAATGTGATTTGTTCTTGGCCGTATGCAGCTGAGTTTCTGTTGTGCTAAATGCCAGGCTCCTTGCTAACTGTTCAGTACGAAGGTTGCTAATTATTAATAGCAGGTAAACAGTTACCAATGGTTATATAGCTTTGTGTACTTTACAGCACACTAAATCCAACGTGCTTATGGTGATTTTTATCAAGTAATAGGCAAGATCATGGCACTGATTTATCATTCTTCTGTTCAACAAACTTGTACATTTACAGTGTAATAAGGAGACACAAGTAACTGGAAACTTAAAATGATACATCAGGGGTTCCAATGGGACCTCCTGCATAGCCCCCAAACGGCAATCATTGCCAGCACAAACATCTTTATTAAACCTTTTTCTAAGAGCCTCTGACTATGTCTTGGTGATCTGAAGACATATTTAAGCATGGGGTGGGTGGAGGGGGGAGACTAAAGCCTCTGCTATTATTCACACCAAGGAGGAAAAATTAAAGAACTTGGCTTATGTTGGGACAACTCAGTAGCCAGGCCGATGCTGTTAGCCCAGCATCAACACAAAATGTAGCCCATATTAAAAAAAAAAAAAAAGCTTGACTATTGGTAAGTAGGCTTCTAAGGTTCTTATTCTACAGCCTATTTATTTATTTGAACTTTTAAACTTAAAGCAGCCAGTAATTCCACACTAACTGGCTTGCATGCCAATTCTCCAAGACACTAACTGAAACAAAAAGGTGCAGCATCTTTTTGAAAGTGACTATCCCTAAACGCCTGTTTAAATAAGTCTGTTTTCACCTGCTTGCTAAAGTTAACCAAAGTTAGACTAATGGGCCAACTTAGCAAAGAGTTCTATAATGCCAGTCCCAACACTGAGAAGGTCCTGCTACAAAAGATAAATATGACCACCAAAGAAGAAGAATGAATGAAAATTAGAGCAGGCCCTTACTATGTGATTTTTTAAAACAAAGGAAGCTGATATGGGACAGGTAACTTTTTGAAGCTAACTTTTTTAACCTGGAAATTTGAGAGGCTGTCCTGGATCCACTTTGAAATAGATAGCAGGCTTGGAAAGAGACAAATGACCTGAGTCTTAAACACATCAAATAATTCCTTTGCAGCCACAATTTTCAACACCTTCCAGCAAACCTGCTGGCGAGCCAATAACAGTTCAGGAGTGCAGCGGTGCCCATGGGTGGCATGTTGCCCATCTGTGTGCTATGCCATTCTGGGTCTTGCAGTTAAAAGCAGCAGCCTATAACATGTCCAGTCTCTAGAAGAAGCGACTTTTCTTTTATCTGAGGTCCAGGGGTGAAATGCATGCTTTTCATTCAGAAGGTCCCAGATGCAGCCCATTGCATTTCCAGTTAAGAAGATCGCAAGAAGCTGCGCTCAGAAAAATCCGCCACCCTGGAAAGTCGCTCCCACACAGTGGCCAGGATGCTCAGCCTCAGTCTAATGCCACTTTATGTGTCACAGTGAAGATGCTGCTTCACCAGGCCTTGCGATAGGGCATTTGGGGAGCAATGGGCCGTGCTGAGGACCATGGGGCATACAGAAAGAAACTGATGGGAGGACAGTGTGCGTGGCGGGTGAGGGGGTGGCAAAGGCAAGCCATCCTTCGCTGCATGTACCTTCTCATCCCTTTTCTGCCTGTCTGCCCCACTCCCTCTCCCATCGCGTGAACGAGCCATTTTCTTTGTGCATTTTCCATTTCAGCTTAATGGAAATTGATTTCACATCTACAACCCTTTGCAAGCGAAGACAAGCCGGGCTTTCATAATCTGATGGAGACTTCTTTTTGGCCAGCTGCGTTATTAAGGCCAGTTACCGTCAGGCGGAGTCAATAGCGAGGCTCTACAGTGACTATGGCGATGCCCCTCCACACTCCGCACTGCCAGGTCAGTCTGAACTTGGTGCGATTTGTGAATGTGCATTTCCATTTGCTTGACTTCACCTCCGCATTGTTTTAATTAGCTCTGCTCGGGAGGAATTGTTTTCAGTATTGCTCTGAGCTTGGCCTTCGTGTAAATAAAAAATAATGAGAGAGAAAAAAACAAGGCTTCACCTTCAGTGCCAATCACCACTTAAAGCCATAGGGGATTTTGAACGTAACACACACAGCCAACTCTTGATGTAATATTGTGAAATCGGAATTATCAACATAAATTGTACATCACAAGACAGAGGCAGCACGTTTGGGCTTGTATGGATTTCTATGCAACAGACTGAAATGAGCGCCTTTCTAAACACCATTACAAGGAGCACAGCTGCATTCCAGTGCCTCCCCAGATGGGAGAAAGGCAACACTGACCTTTCAAGATAAATTTCTCACACTCCAAGTGCAAGATCGTGGGGTGGATATAGCTTTAAACATCGACCCAAGTTAGCCCACGAGGTAGCTGAGTTCTGTACTCATGAGAAACCCCAGTCCAACACGGGGTTTCTCATAAGTACTACACCAGGCGATCTCCATGCAAACACCACCCTGAGCTCCCTGCAGGATGCATGGGGCGCAAGCACAGAAAGCTGCAGTGTGCTGCAGTGCTGACTACTGAGACAAGATGGTGATGTTCAACTTTTATGTTGTGGCATGCATGCAAGCTCTGAGGTGCAGAAGGGCACAAATTCTGGACTTTGGTGCAATATCAGTTTGCTGTTGAGAGCCACATCCCCACCTCTAGTTCTCTCCTCCCCTGCTGCATTGATGAGGCTCTTCAAGATGCAGTAAGATGAAGTACTAAGGCCGGCCTATGGTAGACACTTAAGTATTGGCAAAAAGGAAGAACTGTTTAACAACAAAAGAGGGTACATGCTTGCATAAAATTTACATATCCTAATTTATGTGCACAGATGCAAACTTAGAACACATTACAATGATTTAAACAGAAATGCAACATGGAGAAGACTATCCCCAGGTGACCTCATGCATGGCGATAAGCAACTTTAAGGCCCTGTTGCTCTCCTTTCCTACTGGTATTCCAACTGGACTTGGACTGGTGGGGGGCGGGTCTTCACTTAGAAGACTGTCAGGTAGTTCACACAGCCATCCTACCGTAGCTCGCTCTACCAGTAGGCAACTTAAGGCAGATTTAGGGCTGACATTAAAAATGCAGGGTGCACTCCGGTTTTGATGAGAGCCTCCATCCACAGAGGCTCCTGCTGATCTAATGCTGAGCTGGAGCAGAGCTGAAGGTGATTTGCAACCTTCTCTGCATTTTACCTAGACAGGTATCTTCAGTTCCCTAGCACTGGTGCTTCAGCTGGAGCAGCTTCAGGCTACCTTGCATCCTGGCTGCTCCTGTTTCTTCTCCTCCCTACCCCCAAAATGGTGCCCCTCACCTTCTCTCCAAGGTTGCTTTCCTGACCTTGCAGAACAGCCTATATGGTTCTTTCTGCACTGGCTACAAGGGGGCAGAATTCAGATTCCTGAACCCAAGGCTGGAGTGCAGTTTTCAGCCTTGGACCTGGGAATCTGAAAAACCCTGAGACTCCAGACCATGTCTAAGGACTATGGAATCATTCCTTCCATTTATTATTATTTTAGTATGACTATAGGTTCTTCTTTGCTGGTTGGCCTAAATACTCCCCCTTCTCACCATTTTATCCTCTCAACAACCCTGTGAGGTAGGTTGGGCAGAAAGTGACAGGTTCAAAGTAATCCTGGGGACTTCATGGCTGAGTAGAGATTAGAACCTGGATCACCTGAATCCCAGCCCAGCCCCCTAAACATTATATAAGAAAGCTTCTCAAAACCTGCGAGTTTGGATCTTACGTAATTTCACTTGGCCACCTTGAACAAGAAAGAAAGAACGAACGAACGAACGAACGAAAGAGAGACAAACCAGGGTATGAGTATAAATATTTCTCTCCTCTCCTGCCACACACAAGTCACACATTGTAATTTTTACAAACCGTATCCATTCTAGTCTTCAAAGTAAGTGTTATATTTTGGCAGGAGACTGCAAAAAAACTGCATCCAGATGGTTATGGCAGTATAGTTTACTGTTCAAAGGTGCCATTTTTTCCACCCATCAGGAGGTAAAACAAACATTTGAGAACACGTTCGTGTATTCAACTGTTAATGCGATACAGTGGGCCAGGCCACTGTGTTCATTGCATCAGCTCACCAGACAGGCACATTAAAACCTGTGATGTGCAACTTAACATTTCCCTTTTATTGTTAGGACAACGTTGAGAGTTTGCTTTGAACCTAAAAACCTAAAAACTGAAAGCCTAAGGTTTATAAACTCTTGGTTTACTCTATGGCAATGATGCCAATGCCACTAATAAACCGTTGCTTCAGGCAGCAGGGTGCCGTGGAGACAGCATCTGCCCTGGACCAGGGAGTCCTGGGTTCGAATCCCCTTCAGGCATGAAGCTGAAGCAGTGACATTGGGCAGTCACTATCTCTCAGCTTAGCTCAGTTGTGGGAAGGATAAAATGGGATGGCCTTATCAGCACAGCCCAACTGAGACGCACAGGATGCAGATGGGAAGCTTATTAACCAAATATGATGCAATAAGCAAGCAAAGTCATACAGAGCAACTACTCTCCCTATAAAGTCAACTCTATTCCTCAAGAAAGTACACAGTAGTATATTGAAATTGATACCTGAAAGCGGAGGATAGATTGCTGGCACTAGGAAACCTGAGAAGTTGAGAGATTAAAGTTATGACTTTTCTTCCTAACCTGAGTTTGCCATCAGGTCAGCAATGAAATTAAGGTTATAACCTGGGATGCAGATGTGGGTAACTGGCAACCGACACAAATTGATTTCAGAAAAAAAGTCGTATCTTGTGACTTTTACTTAACATATAAAAGAGCTGAAGGTAGACATCATACTGCCTAGCTTTATGACCAATTTTTAAATCATTAGTTCAGCTTTTTATTTTTATGGTCCTGATATGTCGTGCCAGACACATTAAGGGGAGTGTATTCAAAAAAGAACTGCACAAGGAGGCAAGTGAAGAGGCAGTGAACAGGGCTTGGATCCCCACTTTCTGTTTTCCCTGGAAAAACTATTCTCCATTTAGAGTCAAGATATACCTGCACACAAGCTTGGCTCAGCTCTACCACCATGGAAGGCAGCACCAAGCAGTCGTTTCACTGGAGTGGAATCACAGATGCCTGACTTAGACACAACCTCAAGAGGCATGCAGAATGGGCAAAGATTGTGTAACACTGACAGACATTAAAGTAAATAAATACAATCAACTGCATTTTTATACCTCCTTTCCAACAGAGCACTCACTGAAGTTTACCAATTTAAAATAATGGCTAAATGACATGAGAGAACAGAAAAAGGGAATATGAGAGGAAAAGATAATAAACAAATTTTATCAACTCTACAATGAGCTTATTTTATGTATTTATTATATTTATATCCTGCCTCTTTTCCTTCCAAGGAACTCAAGGAAGCTTACATAATTCTCCTCCTCCTCTCAAACTTATCCTTGTGAAGATGCTTTTACAACGGAATTACAGCTGGCGGTTGCGGCAGGCAAAGAGCGAAATGGCAATGCGGCCCTTGTCTCTGCTTCAGGTAGCATCACAGTCAACTAATTTCGTGCTTTCTTTTCAGGGCACAATGATTAAACGTGTTTTCAAAATGGCAGATGAACAGCCAGATACCAGCTGCCCCAAAGGCCCAGCAGAACAGCCATGTTGCATGTCTCACAGGCCCTGTGACTGTCCTAAGAGCAAAGCTGGGACTCTGCATTTGGAGCACCCTCCCTTCACCCTCATGGCTGGCACAGAAAGAACCCCACAGGCTGTGAATCCTAACCGCGGAGGAGGAGATGGGCAGCTGGGACAGGGAAGAGGCAGACTCTGCCGGTATATGTTGCATCCTGGCAGTGCCTCAGCCTTCCCTCCTCCAGCTGCAATGCAAAGCACTTAAATGACTGAAAACAGCTCGCAGTGTCTTGCAGAGAGGGAGAGGTGAGTTCGAGGGTACAGGCAGGCTCACTGGACTACACTGAATGCAGGTGAAATCAGAGATGCCACTGGGTAGCAAATGCCGGCACATGATGACTTAAACCACGGCTTCTGAGCAGGATCAGTCCACCAGGGAGAACTTGAAGTTCAGCAGCAACAACACTGCACTTTGGCAAGCCAATGGCAGAAGTGACTAAGACTGGGCAGATTTGGGTTCAAGCCCCCACTCAGCCATGAGGCTGACCGGGTGATGCCGGGCCAGTCACTACATCTCAACCTAACCTGTTGTGAGAGTACAATGGCCATGTGCGGCGGCTTGAGTTCCTTGGGGTGGGGGGATATATTAATTAAACCAGCATACTGTTCCTTGCAAAAGTGTTCACCCCCTTTGGCTTTTCCACATTTTGCACAAATGTGTTACCTGGAACTGAAATAGATTTAATTGACATTGCTACTGCCTGATGTGCACAAGGCACTCAACTTTGAAGACGCAAAATATTTTTTGTGGCACAGAAGTTAAGTAAACAAAAGCAAACTGGCACTTGTTAATTGCATAAGTATTCATCCCTTTTGCTGTGACATGCCTAGTACAGCTCACTGCCTCCAGAAGCCACATACTATAAATAGTTGAATCGAGTCCACCTGTGTGCAATTCCAGGGCCATGTAATCTCAGCTTTAATCCAGACCTGTTTCTGGAAGGATCCAGAATGTGGTGGAGAGTATACTGCAAACAGAATCTTGAAAATTAAGTATGAAAACAACTCTGGGATAAAGTTATGCAGAACCACCGATCAGGGCTGGGCTTGAAAACCTATGAACATCCCCCAGAGCCCCATTCAATCAGTCATGATGAAATGGGAAGAATATGGCTTAACCGTGACTGCCTAGAAAAGAGTATTGCCCTAAGCTCAGGGACAGGATAAATCAGAGAAGCCACCAATAGGCAAGGGTAATTCTGAACATGCTGCAGATCTGCAGCTGAGTGGTAGAAAATGGCCAGGGGACAACTATCCCTTGTGCACTCCACAAAGCTGGGATTCATAGAAGCCTGGCAAGAAGAAACAAGGCTGTATCAAAGCCCATTTGGAGTTTGCAAAAATGCACGTGGGAAAAGGTTCTTTGGCCTGATAAGAGCAAAGCACCTTGTGACCTTGATGCAAAACACTGTGTGTGGCACACTTTGCTGCCTTCCTCTGAAACTTTCCCATTTTGTCTGCATCTTCCTTAAACTGTAATGCCCAGAAATAGACACAGTCTTCAAGATGAAGCCTAACTAGTGCTGAGCGGAGGGGAACTAGTGCTTCACTGATCTGGAAACGTTCTGTTGAGGCAGCTCAAAATAACATCTGCCTTTTTTGCAGTCACCTTTAGAGTGGAGAGAATCATGTGTACATCAAGAAATATCAATGCCAAGTGAGCTCATTTCAGTTCCAGGTTGTAACACAATAAAATCTGGAAAAGTCAAGGGGTAGGGGTGTGTATGTGTGTGAATACTTATGCAAGGCACTGTAATCTTAAGTACTACAGGTAAAGTAACCAGGTGGAGAAACATGGGTATTGATTCACGCTTTCTTCCAAGTGAAGAATTAACTAGTTAAAGTATGGGAATGAGGGGACATGAAGTGAACTCGGCCAACATCTCTTGTAAACTGTGAAGACTGCAGTCAACAGGGACAAATCATCTACCAAAATATATCATCTGCAACAACCTTCCTAACCTCTTTTTTTAAAGGATAAAAGAGGGGAAAGAAGAGAGGGAACCTCTAAAACCATTACAGAGGCAATGGAACAAGGTGCTTTTCACAGATGCCAAATTTCACCTCCAGGTAGTTATAATTATCATGCCTTTTAAAAAATAATGCATTCATATTTTAAATAAGAATCACAACAGTCTTTAAATAAACAGCCCTTCCATTGCTATGTCTTACTTTAAGGCAGTTTGCAGGTCGGCCTCCTCAAGTTCCAAAGAAGCCATTTTCCGCTCACTTGCTTTGAAAGCCATTAAAAGAACTTGATGAAGAACAGCAGTGGGGGGTTAATAGAAGGCAAGGTTTAGAGGCGATCTTTAGATTTCCACCTAACACTTTCTCACAGGACCTTCTCACAAAAACTCACAAGGACCTTTCACCTCCCCGCCCCAGCCCCTTGACAAAAATCAATATGAAAGGACAGATGCTATCAACTCAGCGACTCCAAATTTCAGACAATGCTCTTCATAACCCAAAACAACTGGCCACCTTCTTATCTCCAAAATACTGAACATGCAAAACATTTATTTCATTTTAAAGATGAGTAGTTTTGCTAGGAATGGACAGAGCTGTCAGTTCCATTTTCTCTTTATTTTTTTTAAATATCAGTTCCTTTGCTCCCAAATAGGAATAACTTGTGAATTTTGGAAAATTCTTATCAAAAATGAACTGAATGGAGATGCTCACCCATGTGCACAAATGTAATTCAGCAGGGATAGCCCCAGCACGGAGGGGAGCATGTTGTACCTCCTAGACACATAACCAGTAAAGATAAGTAGTCTGTCAGGAAAAAGAGGTAGGAGCCCTAATTCAGCCCCACAGCCATGACTGAACACACAGGGTTACAAACCCTGGCTGGAGGATTCTACTGAAGTTGGCTTCCACCCTATTTGGTCCTCAAGCTCTTTTTGTCCTGAATATGGAGGACTTTGTGTTTATCAAAAGCAAACCTGAATGTGGCAGTATCTGATCTGAACAGAATGAAATGTTCTCCCATCTCTGGTCTGTATGGGATTCCAGGAAAGAAGGCAACAATAAGCACATCTTATTGTTGGCTGTCTTACATCCACTACTGATAAGACAGGCGAGCAGATCAGGGCCCCGAACACTACTTCGGGCCACTCCATGTGTGCAACACTTAAGCACTGAAGCATCAAGAAAGCGCAACTCTGCAGAGCAAGCAGCGGAGGTAGTGTGCTGCCGGCCACCAGTTCCTGGGAACTTGAGTCAGAGGGGGCTGCTACTTTCATATCCTGCTGCGTGCCGACCATTGCCCACCATGTGAACTGGGCTAGAGGGGCTACTATTTGACTGGGCCAGGGTACTCCTTGTGCCTTGACCTGCTACCGGTTTCCTGCAGTGACCAGCCAGTTGCTTCAAAGAAGCCTACAATCATGGAAGGAAGCTAACTAGCATTCCTCATCACTTGCTCTTCCACCCTCTCTGGCAACTGAGCAGCTTTGAGCGGCACAGTCAACAGTCACACCTATTAAAATCCACTTGACAGACCCATCCTGTGTGAACTTTATATGTAACTTGCTCATACCCTGCATGGATCAAATGCAGCAGCTATTCCCCTTTCCTGAGGACACCATGGCTTTTGAGACCTGGATTTACACATGCACTAGGACTGGGGTTCAACAGTGGTGTGGGCAACAGCACAGGCCATACCAATTTGAGATTACAGGGTGGCACAGGGAGAAACCACATTTTTAAATGTCCTTTTAAAAATATTTTCAGATGAAACATGCAAGGGAAAATTGGTTGGTGATGGGGAAGCCCTTAGACTTCTTCATGTTCACTGTGCATTTACTAAAGGATTCCCCCATGCACACACTCTCCAAAACACACCAGAAATCCTCCCACAAATTTATGAGGATTTGCATGCTCCCTTTCCCTGAAGGCTCTAGACATTAGATTAGGCAAAATGTTCTATCCAGCGCTAGGCTTTCACATGTTTACCTCTAAACATTAATTTAAAGTGTTCTAAACTTTCAATTAAAGTTTAGAACTTTAATATTAGAACCATCAAATTGGTACAGGTGAATGTGAGAACCATCTTGATTGCAAAATTATTTTTGTAAGCATGGATAATATACAGGTACACTTATCAAGAAACCACGACCCTCTGGCAAATGCAGATTTGGAAGGTATCCAGATTTGCCTCTGGGTTCTATGAAATGACACCAAAGCAATGCAAATTCTTGAGTCTGAAAGGGAGTAATTGTTGCTCTTTCAAGTTCTTCCTTTAAAACAAACCTTGCCCAGCTACTGGGCAGGCCTGATCCCATGCCCACATGAAAACAGTGTTGTTATGGGCCTACCTGTCATTTCTCTTCAAGGTACCATCATACTGTGACTTCCATGTTGCAGAAGCAGGATGCATGGCATAACATACAGCACAATTGCTAGTCCGCAAGTGCTGCGCTGGCCTCCTGTTTTTGACTGGCATTTACAATACTATTTAAAACTCATAAACACAAGCAGTTACTGACAAAGGTGGCATTTTACTTTATATGGGTTAGAAGAGTAAATTGACTATGGGCAGGTCAGCTTCCTTTTTCTGGCTGTTCTTTTAACAGCACTATAAACTCACACCACTGGCTAGTGTTGGAGGATCAAAGCACCTGCAAGATTTGCAGGTGGTAACTTGGGTGAGGACTGTAAATATTTTTCCTATGCTAATTGCCAGATAACAAAGGACAGGTGGGGGAGGTTCATCACCCACCTGGAATTGATATTGTAATTTAAATTCAGATTTTTTCTATCCTACCTCATGGAGGTGTGAGGGTCCACACAACATTTTAAAAATGTATGAAAATTGCAGAATACAAGATAGGTGAAAAGTCTTCAGTGGATACATGATTTGATGATGCTGTCCAAAAACCCTCCTCCAGGGCTGGGTTTTGAAGCCCTTCCTAAACATGCAGTGGGAGGCCATCCCATAAACCTTGGGTAGGGCAGTCCTTGGTTTTTGTAGAGGATGCCTGTACCTCGCACCATGATGACAAAGCAAAGGACTTGATGAAAGTCTTAATAGGAGAGAGGAGAAGGCAGCACATGGGGAGAGGTCATGTCAAGGTAGGTCCCAAGCAATGAATGTACTGTGTGGCTCTTGACCTGAGCTATGGGCTACTTACTTACCCTGCTCTCCAGCCTCTTAGATGATGCTGAATTTGCTGTATAGGTATTCTGCATAAAGTCACTCTACACACTTTAGATGTATGTACAAAGTAGAGTTTAAAGAGAAGTCCAGTGTTATGTCAACCAATAAGCAGAAAATAACTATAGGAATGCATTTTTGTTCATTTAAATTCTGATAAATTGGAAATGTGGCATCACACAAAGTATACACAAATCATGTGTGTATTTTAAAGCTACACCTGAAAGACTGCTGACTCCCTACTCTGACATGCAGCATCACTGTGAGGCAGTTGGCTCCTCTGCTCTGCTCAGGGCTCCTTTGCCCTGAGGGTGGATTCATTTCGTTTAGATATGGCAGGTCCCCAGTGTGGCACCCACAGGTACTTCCAATGTCACCTGTAAAGGTTTTCCCAACCTGAAGCCCACAGGCACACGAGCTTTTTCAAAGGATGTACATGGATATGTAGGAAATGCAACCTTCCAGTCATTATATTAGGTATGAGTATACATTTGAAGGTGATATTTCTATGTTACCTGTTCAAATATTGAAAGCATTAGAAGACCCTCAATCCATTGCTTACTAAAAGCTGAGCAGTTCCCCCCCATATTGTAATATCAGTCTTTGAGCAGTCAAAACGACACAGAAAATTCATTTACTTGACCATTTGTTAATTTCCATGAAGCAGGCAAATAATTTAAAAGCCCATATACATCAATAATCATTAAATACTGTTCCAGTCCAAAATTTATGTGTCATAACCTCCTCCCAAAAAGAAGCAACTATTGACCGTCGCCAAAGCAGACGTCTGAGACGCATTAGTTGGATTGTACTGCCAGCAAGTAGCCAAGTTGGACGAAACTTTCTTAGAGAGATGTTGTGGTGTCCAACAGACACGAAACAAAAGGTTTTACTGAATAAGATATAACCCAACATCCATAGACTTGTCAGGTAGGTGCCAAAGCAGCAAACTACTGAAGAGGCTTTTTGTGGTGGTACCCACAGCAGTCTCTCAAATGTGCCCATGGGACTCTCACGTTTTGGGGCCCTTCCCTGGGGATGATGGAAAGCCCAAAAGGGGCCAAAAAAGACCTGTAAGAATTTTAGTTTGACAGTCAAATTTTAAAGGCACAGAAACATTCACCATGCCTCACTTCTGACAATTCAAAATATATGGCTGATGAAACCTATGGAGCTATGTAATCTTAAATCCAATCCCTTCCAGGTTTAACTGGTCCCAGTATAGTAGTAGGGTGAGTAGATGCAAAGGGTTGCATCCCGGTTGTCCAACCTGAGTGAGATACGATGTACCTGATAGAATTCTCTCTTTGGCATCACTAGTGGGAGGGGGGATTGTCCTGCCCTTAATTGCTGCTTGTACCCTACATGCAAGAGTGCCCCATGTCCTCTTCATCTTTGTTGTGGCGGAGAAGAAAAATTCGTTCTGACAAAACATGCCATTTACAGAGGCCCCAGTTTCATAAGGAAGTGTTGAAGACAAAGACGTAACAACTTCAGACGCAAATGTGTTCAACTATGCTGGCTCTAGTTCCAGATCCACACCTAAACCTGCGCAGAAACACTGCCTGTCATGGAAACCGCACTCTCCTACCCATCCTTTGTTCTTTCCATCCAGAAAAAAACGCTTTAAGCCATATAAGGGTTTCACTGATCATAATGTTAAATAACCGCCCCCAAACCATTTATTTGTATAGTGTCACAGACGCCACCATCTGAAAGGCAAGGACTTTCCCATAATTCTACTGAGCAGATTCATGGAAAGAACATCACTTACCTTGAGCTTTGCCTTTCTTTTGCCTATAATGTATTCATCACCGCTCATCACATCTGTCCCTGCAAATCCCATTTCCTGTGCTATTCATGAGGCACAGCAACCTGGCGCTTTAGTGACTGGCGCCACACTTTTCCCATGGCCTTCTCACCTCTCGTCTCCCCCGCAAGCACCCCATTCTTATTGTTTATCATCTGTTCTCCCCGGCTGGAAACTGCTGTCAGATGTTCACTTATCCCTAATCTTGCTTGCTGCCTTTGATATTCTTTCTAATCCAACAACCTGTCAACTGGGGCATCAGCCCATGTCCAGGCCAGCTGCTCCATCCCAGGCTCCAAGATTCCCTCTCAGACTCCACATGAAATGTTTAAAGGTTCCTGGCCCAGCAAGGAAAACTTGAAGCAAATAATTAATGCTCTTTTGACCAGAGCTCATGACTTTAGTCTGCCATTAAATGTATTACCGAAAGACAGTAACCTTTAACAGTTTGTTTAAACTTTGGGTGTTAATATATTAATGAAACTCTGGTCAATGTTTAAGGGACAGGATTGGGGAAATGTAGGTTCTTGAGGAAGGCAAAGAGAAGATATTTTAGTACAGAAGAACAATAAAGAAAATCGTATTTTCATACAAAACCTGCCAATTTACACAAAGCGTTCTTATTCACCTGCTTTTTGCTTCATAGAACTAACTTTGTTAGCAAACTTTCCTCATGCTAAGTGGAAAAGAGAAATACTAAGCATTAATAAGTGGTTTTGCTGCATTAGTACAACTGTAGTGCATTGAGGGGGAAAAAACCCCACTGTATTGATCCTGTGTCTAACAGCACTGTGACCCACAGGCATTTAGCAAATGCAGCTTTCCCTACATGGAGCCAAAATGGTGGCAAAGCTTCAATTTTTTTGTGTCAGGCCACTGGTGAGTCAGACACAGGAGGATGGTCAATAAAAATCTGGCAGTAAGTCTGTTGCTATTGCGGTTGTTGTTGTTTTAATATTTATATCTTGCAAAGCAGATCACAAGGTTCTCCCCTCCTCTCTGTTTTATCCTCACAACCACCCTGTGAGGTAGGCTAGGCTGAGAGTCAGTGACTGGCACCAATTCACTCAGTGAGCTTTGTGGCTGAGTAGGGACTAGAACCTGGAAGAGTCCCAGACCAGCATCCCAACTACTATGCTATAGAGGCTTCTAGCAAAAAAACAAGAAGGGTCAGCAAGCCCAGAGCCTGAGGAAACACAGGTGCCTTTGGAAGCTATTTAAAAGGCAAAGCTTCACCACCTGTAACTATTCACATGATGGAGATGCCCACGCAATGGATGGACTTCTCCCTTTTCTGCAACCCTTGAAAGAAGAGGTGTCCCCTCGAGAGGCAGTAGCTGCATTACTGGAAGGATGGTGTGGTGGTCATTGAGGTTCAGGCAGTTGTGCAGTGAACTTTCCCAGTGTCCAAAAGCCAGGATATTTTCTCAAAGGCGTGCCCAGGCTGTATGGCCTTCCGTTCTAGGAAGAGCACCAGAGATAAAGGCCTTGAAGCTGCTGTCCCCAGCCATTCTGGATTTGAGGACAGCCTTGGGGTGAGAACAAGGCCGTTTGCTTTACCTGAAGCAGCTTCCCTCCTAAGAGGGGCATGTGGGAGGCCTGTGTGCATCCTGACTAACTCGGCAACAGTGGGAGAGAAGCACTTCATAAAACCCATGGCAAGATGAGTTGTCTTCTGTTCTCAGCCCAGGGAAAGGCACCTAGGTATGGTAAGCACCCAGGCACCTTTGCAGGTCCACAGGGCGTGTCCTGACCTATTTGGGGAACCAATACAGCCACAGAAAAAGAGAGTGCGAGCCTTCTTTTGCTTCTGCCTTGATATTTCATCATTGCATTCAGGGAAATGTATGCCATCTTTGACACAAGCGGTTTTGTGTCGTCTTACGCATCCTTGAATCTGGTGAGATACTTTAGCTGGCCAGTCCCTTGAGGTTAATACTCGTACAGTAGCCAATCTGTCCTTAGTGCTAACATGAGTGAGCTCTAGCACAATATCAACAGAATGCCAGCAAACCTATCTGAGTTATGCTGGAGGTTGCTTGTGCTAGTGCAATGAAATGTATTTATTGCAAGCATTTATATCCTGTCCTTCCGCCAAGTGCTCAGGACGGCTTACACAATAATTACACAATTTAAATTGGTATTAGTGTAAAATTGGTCACTGCATGAGGTCTAATATACTTGCATTTTAAAAAAAAGTTCTGCTCTCCATTTACTGACAGAAGAATGCTAACTCCTATTTTGGTGAAGATTCTCTGTAAAGATTTTGAGATCATTGCTCTTAATTTCTCAACAAGCACCAGTGTCTCACTTAGGACAACAAAGTTTATTTATGCAAAAAAACCCAGGAAAATATCTCTTGAATCTCTTGCATTTCCAATGTCATATTTTACATTTGTGTCACTGTACTTTAAACTGCACTGTCAAGAGTTGGCTCATAATAAAAGCATACAGATAATACTACATGCCTCAGATTCTGCTCCACTGTCAGAAATTTGGACATGAATTTAAATGAAACAAAGAGGGTAGGCAAATAGGGAAAGATGTACACAGATATACTATATTACAGAATGTCACATTTCTGAAATTAACATTGGTAGGCCCAGCCTGTGGCAAAGCAGAACTTCTCCAGGTGTGTTTGTTCCCATCAGAAGGCTGTAGAAAAAAAAGTCTATGCCTCTTAAAGGTAAAGGGTTACATTCAGACAGCACCTGGGAATTCATAGGATCACTTGGATTCCCAGATCTGAAGTCAGCAAGCGTTCTGAGCTCCAGATCCACGCTCAGGTCAACACTGCTGAAACACCTTCCCTGCCTCCCACTACCAGCTGGTGCAGAGAAACTGTCTTAGTTGCTTCTTCATAAGGGTGACCTCAGAGAAAGGGTACCGAAGGTGTCCTTGGGGTCAGGGAAGGGAGATCTCCTGGGATATAGCAGATCCTAGTAACACTCCAGCCTCCTTCCTTCCTCATCTGAAACATGCAGCTAGGCAGCCATACTGACAGTCCCTCTAATTTGCAGGGTGGAACAAGCAGAGAGGCAAAAATGACCTCCTTGCACCTCTCCTCCCACATAGGATGCCTGCAATACTGTTTGGGGGCTTATGGCTATCCCCATACGACAGCCTGAAACCCTGGAGAGGCACTGCCAGTCATGATCAACAGCACTGGGCCAGATGGATCAATGATTTGACTGGGTATAATGCAGCTTCCACTGTTCTATTACACACTGAGCTGCACTTAAGTCAGGCCAGTGGTTCGGCTGGCTGAATATCATCTTTGCCTAGTAGCCATGTCCAGCCCTCAGGTCTTGCTCTTCCAAGCTTGCCCTGCTCTTTCAGATTGTTTTACCCAGAAAGGCTAGAGCCTGGACTTCGAGCCAGCAAGCAGGGCATATACTCTTCCTCTGAGCTAAGGTCCCTTCTCTCACATAAATGGATAGTATGTGTGTCTTAAAATTCTAGATGAGAGGATGCAATCCACAGCTGGTTGCTTGAGTGCTCTCCTTGCTGAATCATTGCTGGACGGAACTCTCTGGAAATTAGCAAATGCCAAATCGTAAGCTGGGGGTAACATAACAGGAAATGTGGATAGACAGTGAGCGAGCAACAATGAAGAGCAAACCAAGGTAGCCTTGACTGCCACACTGCAGTCACGGGGTGGGATTTTGAGCAGATGGAGTCACAAAAAACCAGGCAGAGCTTAAACTGTAATAGACAAGGTTACTGATCAAGCCCCTGCAGGACTGCATTTGGTTGGCGCAGGCCTGTCTTTTCCATGAAGGCATCTGTACAGTAACTTCTGTAAGAACACACAGTAGACCTCTAGCAACATTAACCTAAATCAGATCCTCAGTTCTTAGGGATCAAGGGATCTTATTATTTCATCCCTTTGAAATTGATATAAAAGGATGCATTAAAGCTTGGCCTGTCATCTCCACAGCATTTTACTTTATTTATTGTCCTGAAGTTGCTTATCCTGTTATATCTCTTTACAGAAGCAACCTCCAAATTCATCAGTATTCAGATAGGAAGCCTAGGATGAAGGGAGAGGGGTCACTTAAACGGCAAGTTTGGTCCCCCAGGAAAATCAAGTTTGAAGTTCCTATATCCTCTGTATCTTGTGTTCTAAAAACTTTTTGGCTTTAAAAGTATGAGTGGGGAACTTAGGAGAAATATTACATTAACTGAAAGTTTAGGGGAAACCAATTCTAAACTGGCACAGGGTCTTACTGGGGAGAACTTGCTCATTTATTTTTATTGACTGTATATTGCTTTATATATGTATTGATTATTTATTGACTGTATATTGTTTTATATATGTATTATTTGTTTTTGATTTTAATGTTTGGAAGCCATCCTGAGATGCCACGCATAGAGGATAGCATATAAACGTTTTGAATTAAATAAATAAATAAATAAAATAAAATAAATTAGATGTTAGGAGAATTAGATGAAGATCCAGTAGCACAAATTCTCTATTCAGAAAGGGGTTTACAAGAATTTGTTAGTTTGTTTGCTTGAGAACCTCTATGCCGCCCCATTCACCGAAGCCTGGGGGGGGGGGGGCGCACAATCATTATGCAAGGGATTGATGTGAAAGGCAAAGAGCCAGGGTCCCTGAGCAAAGAAAGTACCTTGGAATATCTGAGGACAGAACAAGTACCGTATTTTTTGCTCTATAAGACTCACTTTTTCCCCCTCAAAAGTAAGGGGAAATGTCTGTGTGTCTTATAGAGTGAATATGTGTGTGCAGTAAGTCTGTCAGATGTGCAGCCCATGGGGAAGTGATGGGGAATGTGCCTGTGATTATGTGCCCATTTGATTCAGAATATTTTTTTTCTTGTTTTCCTCCTCTAAAAACTAGGTGCGTCTTATGGTCAGGCGTGTCTTATAGAGCGAAAAATACGGTAAGTATCGAAATGTAAATGCTGTGATGGCCACCAATCTGGATGACTTTAAAAGGGAGTTACACAAATCCATGGAGATGGCTGCCGATAGCTACTGGTTGTGATGTTTGTATTCTACTTCTAGGATCAAGGCAATTGGTTGGTATGTACCAACTGCAGGGGAACATGAGTGGGAGGGTGCTGTTGCTCTCATGTCATGCTTGCCAGCTTTCCTTAGTGAACAGAATGTGTGAACAGAATGCAGGTCAAGATGGACTCTTGATGTGGTCCAGCACTATCCTTATGTTCTCAAGTGCAGACAAGGAAGCTGACTGGGAGCCAGAAGAAGACTATACTAAACTATATGACTAAGAAGGTGTTTCATACCTAACTCATCAGTTCAGGGGAAAGGAACAAGGTTTCTTTATAAAGCTAAACATATCAGTACCCCAATGTTGTACTTGCATTTTAACTTTACAATAGAACTGAGACCACATGAAGGAGTTCTCACAATAGCTATGGCAATTACAAGGCATGTGGAATGTGGTCTTACAATTGAGGCAGTCTGGACAACAAGTGCCCTCCCCTAAAACCCTCCTTCTGGGCTTCCCAGAGGCATCTGACCAATTCTACCTTCCTTTTGTGTATTAACACTGTTTCTAGGATTAAGGTTCTCAAACTCCCATGCTAGCATTTGAAATACCAGAAAAAAGTGTACAGACCTAGGGCATCTGGTTGTATATGGTTTCTCTGCATGAAGAGAGAGAGGAGGAAAAATAATTAAAAGACTTGTGGAATGAAGGGAGCGATTCACTGATTCACTCGGGATGCCTTTAAACCTCCCTACTTGGACGATTAAGAGCATCCTATGGAGGGAAGGAATAGCCTGGAGGGGAAGGTCTCTTCCACATTCCTGCAGCCCTGGATGACAAGCCATCTAGCTGAGGTATTTCCGAATGGGAGGCTAAGCTACTGAAGTGCCACCAGGATACCTCATCCTGGCCACACTTGTCTCCTCCAGTTTCTGCCCATTCGACACCCCCTAAATGCCATTCATGGGTTGCACTCTTGACCTAGGAGACACAGCCAGCACTGGCTGTGGCAGCAGGGTGAGGGTGTTTGTAGGGGTGTTCAATGTAGTCTCGGTATCGGGTTGATTTGCTATTCATGTGGGTAATTTAATTATTTCATTAGATAATGACACTATCTGAGGGTATACATGCAACATTTCAAATAAGTGTGATCATTAGTTCCCTAGTAATCCTCAGTGAAAAACAACCATGATGACTGACGCGACAATGTTGAAAAAAATCGAGCACCAAGCTGTGATTAAGTTCCTTACAAAACAAGGAAAAAGTCAAAAAATCATTCACGAAGAGATGGTGGCCATTTACCAGGACTCTGCACCTTCATTATCTACTGTTCAAAAGTGGTCAAGTGAATTTAAAAGGGGCAGAGAAAGCAATGAAGACGACCCTCACTAGGGCGGGCCGGTTACTGCCACTACGAAAGAAAATGTGAAAAAAATTGAGAAACTTGTATTGGAAGATCCCTGAATAAAAATCAAAATGTTAGCAGAGATGACAAACCTATCCGTTGGTACCATATTTACTATTTTTCATTGCCATCTTAATCTTTCAAAGGTCTGTGCAAGATGGGTGCCGCGAATGCTCATGGCACCTCAGAAACAAGTGCGAGTTGAGTGCTGTAGGGAGTTTTTAGAGCTCTGTGGTGAAGATCCATTGAGTATTTTCAACCGGATTGTTACTGGAGATGAAACTTGGGTTCATCACTATGACCCTGAAAGTAAAGGAGTCCATGCAGTGGCATAAAAAAGGTGCTGACCCTCCAAAGAAATTCAAAGTCACTCCATAGGTCGGAAAAATCATGGCCACAGTGTTTTGGGACTCAAAGGGAATTTTATTGATCGAGTACACGAAAAAAGGTGAAACCATAATTGCAACATCTTGCGCAACCAATCTGCGTAATTTAAGAGAAGCAATTAAAGAAAAAAGGTGGAGAAAACTGGCTGCAGGTGTATTGCTTCTTTACGACAACACGCTTGTTCACACAGCGCGTGTTTCGAAGGCTGCTGTGCGAGATTGTGGTTTCGAAGAAATAAACCATCCACCCTATAGCCCGGACCTGGCCTTCAGTGACTATCTATTCCCAAATTTTAAAAAAGATCTTTGTGGAAAGCAATTTTCCAACGATGAAGAGCTCAAGGCGGTAATTAACGCACATCTTTTAGACAAGGAGGAAGGGTATTTTTTACAGGGAATTGAAAAGTTAATTTCTAGATGTAATAAGTGTATTGAAGTTATGGGGTGGGTGGTTGAAAAATACCGTATTTTTTGCTCTATAAGACGTGCCTGACCATAAGACACACCTAGTTTTTAGAGGAGGAAAACAAGAAAAAAAATATTCTGAATCAAATGGGCACATAATCACAGGCACATTCCCCATCACTTCCCCATGGGCTGCACATCTGACAGACTTACTGCACACACATATTTGCTCTAGAAGACACACAGACCTTTCCCCTTACTTTTGAGGGGGAAAAAGTGAGTCTTATAGAGCAAAAAATACGGTACATTGAAAAATAAAAATTATTTCAATTTATTATTCCTTTTTCTTCATGCTGATACCGAGAATACACTGAATGTCCCTCGTGGCTGTGGAGAGCCAACCATGAAGTCAAATTTTTTTCCAACCTTATAACTGTACCTCTGAAAATCCTAGGGCCATCCAGACTCTGTCTTGCAGCTATAGATTTAAGACAAATCCTATGCATATTTTTAAACCACTGTGCTGCTGGGCTGGTTGATCGAAAGGTCGCCGGTTCGAACCTGCACAACGGGGTGAGTTCCCGTTGCTTCGACCCAGCTCCTGCCAACCTTGCAGTTCAAAAGCATGCAAATGCAAGTAGATAAAAAGGTACCACTTTGGTGGGCAGGTAACAGCGTTCTGTGCACTTCGGTGTTTAGTCATGCCGGCCACATGACCACGGAGACTGTCTGCGGACAAACGCTGGCTCCCTTGGCTAGGAAACGGAGATGAGCACCGCCCCCTAGAGTCAGGCATGACTGGAC
>JAIXND010000624.1:27171824-27208842 GCA_023646645.1 Varanus salvator macromaculatus | reverse complement strand
GGGCATTTTTTCATTCTCTTGCAACTCATGGTTAGGGTATCACTGCTCTAATCTATGAGTAACAAACCACAAGAATTCAGAAAGGGAAAAAATGGCCCAAGTATGGCATCTTCTGTCACAAGTAGTAGTTACTTGATATATGGGTAATCAGGTGTCTGTCTTGTAATCACAGTGACGAATCTTAACGAAGACCTGAAATTCCAATTCAATGATATCACACTCACATTAAAAGACAACACAACAGATGGCCGGAATTTCAGAATATTGTTTTAGTACAATCAATACATTTGCTAAGTAGTTTAATGCAGTGATTAGCAAACAGTTGTGTTTGTGTTCATCTGTCCTTCCTTTGCTTAGAAAGTGAGTACAAACTAGAGACTTGATGGCTATACCAAATGTGCAACTTCTTTTTAAGGATGTAATTACTACTCAAGCCTTGGGCAGAATCAAAAGAAAAGTCTGTTTTCTGGGCTGCCAGGCCTCTGGAAAAGGCAACAAGGCTTTGAAACAAATAATAATTAGGGTTTGTTTTTTAATAAGCCATTTAAGGAGAATCCTGTGCATATTTATATGGAATAAAAGGCCTATAGCTTCCAGCATGTCCCAGACAGCATAGCCTTGTAGGCCTTTTTTCTGCCTAAATATGCATAGGATTGTACTCTTAAATGGTTAAGATATAATAGGTTGTCTGACTCTCATTTTTAAAAAGTAGCGGAAGAACTATAATAAAATTTCCATTTGGTTTTCTGCCAAGGATGTTTGGTGTTTGTTGCTTCCGTTCCAGGTGTTGTGGCATGAGCTATTCAATAAAAGGATATTTTGTAATCTTTAGGAAGGACATTAGTTACCTAGCATTTTACAGTTTGAGGGACATGAAAATATTTAGGTGATGCTACTGGCATTTTGTTTCCTTAGGATGAGAGAGCACTAGAGGTCTGTATTTGCAATGTTTGTTTTATTTATATGTATGCAAAGCATATTGGACACAAATTCCTCTAGCAGGTAGACAGCCCTGCAGCGAGTCCCTGAACTCTTCAGGTGTTTCACCTGGTTCAGAAGAACCAAAAGAGTTTCAGTTCCTGGAGTCCCTTCTTCCAGGTTTGAACAAGGCATCATTCGCTATGGTATCTAGCTATAAGGCAAACTGCTTTGCTTTTGAATCAAAGTTGGAAATCTGATACAGGTGCTTTTATTCCAGTTTGAAGGCAAATTATAGCTCACTTTGTTTGGAGGTTGCAGCCCAATCCAGGGAAGAGGGATGGAACTGGAACATGTCGAGCAGGAAAGCCAGAGGCCTGTTCAGCCCTGGCCTTTTAAAACGTCATGGACATTAGGCTGGAATCAGGCGTCATGCTAAGCCATAGCTCAAAGCACAGTTTGCAGTTGTTTCAAATAAACCATAGTTGACATTAGCACCAGTTTGTCAATTTGAATGACACAAGGAGCTGTGGTTAAGCAAAACTGGCAACCAAAGCTTCCGAACTCCTGTGCACAGCTGTGCCAGACGTGAAGAAAGATGAGGAGGCACATGGAAGCCCCAAAGTCCACATGGCTCATTCTCATTGCACTAAAATATTCAATCTATCTCTAAATGACTTGAGTATTTTTTAAAAAGTGTTTTCCATATCCATGTTAAAATCACATCTAAAATTCAATTTTAAAAACTGCAATTTCAATGATGCTACAGTACAATATAACAATAGTAAAACTGAATGGCATAGCTGCTTTAATGACTAGCCAGGGAAAGCTTGGGTGAACAGGTGAGTTTTCAGAAGGTGTTTAAAAGATACCAAATGTTCTGCCTCCCAAATTTCATGGAGAAGCATCTTCCACAACTTGAGCATTGCTACTGAGAAGGTCTGTGGTCAGAAAATTAGATGGTGATGTTCTGGTAATTTTGAAGTGACCAGCAAGGCCTCTTTCTCATGATTGCATAGTCAGACTACCATTAAATGTCGTCCAAGTATGGCATGTGTCATACTGGAAAAACTACTTATTTTCACACATCCATTTCCTAAGCATTGGTCTCAGACCTCATTCCAAGTCATTAAGAAAATGTTAACATTCTTTGACCCCGATTGCCCGTCGACAGAGATCAAGCCATCCAAGCCAACATGAATAAATTGCCTCAGTATCCTCAGAAGCATGAAAACACCAGTCTGCCCTCACCTCCCCAAATGACCCAACACTGTAATAACCACACACTGCCTTTTAGGAAAGGGTAAAAGGTAACGGTTTCCCCTTGACATTACGTCCGGGGGCGGTGCTCATCTCCATTTCCTGGCCAAGGGAGCCAGCATTTGTCTGCAGACGGTCTCCGTGGTCGTGTGGCCGGCATCACTAAACACCGAAGTGCACGGAACGCTGTTACCTTCCCACCAAAGTGGTACCTTTTTATCTACTTGAATTTGCATGCTTTCGAACTGCAAGGTTGGCAGGAGCTGGGATGGAGCAACAGGAACTCACCCCATTGTGCAGATTCGAACTGGCAACCTTTCGATCAACCAGCCCAGCAGCACAGCGGTTTAAACCACTGCGCCACCTGCAGTCCCTTAAGAAAGGGTATTTGCATGCAAAATATCTGGCTAAAGCAGAACTGCAGAACATCCAAAGAGGTTCAATGGAATAAAGAGCCCAAGTCTCAGGATGTTCAAAAATATATGTGGTTTTATTCTAAGAAGAGGGCTACTTCTTGGAATAAAACTGCATAGGTCTTTTCGATCTCTTGAGACTTCCCCTCGTTATTCCATTGGTCATGTGAAATTATCCAACTGCCATATAGACAGAAATAAAAAAGCACAGAAGCATAGGCAAGAATCTGCTCTTAGGCCTATGCAGAGTAGACCAATGAAATGAATGAGGCTTGAGTTCAGTTCATTTCAGTAGGTTCTGATATGCCCCATAGGAAGCAGTGTTATACAGGGTCAGATCCCTTAACTAAGTATTCTGAACTCCGATCCATCTGAGCGCTGGATTTTTCCCAATAGGATTCAAGGCTGGAACCAAGCTTCAGTTTGGTCTATAATACTTCCTTTCACTTGATGTGGTCTGGAGGAAAGAGGTGCTTCCCTTCATTTGAACTGCAGGACCTATTTCTCCTACAGTCTGGATGCAAAATGGCAGACCTGTGGCAGCTCCACAGCCACTCTGTGGAGTTTCCTTAGGTCCCTGCTGTGAGCAGGCTTCCCAGCCACACATCCTGGAGGAATTCCTGCTGTGAAACCAGAGATAAGGGGAATGTGGAGGAAGGATTCAACCAGCTTTATGGGGAGTGGCCATTCTCCTTGCCTCTCAGCAAAACATGCAAGGAGCAGGGCAATGCTATCAGTGCATTTCATCAAAGACACTGATGAAGACTTCTGGTCTGGGGGGTGGGTCAGGTCCCCCTTCCCATTCTGCATTTCACCCTTGCCTTATTGGTCTCCTGAGGGGTGATGGAGGCTTGCCTATTTTCTTTTCTTTTTTCCAGTTAGAATAATGTGTTCTTTATTTGTCGTTATCAGAACATTTATATCCTGCCTTTTTTCCTCTTTCAAGGAAGCGGCAGAGGCTTACATAGAGCCCCTCCTCTCCCTGAAGGCCTCACAACAACCCTTTGAGGTAGGTTAGGCTGAGAGTTAGTGACTGGCCCAAATCCATCTAGTGAGTTTCATGCTGGGGGGTGGGGGGGATCAGAACCCAGATCTGAGTTGTAACCCAGCACTATAACCACTAGGCCACACTGGCTCTCTTGAGAGAGAGATTATTTTCCTGTATGGCTAGGTAAGGCCCGGGGTTAAAGCTAGCTCCCATTCCAACCCAGGTGCAATTGCTAGTTTTCCTACACACACCCAAAAGCATCACACAAAGCAGCACTGCTGACGGCTAGGTGTGGGCATTGCTAAAATCTAGCCATCTTCCTCACATTTCGGGCGAGTCTTTGCCTCTCTCAGTTATCTGTTACACATGTGGTAAGAATGCAGGTCTGCACAGCATCTGACTCATCGAGCCAAATGATACAGCCCTGTGGTTGCCAGTATAGGAACAATCGGCAGTCTTACCAAGCCCCTGGTGAACCACCAGCTGGGTGCATTTGCCAGGAGGGTCACAGACCTGCCTTGATGGGCGAAGCGCCTTCCCTTGCTTGAGCATACACAGTAAAGGGAGGGATGCCACCCGCTCCACACATTTTGCCTCCTAAGGGGTACTACGTTCCTGGTGCGGGTTCCTCTCCTTGGAGAGCTGCACAGGAAGCAGAACGGTGGCCGCCAAAGCTCCCCTCAGCTGGTGGGGCCCTCGCCTGTGGGGCACTTTCATGCTTGCCCGCTGCTGCCTTCTGCTCAGCCCAGGACAGGCTGCCTTGCGTCCTGGCCGGCTGTGCTTGCTTTAACTGCAGTTGGCCACAGTTGGCTTCCCGCGTGGGCAGCCGCCGCCTCCCTTTGCCCTGCGCTTGCCTCTGGCAGCTGCAAAGGGCACAGCGCCCCCGCCCAGCTGCACCTGCATGAGCGTGTGGAGCCAGTGAATCAGCGCGGCCCTCTGCTGCCTGCACCAGCCCAGCCCAGCCCAGCCCATCTGCTCAGGCAGCAGCCGGGTGTTTACCTTGGACACACAGGAATGTCCCTTGCAGCGCTTCTCCTTTCCTGCTTCAGCTTTCAGCCAGAGCCAGAGCTGTCTGATTCGTTTGCTCCTAGTTAATAGTTAAGGCGCTTTCTTTTTTAACCAAACAAATGTAGCCTTGATTACTTATTGTTTAACTCGAGGAGTCATGCAGGGTCAGCATAATAGTCATAGCTATGCTTCACAGAGAAACTGAGTTTACTTCTGTGGGGATCACAAGTTCCGACCAATATTACCTGTTGCTCATGCTTGTAGCAGGCTCACCTGGGGGCTGCATTCACTTCTTCTCACTTTCTGCTCAAAATTGCAAAAGCCTTTAATTACTGAGGGGCTGGCCTTCACCAGTACCTTCCCATGCCACACATTCTGTTCCCCCAATTTTATTTTATTTTTTTTGCTTGCTGCAGGAAGCTATCTGGAGAAATACCTGGATGGAGAGTTGTGTGTGTTTTGTAAACAGGCTAGAATTCTCTGGCCATTGAGAGGTATAAAAATGTATTGCATGCGTGCCCCAAAGCAACTGTATAGCACTTTGCAAAACCCTCCTTCAAAGCTTCTTTCAAGGGTTGGTGCCACAAAATAACCCTCAGCAGATCTTCAGGGTTGTTTCGGGGTGGTCATGCGTGCATGGGCTATGCTTAGTTTTCTAAGTGAGGATAACACGTCATGTAAGCATCATCGAACCCCCAACGATCCTGCTGTTTGGGGGATCCTCTCAATGCCATTTCCTTTTCCAGCATTGTCCTTGGGGATTTGGGTTGCTCAGATGTGCCACACTTTCTCCTGTGGCTGCAATTACCCAGAAGGAACTACAAAACTTGAAGGGATTCCCATTGGCAGGAATTAGTGTGCTTTTAACTGTTCACCCAAAGTGTCAAGCCACAAACCTCCATTTCTGAAGTAGGGTATGGAAGGGCTTAAAATTTTCGATTTTGGCAGAAAAAACTGCAGGTAAATAGCGTTTATATATCTGTACTCCCCCCTGGCCAAAATGAAATGAAAGAAACCTTTCCAAATCCGACTTCAAAAATGGAGCTCCAAGTTGATGTCTGTGCAACTCAGAGCTCCCATTGGGGGAGCATCAGAGGATACTTTCAAAACTGAGGGGGCACCAGGTACAGTTGACTTCCCCCTCAAACCTGAGGGCCCTCCTGCAAAGGAGCAGGGGTGTCCCTCTTCTCAAATAAGGACTTTCCAGGGTTTTGCAAGCCTCCGGCATCTGTCACTTGTCAGAGAGTTTCAAAGGGGGGAAATCCTTCCAGCCTGGGGTAGACACTGTTTGTTTGTTTATTTGTTTATTTTTCGATTTATATCCTGCCTTTTTCCTCAAAGGGCTCAAGGCAGCTTACATCATTCTTCTCCTCCATCTTATCCCCACAACAACACCCCTGTGAGGTAGGTTGGGCTGAGAGTCTGTGACTGGCCCAAAGTCACCCAGTTGGCTCCATGGCTGATCAGGGACTATAACCCAGATCGTCTGAGTCCCAGTCCCAAGCTCTTAACCACTACACACTGGCTCTCCACACACCAAAAGCCGTCCCCACACAAGCCTGCCCAAATACCCCACTACCCTGTCATGCTAAACTTGTGCAAATCTCCATCATGCCAAAGTTGTGCAAATAATGTCACAGTAAAAAAGGTGCAATTATTTGTGTACATTATTGGGAGAAGGAGGTTAAGCACAGGCTGCCCCTGCAGGGTGCCACTGAGACACCTTGGAGGTGCTGCTTGTAACTGCCCAAACAAGAATGGGGAAAGCCAACTAGATAGTGGACTTCTGAGATCTCCAACAAACAAACGAACAGCCAACCAAATGGTTTTAAAAGAAGTCAAGCCACAGGAGAGCCCAAAGTGGCCTATGGCAGGGAAGAAGAAAGACTCTGCCAGTTGCCCCCAGATGCTTCTTGTGGGGGAGTTGGGCGGCCAGCAGTGGCAGCTGCTGGAGAACCACTTGGCAAGAAGGCAAGGTTTTTATTTTTTGCTATTCTTACCAAACAGCTTGATAGTGCTCTGGTTTTACCAGCAATGGGTCATGTTGTCTGGGCTTGGATGACAGGACAATCCATGGGTCAAGGAGACCCCACTACAAGCCACAGGTTTTCAGGGTGGTTTGCAAGCCAAAAGTGTGGCATGCAAACTGAGACTTCCTGCTGGTGTAAAAGATGGTCGCCTGTATACTGGAGATAGTGGTCATAATACGGTTTTGTTAACATTCAGATTTTCAGCCCGTACTGCAAGCAAATCACATTGTGCGAGGCTCAGGTTGTTTCATATCAAATCTAAAGGTTTTGACAGAATTATTATTATATAATTTTTAGGGTGAATTTGATTTAAATCATGATTTTCTACATAATTTGCATGCATGCATGCCTCACGTGTAAGTAGAGGAACTTCATTAAAATATTCCCAAACTGGATCTCTTTTATGGCCTGCTGTCATAATATACCTCAGGCTATACACACAAAGATTCAAAGACTTGCTGGAGTATTTTGCTCAAAAAGTTTGTTGCTTGCCCCTCCCTTCTCAATTTAGCTTCTTGTGCAGATCTATTCCAGTCCCAACATTCTTCTTGTATTCATTGATTTTTTTTTAATTTAGCACTTAAGAGGTAAGGGGTTGATTCTGTGTACACAGATTTGCAAAGGAAATATGGGATTAAGATCTTCTCAACTCTGTATGTTTATTTTCTAACATTTTTGCTGTGAAGAAGAGGCATGTGATCTCTGCAGACACAACTTCACAGTTTTAAGAATTGCAAACCCAAGCATCTGGGATAATATCTTCTACATTGAAAAATAGCCCAATACTCTTACCAAACTCTCTGGAAGAACATGACATTGTGAATTGATTAATGGAATTTATTTACCAAAAAATTTAAACATTGCAGAATATACAGCCTCATGCTACATAATTAAAAGCTATTCCTTATTTCATTATGACTAACATTTGGACTATAATGCATTTCCAACAGAACCATCTTTAGATAGATTTTTCCTCACAAAACATTTTATTTTAAAATTCTAATTTAAATAGAAATCTGATTTAAATTTTAAAAATCTTATTTTTTTAAACATTTTTTTTTCCATCCTGCAATTTTTCTAAACGAAGTTATTGGAACAATTTTCCAAAACAAAATTACTCACTCAGAATTTCATTATGGACTGTAGGGCAGGTGTGAGACACTTCTGGGATACATCACCTTGCCACAACCTCAGTCAATCCAGTGGCCTGCTGTAGGCTACATTCTCCATGCTGCCATCACCAGACTGTAAAAAGGGAGGTGAAAACAAGCAAGCTAAATGTGTATATTCTAAACCTCCATAGCTGCTACTCATTTATCTTTTTAAAAGAAAAAATAGAGATGGCAGGGGACCCATGTGGATCATAGGCTGCATGCTACCCACTCCTGATACACACATACACACACTCTAGTTTAGCTTGGCAGAAGAACAAATACTGCAGCAGAACACACAAGGTTATGTTAAGAGAGATGAATAAAACTTTGTGTAACCAAATCCTTTTTATTTAAGAAATATTTTAATTGTTAATTTATCAATTTTATATTCTTATTTATTATTTATATGTTATATTTTTATTCTTGGACTATGAGATGGGCCAGTTTTAAATTGCATATTGTTTTAAATTGTATTTCTAATTTGTATTTTATATGTTGTTAGCCGCCCCGAGGCTTGTGTGCGAGGGGGCGGCATACAAATTTGTAAAATAAATAAATAAATACATCTGTCAGTCCCTGAATTTACTGCAGTGGCTACTGAATTTGCCATGGCAGAAGTCATGCCAATTTAGCTCCCCGTGTACCTTCTTTCAAAGCCAGATTGCTTTTCTGGGAGGTTTCCAGCAGCTAGGAATCAAGGCTCGTGCTACCCTTGTTTCATGTTTTAGAAACATAGAAACATAGAAAAAGAGCGAGTCAGAAGGGGCCTCCCGGGCCATCTAGTCTGACCTCCGGCACCAGCTAAATCAGTACAATTTTTGCCACTACTGCTACCACCAGTGCAAACACAGCAGCAACTGCGGCAGGGAAAAATGCCAGAAACTGTAAAAATGGCAAGGGGCGCACATGCAGTCCTGGGGCTGAGGTGGGGGCTTATATTACCTACACTATTTCTATGACTTCTAAGCCCCCGCCCCACCAAATGTTGGCAGAACCAAATAGGAGAAGCTTTTCCTGTTGATGTTACTTATAAAGGTAAAGGTAAAGGTTTCCCCTTGACATTAAGTCCAGTCATGCCTGGCTCTAGGGGGCGGTGTTCATCTCCGTTTCCTAGCCGAGGGAGCCAGCGTTTGTCCACAGACAGTCTCCGTGGTCATGTGGCCGGCATGACTAAACACCGAAGTGCACGGAATGCTGTTACCTGCTCACCGAAGTGGTACCTTTTTATCCACTTGCATTTGCATGCTTTCGAATTGCAAGGTTGGCAGGAGCTGGGACGGAGCAACGGGAACTCACTCCGTGGTGCAGATTCGAACCGGTGACCTTTCGATCAACCAGCCCAGCTGCACAGCAGTTTAAACCACTGTGCCACCTGCAGTCCCTGATGTTACTTATAGCAACCCCAAAAATGAGTGCCCACCAAAGTGTCTTTGTCTTTGACATCCCTTCCTTTATGGAATCAATGCATCTCATTGTTGGTCTTCCTCTTCTTCTTTTGCCCTTGACTTTCTCTAGCATGATTGTCTTCTTCAGTGAGTGTTGCCTTCTCATGATGTACTTGAAGTACAGGAGCTTCGGTTTCATCATATTTGCTTCCAAGGCAGGTTCTGGCTTGCTTTGATCTAGGAACCACTTGACTGTTTTTCTTTCTTCCCGGGATATTCACAAAGCTCTCCTCCAGCACCATGTTTCTTATGCATACTCTCTTCCTGTCAGCTTTCTTGTTCAGCTTTCAGACCCGTACATAGTGAGAAGCTTTGCAGCAATGATGATGGAGAAAGCCACTTCTGTTGACTTCTGCCCTTTGAGTCACTTTTAAATGCACAGAAGGTGAACCGATATATAGAATGTTGAATATACTAGATACAAGTGCAGAGCTGTAACCAGTTCCCCTTTTACTCAAGAGTAAAACAGACTGTACCTAGTGGACTGACCAGTGAGTCACCATATGACAGGAGCAAAAGAAGACAAGCCCCGGGGAATGAAACCAGACCAAGACTCGATCCAGTTCAGTGTTCTGGTCACACAGCAGCCTTGCTCCGGGAACCCTCTTTGAAGGAGGTACAGAGGGTAACTACTTGGAGGAGGGTCTTCTCTGTGGTGGCGCCCAAATTATGGAATACGCTCTCCAGAGAGGTCTGCCTGGCGCTGTCTCTTGACTCCTTTCGGCGCCAGGTAAAGACTTTTTTATTATAGTACCATTTTAATAATTATTATCAATATTTTAATAATCTTACACAGCCACATTTTCTTCTTCTATCCTTCTTTTTCTTTAGTTATGAATTGTTGTCTATGCTGTGTTTTTATTGAATGTTTTAATTGTATTTTATAGCATTATTTTTATTGTTTGTAAGCCGCCCTGAGGCTTGTTGCAAAGGACAGCATAGACATGTTTTAATTAAATTAAATTAAACCAGTTGCCCAGGGAAAACTCAAATGCAAATACAAGATGGCGCAGGGAAATCGGAAATTTTCAATTGGTGTTCAATGTACTAATAATCACATTACAAAATACATTTTCTGATGAAATGTATTGTACAGGGTTGTGCAATTAATGATGGTAATCAATATTCATTTTCTGTCTTGAAGATAGCATTGTGAAGGTGTTGCCCTTTTCTCCGTAGACATTCTGACAGCCAGTTGTGGAAATTCTGTATTGCTCGATGTAACATGTCAAGAAGAATGCCAGCGATTTCCTCTTCAAACCACCTTTTTAGTTCAGCGACGGTCGCAGGACGTGTGCGGTATGCTTGGCTTTTAAGATGTCCCCACCGAAAAAGCATCACAGACCGTGAGATCTGGGGATCTCAGAGGCCATGGAATGTCACCATTGCATGAAATGAAATTGGCGTCCTCGTTGACTTTAGCCAGCAATTATTCACAAAATAATTTGTGAATAATTAGTTCACAATAATAAACGTGGTCATTGGGTTTGAGTTCCTGCACAATCTGCAAAGTGTCGGGATGGAACTTCAGCTTCGTCGCCCCAAATGCAGCGATTACGCGTGCTGTCGAATGGAGCTGCGAGGGCTCCTCACGATGGCAGCTGAACAGCCTCAGTATTCTCTGGTGTGCGGCCCGTTCAAACACCACCTGGGGACTTCTTTTTCGAGGCTGAACCCGTTTCTTTGAAATTATGCACCCGTGCTGTAATCACGTGAGCAGATGGGACACGATCATGATGTCTTAACCGGTAATGATGCTGACATTCCCATTGCGCAGCTGTCACATTATCACCATTCTTATAAAAGGCTTTTACAGCAAACGCCCATTGCGCACCACCCCACTGCTCCATTAGAACTAATGGCCAGGGGTTCTAACTGAAGTCGCATTGGTTCCAAACAATTGCCGACACCCCAGGGTCGCCAGCTCCTAGATCCAAAATCTCCCGTTTCCCTGCAGCACCCTATGCAAGTGTTTGGGGGCATAAAATCATATTGGGAATTTCTGGTGTGTTATAACTGTAATGGCATGATTTCAGTAATGGTTTTACTTTTTGGAAGTTTGCTTATCATACCACACGGCCAGAACAAAACACATGCATGCATGATAAAATCTTTGCTTGAGACTTTCACTACTTACCTAGATTGTAATTATGTGAATATTCTGAGGCATCGTCAATTTGCTATATCCATAAACTCGGAAGCCACACTTGCACAATTCTGTTAGTTTTGGAAGTTCACTTCATTGTGCAAGTGCGCTTATGACACTTAGAATATCAAATGTGCTACTGCTGGCAAAGGTCGGGACCCCTATTTTATAGCAAAGAGAAAAACCTCTCCACATTTTCACTCAGTTAACTTCCATGTAAACTACTACAGCACGTTGCAATTTGAGACGGGATTATGGATTTAATTTTATTTATGGAGAAGGTGATGATGAAGATGAGGAAAAATTGTGGGTTTCCCCCTGATGCAGAGTTAACACTTTTCGGTTGTAAAGAACAATAGTTTTGTTTAATTGTTAAGCCTTGTTAAATTGTGGAAGTGAACCAACACACATGTCATGCACTATTGGCATGGGAGTTAATATTTGGTGCTAAGCAATTTGAATAAAACAGTGTCCTTGATAGTCTGTGGTGCCTCCCGTATCCTGTCATTGTATTCATGCATAAAAGGATAGGGTCTGCCCTTTCCCATAAGTATATAATCACATTTTCCAAGTGCAGCCAAGGGGAGGGGAGGTATTACATGGGGATGGGGTAGGGAAAGGGGATTTTGAAAAATGCAAAATACAACATCAGGCACTGGCTTTAATCACATTGCAAATTATTAAGACATTAACCTATTACCGTACTCCATTAAAAAAAAATGCAGTCATCTCATTCAAGTACCAATAATTTAGAAAAGGGGGAAAGAGAGAGTCTTGAGCCCAGAAACTTGTTACCTGGTTTCCCATTAATGTGACATAGAATTTAAACATGAAAGGCATGAGCTGGTTATGGCCAGGCAAAATAGGGAGATTGTATTTTTCTTTAGGGTTCTATAAAATAAAATAGCTAGTACTGTTTCTTCAGTGGATGGCATAAGTTCACCTTCCTCATTTTAACCTTCACTCTGGGCTCCCAGTAATAGGGTAACCCAGAAATGATCTGGGAGGCCTGGCCTGCAGGCCACGCAAGGTCCTAGGAGCCAAACGCACAAGTGCCCCATCCTTCTGCTCAGCACAGTGTTCTGGGTGACTTGGTCCAGTTGTTGAGGTAGAAGTTGAAAGCATAGAGGGCCAGACAGCAGCTGGAGAAGTGAAAGCCAGTGGTCAAGGGAGAAACAGATGTGTTATGGATCAGAGTGGAACAAGGCCGTATAATGGCTTAAATCAAACATCATGTGAGCAGATGTGTGGTCATGCAGATGTCTCTTCGTTCTGCTTTCCCCTGCGCACTCCTGGCACATCTGCTCTGGAGAATCACCGAACCCTCTGGAGCAGATCTGGAGGGTGCGCAGTGGGGAAAGCAGAAAGAGTTCTGCCAACAGTTTCCATTTAGGGTGCTCCTGATTCTCATCCCAGAGAGGCTTTGCGGAGAAAAAGCAAGCGCCTCATACTCTGCCAGTCTATTTCTTGGCGTAAAGCATCTTCCAAGGCAGATTCTGCCCCAAGCCCAGGCCAGAAGTTGGGTGAATCAAAATAATCATTGTCCTGCAAGACTGCCTGGAACTGACATAATACCAGTTACTCTAGTTTCGAACCAAATTAGAAACTGCACAATAATTCTCCAAACCTGATCTAAATTCAGGTTCTTCCAAAGGGCTCTTATTACAGCCTCCTTCATTACCATTGGCTTTTGAACAGATGATACAACTTTAAAAACATAAAAGCTGCAACCTTTCATCATCAATACTGTACAGTCACAAACCGTATACCACAGCCAGCATGACACCTTTTGACTGATAGTGTGAAAAAAAGGATCGTTATGCACTATGAAAGCATGATGTTAAACAGTTAATTTAGGCTGAGAAATACCACCAAAATAAAAATTCACTTTGATCTTGCACTTAGAATTAAACATGTTGTATCACATGCTACCTCCAATCAGTGGCAGATATAAAGCTTTTCAGGAAAGATTCACATGTCTAAAAGGCAAGTTGAAAGATGGTTTAGATTTTATTATCCAGAAACCAGATTCCTTTGTTAATTTCAAATATTTCCTTTCCTTTCCTTCTTTTTTTAAAGACAGCACTATCAGTTATTTAGTTTTGTTATTAGGCCTGAGAAAACTTCTGCCGGATGTTTCTTCTCACAACTTAAAAATGGTAGGAGGGCATCCCAGTTGGACCTGAAAATGAATATTGGAAAGATCCCAGTTCAGAATGTCTCCCCTCTTTTTGGTGCCCTCCATTTTGATGCCCTTTGCCAATACACAATAGAAGAGTTTTTTGAGATGAGAAAGACGACAATTCATGTTAAAGAAAAAGGCTATATGCATTTTTTTCAAGGAGGGGTAAAAATGTCCAGGGCTACTCCTTCATACTGATGAAAAACAAATGTCACACAGGCATCATGATCCAGTCAATCACCTTGATCCTATCAAGGTGAGAACGGTGTGAAGATGAAGGTACCTTTGCACTTCCCCGCCCTGCAAGACTTAGATGGCCAGTTTTAGCAGATCATGGGCACAAGCGAGTTTCAGCAATGGATAGTTCTGTGGCTGCAGCACCTTGCACTGTGGACTTCCTCTGAAGGAGGAGAGTGCAAAAGTTGGCCTGAAACTCAACATTGAGAAAACAAAGATCATGGCATCCGGTCCTCTCACTTCCTGGCAAATAGATGGGGAAGAAATGGAGGAGTGACAGATTTTATTTTCCTGGGCTCCAAGATCACCGCAGACGGGGACTGCAGCCAAGAAATTAGAAGACGCTTGCTCCTGGGGAGGAAAGCTATGGCAAATCTAGACAGCATACTAAAAAGCAGAGACGTCACCCTGCCAACAGTATGGAGCTGGCCGTTTCTCAACATCAGCCCCGCCTCCTTGCAGATCTCCTCCTAGCTTAGGCTGAGAAACAAATCACAGTCCATTAAGCTTCTCCCCAAAGGTATTTTGCTGCTGTCATTTCTGCTGCAGG
This sequence comes from Varanus salvator macromaculatus, assembly GCA_023646645.1. Lineage (NCBI taxonomy): Eukaryota > Metazoa > Chordata > Lepidosauria > Squamata > Varanidae > Varanus > Varanus salvator. The sequence continues at coordinate 27,194,511 of JAIXND010000624.1, read as the reverse complement.
AGACTGCAGCTTCCCCCCGGAAATTCTCTTGCTCATGTGTCCCACAAGACATCCTCAGCTGGTTTCTTTACAGCTGCCTCCTTTGGCCAGTGTGGGTGGGTGGGTATGCACAGGTGAATCCCCATCTCTCACGTCACAATTTTCTGGGAGTCTGAGCAGCACCAGTTCCAGGTTTTGGGGGGTCCTCATGAAAGATGCATTCAAGGGGCCCATCTCCTTCCACGAGAGCAGTCTGGCGGTCCCTGGGAGAGCATCCCAGGGAAAAGGGGGTTTCCAAGGCCATCGAAAATGTGGCCACCTCAGGATGGGGACTCTCATCTCCCTCTCCCATTCCTTGTGGCTGCCACAGAAAGAGCTGCGTCAACTGGTCTCTGAGGTCACCACTACAGCCTTGGAGGGAGAGAAAAGGGGGCATTCCGGTCAGCAGAGAGGGGAGATGGGAGGTCAGGACAGCCTTCCCAGCTCTAGCCCAGCCCTGGGCCATGTGCCATCTCTCAGCAGGCTCAGACACCTTCCTAGAATATACTTTCACAAAAGGCAGATGGAGAGAGGAAAATTGCTTGTGGCTGACTGCAGCTCCACAAGGCACTGGATACTCAAAAGATGAGTGGTTTCCTTCGAAGGGAATCCATAGGATGGTGCTCTGAGCGTAGCTTCTCATTCTTACTGTGGCTGACTCATCCTCATTTTCCTCCTCACTGCTTCCACCTACTTGCATGAGAGCCTGTTGCCCTGAAGGCAGCGGGGCTTGCTGTTCCTCCCTCAAATCCCACTATCACCTGAGTCAGAGAAAACAGCTGAACATGTTGGCTGCCTTAGTGAAGAGAAGGAGCAAGTTCAGGGGCTCTTCTCAGGCCCTCACCTGGCCGAGTCGTGGGTCCTTGACAGGTGCTGGACCATGCCAGCCCTTGACACTGGCCCTGGGAGTTAGCCCTGGAAGAATGACCTCCAACATGCTGCAGCGGAAGAGGCACGGTGTCTCTCCTCTCACCTCCTTTTGCAGCACCGAAGCAAACAACAATAGGCAGTAAAGTTCCTTTATACAGCACTAAACTGTTAGTGTTGCAAACAGGAGGCTCTTTAAATGGGAACAAGGGAGTTCTTGAAAAGCATGCCCTGTGCAGAAATGTAGCTGTCCAGTCCACAGGAAGTGGCTGTTTATGGTTCCCTGTTGGGACCTTTGGAAGGGCATCATTGTGGCTGTAACCTCAGCTCAGGAGTGAAAGACAGACAGACAGACAGACAGACAGAGGATCAGAAACAAAAATCTAGCAAAATACAAAAACTGCATGAAACATATTAGAAATTTGCTTCAAGAAAAGAATGCTTCAGATTTGCTCAAAAGCATTTCAGCCTTCACTCCAGAAAAGTTTGGGTTTTTTTAAAGGTTGTTACTACTTCTGCTCTTTCTCAGATCTTTGATTTTCTCCAGTACGAGGCTCTTTACCAAAATAGGAGATGGAGGGTTATGTGAACAACATTGGAGGCGTCCTCACACCCTGCAGGGGGTCAACAGCAACAGGGAAGCAGATCCATCTTGTTTAAAAAACAAAACCCAGTGACATCAGATAACTGGTCTGTAAGTACTGTTGGACAGGCAAGAGAGATGTTTCCAATTCAAGCCATGTTCTTTGAAATCTACTGATCTGGTATGTTTTTTTCTGCAAAATCTGCTCAATGTTTGTGAGAATAACCAGAATAAAGAGCATGACTAAAGGGCAAGAGTTTGCATATGGAAGGAGCGATGGCAACATGAAACAAGGATTGCCACCTTTAACCCATCCAGTGCAGCTGTGCTTAATAGGCTTCAGTTTAAGAGGTGACATTTCCCCCTTCCCTGGATGTCTACACTGGAACCTAACATGAATAACAAAAATTGTAATAAAAAGAAAGGGGAATTCATACCTTCTCTTTCCCATCCGAAATGGAAGAGGCCCCAGTGTCAACGCACACACGGGCACACGCAAGCTTGTTAAGGTGCACAGTACAAGCTGCACAAACAAGGTAGCTGAAGGCAACCCAGCAGCCAGGAATGGGGACCGGCTGATAACATTCCTGCTGCCTGCAACTGCAAAACTTGGGAGCGGGTGTGATGCTCAGCACCTGGAGCGACCCAAGACATAGCTGGTGCCGTGTGTTTGGCTGGGTGGGTCACAAGAAGGCAAGTCCGCTACAGTCAGGATCCTACAGTGAGTACACTGCATTTCTGTTTCTAGTATTTATTTAAAACGTGCACCCAGACATGTCAATCAGCACAGTTTAAGCAAATCTTTTTAGGTGATTCATAAACAGACCAGAACAGATTTCAAAGAAAAGTCTCTTTGAAATTCTAAGGAAGTGGATATGTGCCCCATATTCCCCACCCTGCGCTTTTTCTGTGCGTCACTCACACAAACACAGCATGCTCAAGTGTCACCTCCTATATCATCATCCTCATCATAATCACCACCATCATCCTTTTAAGGGGAAAATGAGATCCTGATGTTTCTTTTTGGTCCTTGAAGTAAGAGAGGAAATGTATGACTGTCTCATGGTCCTTCCTCTGCTCTGAAGTGGCAGGGCGGCCTACTAGTCATGTTTTTCTTGTTTTATTCTTTTGTTTGCAAGGTAGCTGCAGCTGGGAGCAACCTGAGGCACTGGATTATTAAACAAAAAGATCATCCTTTTAATTTTAGCAGCACTATAATGGAAGCGGAAACCAATGGACAGGTTCCCTTTCCTGCAGCAGAGAGGAAGTGCTGACGACAAGATATATTTAGATGTGAACAGTGCGGCTAGTAAATAAATCAGTGCATTGATGTCCTTCAGATGATCTGACGATGTGGGATATGAGTAATAGCTTGGAGGGCTCTGGGTTTGCCATGTGCTCTGAGGCGTGCGCATGTGCGCCTTTTTCCTACCCATCCCCCAGTCCCCCATGGTTTGCCCTGAATGAAATGTGCAGCAACTTTTGCGATTTGCATGATTTTTCCCAATGGAGTTTTCATTTGGGAATGTGTTGGAATGGCCTGAGAGGAAGAAATCGGAACGAGGAAATTAATGCGAAAGAAGAAGGGGAGGAGGAAATAAGGAATGACCAACCTGCGGCCATGTGCATGATGGGAAGTTGTGCAGGATGCAACATTATAGAACTAAGGAAATATGGAGCAACATGCTACCCACACCTCCAGCTTTCATTTGACAGCTGCGAGTTGAGTGGCAGGATTGTTACAGCAGAAACCGGAGGTGTTCTTCTGTGGGATCTTCCCACGCAAGCCCTGCGGATGTGGAAATCAGGATAACGCAAACTCATCAAGGCCCTCCAGACTCTGCTTGGAAGCTCATTTTTTCCTGTGTCCGTAGCAACATGATGTTCTTCTTTTGCATTTTGCCAAATGTTCGAATCAGTTGTACACATTTTTGGCCATTGAGCAAAGTGCATTTCTGTACATCTTCCCTGTGTACACAATCTATGTACCCATTTTGAACCCCTTTCTTGTTCTCCATATTGTACATTTTGGAGCTTTGCAATGCAAACTTCAACCACGGCTTGTGTTCAGGTCCCCTTTTAGTTCTGGGAAGTGGACATTGGCTAAACTTCTGATTAAAATAGTATTGAGATGAATTTCTCTTACATTCCCAAAAAATTCCATTTTGATAAGAAATAAGCATAGAAGAATATAATTATGCAGTCATACAATATGTATGCTGTAAAGCAGATAATATTTGTATCTGAGTTTATAGAATCTGAATATTTTTGTGGATTTGGGAGGGAAGGCACTCCCAGTAGATCTTCTCCTTTGTCTGATCTAGCTGATTATCTGTACAGCTGACTACCAGTTTCTGGACCCCTAACTCAAGTCTCCCAGTTGCTTTAACGGAGTGCTCACCACAGTTGCCCATTTCCTAGCTCTTACGCTCTTCTTTCAGAATCCAACTAGTCTTAGCAATGTTTTGTTTCATTTTTTCCTCTCTGTGACTATTTTTGCCAGAATCACACCCAGCAAACTCAGCAAAGTCTGATGTTTCAGCAGGAACTGAACTGAATTTGCACAGCCAACTTGTGACTATACAATTTATACACAATCCCCAGCAGAGCTGCTCCACCACTCAATGCCGGTCCTGGTGGTCATAAACCCTTCCCATGTCTGTTCAGGATCTTTGTCTGAGCTAAAGTACATTGCTATTCTTCTTTGTAAGCTCTTGAAGGGCTTCCCAAGCCACTACAACTCTCAGCTTTATGAGGAGTTGCTACAGCACTGATGGCCATCATCTATGTATCCCAGGTTGGTGCATCTAGGGACTTATTATTTATTTATTTATTTATTTTTCAATTTATAGTCTGCCTTTTTTCTCAAAGGGCTCAAGGCAGCTTACATCATTCTCCTCCTCCATCTTATCCCCACAACAACACCCCTGTGAGGTAGGTTGGGCTGAGAGTCTATGACTGGCCCAGAGTCACCCAGTTGGCTCCATGGCTGAGTGGGGACCAGAACCCAGGTCGTCTGAGTCCCAGTCCCATGCTCTTAACCACTACACCACACTGGCTCTCACTACACTGACTTCTGGCTGCCCACTGTAAGACTAGAGAAGCAGTAGGCAGCATGGTGCCCATGGATGGCATGGTGCCCCAGGCACCTCTTATGGTGCCCACCAAGGTGCCCTACACCTCCCACTTGTTTTTTCCTTTCTTCCTGGCAGCGGTAGTGCCTCCCAAGCAGTGTGTTTGAGTTCAACCCCACCCCTGCCTTGTACTCAGTTTTTTCAGCGGGTTGCTGGTCTTCTGTGGCTGAGAGCCATTGTGGGGATGCCATTTGGCCCATTGACCAATGGTCCCATGAGCCAAAAAGTCTTCCTACAGGAGTAGACCCAGCTTTATTCTGACCCAACATGACAAATATACCAAACTGGGAATATGGAGTGATGCCAGTGAGAATTCATGCAAAAGTGCACCCTTATTTACTCAAAGTCCATATCTTCTGTAGCATCGCACCTGTTTTTAAAAAACTTAAAGCAGGTAAAATGCAAGACTCTGGGATATTTTATTTTTCTTCTGACTGTCAGAAGTTTCCTGAAAAAGCTCTGAAAAACAGCCATGAGCAGGCTGGCGTTTACTCCAGTCACTTGGGAAATATGAAAAGGAAACACAGTTCTTGAAGCTGGCACGGAAAGAGCATCCATTCAACTTGCACGATTCCCTCAGCCTTCATCTAATTATTGTAGGGCTGGAAAAGAGGTGACCGTGCAGCCCCTCACCACATTTGCCCATAGACTTTATTCTAGCAGATGACCAATAGGGAAGTCATAGATGTGCATATGCCAATTTATATGTACAGGCAAACATTCAGAGTAATTATTGTAATTTAAATAGAAATGCAACCTTAGCAAAATACAGAAAATTGTGACCAGTTGACTTCTTTGGTTATTCCATAGTTTACTGTCCAGGCCTCACAGTTAATGTGCACATTCAAGACTCCATCTTATCTTCTTATGGGTTCTGCTCCTTGAACTAGCCTCGTACAGAGCAGCTCTTCAAACAGATGGTACATTTTCTTCTGAGAAAGTACCGTATTCTCTCAGAAGAACTATACTGTAGGGCACATGGAATTCTTCTCCAATGTGGTACCTTCCAGATTTTCTGGACTCAAATCCGTTGGAAGCGCTCCAACGGAGCAAAGCTCAGGGAGCCAAGGTTCCATTTGGATGCCAGGAAGCACTTCCTGACAGTCACGAGGGTGTGGAATGAGCTTCCACAGGAGGTCATTGAGGCCCCATTGGTGTGGGTGTTGAAGGATAGGCTGGACATGGTGGGCATGTCATGAGCGGAGCTGACTTGTGCCGGAGGTCAGACTAGATGGCCCGGGAGACCCCTTCTGACTCGCTCTGTTTCTATGTTTCTATGTTTCCTACAAGCTAGGCTCTAGCAGTATGTGGACCAAGAACTACCAGAAGTACAGGCAGGATCTCGAAGAGGGAGAGGAACTAGAGATCAAATTGCCAACATATGCTGCATCATGGAGAAAGCTAGGGAGTTCCAGAAAAACATCTACTTCTGCTTCCTTGACTATGCTAAAGCCTTTGATTGTGTGGATCACAACAAATTGTGGCAAGTTCTTCAAGAGATGGGAGTATAGGTTTCTCATCTTATTTGTCTCTTGAGAAACCTATATGTGGGTCAAGAAGCAACAGTGAGAACTGGGCACGGAACCACTGATTGGTTCAAAATTGAGAAAGGAGTTTGGCAAGGCTGTATACTGTCACCCTGCCTATTTAACTTATATGCAGAGCACTTCATGAGAAAGGCAGGGCTAGATGAATCACCAGTTGGAATTAAAATTGCTTGGAGAAATATCAACAACCTCAGATATGCAGATGATACCACTCTAATGGCAGAAAGTGAAGAGGAACTAAAGAGCCTCTTGATGTGGGTGAAGGAGGAGAGTGCAAAAGTTAGCCTGAAGCTCAACATTAAGAAAACTAAGATCATGGCATCCAGTCCTCTCACTTCCTGGCAAATAGATGGGGGAAAATGGAAGTAGTGGCAGATTTTATTTTCCTGGGCTCCAAGATCACCGCAGATGGGGACTGCAGCCAAGAAATTAAAAGATGCTTGCTCCTGGGGAGGAAAGCTATGGCAAATCTAGACAGCATACTAAAAAGCAGAGACATCACCCTGCCAACAAAAGTGCGTATAGTCAAGGCTATGGTTTTCCCAGTTGCAATGTATGGCTGTGAAAGCTGGACCATAAGGAAGGCTGAGTGCCGAAGGATTGAGGCCTTTGAATTGTGCTGGAGGAGACTCCTGCGAGTCCCTTGGATCGCAAGACGATCAAACCGGTCAGTCCTAGAGGAGATCAACCCTGACTGCTCTTTAGAAGGCCAGATCCTGAAGATGAAACTCAAATACTTTGGCTACCTAATGAGAAGGAAGGACTCCCTGGAGAAGAGCCTAATGCTGGGAACAATAGAAGGCAAAAGAAGAAGGGGACGGCAGAGGATGAGGTGGCTGGATGAAGTCTCTGAGGCAGTGGGTGTGACCTTAAGTGGACTCTGGGGGATGGTGGAGGGCAGGGGGGCCTGGAGGAGTGTTGTCCATGGGGTCGCGATGGGTCAAACACGACATCGCGACCAACAACAACAACTCCAGGTATTCCTACCCATTGGACATGATAACTGGGCCAATGCTGAAGTCCAAAACGCTGGAGGAGCATCAGGTAGGAGAAACAGTTTTAATGGTTCAGCTTCCCCAGTTTAGCACAAAAGATCCCCAGAATCGAATACGGCAAGGTGATGAGAAGCAAAACAAACTGTGCCTTTAGTCATATTTATTTGGGGCTTTCATCAGCAGAAGTGAAAACATCTTACGGGAAAGCATTAATGCTGGTACTCAGGAACTATGTCCTGCAATTTAGGCCTGCAAAGCTCTTCCTGGTTTTCCTTTCCCCATCCCCTCTTATCCGCTTATCTAGTTAGCCAAATGCCCATGAATGGATATGCAGTGTTGCAACCCCCCAGCTTGACTCAGCTTGCTGTTTAGATCTGGTATTTCCAAGCATGCAAATACGAAATTGTGCAGAGAAGGCAAGGATTGGTCTGCTGATGATAATGCCACGATACTGAGTGAGCCCTTTCTGTACTGCTGCTCTGAGGACCACATGGAATGAAGGGGGCCACCTCCCAGCTGCCAGGTCTGGCGAACAGTCTTTATCTTCTGCCTCTGCCAGCATTCCCCACAGGAGCTCTCCTGCCCACACAGGTAAAATGGCTCCAGAGGAAGAGCGAGGCTCGTGCATTCACTAACCCCTGAAAATGTTATTGGTGTCTGCATAAAGCTTTCCATTTCTGTTTCAGCATTGTCTCTTTTTAAAATAGCATTTGTGTAGGGAGGGCCAAGGGTAGGATATGAAGGATTTTTAAATCATTTGCATATTGAGAGGGAATAAATAAATAAATAAATACCTCCCCCCTCCCCCCGCCCAGTTGTTTAGTTGCAAAGTAACCTGACCCTTCTGGCAAGATTACACAGAAGAACTGTGCAAGAAAAATCTTACTGTCCCTGATAACCATGATGGGGTGATCGTGGACCTCAAGCCAGACATCCTGGAATGTGAAGTCAAATGGGCCTTAGGAAGTCTGAGCAACAACAAAGCTAGTGGAGGTGACAGCATTCCAGGTGAGCTATTCAAAATCTTAAAAGACGATGCAGTAAAAGTGCTACACTCAATATGCCAGCAAACTTGGAAAACTCAACAGTGGCCACAGGATTGGAAAAGGTCAGTTTACATTCTGATCCCAATGAAGGGCAATGCCAAAGAATGTTCAAACTGCTGTAGTATTGCACTCATTTCGCATGTTAGCAAAATTGTGCTCAAACTCCTCCAAACTAGGCTTCAGCAACATGTGGACCAAAAACTACCAGAAGTACAAGTGGGGTTTCGAAGAGGCAGAGGAACTAGAGATCAAATTGCCAACATACGCTGGATCATGGCGAAAGCTAGGGAGTTCCAGAAAAACATCTGCTTCTGCTTTATTGATTATGCCTTTGCTTTTAAAGAAGAAATTAGGAAAAGGGCCTCTATCTATTTTGGACCAAACACAATTGATTCATGTTGGTTACGGGACCCTTCCTCATCTTACGTTACCCTAATGCCTTTACCAAAAAAATCCCTTTAGACAAGGGCATATCGTTTTGAAAAACTTTTTTACACGCTAGCATGAGGTGCAATTTGTGAGTAAGAAAAGTGGACCCTTCTAAGGAGGTTCGAGTCCTTGGCAGTCGGTGTTGCGAAGAGCCTATCTCTGCATTTCAGTCTGTTCCAACGGGCTTCCTGTCACCAAACACCATTAGGTATCAGCAGGAAATTGCACATTTATGAGTGATTTACTTCTAAACAAACACGGCTACCCAAACAATAAGTTATTGAATTGGCCTCTTAGCTTTTTAAAATATTCCAGTGAAAGATCGTAACAGCTGTCTCAGCCGATAACTACAGCTTTGGATAAGAATATTGTTGACTGGAGGTATTAGTCAATTGTTTCATTAAAGTCAAGCGGCATCTTTTAGATGCGGAGGGAGGAGGAATAAAAGAAATAGCCTATGGAGGGTTGCCTATCAGTTTCTTTAACACAATATATTTTCTGAGCTACAGAATTAGTCCTTTGGGTGGGAGCTTTATGATTAAAGATCTGTTCCAAAGGTCATATCAAGATTTTCTTTTGAAATGCGAATTCATTCAGTGCTGGTGTGGGAGAGGCAAGGAAAGGGGGAGCCTGAGAAGCAAAAAACTTAAAAGCATTTATAAACAACTTCATACAAAGAGCAATGTGACTGGAAAGCAACAGGGAAAGAGGCAAAATAATAATCGGAAATAGTTCTCAATGGCTAAGAATTGCATGCAGTGACTTAGGGCGTCATATTTTTAGAGTGAGTTCTGATTTTGGAATATAAGAGATGGTTGAGAGAATTGAATGGATTTGGTTCGACGGATCGTGCAGGAGCAATTCAAACTTCCCTGTGACTTGGCAGAGGATGCTAGAGGGGCAGAACTGCTTGCACTCAGTAGCGCCCAAGGAAGCAAGGCGCAAGCAGGCAGGTATTCATTTCTGTCCACCCAAATCTGAAAACTCAGGCAGCATAACAGTTCTGTAAACCAAACCGAATTCCATCACCATGAAATGTTATTAAATTACTCCCTCCTTGCCAGCCTCCATATGCAGCAGTTGTGCTGGAAGTTCTGAAAATATTGGACAGAGTTTGCTAAAGTTATTTGTCTTCTATTTCACCTGCAGATCCTCTGGTTTCTCTCTCCCTCTTTAAGTTAGGTTTTACAAAAGTTATGGTGAAAATTGAGCAATCAAGGGCAATCATGCAATTAATCTGATCAATGCACAGGAGGTCACCAGCAAATGGAAATATTTTTCTCCTTTCAGTGGTAGGTTGATTCACTTAAGAGTATGAAGTGCTTTAATTGTGCTTACATTAAGCTTTGGTCTACTCTACACAAACAGCCCCCCTCATGGAAAATCCCATTCTTGAAGTGCTGGTGCCGACCTTCCTACACAGCCTGGAGCCAGAGCATCAAAATCGGGATAGGCAAACAAGCTTGAAGACTCCCCCCAAATCTTTCTCCAGCTTTGATTGCACTCTGGATCAAAGAAGAATTACCTGCATCCCTGGCTTCTTATTTTCCCTCTATTGAGTTGTAACCAATGCTAATCTAACTTAAATCCCATTCATTTCAATGAGTCTACTCTAAGTAGAGAGAACAAGATACAATCCATCATGGAGTGATATTCAGGAATAAGAAATTAAGATGATACAGGTGCAAAATATGATCTAGGTGAAGCCTATTCTTCATGGCTCCTTCTGTATACAAGCTGGGGAAGTCTATGTTCTGTGGGTTGGCTTAGAAAAATGCCCAAATTCCATTTTCCCCCCAGAAGAACATGGACAATGCCAAAGCAAATCTGAGGGAAGTTACAGGACTCTCACTCATTTTTTAAATATGTCTTCCTACGGGGCAGGGATTCCTTGGGCTACAACAGTCATCTCTGGATTTGGCTCCCTTTCCATTGTTGGGCTTCTTCTCATGCTCAGCTCAGAGTTAGGAAGTGAGCTGAGCTGAGAGGTGGTAAGGAATATTCACAGAACTCTGGTTGTGCAACGGGTGTGTTTCTTCCACAGCACAAGTAGCATTAGGCCCACCAGTTCAGTTTGTGGCAGGCACCTTCCTAACTACTTGGCCTCATGGCCACGAGGAGGCTGGAGTCCAGGGAGCCAGGCTGAGGAAATCCAGCGCATTCCCACCCCCATGGTGGATTCCTCACATACCCCTAGGCGTTCCTACATACACTCTGATTCCAACGAAGCTTTACAACATGGTTACTGTATGTCTAGACAGGGTCTTAATCATATTTTATGGTTTCAGGAAGATAGAATAAAAAGGACAGAGTAACAGGACTTTTTCAGTGGCATTGGTTTTTTATTTTGAAATAATTAATAGTTTTTATCATTAGAATCATAACAACAACATTTCCTGTGATGTTTTTACTGTTTTGAGTCATGAATAATTCAAAAGTTTTCTTTCTTGCTTGCTTTTTTGCGCTCTCTCTCTCTCTCTCTCTCTCTCTCTCTCTCTCTCTCTCTCTCGTTAAAATAATGAGGTATACAAGAAAAATGTTGGCATAAACCTAAGGCTTGAAAACAACCCCAAAGAGATACATCATCAGAAATGCTCCTAGGGTTTAGACTTCAGGAAATCTCTGAGAAAAACAAGCTTTGTAACTGGGAGGTAGTCACACTTACTCCCTAAACCTTACACAAATATAATATTAAATGGATAACTTCAGGAGAAATATACCCCTAGAAGCCCTTGGACACCATATTGAGATGTACCTTTCCAGTTACATGCAGCAGCTTCTTGCAGTTGCTATAGAACATGGTGTTACTGTCAGCTGTCTATTATAAAGTTTATTAAGAATGCCAATCGGTGTGGAAAAGTGTCTGTTATTCAACAAAATTAATAGGGTGCACAATTGTTACACAGTTTTTATATCACTTATCCCTGGAATGACCCTGTTGGTACCATTTCAGTTTTCCAAGGAGTGCAATCCACATTACTATCACAATATAGTCACAAATACAAGTAATAATAAATGCTGTGTGAATTATTCATGTGGAAGGATCCAAGTAACTACCTGTGCCCTTTTCTAGGTATTCCATTCCATTCTTCCCTTCCAGGTTTCCATTTCCACGCCCCAAATGGCAAGTCAACTTTCATGGCCCCTAAGCGTGGTTGTTGTTGAGGGTTTTTTCCATTGAGGGGTTGCCTCCTTTGGGTTTTGTTGTGCCACGTACAAATTAAAGGTGTTTCAGTTCAAAACCCTTAGTGGTTGAATTAATAACTGCTCAAGGAGATTTGGTGGGCAATTTATAAAGATTCATGGCTCAGCTGTATAGTGTTTATTTAGCTGTCTTGCTCTACTGAAGTCTAGGGTGTTTTCTCACAAAAAGTTGATGCTCAACAGGAAAGATTTAAGCAAACACGTATGCATAACCCTCCATGTAAAGATCTGCATCAGAGCTGATCAGTTTTAACAAATCAGCAAAGTTAAATTTTCTTGCAGGTTATCTAACAGTGTCAATGTGATAGCAGATCTAATGATTAACAACACATCCCTTTGCATACTGAACGGCATTCTGGCCTGTGACACTTGCAAGTTAACTGCCTGTTAAATGGAGTCATCTCTGAATTTTAGATATGAGTAAAGGCAACTGGATCTCACAGGCTTTGTTTCCGGAGTTATGCCGCTTCCCCTTTCCGAGCATGGAAGTTCTTTGTAACCAGAAACCTTGACTTTTATGAAGTTCTTTTATTACATGGAAGTTTAAGTGAGCTGTCTTCAGTTTTCCTCTTTCTAGACAAGGTCATTTTTCAAAAGGGTTTAACAGTGGATCGTCGTCATAATGTGGGTCACAAGCATCTAAGCTGCAGAAAAGATTAAGAAAATAAGATGCGACCCCAGCAAGAGAAGTGTTTTTGAACGACAAGTAGCATTCTTGATGACTTGTCCGCGTTCTGGATTGTTAATATTACAGAAGCTCTGCCTGCAATGAATTATATCTAGAAGGGGAGTATTTAACTGGCTTCATTGGCAGACCTATCAACTGCAACATCCACACCGGAGCGCTTCTCCTTGGAGTCACGGTGCAGTTAAGCCGCTTGGGCCGGGTGAGATGAGCTCACAGCACAACAAGGCTGCACAGGCAGGAGCTTTGGCAACACTGTCCCTGTCTGCCTGCCAGGCAAGAAGTGGTAACCAAAATGGATAGGGGCCAGTAGTGGCAACGCTGGCACCAGGGCTGGCACCAGGGCTTTGAGGGCCTTTGGCAGACGTCCTTAGTCCTGGCTGCCCTCAGCGAGGGCACCTTTTCATCAGCATTGTCTCCAACTGCTCTTGCTCCTCATCCTCTCTCCCAGTTTTGCTGCTCCTTGTTTGCTTGGGAAGCAGCCAGCCAATGAGCAAGGTAGCCATGGCCTCCCCTCCTCTTCCTTCTCTTAAGCACCATCTTTTGGGCAGGAGCCAGAGGCAGGTGGGCAAGTAGGTTGTAATGGAAAAGAGGAAGAGCAACCCTGGGGGCATCTTACCAATAGGTCTCTGCTGGGTTTGGGACCCTTGGCAGTTGCCCAAGCATGTCTACCCTAACACCACCACTGAATCATAGACTTACTTAAGGGAGATTTTCTGCAGGGGCCTCCAAAAGCTGGAGCTGGCACTGCAATGGGATTTCTCTTGAGTCCAAAGTTCCATTCTTCTGACACCTTCCATGGGATAGATATAGATACAGATATGGACTTCTGCCTTGGCAGCTGGTTGAACCACAGAATCAACCTATTCAAGCACTCTTCAACACTTGAAGTGCTGTCACAAAGAAGGAGGCCAGGGTCTCTTCTTATTCATCCCAGAGTGTAGGGCATGGATTAATGGGCCCAAGTTACAAGAAGGCAGTTTCTGGTAGATATCAGGAAAAACTTCCTGACTGTTAGAGCAGTACAGCAATGGAACCCATGACCTAGGGAGCTTGTGGGCTCCCCCACACCAGAGGCATTCAAGATGCAACTGGGCAGCCATCTGAGAGCAGATGGTTGGATCCAGTGGCCTGCAAGGGCTGCTCTTCTTTCTTCTCTGCAGCAGAAGCAATAATGCCACAGGCTATCAGGACATAGGGGTCGGAGGGAGGTAATTGGGTTTGCCGATCTTGAAACATACCATATCTTAGCCCAGTGCAGCTGACTCTCAACAGAGCAATAAACAATGTTTTCTTGAAGTAATTTGCAGACCGAGGAATGCCAGAGTTCATGAATGAACCAGAGCCTGCTTCCCAGAGAACTTGCTGGCAGTCGGCACACGTGCCTTTGCTACAGTTGTAGTACATTAGAATTGGAAATAGGATGTTGTTAGCAACTCTTTGCATGGGGTGGAATTTGAATCAACCGCTGTAACTGAATGGCGACAACCGCGCAACATGGAAAGGGCAGCTGCTGGCTCGCTCGAGATGCATCTTTTCCACAGTCATTAATTCAATCAATAATTAACCTGCCTCTTTGCCGGGCATGTTATCATAGCAATTCAAGTAGAAAAAGTGCTGTCTACCTGAATAATTTCTTAAAGAATGTCTTTAGGGTGCAGCAAGCCAAGTTGCAGTTTGGATGCTACCATGAAGCTTGGTCCATCGAAGCCTTGTCTACACGAACAGCAAAGTCAAAAGCTGTGTTGCATCTGGGTGACCAAAAGGGCCTGTAGATGACAACTTCCTTGTGATGCACTTCCCACAAGCAAGAAGGAGACCTTCTTTTCCAAGTCTCTAGCTTCCAATTCCACCATGGCAGAGAAGCTCTTGATGGCCATGTTCCAGTGGTGGGCAGAAGGCAAGAAGGAACAGGGCCAAAAGAAACATAGAAACAGAGCGAGTCAGAAGGGGTCTCCTGGGTCATCTAGTCTGACCCCCAGCTCCAGCCAGCTCCAGCCAGCTCCGCTCACGACATGCCCACCATGTGCATGTCTAGCCTGCCTTTGAACACCCTCACTGATGCGGCCTCAACCACATGTGTAAAACATGGATGTTGTTATTGTTACTGTTACTGGTACATTACATTTATAACCATTTATATACATTACATTTATATGCATTTATACCCATTTATATAGATCAATTCAAGCTAGAACTTTCCCTAGAAGCAAAAATGACAAGACTGAGGCTGTCCTACTTTGGACTCATCATGAGAAGGTGAGATTCCCTGGAGAAGACCATCGTTCTCGGGAAAGTAGAAGGCAGAAGAAGAAAAGGAAGACCAACTAGGAGATGGATTGACTCCATGGATTGGCTCCAAAGGACTTAGAAAAGCTAAAGGGGGCATAAAGGAGAAGACTCAAAAGGGTTGCCTTAAGTTGGAGATCACTTGACAACGCATAACAGCAACATTTATATTCCACCTGTCTTGAGAGGCACTCAGGGCCATTTGGAAGGTCTGTGTAGGTCTGGAAATAGAAAATACACCTGTTTATGTTAGTTCAAAGTGCTTACAGACAGTAACAGCCTTAAAAGGGGCATTTCAACTTTTTAGAATGGGGAAGAAAATGGTGCAAAAGCTGAGAAAATCCCACACGAACGATCCCAAACAACTGGTGCCTGAGGGAAAGGTTGGGAGCATGTGAAGAGGGCTTGGCTATCTCAAGAATCCCAGGGGACCAGAGTTTCCTCCAGACCTTACGCCCTAGGAAGGTTTTGCCAGACTTGCTTTCCTCTGCTCTCCGTGAAACCTCACTAATTTCAACATGTTACAACTTGCCATCCCCCCTCAGCAGTTTTATTATCCATTATTTATTTATGTGTTATGTTTTTATTCTGCCTTTCCTCTAAGGAGCTGCAGGCAATGTAAATTATTCTCCCCTGCTCCCCCCCCCTCCACTTTTATTTTTACAGCAACCTTGGGAGGCATATTCGGCTGAGGGAGGGAGGGAGGGAGGGAGAGCGTCCCCGTGATGGGCTCTTGCTCACCCACTGAGTTTCATGGCTGAGAGTGAATTTGAATCCAGGTTTTCCTAGTCTCTGCTCATTTTAGGTACCTCTTAACTTGTACACCATGTTGGCTCTCAGTTCAGATGCTCCTCATTTATATGGTTAAATGAGTTGCGAGCTGAGGTTCCACTTTCAGGTAATCACCAGCCACAGACCTTTTTCTTGCAAAGCTTTCTTTATTGTTCCCTAGTACAAGCCACCCAGAATGGATCTCTGAGCATGCACAAAGAAGTTTGTTGAACCCAACATGGAGTTTACCTCCAGGAACTCGCCTTATGAGCATGCCTGGGCCCCTTTCCCTTGGGAGGGGCTTTCTGAAGGCAACGCCACCTCCTCTCCATGTGCTGCTGATTCAGTGGAGCTGCCTGTCCCTGCTGTTACCTTGCCATGGGGTCAAGAATGGGGAGGGGGCTGGTCTGTGCCTGAGAATTCCTCATCCTCAGAGACCCCTCCCACTGGGGGTACATCTTGGTCATTCCCAGGGACCGCCTGGCTTAGTGAAGCACCTGGCCTGCAGGTGATCACTTCTGACCTGGCCCATCCTCCACAACCCCACTGCAAATCGGTTTCACGTCCCATTCTGGATATTCTGGAATGCAGACAGCAGCCCATGGGGACAATCACCCAAGGCAGCCAAGCTTCTCGCTCCCAACAAAAGGCCTAGTCGGCTTCTGTGTGAACGGCCTGCTGGGCCAGAAGGATCTCTGTTGACCCAGCTGGGCTTTTCTTATGTCCTCAAAGGGAAGCATGAGGCTTCTCATCAACCGCAAAGATCTCTCGGTTCAAATAACTGGCTCCTTTTCCTTCCCCAAAGCTTCTGGTTCCCTTAGCATGAGAACTCATGCACGAACTGGGCACCCCGCCTATGGACATACCTCTTGGCAATGATCTGGCTGCTCGGCCACTGTGCTCTTTTAGGAGCCAGGTAATGCTGCTGGAGGAGACTCCTGCGAGTCCCCTGGACCGCAAGGCGATCAAGCTGGTCAGTCCTAGAGGAGATCAACCCTGACTGCTCTTTAGAAGGCCAGATCCTGAAGATGAAACTCAACTACTTTGGCCACCTAATGAGAAGGAAGGACTCCCTGGAGAAGAGCCTAATGCTGGGAACACTAGATGGCAAAAGAGGAAGGGGGCGGCAGAGGGTGAGGTGGCTGGATGGAGTCACTGAGGTGGTTGGTGTGAGTTTGTGTGGACTCCGGGGGATGGTGGAGGACAGGAAGAGGAATGTTGTCCATGGGGTCGCAATAGGTCAGACACGACTTCGCGACTAGCAACAAGCAACAATGCTGCACTTCCTTGTGTAAGTCTTGGGGGTATGAACCAGGGTTCAACAGTGCCTGTCATTAGTGCTGATGCTTTCACTGCATTTCATTCTTGAAATACTTTGAAGAATGCAAAACCAGAGTAGAGCCATGAATGCATATACAGAAAAAAGGGGGGGACATAACTACCAAGACAAGATGCACACACAAAAAACCTATCGATCAGCGATACATTGAACTGGTCTTGACAGTATTACCCATAATATACACATATGCGCATGCTCATACACAGGCACACAAAGATTCAAAGTTCCTGTTTGTTGTTATATGCCATCAGGTCATCTCTGACTTATGGCAACCCTCCAAAGGACTGCCCCCAAAGAATTCTGTCCCTCAAACCTTGCTCAGCTCTTGTAAACTCAAAGATGTGGCTTCCTTGTGGAGTTGATCATCTCCTAGTTAGCCTTCCTTTTCTTCTTCTGCCTTCGATTTTCCCAGGCATGATTGTCTTCTCCAGAGAGTCTTGCCTTCTCATGCCAGGTCCAAAATACAACAACCTCATTTTCGTCATTGTTGCTTCCAGGGAAAAGTCTGGCTTGATTTGATCATCACTTGTTCATATGTCTGTCAGTCCAGGGTGCTTCCAAAGTTCTTCTCCAGCCCCATGTTTTTAATGTTCTTCCCATCACCATGTTCTTTCCCAGCACCATGTTCTTTAATGTTCTTCCCATCACCAAGTGACAGCTTTCATCACTGCCCAGCTTTCACACCTATAGGACTTCCAAGGTGTTTCTATGCCTTATTATGCTATATCTATGTAGTTGACCATGATGGGGGTCTTTGCAAGGAAGACTGGGATACAGAATGGCTGGTTGCTTGCTTGCTTGAATGCTATGTGATTATTGCTTCCATATTGCCATTCTCTTCCAAATGCATGGAAGGTCTGTGGGGATGTGTGGCGCCAGCTCTGCAACTCCTTGATACCACAGACGCGTGTGCATGCAGATGAAAGTTCCAAGCCGATGCCTGACTGGTCAAATCAGAAGGGGACTGCCCCGTGGGAATTTTTGGATTCAAACTTGACCGAATCATCAGCATCCTCAGAACTTATCCACATAGGATTTTGCATGCAGAGCCGTCCCCAGCACATAACATCCTCTTGGAAGAGCGGTTTCATTCCATGCAGCATCATTCTAAGGACTGAATGGGTGCCCAGAAGAACCGGCCACTTGGAGAATCCCTGTCATTTCATCACTTGCAATGAAAACAAAACTAAGTTCAACAATATCATGGAAGAAAAAGGTGTTTCTGCCACTGTACACTTGAAAATAGTTTTTGTCCCTGTGAAAGTACTCACCCCTGCCTGAGTTTTCACGCACGTTTGAATTTTTCCCACTGTTCTTCGTGGAAAAGTTAGGGTCAGTCCCAGTGAGGACAAACATGGCCGTCTGAGAAAAGTCTGGAAGAACTCTCATCGCTTTCAGTCCAATCCTATGCAGGGTTAAGTTCTGACGATGCTAGTGCTGATTCAGCAAGTTTGGATCAGAAAGTGTTGTGTAGTGTTGAGTGGAATGGAAGCAAAGTGCAGAAGAAAACTCCCATCCGCTTCCTGGAACAGTTTTGTCTCTTGGAAAAATGGGTCCTTTTAAACATTACCAATATGGCCCTGGACACAGGAGGAGAAATGCATTCATGTCTGTTCAGCCCTTTAATTAATTAATTTATTTATTAATTAAAATATTTATAGGCCGCCCCATCGCACTGAAGCCTTGGGGCAGCTTACAACAAGATTAAAATACAAAAATGAAATAAACAATATTAACGTATCCCTCCCCCTCCCCATTGCCCTTGGTGCATCTCGGCAAACAAAATAAAATAAACCATAACTTAAACCCTAAAAACCCCATAAATAATAAACCCAATAAATAAATCAAACCAACCACCAAAACAACAATAATTCATCATAAACATATAAACAAATCAATCAATCCAAACCAACACTAACAATTAAAATAAGACTTAAATAAAAAGGTCTTCGCCTGGCGCTGAAAAGCATATAATGAAGGTGGGCAGGGGAGGCCAAATAGGTGGCAAAATCAATGTGCATCTTGGTCATTTTAGCTGTGAAGCTGTGGGGAAATCCAGTTTATCCCATATCTTAGGTAAGTCCCACAGCCTCTCTTTTTTGTCACCATGAAGCTGGAAGCTCTGTCCGGATGAAACCCTTTAAATGAAAACTCAGGGACCGGGTGGGGGAAAGAAAATACAGACATTTATGAGAAATGGTAAGGGAGAAGACAGAAATATTCAAGACCTTGCTGAAATAATCAAACCTTTTAAAACTTTTTCAAACCTTTTAAAACTGCTGTACTGTGGTCCTGACATTGCTGTTGATGGGTGCTGTTTTCTCCCACAATGCCCACATAAACGTATGATGTAATACTGCTCCAGGAGCATTGTTGGGAAAAAATGGTGACCCCCCCCCCCACTGATGGCTTTCTCCCCTATTTCTTGCTGTGTGTGTGGGTGGTGATTTTTCCCAACATTCCCCTAAAACGATGCTACATTGTGATTTCTTTTTACATTTCAGAGCGTTTTTTCTAAAAACAAAGAAATCCCAAATCCATGATAACATTAAATAATTTAAAACACAATAAACCCAATCATTAAAGCGCTAATCTTAAAGCAATACAATAAAACCAATCATTAAACCAGCAAAAACAAAAATATCTCATTAAAATAACCAGGGGAAGCTGTCAGTACAAGCAATCAGAGGGATGCCTGTGCAAATAAGTGTTGCTGGAGGAAGCACTCCACCCTTGCAGCCTTCCAGATCTCACTGTGGAGATCATTCCATATTTTGGGTGCCACAGCGGAGAAGGCCCTTCTCTGCACCACAGCCAAACAAACCTCACTAGGCTGCAGTATGGTGAGCAAACCTTCTCCTCAGCAAGTAACATAGAAACATAGAAACAGAGCGAGTCAGAAGGGGCCTCCTGGGCCATCTAGTCTGACCTCCGGCACCAGCCGGCTCCGCTCATGACATGCCCACCATGTGAAACCAGGGCAGTCAACAAGGGAGAAGGCAGCCTCATCCTGAGCTGTTTGGAACTGTATAATCCACAATGAGACCTTGAATTTGGCATGTGAGCTAATGGGAAGCCGACAAGAGTTGCTGTGGGGCTGCTAATACATGTTGCTACCGCTTGCAGAGGCCAAGCAACAGCTAGAAGGGAGTCCCTGTTGTCACCAGGAAATCCCCTTGTTTACTGAACATTTCTCAATTTTCTCATGCTTAGTCTTAGAGCACCGAATAACAGCAAACTTTGACTGCCTACACATGGGGCTGCAAGACTGAGCACACTGTGTGTACTTTCGCCTCAGCATCTTGTGTCTGTTTATTTGTTTTAACACTGTGATGGTCTTTGCTGAAAGTGTACTTTCCCAGGATCCCTACCTGAATACCGGCCTGATGTTTCGACATGAAGCACTTCAGGAAAAAAATCACGTGCTTGCAATTGACCTGCATGGACATGGAATTAGCTCACTGTTTTGTCACCAAGGTGAGATACCCCACTTTAGTCGAGTGGCTTGAGATCAGCCAAGAGCCCTTCTTTGCATTTTCTCCATAGCTAGAATTAAACTCACACACATTCTGAAAAACAATCTACGTCTTATTTCACATTTAAACGTGGAAGGAGACAGCAGGGACAGTGCAGTCCTCTAGTACTCCTTGGTGAATTCTGAAGACTGGGGAGGGTTTCTGGCTCCCAGTGGTCTAAAACTGCGGAATAACATTCCATGCCACAACTCAGCCTGTGGAAACCACTGGTTTTTCTGCCTCAGTGTTCCTCATTTGTAAAAGAGGAGAACAAATTGGTACCCCTTGATCAGGTCTTTGTGCAGCTTTGCTGACCAGGTGACATATAGGTACGTGGGGGGGGGGTGTCACACGGAGGTGGGTAGAGACCTGTTCTCCCCTGCAGAGGAGGGCAGGACACACTCCAACTGAGCTAAGCTCAAGGAGCCACGGTTCAATTTGGATGCCAGGAAGCACTTCCTGACAGTCAGGACCCCGAGGGTGTGGAATGAGAGGTCGCTGAGGCCCCATCGGTGCGGGTGTTCAAAGATAGGCTGGACATGCGCATGGTGGGCATGTCATGAGCAGAGCTGGCTGGAGCCAGGGGTCAGACTAGATGGCCCGGGAGACCCATTCTGACTCTCTCAGTTTCTATGTTTCTATCTTTTATATAAAGATCTGCAATAGACATTAATTCTTGCATCTGCCATAACTCGCATCCAGGTTTTTCACAAACGCTATTTTGCATTTCACCACCCTACAACCAATATTTTGTGTCTGGATGTGTTGGGTAGATCTTGAAACTCTCATAAAGAAAGAAACTCTGGAGTGATCCTGCAAGCCAAAAATCTACCCATCTCTGTTTTTTGTCTGTGTTTTGACTTATAGGCGCCCATATGGGGAGGCCGTATGGTTATGATGCATTTTCTGTGGGGAAAAAGGAGTTCTGTTCCTCACACTGAAACATGTTCTCCAAGTATTTGCCATTATGATTGTTATTTTAATGGCAGCTAACAGTTCCCTATTACAAGGCCCGGAAGAATGCTAAGTCTGGGATGTTATATTCAGGGAGACAGGACTTCACTACTCGCTGGGCCTCTCACCCACAGCAGCTTTTATTCTAAGCTTTGCAGGCCAGAATCCTGGTGCTCCATGACGCTGAACCCGCTTTGGGGAGGGAGTCTGGCTTGTCTAGAGCTCAGAAGAAAAGCTACAAAGACGATCGAGTTGTACCAACCCTGCATTATGAGGACAGAAAACAGTGGAGAGGCCACCAATACAGTTGCTTCTGCTGCCCCTTCCACCACCACCACCACCACCATCATCCAGAACAGCAGCAAAAGAGACAGACATGCTGCTAGACAATGAAAGAAGTTCTTAAACTGTGTGGTCCTGCCTCCCGCACGGCTGGTGCTCATAAGGCTTCAAACCAAAGGCTTCAGAGCATCCAGGGACAGGGGTGGGACATGGAGGTGGCTGTGTCTGTCACATGTCTCACAACTCACATTTTCTCTACAGGGCCATTGTTTGGCTAAGCTCAACACTGGGAAAGGGGAGGGCAGGAAGCTGGGGTGCTGACTAGAATTGGCCTAATTCCACAGCCCGAGCTGCCTTGCCACCCGGCACAGCCCTTTCCTCACCTTCCAAGCCAAGTTGTGACCTGGGGTTCTTCCCATGCTGCGAGGGGACAGGTTAGGGGCTTTGCCTTCCGAATTCCAGCTGCCAGAGTCTAAGATGATGGCACCGGGACTCCAAAGTATCCCATGGCCTTCCAGAGGTTGTTGGGAGGCCATGGGATTGTGTCCCAAAAAACATTGTAAAAGACATTTTCAGACACTGAAAATTTCTCTCAACATGCATTTTGTTGGACTCGCCACCAGTTCAAATCTCAGCTTCTTCCCCTGGGAGGGACCCCAAGGGAGCAGGAAGGAAATGCATCATTTGAATGCATGCCCATAAGCTCCGAAGTGCCACGGACTGTACAATCAGCCATTTCACACGCTAACAGCAGATTGAGGTTTATTCTTGCATTGTTGATAACGTACTACAGGACAATTATGTTTTACTTTTTTAAAAGTATATTTTTAACCAAAGGAACAAACACCCTCCATGCTTTTTAATCAATTCAAGGCAAACTATTGTAAAGAAAATCAAGATAGTGCACAGGAAATGGAGAAGCAATAGGAATTTTGCTTATGTGTGTTCATGGGCATACAAGAGAAGTGAGAAGGGTGGTGGGGAGAGAGAGAGAGAGAGAGAGAGAGAGAGAGAGAGAGAGAGAGAGAG
>JAIXND010000624.1:27149674-27171814 GCA_023646645.1 Varanus salvator macromaculatus | reverse complement strand
GAGAGAGAGAGAGAGAGAGAGAGAGAGAGAGAGAGAGAGAGAGAGAGAGAGAGAGAGAGAGGGGACCGAGACAGGTAGGGCCAGCCGTACCTTTATGAAAAGTGAAGTTGCATGGCTTCAGGTGGCTGTTCTTATTTGGCACGTCATTTAGTTATTTAATTTTGTATTGTGCTTTTATCATCCAGGAGGGGGAGAAATGCTTGTAGGGTTTTCTGATCCCAGTGCCAAACCAACTTTTAGAGGAATCCTATGGCTCCTAGACAGCGTGGGAGTGGAGGCAGAGGATTCTTCAGATTCCCTGATCTGAGGTCAGAAACAGGCCTCCAAGGTCAGAGCTGGAATCAGCACTTGGCTCCTCTTTTCCTCCCAAGGAGCGTGCATGGAAAGAACTGTTCCAACTGCCTTTTCAAGGTGGGAAGATCAACCCCGGAGAGGGGAAACAGGGGCATTCTGGGGAGACTGGGGCACTCCAGGCTCCTTTTCTCCCTGTCCAATGTGCCAGGGATGACACCCCTTCTCCCACTCCACAGAGGAGGGTCGTGATCCCCCAGTGCGTTGGACCAAAACTTCAATCATGCCATGGGAGATGGTTTTCCAGAGAAAAGCAACTTTGAGACGGGATATTTTCAGCTAGAGATAGAAGAAACAATATTTGAGCTAGCCAAACTCCTCTAAACTTTACTCCAAAGTTTGGTTTGACTCCATCTCATTTTTGTTTCCCTGACACATTTTTAGGTTTGTTCAAACAGCAACAGTGTGCATTTTTAAAAAAGAAAAAAACATTTTTTCAAATGCGTTTGGAAGGTCATGGACGTGCAAACATTTTATGAATAAAGATGCACTCCCATGCAGCCTCAAACAACGGGTTTGCAAGTCTGGGTGATTTGCAAACTGAAAGAAGGTTGTCCTATGACCTCCTTCCGGGAAAGACGTGGCAGGAAGGAGAGGTGCTTTCCACTGCTTTTCTGCGGCAAGCTTTTCTTCCATTTACCTCTTCCCCACACGCTACAGCAGTTACCACAGAAAAGCAGCAGCTTAACTGCCCCCATCCAGTGCTCCTCCGCTGAAAACTGCCCCTTGCGAAGTTGCTTCCTGCAAGGTGCATTCATTCTGGGCGCATAAATGCATCTGTATGCGCTTCCAGGGCCATTGCCGGGCCCTGAAATCAATCCCTTTTCTCTGGTCCACACAGAAACCAAAATGACAGCTCACGAAAAATGAATTACCTCCCTCACACCTAGCAATCAAAACAAATCAAACAGAAGATCCTCTCGTGTAGCTAAGAGAAGAGCTTCTAGCCTCGCCCATTTGGACAAGCATTTTTGGTTGGTGGCAACTGGGCAGGAATTGAGGGAAAGGAGCCTTCCTCATCTCCTTCAGGAGTCCGGCAGCTGCTGCGAGTCCACACGAGCTGTTCCTTTGCAGTTTGGCCACTGACTAGCTTCCCCCCCACAGCTGGTGTTCACCCTGCAGCAGCTGACTGCTTGAAATCTGCCTTGCCACAGAGCAGCACAAAGCTGGAGCATTACGGGCAAGGCAAAAGCAGCCAGGTGCCCTGATCTGCAGAGAACGATCCTCTGTTGATCGGCTTCCCAGAGAGCACGCTCAGTTTGAAGGGCTGTCCTGTCCCATCACAGCTTGAAGATGAAGACCCACCAGGTGACCGGCACACACCACCTGGCCACAGGCTTCCACAGGATGGTGTCATCCCATGGCCCTGAGGCAATGCATCCACTCTGGGTTTCACCCTGGCCCAAAATAGGTTCAGCACCCTGGACAAATGGCCGCCCGAGGCACCGCACCTGAGCTTTTGCTGCTACCTGCCATGGCCAGTGGTAAGCCCAGAGGAGGGGCTGCTGAGGGCCACAGACTGGCATGCTGAGAAACCGCCAGACAGTGCTGAGCCATGCTGTGCATTCCTTTGAACCCGGAGCCAGCCCAGGTTGATCTTTCCAGGCAATACATAAACCACCCTAGATGAATGTTACTTAGACTAGGGGAAAAGCCTCTCATTCATTCATAATGAAGATGCGCCACCTCGTCACAACAAAATGATGCTCAAGGCAGCTAGCAAGAATAGGAACCAAAATTAAAATTAAAGCAGATGGCATGGCTTTTGCTTCGTCAGCCTTGTGTTTTTATGCGCTAGGAGTGGGAGGTATTTTTTCTGTCCAGGCCTGCATAGGATTGCACCTCCGATTGGTTAGATCGAGTGGAAACTCTTTGGAAGATTTGGAGGAGAGATTTACTCTGAGCCAGCTGGAATGGCTGACGCCGCAATCTAAAACTCTCCCGCGTGGATGGAGGCTCCACCAGCATCAGAGGGATGCACTTTCCGTGAATGATCTAATGAGTGAGACTGAAGCAAAGGGCTTAGGATGTCCTTGTTTGCACACCACTCAAGCGCCTTGGAAGAGGGGGAACCCAACAGCAGCTTCTCTAAATACATCACTTGCATCGCTCATTCTGTAGTGACCTCTACTGGGTAATGGCTGAAGCGGTAATGCCCGGCCGACGGTGACATGAGGCAAACCTCTGCAGCATTTCTTATCATTTCTAAACATCCTTGCCACCCACCAGGAATGTGCTTGGAATGTCTGGAAGAATTCTGGGAGTTGCACCTACTTGTAGACTGGCTGTGCGTGTGTTTGTGTGCATTGTTCCAGTGGCCCCATGCTACCTCTAGTATCTAAGGCAGCCAGCCCGTTTGCCAGGTGCTGGGGAACATGGGCGGGCGGGCGCTGTGCTCTTCCATCCTTGTGGACCTCCTGCAGGCAGCTGGTTGGCCACTCTGTGGACAGAAGGCTGCAGGAGATGGACCTTGATGTGGTTCGGCTTCTTCTCTGTGTGGCAGGGATGGTCAGCACACGGCGACTTTCATCACTGAAGAGGACACGGGAGATGCTGCCTGCGGAGCTCAACCACAGTTCTGCCTGGCCCAGTGTTCTCGATGCAGGTTAGAAGCAGCTCATCAGCGTTCATGCCAGATTCCTTCTACCTGGAGATCCTGAGGACTAAATTTGGGACCTTCTGCATGCAAAGCCCATGTTCCACCACCAAGCTATGTTCCTTCCGCCTACGAGCTCAGCTGATTATGGCTGGAATTCTACAATGTCTGCTTAGGCAGAAGCTCCACAGAATTCAGAGGCAGCCACAGAAGAATGCCTGGCTTGAAGTTTGACAAAACCCTCAGCAAAATGCCTTTCATGGACTGCCACCTATCTCAGTGGACTGGGAGCCACCATTTAAAATCCCCAGAATGCTCCACGGGCACACAGGGTGAGGCAGCTTAAGTCAGCGTGGGCCATTTTAAAAGGTGCCACTGCCAGTCGGCTCTGCTAGGACAGCAGGGCTGACTTGTTGCCCAGATCTCTGGGCTGCCAAGAAGAAAGGCTCTCCTGGCTTCCTAGTTTCTGTGGAGGACATATCCCACCCGCCACAGTTTCAAAGAGGACGCTCCCTAGAAGGCCCTGTGACAGGAGTGGGCAAATTTGGGAGCTCCAGGGGCCATTTTATTCCTCTTATGGGTGAACCTTTACCCCATTGAACTAAATCCATCCATCCACCCACTTGTCTGCCCATTTCAGCTTGTCCTCCATGGCAGCAATGAACTGCCAAGCTATTTTTGACCCCTTTGGTACTCTTCAAGAGCTATGGAACATTAAAAAGGTAAAATTTAGAAGGGTGGGGGGATTACAACAGCATTCAACACCTTTCTTCCCGCCTTTACTTTTGGCTCTTCTGCATGGCAGTGGGTGGCAGCAGGCTGCAGGTTGCCCCGCTGCCCTACAACATCTTTCTTCTGAATGTGTAGAATCAGCTCGAACACCTCAGAGCCCCTTGCCTGGTCCTGCGAATCCCCCCGTCCCCCTAAGAAAGCCCTGAGTCGAGGATGTGGCCTCGCATTTCTAAGCCAGACTGGCTTATCAGCAGCAAGGCAGCCCTGGCGCTCATGCAGTTTCCCAGCGGAACGCGTCCTTGTTGGAACTTGCCCCATCCGTGTTTTCCTTCCTTTGATCACCTTTAAGCATTTCCATTCGCTCCGTGGATACGGCCGCCTAGGCTTTCTGCACAGGCTCGCTTCCTTGTTTTGGTGCACCGTCTCCTTCAGCAGCAGGGCAGCCCTTTGCCGAGAGGGTGGGTCCAAACGGTTCCACCCACCCTGGGCAGAGTGTTGCTGCAGGGCCTGGTGGGACTTGGACCAGTCCTATGGAAGGACAGGCTGGAATTGCACCAGCCCAGCACTGCCAGGTAGCAGGGACCCTGGGGGATCCGGGCAGGCAGACCCAGAGGGCCGGGCAATCCTTCCGACAGGGAGAGGGGTCTTGCAAGCCAACATCTGCCCTTGCCCCCCACTCAGGCATGCCTCTCCCAGTGGCCACCCCAGCTGCAAAGATCTGGAAACAGCATGTCACCCATCATTTAAAGGCTGTTTAAAATGACTGCATAAGACAACCCTTAAAACCAGAGACAGTGAGGCAAAAACTCTGGGGATAGATGTATCTTCCAGGTGAAATTTTTTTTATCAGACATTAGGACCCTGGTACCCACAGGAGATAAGTTCTAAGCCCCCAGTAGAGGCATGAAACTTCAGGACCCCGACAAAAGTGGAAGCACAGCGAATCTCTCTGGGGGCTCTCTCTGGGGATGCCACTCTCTTTGCCTTGGCACTAGCCAGCCTCATGCACATGTTTTGCCTCTCAGTGGATGCGAAGACTCTGGAGTATTCTTTCTTTTTTCTAGAGATATTTGTGTGGGGGCGGGGGCGGGTTAGAGATATATACTAGTGTATAAGAGGACACTTGAAGCCAGAAATAACAAAGTAGACATTGGGAGCCATCTTATATGCCTGACATATGCCAAACACCAGAAAAACATCTCAGAATATTGACCTTGTCTTATAGGAGAGTCTCCTTCTATATTGGTATGTATACATGCTTATTTGGCTGGATGTGGTCACGGAAGCAGTTGGTGTGAGCTTGAGTGGACTCCGGGGGATGGTGGAGGACAGGAAGGCCTGGAGGAGTGTTATCCATGGGGTCACGATGGATAGAACACTACTTTGTGACTAACAACAACAATTTATATTTTCATTTACATTCTGCCTGCAACTGTAGTCTCAAGGCGGCATACATGGTATAGCACAAGCATGGGGAAATTTGGTGCTCTGAAGAGCTGACGACACATGGAAAATGTTGATGGGGGCCCACAGTCAGTGAGGGGTGGAGCCAGAGCCCACGGTGGGCAGAGTTTGCAGCTTTGCAAAGCTATTTGTAAGCTGCCTAGAGAGCTTTGGCTACAGGAGAGCTCTGAAGAGTCATTGTGACCTGTGGTTAGAGAGTTGGAAATTGGGAAACTCACTTAGAAAAGCCATGCAATTCAGTGGGTGACGTTGGGGAAGTTGCAGACTTCCAACCTAACCTACCTCTCAGGGTTGTTGTTGCCAGAGGAGGTCTAGGAAGCAAGCATGTGCCAGCAGGAGCTGGTGAACTTCATGGAAGGTGACGTGATGTCCCGCCCTCACGGTGTTAAGCACTGAATACCTGGCATCCTTTCTGTGCAGAGGTGCAACGGGCACACGCGCCACGGCTGAGGCCAGTCCAAACAAACAATGGCACATGCTCAGCAACACAGTGTTCCTGAAAGACCATCACAGCTGGTGGCCATGTGTTTGGGAGGACGGACAAGGAGCCCATCCATAATCTACATCAAGGCAAGGAGAAAGCTTGGCCCTGAACCGAAGGTAAACTACTCCATCTCCAGACATTCCAGCCACTGATGCAAAAAAGCTTAGGCTCAGATAGGGCATTGCCAAAGGCACGTTCTTGTTGGCATCTCCAAGCCTGCTCACTTAACACTTAGCTCCATCCCTGGAATGTCCAGCAGGGAACTGGAGTCGCGCAGTCTCTCCCAGGTTTCAGTACTATTGGAAGGCTCAGGGCCAAACTAGACATTTGCCAAATGAAGGGGAAACAAGACACCTAGCAGCATGTTCTATGTTAAACAAATGTCTATGTGTCCTTGTCATGTCATATATCAGTGGAATGCTTCACACAGTCTTCAGTACTGCAGGAACACATCTCCTCTCCTAGGATGCATGGAAACTAGGTTCTCTTGGGATGTGGTTATCCTTCTTGGGTCGACAGTTCACCGAGCGCCTTCCTTCAGCCACATTCCCCACTGGCTCGGTTCTTTCCAGGACTTGGCTCCCTGAACTCAGCCCCAGCCTCTGTTCCTTCTAGTATCCAAGCAAACAAACAAACCCCACATAGGGAGGGACAATGAATTAGTCCCTCTCAGGTCCATGTCTGCGTCCAGCGTATTCATGCAGAGGTCACTTCCACCTCATTTCTTTATTGATCTGAGATTTTGTGAAAGCTATATTTAAAATGTGGATGATAGAAATGGACAGAGCGCCTGTGCCCCACTGTTTGTGCTGCCCCAGAGGACTCATTCCCAGCGGGAAATGAGCCCTTCCACTTGGTCTGGGTAGCTTTAACAAGCTCTTGGGGATGTGATGAAGTTCTGTGGAATCTGCTTTTCTAGCATGCGTGGGCTTCGTCCAGCGCTCAGCCCTGTCTTAGGAAGAGGTGGGAATGAAAAGGCAGCTCTTCTTGATGTGTTTTTCAGCACGCCAACTCTCCGGAGGAGGGCTGTGAGACCTGGGGAAGGAGGTCTGTGGACAAAGGGAAGGCAGAAGAGGGAAAGTTCATCTCAAGGCCGCCTTCTCCAGGTGTTCAGGCACATTTTGGGAAGTGCATGGAGGGAACATGGGAGAGGCACAAGAGGATTCTGGTCTGATCATGGCATCAGGTGAGGATGGCTAGCCAAGCAGAAGGCCTGTATAGGCCTAGGAGGCTAACCTTCTCCAGAGGGACACTCCCAGAGGGGTGGAGCCAAGAAGCTTCTTAGTTTGGGTTTGGGGTCAACAAACCACTCTGTGCATGCTCAGAGACTCTTCCTCTGTTGGCTATGCCCACACACATTTAAATAACTATTTTAGAATGTAGTTTCTCACAAGATACACATTTCTAAACCTATCTATTTTCCAAAAAAAAGTGTATTTTATCCCCCAGTACCTATGTTTATAATGCACATTGCAACTCTTTGTTGAAGTGCACTGAAAAACTTGGAGAGGTGTAGAATCCGAAAGATGCCTACATTCTGAGCCATACATTAGTCCAGGCAGAGCAAATCCGGCCAGTTGGTTGTGAAATTCGTAAGAAACCAATTCTTCTAGCATCCTTGTTGTCATGTCATGTTTCTCAGGCAACCCTGGAAGTTGGAAAGTTATTCCATGAGTCAAAGAACAGGGGACATGGTGGACACATGTAATGCATGATTTGAGAGAGAATGTAGCAGCACAGTGAGCCATCCTTGGCGTGACTGTCGTCTGTCTCAAGCCTTCCAGGGATGATCTTTCCCAGAAGTCCTTGGGCTGAACAGTTACTGCGCCTCATGCACTGGAATTCCATCAAGTTCCCCAGTTCTTTACATGGCGCTGTTTTAGCCTTAATTCTGTCCTCTGGCATCAATCATCTCTTGTAAACATTGCAGCAGCTTCTGTAGTGCTGGGTCCACAATCAATCAACTTTATTTCCCCTACTAGTCACACGATAGGGCTTTAATTTCATTTTTTAGGTGTTCCACATGACACATTTTCCAACTATGTTGCCCATCAGCACAGAAAAAAACCCAACAAACCTAGATTATTTATTTATTTATTTAAAACTTTTGTATGCTGTCTCTTATGCCTTGGCATCTCAGAATGGCTCAGAATCCATACAACTGAAATACAATAAAACCACCTATATAAATAACATAATT
Organism: Varanus salvator macromaculatus; assembly: GCA_023646645.1. Classification (NCBI taxonomy): domain Eukaryota; kingdom Metazoa; phylum Chordata; class Lepidosauria; order Squamata; family Varanidae; genus Varanus; species Varanus salvator. The sequence goes on along the minus strand of JAIXND010000624.1, from coordinate 27,163,987 downwards.
CAATAAAAAAATTACATAAAAGACAAAATCAAAGCAACTGTTCAGAATGATTAAACTACTAATTTTTAAAATAGTGATTAAATAAAAAGGTTTTGACCTGGTGCCAAAAAGAATATAAACTCAGTGCCAGGCACACCTCTCCAGGGAACACATTCCACAATCTGGGTGCCACTGCAAAGAAGGCCCTGCTCCGGGTAGATGTTCTTTTTACCTCCTTCAGGGAGGGTTCCCAGAGCAGAGCCTCTTCCACAGATCTTAAGGGGCATGAGGGCATGTAAGGGAAGAGGCAGTCCTTCAATCCACCAAGAATGGTTCATTCGAAACTGCTGTTTTGTTTTCATACATTTTATGTACGGGATTCAATCGTTTGTAAACTCCCCATCTGTATGTTTGGGTCAAGAACTCTGAACTCAGAGGATTACAGGCATCCTGCTGAGGGTGGGAGGTGCGTGGAGGTAAAAGTAACCTTCAAACTTTTCCCACCCTGCAAAGGATTTAGCTGGCCAATTTTGCAGCACTTTATGCTATGGATTTCATCTAGATGGCCCTTTTGCTGCTGCTGCTGAGGTGCCGATTGGAAACAACCTAAGCCCTTGCCCGCAGCCTCCTCCCTTCCCATCCCCTGGTATGCCCATTCCCACTTCTTTGGGGTGCAGCTGCAACCCGGGAGTGGGGTGCCAGTGCGGTCCCCGGACAGGTTTGGGAGGCTGCAGAATGGTGGGCCATACTCCGAATTGTAGGGTCTTCTTTTCTTTCTTTCTAGAGTCACACAGGCACCTTCAGTCATTCTGACTGGCCCTAGAATATGGATATTGTCTGATCATACAACATCAGCCATGAAGCACCGTAAGCGGTTGCTTTAAGCCTGAATGAGTAACGAGAGCCAGTTTGGTGCAGTGGTTAAGAGCTTGGGACTGGGACTGGGACTGGGACTATCTGGGCTCTAGTCCTCCATCAGACATGGAGCAAACTGGGTGACTTTGGGTCACGTAATCTCAGCCCGACCCATGTATGGATGTATGTATGCAGTGCTTTTTTTGTAAAAAAAAAAAAAGGTGCCAGAACTCACGTCGCCGCTGGCAGTAAGCACTCAGCGCGTGACCACACACACCAATCCCAAGCCAAGCAGCGGGGCGGACACAAAAGCAGCCTGCAGGCACTATGTTAATGATGTTTGCTGCTGACCTGCTACGCCGACAGGCGATTCAAAATCACTTTGTAAAATCCATTGGAAAAAAAGATGCCGGAATGCTGTTCCGATGCGTTCTATGACAAAAAAAGCCCTGTACGTATGTATAAAAGGTAAAGGTTTCCCCTTGACGTTACGTCCAGTCATGCCTGACTCTAGGTGGTGGTGCTCATCTCTGTTTCCTAGCCGAGGGAGCCAGCGTTTGTCCATAGATAGTCTCTGTGGTCATGTGGCCAGCATGACTAAACACCGAGGTGCATGGAATGCTGTTACCTGCCCACCGAAGTGGTACCTTTTTATCTACTTGCATTTGAAGGCTTTCGAACTGCAGGGTTGGCAGGAGCTGGAACAAAGTACGGGAGCTCACCCTGCCGTGCAGATTTGAACCGGTGACCTTTCAATCCATCAGCCCAGCAGCACAGCGGTTTAAACCACTGCGCCACCTGCAGTCCCTTTTACAAAAAAAGCCCTGTATGCATGCATGTATTTTTATACCTCCCAACAGCCAAGGGCTCTCTGGGCAGTTCACCTACCTCACAGGGTTGTTATTGTGGGGATAAGATCGAGATTGAATGATGAAAGCCACTCTGAGTTCCTTGTAAGAAAAAAGTGGGATACAAATTCAAGAAACAATAATAAATTCCTTGTGTAGTTGCTTGGTACGGGGGAAGAAATATCCTGATTGTACTGTTTTGCAATGCCATCTTCAAATCGGCTGTCCCAATAGCATTGCTATTATTCAGCAGCGGTCCAGTGTTGAACATGCTCCCCACATGTTATACCAGAGGATTTTGCAACCTACGGGGTAGCGGCTTCTTGCTTCAGGCTGTCTGAATGCACCTGGGCTAGAGGTGAGGCCTGAAGCGAGGACTTTGGAGAGAGCACTGAGGAGAGACTCCAGCCTATCCCAAGCATCGCCTGCAAGGACGACGTGCGGATGGAGACTTTCCTTGCCTTTTGCCCCCTTCATGGGTCCATTTTCTCCACTGGGGGGAAAAACACTCGCAAGGGACCTAGTTCACCAGCTCCAGGGCTGCCAGAATGTTTTCCTTCTTCCGGAGGCAGGCCTGGAGGCTGGGAGGGTTATGAAGGGTGTGGATCCACAGCAGCCCTCCTTGCCATAAAACTCCATCCCCAACACACCTCGTTCCCCCTTCCCCAAGGCTGGACGGAAGAAGAGCTGTGCTGGCTCCGAACAATGGGCCGTCCAGGCCAGGGCTCCACTCACACACAAGGCGAGCCACCTGCCTGCAGGTTCCCTCAGGCAGGGCAGCTTCTTCTCAAGCTCCCCAGCTTCCTGTTTCTGCAGCCATGTGGCCTCTGGCACTTTGGAAGCCATCCAGATGAGCGGCCCTCATTAGCACACCTCATGCAAGTGTCTTCCAAGTGTAACTGTGCACGGTGTGGAAAGTCCTGCTTTTCTCAACCCGGAACCTCCCATCCATCAACAAAAGGGGCCTTCGTCTTTCATTCCTTAGGTTTCATCTCATTGCATCAAAAAGCAAAACTCCAGAATGATAAATTAAAGTTTGGCACGTCGATAGAAGCAAACGGATTGTATCAAGTTATCAGTAAAGCCCACCCTGCCCCAACATGCAGACTGGAAGCAAGTCCTTGCAGTTATGGCAAAGGCAGGCAATGGGAGTTCAAAAGAGGCCCCCGAGCCTGATTTTCAGGGTGATAACTCAAGGTTAATGGAGATCAGGTTTGTCAAAAGGAAGGTTTGTCAGAAAAACAAGAACCCCGTTGCCACTGAAAAAGGGGGGAGGTGTCACATTCGCCCCTTTCCTTTCTGTGCCTGAGTAGGGGTTCCAAAACTCTCAGGATAAAAATAGTTTGGCTGTAATTACACATGCTTTGAAAACCTCCTTTTAACCATTGCAGTGGCTTCCACGTGGGGCTGTCTTTGGAAACTGTCCAAAGCATTCAGTTGGTCCCCAGATAGGGCTGCATGATAATTCACTGAACCTGGGCATTTTTGCCATAGTATGTCAATGCTTTCTCAGCTTCACTGATTCTCAGTCCTTTTCTGAGCCAGTTCATAATGCTGGTTTTAATCTTTAAAGCCCTAAATGACTTGGGACTTGTAAACACCTGAAGGACTGTCTCCTACATAGACCTATCAGAAGCTTAAGATAAACTCTCAGGCCTTGCTCCAAATGCCCCCACCAGGTGAAGTCCAGTGGGCAGCTAGCAGCAACAGGGCATTCCCAGTGGTGGCACCCCCAGTGGGCAATAACATCCCAGAGAGATTCATTTGTCAGTGTTGATATAATCTTTATGGTGTCAGGTAAAGATCTCTTCAGCTACCTCTTAGAATCATTCTCACAATCTGACATCTTAAAATCTATAAGATGTCTATACATTACTGTATAATTTGCAGTAAAGTTTTTGCACTGCTAACTGGGTTTTATCACATTTCCCCCTAGATTAAATAGTTTGGAGGTTGCTACTCACTTTGTTCTCGCATTTTACTCTTGTATTGTATTCTTTTATTTCTTGTGAACCATGCTGAGGACATTTGTGGTTCACAGGATTGCTGATACAAACATAGCAGATAGTTTATCTGTTAATTCTATTTACAATAAACGGCTGTGTTGGAACAAAAGGGGAACTACAGTGACCAGTGAAGAACAAGACCAGCCATGATTTGTCAGCGCTGCTTCTTGCTCGAAATATGATCCTGGCCAGTCAGGGATCACATAGGCTTCGTGACATAATCCAGTCATGATGCCCTTTAGCTAATTCAGTCTGGTTCTATGGCAAAGCCACTGTGGAAAATGAAGTCCATTCATTCCCCTCAATGTCAGTGGAGGTAGGGCAGAAGATAATGCCTCAACACAATGAAGAAAAGTGTATCACGTGTGACCAGCTAGATGTGGTTGTCCTTTTCTGTGACTTCACTTGAAAACCGAACCGAACCGAACCCAAAACAAAACACAGCAAAACACACCCGTAATTTGGCTGTGGCCCTGCTGAATCTTGGTCCCACAGGCCCAGGTAAGCTTCACTGTGAAGTGTAAGCTTATCTTGCTCCCTGCTCCATGACTGTGCTTTTGTTATTTATTCTAAAATGTTTATCCTGCCAATTAGCAGTTTCTCCTGTTAATCAACATGATGGTCTTTTCCAGGGAGCCTTGACTTCTCATGATGCGACTCAAGAATGGCCACTTCAGTTTTGCTTCTGACTTGACTGGATCTAGAACCAGCTTGTTCATCTTTCTGCCAGATCAGGGTACCTGGAAAGCTCTCCCTCAGCAACATGTAAATGAGCATTAGCAAATTTGTGCCACTTTTTTGGTCACATGGTCCTGTGCCCCAGAATGTTTTGATTCTTCGTACTGCCCCCGAACATCAGGACAACTCAGATTTGGCAATATCTTAACTCCCCGGACTCTGCTTTTGGAGCAGCCTCGAGTCCAAGTTCTGGGCAAGCATTCCCGGTATTTGCAGGGCTCTTGTCAGGAATGGAGCTTTCTCTGCTTTCTCTCCAGGACCTGCAGCAACCTTGCCGCTGCTGCACCTGATGTGGAAGAAGGTTGCTGGTTGCACAACCTTCGTTCTGTGAGCTTTCACCAACTGCCTCCTGCCTTAGCTCACCTTTTAAGACCAGGCCAGGCATGAAAGGAAGTCTGCAAATACTAGAGGGATGGATTCCTTCAGGATTTGTCCCACCTTTACTTAAAACAACATAATGGTTTCTAGGTTAACAATGAAAACGAAGGTGACATTTGCAGTTATTCAAGTGACTTCAAAGAAGCCTGGTTCAGTTCTGTCAGTTTCAGTGCCTTTTCATTTCTCATTTTTCCAGTCTTAAATTGGGTTCATTCCAAACATTGATTTTTTAAAAAAAAGTTTGCAAGGAATTTGTATACATTTTTCCTAATTCATCCAATTTTTATGCAACTTTCCTTAACATGCACATATTAATTTATTTATTAGATTTATATCTCACCTTTTTTTCTTACAAAGAACTCAAAGGAGCATTCTTAATTCTTTCCCTCCTGCTGTTAACCTTATCTTCACAACAAACAACCCTGTGAGGTTGGTTGGCTTAGAGTCTGTGACCGGCCCAAAGTTGGCTCCAGGACTGAGCAGGGACTAGAACCCAGATTGCCTGAATCCCAGTCACGCACTCTTAACCACCATAGTGATTCTTTTTGCAAGCAATTTTCCTGATATGATGCATTTTCCAACATTATTTTTTGTGTGCATACATATTTGTGTGCACTGTCCCCCAGATGTATTCATTTCTGTATGTATCTTTAACTGGAAAATTCAAATTTGATTGCCTGCTAAAATTCAAAGAGGTCTGAACTTCAAAGGATAACTGAGTTCAGGTTCAAAAGTGTGCAAGAGGGTAAGTTCACATGAAAGTGCTACTAAACTAATTTGTTTCTCCTCCCCATTTTGAGACAATCAGATGAAGTTTCCTTGGCTATGTAACCGCAGGTGTGAATGCCTTTGAAGACCCTGGAATAAGTGTTGGCTTTGAGTTTTAAATTTTAATCAGAGAGCTTACCAGATGCAGCTAAGTGGAACATAAATATTTCTTAGCTACAGTTGCTGAACCTGTTTGAGTATTTACATATTTAACGGATAGCAGATAAAGACTCTGCCATGCAATGAATGGTTTGCCTGTCAGTGCTGCATCTCTTCCGTGTACCTGATGGTCTTGCAGATACCTGGTTGCACATCAATAATGCATTGGCAAAGACTTCTCGCTTCATATGAATAAGTTACAACACACTTCTTGAATTTCCAGGTTACTGGATGCTGCTGTTCCCTTTACAACATGGATGATGTCCACTCCCTCAGGAGGAAAAGGGTAAAACTTTAAACCAAAGTAAGAGTTCAGCAGCACCTATCCCTGATTCTCCACTGCCACCCAAGACCTTCTAACCACTCAACAATTTGTAATGCCCTTGTAATGACCCCGGTACTGTCCCCCATTTAATTTGGGGAACATGGAAGCAAAGGGGCTAGAAGGGAGGGGTGGAACAGAAAGATGGGAAGAATTAACAGAATTCTTCTGTTAACAGAAGTGCCAGACCTGTGATTATCACCAACACTACTCTGAACCCTAAAGAAGACAAGGAAGAACTCTATAAACTTGCAAGTGATATGTAGACAGTGACAAAGCATCAGAGTAGTGAGATGATAAAGATACAGGTAGGTTAAGCACCTATGTATGGTGAAAAACACTACTATTCCATTTAATTCATTTAAGTCAGCATGCAATCTTCCAAATATCAACAGAATCCAATAGACGGCAAAGGAAGCTAAATGCTAGAAGGGAATCCTTTAGAAACTCAAAGTTCAGTACCTAATCTCAAAGAAGCTGACAGTTCTTGCATCTCTGCTGTAGCAGAGAAACTATGAGTGGTTGAATGAAACATAGAAACAGAGCAAGTGAGAAGGGGCCTCCTGGGCTATCTAGTCTGACCCTGATCTCCAGCTGGCTCCACTCATGACATTCCTACCATGTGCATGTCCAACCTATCCTTAAACACTCTCACCAGTGGGGCTTCAACCACCTCCTGTGGAAGCCCATTGCATGCCCTAGGGGTCCTAACCATCAGGAAGTACTTCCTGGCATCCAAATTGAACCTTGGTTCCCTGAGCTTGGCTCCACTGGAACACGTCCTGTCCTCCACTGCAGGGGAAATACGGTGACAACCCACCTCTGCATGGCACCCCCACACATACCTGTATGTTGCTAACAGGTCCCGTCTGAGTCTTCTCTGCTCAAGGCTGAAAAGACCCAGCTCCCTCAGTATCTCTCCTCAAAGAAACTTTAATCTTAGCTAAAAAAAAAACCAAACTTAGGTTAAATCCAAGTCTGAAAAGGGGCTAAAAGCTAATAGAGTTCTATATTGACAAGGACCAGAGTGCAGATTGAATGAACAAGGGAGTCCGCTGGCAAGCAACAGGTTCAGTTTGAGCACAGGGTATGTCTAGTTTTAAGTCTTAAATTACAACTCCTAAGCTACAGTTTAGGTAAAAACCTCAGTCCAATTTATGAGTCCAACTTTTAGTTCTGCTTTTAAAACTAGAGTTTCCTTTAGTTCCTAATAAATGAAGGAAGTGCTCACTGAGCCAGGGCCATAGTAAGTCAGACTCTTGCATTCCCTGAAATAGCTCTGGCCACATCTCCTCCTCAATCCCCACCCATTGTCATTCCTGTGAGAAAACTCTCCATCCTCAAGAAGCACAACAGGCCTAGATTTCCATTCTCTGGAGTTTAATGCAACCCAGTAGCTGAACCACAGATGCCCCTGCTTTTTAAAAATGTGAAAACTAGAGCAGGACTTGCAGAAAGCTAGTTTGGGCTATAAAATTAAAGCAGGCTTGTGGGAGAGCCGGGGCAGAAGCAGTATAAGAAGCTAGTGTTGGGGTTATTCTATTCCTGTCCCAATCTCCTTCTGCATGAAGGGTTCATCAGGGCTCCAACTTGCCTCCCATCCTTTTTAGCCTCTACATAAAACCTCTGTGGGAAGTCATCCAGGGATCCTCCGCATTATACGAACGACCTGAACCTCTATCTCTCTTCTCCGCCTGCAGATGCCAGGGAACTCTTGCGCAGGTATCTGGAGGCAGCTTGGAGAGGGATGAAGGTGAAAAAGCTGGAGCTTAATCCAGTGGATCAGGAAAAGAACTGATCTGCTCTTGTCTGGATGGGGTTGTGCTCCCCACAAAGAATCGAGTCTGCAAGGTGGAGATTTGTCTGAGCTCCACATTTTCAGTGGTGGCCAGACGTGCCCTTGCTGGCTTAAACTGATGCACTCATTCAGTGCTAGTTCACCAGACCCATCACTAAGTCAGACCTAGCAGTGTGTGAGGTATCCAGATGGAAATCCATTGGACTCTAGCCTACCTTTTCTGTGCCCGAAGTCCGCTTTGCACTGAGTGTCCAGCAGGAAGCCAGTGCAAGCCCACATGCCCACTGTCCAAGTGGAGTTTTGCCTCTGCACACAGGACTTTAAATGATTTGCACAAAGAATCACACCCTTTGTGTACTTTACACAAAGAAGCCACTTGCAGATTCAGTCTAAGCTCAGCTCACTTCCTGGCCAGGACCAAGCATGGGAAAACAGTCTGCCGAGAACAAGAGAGCTGGATTCCAGCCTGAACTTCGCATCCCCAGACAGACCTTCCTTAAAAATTAATCCACGTGTAACTTTCAGGTGCCAGTTCAACTTTTACAAGCCTCTATTGCACACTTCATCTTGGCCTTCAAATGCCTAAGAATGCCTAGAAAGTGCCGATTGTCGCGTTCTACCTTTCTCCCACCTCTCTGCTGAATAAAACATGCTTTAGGTTGCTCCTTCCCACATTGATAGCACATGAGTGCAAATAAGACACGTCCAAATCCAAGAATGCTGGGCACACGCCCCTCCTTGCCCTTAATTCAGCTTCCTGGAGGGCTGAGGAAGAGAAGGGCCACCAACCATCTGTCACGGGGGGAGCTCTTTTCTTCGGATGAAGCCAGCTGTGAAGTAATCACGCATGTCCTTTTCTTCTTAAACTATTGTCTCTTTCCACTGCAAACCTGATTAAAATCCAGTGCTCAGCATGCAAACAAGCTTTGCGTATCTGTACTCCAACAAAAGGAAAGTGATCCATCTGCCAAGAAAAGATAATCTCAGAATGGGTGGGACAGACCAGGGTGCAGAGATGTGCTTACCTGGAGGCAGACATGTCTGTGGAGCAATCCAGTGGTGAATTTTGTAGCAAGGTGTTCCCCATGACTGAGTCTATAGTCCTGAAGAGCATTCACACATGCAGGAAGCTGTGTTGATCCATGCCAACCAACCAGTTCAAGCAGCTTTTCTCTTCCCTGAGAGCAAGTCTTTGGTAGAGCTGGTGGGTCTGACTTGCCCGTTGCAGGACCAAGCCACCTCCTCCCATCATTCAGAAGGGAACACTGTAGAGTTGCTGAGAATATTCATTTCCTGCTGCTCCTGTGAGGATCACAGCCAAGCTCAGAGAGTTCAGAAAGGTGTGCTTTGTCCCGGCAGGCCTTGGGTCCACCACACTCCTGCCCAGTTCCTTCATGCAGAGCTTGAATGTTGGGCCATAGATTTGCTGTCATTAGGAAAGGCGTTCCGCAAGATCCTCTCTGTTGAGGATCCCCTTCGACATCTTGAGATCCATTCAGATTAAGATGGGATAGAAATGTTTCAATCGATCTATCAATCTGGAGCAGAACTCTAGCATATGAAAGAAGGATTTAGTGACATCCTGGCTGGGTTACTGTAACGTTCCCCAGGAACATAGGCAGATGCCTGATCCATCGGTCCAAATAGCCCATCACTGTAGCTTTGACTGTAGGATTTGGGGCAGTTTTTCCTACCCTACCTCAAGATGCCAGGGTTCAAATGGGTTTGTCTTTAATGTTGCTTCCAACCCTGAATGGTCAGATCTTCTGACTCTTTGTCACACTAGTTGCCCACAGAGAATTCCGGGCCCAAATTAAAACATTAAGATGGCCTTTTGAGACTGGCCAAGATTGGGTCTATATCACTTGGATGTCAAGCACCACTTCTTTGCTTCCTGCTTTGGAAAAGTCCCTGACTTGTGGGTGGAAATAGGGGAGTGCATTTATGCAAACACAATGCAAATGGAGCAACCTTCAAGAGCACTTCTTTAACGTAGCCCCCCATTTGTGGAACTTGGGTCCAATTAGCTTCTGCCAGGCCCCACCATGACATTTGCACTAGTGAGCTCTCAAGGCTGGCCGATTTGCCTCATCTGAGGCCCGAGCTGCATCAGGGCTCTTCCCTGCAAGGGCCCCGGGCAGCTCCCTGTTGTGTCAGGGACAGTCTTTCCCTCCCTCCCTCCCTTGCTTCATTACTCCCAGCTACTGGAGGACGTTTCAGGGGCTGGGCTTAGGATTTGGGTTAGGGTTGAGTTGGGGGAGCCACCAGTGTTCAGCACGGCAGCCAAAGATGGCAGAGCCAAGTAGCCGAAGAGCTCTATTTTTCACACTTTATGGAGGGGACTGTGCATTTGGGTGTAGTCTTCTTGAAAGTATGCATTTTTCCTGTTCAGAATACCTGCTTTTTCTCTTCAGATATAATAATCATAGAGCACCATTAAATCCAGAAAATGAGGTGAGCTGAGCTTCAAAGTGGGTTATCAACAAGCACAAAAGTCCCAGTTGGCTCGATAAAAAGTGGAGATGGACCATAATGGTGACTGGAATCAAAGTGTACCAAGGACATGAGCAAGGGCATCGAAATCCGTGCAACTGCCAGTCTGAAATTTGCTGCGCTAAGAGTTGCCTCCCGCGAAGTAGGCATGTCATGAGCAGAGCCGGCTGGAGCCGGGGGGTCAGACTAGATGGCCCGGGAGGCCCTTCTGCCTCGCTCTGTTTCTATGTTTCTAAGTAGAGTTGCTCCCACACTTCTGTTTCCAGTGAGATTGTTTTATAAGGTTTGCAAGCAGCAAATATTACAATATATTGCATGCGCTTAATTAAAGCCACACAGCTGTCTAACACTGAATGAAAACAGATAAACTAAGGTAAAAAATTACAACCAGTGTAAGTCCTCTATTAAAAACTAGGTGGGGACGGGTAGATCCGCTTCTGCTTATCTATTTCTTGTGAAATGTTCATAGACAAAGAACTTTTTGATGCCAGGGTGCCTTACTGTAGCCTTTTAAAATTCCTGTCTCATGTTACTAGTGTACTCAAATGGAAGAGGAGGAAGAGAAGGAAGACCAGCTCTGAGATGGATGGACTCCACAGAGGATCCAAGAGCCGAGCAGGGCTCTTCTGAACAGGACGCCTTGGAAGGAGTCAATTCATAGGGTTGCCTTAAGTCGGAAATTAACTCACAGCACATAGCAGCATTTGATCTGACACTGTGCCCCTTGTTTTCACTGGACTTTGGCCTTATCATCAAGCCTTTCCTTCTAATAAAGTTTCTTCTGCTTCAAAACAGAGGTTTCAAAAGATGGGTGAGGAATCTCCAGGAGACAAATTTGACTTTGGTGGCGTTTCCCTGGGCTGCAATCCAGTGGGTGAAAGGCTAGGCGACTGGCCAAAGGGATGGGGCCAACCTTCAACATCCATTCACAAATTTTGGCCTCAGACTCTTTTCTGGATAATAATAATGTTTCATCTTCTCTGCTGCCCAACAGAGCAAATCTCCCTGCAGGGTTCCTAGCAGCTCAGAAGCAGGATGAGGACGCGACAAAGCACCACGACATTTTTCAAAATGCAAAATTTAACAAGGGTTTTAACAGTTACATCCGTAGGATACAGACTGGTATGGCTACTCCCTCCCAAGTCATTAAATATCCCTGGATGCCTGGTGCCTTTGGTGCACAGGGCTGCTTCACCCGGTGCTGAAAGCAGAACAGAGCGGTACCTCAGTGGGGAGATAGTGCCACAGCTGGGGCAGCCACTGAGAAGTCCCTCCCTCTCATTGCCTCCCTTGCAGTCCCTGCCCTCCAGAGGTGGCACCCGGAGGAAGGCTAGGATGCGGACCTTAGTTATCCAGGTAGACTGCCACTGTGAGAGGAGTTCCGCCACACACTGCAGCCACAGGCCGTGTAAGGCCAAAGGCAGCCCTTTGAAGCAGGCTCGTAGGCATGGAGGCAGCCGGTGCAAACCAGCAAGAATCGCAAGTCTGGAGGTGGTATTGTGTGCAAGTCGCAGCCCCACACAGAGGGGGCACCGCACTCATCTCATCTGGGATGCACGAGGGTTCGCCACCTGTTTTCGCCCACGGCCCCCTTCTGAGCCTCATTTATCTCTGTCACCCTCCTTGTAGCTGTTGCTAGGTGGGAAAAAGGAACTTCACTGCACTGTGCCCCCCTGCAGATATGGGGGGGCATATGGCCCGCACTGAGAACCACTGGTGTGAACTGCTGAAATCAGGCTGTCCAGATCAGCCAAACCAGCCGGAAGGTCCATGCCATGGAGGACAGCCAAGGCTCAAGCGCCCTAGGAGAGCCCCCGAGTCACGAGCCTGTCCTTTGAGGGGGACGGCTACCCTATGCAAACAGGCTGAGCGTCCTCCATCCAGCCGGAGGAAACACCAAGCATGGCTTCTCCGGGCCTCATCCAGGCTTCCCCTGAAGCCAGTCACTGATGGAGCACAGCTGCAGTCTCACTTGACGGAGCTGGGCAGGCGAAGCAGCGGTGTGCCACCCACGTGCCGACGGCAATGCCCTCCGAAGCTCTGCAGGACTGCACACAGCCGTCTCATACAGATGTTGAATAGCACGGGAGGCCACACCTGGGGGGCTCTGTGCTGCGGAACCCAGGGGGCTAAGCGATATGCCCCAGGGGCCACCCTCAGGAGCCAGCCAGCCGAGCAGGAGCAGAATGACCGCAGTGCAGGGCATCCCGCTCACCGTTCGGCAGTTGTCTCAGCTGGTCAACGGCACTGTGGAAGCCACCCAGATCCGGGAGAACTAGCAGGGGGCGCACACCCCCGGTCCCTCTCCTGGCATAGCTCATTCAACATGGGGAGCCAAAGCCAAAAGTCAGGGTGAATAGATCGAAACAGACAAAGCCTTTGGAGAGGCAATGGAGGCAGCGGGCTGCATCGAAGGGTAAAGCCAAATGTTCTGCAGGTGGTGCTTGGGAATGGCTATCCGGAGAACCCTGGAGGACTAGCCTAGGACCCCCAAAGAGCCAGATGAAACCTCATCCCTGGCTTAAAGTAGCCTGGTTTAAAGTGCAGCCTAGTCTACAGCAGGTTTTACCCCATGCTTTGCTTGTGGGCCTCCTAGTTGGCCACTGTGGGAAGGGGTTGCTGAACAAGGTGGCCCCGGGGTCAAACCCAGCCAGGCTCTTCTTCTGCTCTTGGGCTCAGATCCTATCTCTGTCTGTTTGATCTCTGGTTGAGATTAGCTGGCCTTATGCACTCAGGGGAAGTTATATGGGCTTGCAGGCTCCATCAAGGCACAGCTGTTGGATGGGCCTGGGAGGCATTTCATGTATTTGATTAGGAAGTTTCACTCACACTGGGGGAGTTTCATGCTGCTCTGCGTACATAAAATTAGAGCTGGACATCTGGTCGATCTCGTTATGTTTTCTTCCTTTCCTCCTAGGTGATACAGGGAAGAAATTTATTGCTCGTGAATTGGGACAGGGTGACTCATGCTAACAGAATGAACTTGCCCCGAGGTGAGCAAAACCCTCTGTAAACATCCTTTAGTCAGGGCTGCCCAGGGTATTCTGAGGCCAGTGGGGGAGGAATCGCAACCTGTATTCCTTTGATTTGTATACCATCGCTTGGCTGGGATACCCAAAATCGTTCAACCTCACAACAACCTTATGAGGTAGACCAGGCCAAGATCCAGGGACTTGTTCAGGGTCATCCAATGAAGTTTCATAACCAAGCAACGACTCCCTGATAAGGCCTAATACTAGACCCCAAGGTCCCTTGAAAACCAGGGGCTCGTTGCCCCCAGTATATCGTTTATTATGCTGCAGGTGTCCTCAGGAAGGGGATGTTGGACTAAATGACCTCCCAGGGTCCATTGCTGGTTGGGGGAAAGGAGGTGGATGGGAGGAAAGTGTATGGTTGTGCTTTCCATACCACAACCAAATCTGCTGCCGGATCAATTGGAGATCTGTTTAGCTGATGACAATAAAGTCTCATGCATGTTTAATTAAACTAAGTTCAGTTGTGTTTAATGGGATGTGCTCCTTAGTGTGTTTGGGAATGCAGCCAACTTTTTTTTTACATTGTTTAATTGACCATATAATCAATTAAACATTGCCGCTTTGCATTTAACTCTATGGAATTCTCCAAAAGAATCCCAGGAATTGTAGCTCACCGAGGTTGCTGGATATTCAGTGTCTGAGATTTCTACGCCCAACAAACACACACTATGCAGGTCCCAGAATCCCCTTCAGGGTGCCCTGTAGTGACAAAATGGTTATTAGAGCCAATTGTTGCTTCTGCGGTGTAGAAAAGCTTGTCCTACAGGAGGAGACATTTGCTGGAGTTTGGTATCGATCAAGATGTTATCCAACTTGCACTGTTTGGACTGAATGTGGATTTGGACACAATTTTCAGTCAGTGCATTTCTACGTTTGCAATGTGATTTGTGGCCAGAACTATGAATGTGGATTTGGACACAATTTTCAGTCAGTG
>JAIXND010000624.1:27115316-27149664 GCA_023646645.1 Varanus salvator macromaculatus | reverse complement strand
TGAATGTGGATTTGGACACAATTTTCAGTCAGTGCATTTCTACGTTTGCAATGTGATTTGTGGCCAGAACTATGAATGTGGATTTGGACACAATTTTCAGTCAGTGTATTTCTACGTTTGCAATGTGATTTGTGGCCAGAACTAAACATGTGTTTGATAGCATGTGCATAAAATCACGGGCACTTTGCAACAGTGTGCACGGATATGCTTTAATCTGTGGGAGAGGGATGCCTGTGTTTGAGAGGTGTGTGCGATGGCTGTGTACGTTGGGAGAAAATGTGCTGAAAGCACAGACTCAGGTGTGAAGAAGCTTTGAGAGAGAAGGTGGAGAACTTCAGCCAGCTCACCTGTGGCTGAGTGGCACATCCCAAGCTTGCCTGACAACCGAAAGAGCTTGTACTGGGAGGGTGTCTGGCCCATATTGAAGCGCTCAGCCTCTCTGTCTCCTCCAATCCAGTGGCAGGGAGGCGGCAGCCACCAGAAGTGAGGGGTGGGATGGGACTAAGAGCCCCTCTGCTGTCTGAGCAGAAGATTTTCCTGGAGGCCGATCAGACCTCCAAGCCTGGGCAGTCTTGGCACAGAGCTGGAGAGAGGCTCCTCGCTTCAGTTTACGTGAGTAAAATGATTTGCTGCCAGTCTGTCTATAATAGATGCACCTTCTCGCCCCCGCAGCTATTCAGGCAGACTGGAATGAGAAAAACAGCTTTCAGGATAGGAGGATGCGTCTTGGGCTGGCATGGAGGAAGGCCGTCCTCAGCTACTTGCGCTGCTTGTCCTTGCTTGCCTTGCTCCTTTAAGACTATTTCAGAAGCAAGGGCTTCCAAGTTATTCTGAGTTGGGCCAGGTAAAATGTTACCTGAGGTCACCAAGCCATGCCTCTCAGCAACCCTAATCATGTTTTCACAGGCAAGAAATGCTTTGGACACCTTTTTTGTAGCTGACGGCGAGGGCAATTCGGATGGCTTGAGAAGCTCAGTCTTTCTGAATCCAAATAAGGACTGACCTGATCCAAACCTCCCAGCTGAGCTCGGTGATTCAGCAGATGGTAGCACATCTTGGCTCAAGGTATTCACCACAATATGTGACTATCCGGGAGGGGGAAGACACATTTGAATGCACACTGAAATGTGATTTTTTATTTTTATTTATTATTATTGGTTTATTTTTTGGGTAAGCCATCCTGAGATGCTAGTGGTGGACAGGTTAGAAAAGCTAAAATAAATAATACATAAACATCCTTGCAGATTGATTTATGTATTAATGCTGATTAATGCAGGAATGGGACCAAATAGAGTTATGGATGAACACATATAAAGGGGGAAAATCTTTTGTTATTATGAGGTTTTATTGTTTTCCCATGTGTGTGTCTGATTGTTGTGATTTTATTGTTGTAATATCTGCTGATTTTGATATTTTATTATGCAATTTTTTATTATTGCATTATTATATCTTGCAACCCACCCAGAGAGTTTGGAGGACCAAGGAGAGGCCAGGTGGCAAATACAGCTTTTCCTTTCTACCCTTGCTGCTGTTCCACAGCATTTGCTTCTTGGAAAACTGTTCCAGTCTGCCAGATAGCAGAGCTGGCACTGATAGCTGTAACGGTGTGATTTTAATGCCTAAATGAGTCTTTTGAAGGCTTAGAAAAATGCAGAAACTCATCACAGCAGTCCTGTGGCCTTAACCCTAAAGAATGCATTAAGAATGGCCTGTGAGCTTTACTGTCAGGAGCAGTTTCTGGAGAGCTCATGGGTCTTAATTTCCCACTCAAGAGCAAGTCACTTCCAAATAATTCACATTTGGAAAAGGAAAGATATATCGTTCCTGGGAAATTCATTTGCAGATAAGCTCAGAGAAAGTTCTGAGGGTGCCAGATTAGGACTGCTCTGCACTCAAGGGCTGTGTATTCACATGAAATAGAAATGTTGTTGAATTGTGAGTTATTGTGTTGTCCAAACCAGCAAAGATAAAAACTCTGGTGAGCAACCCACAGTTTGCAACCCCGAAACAAGCCATGGTCTGTTAGCACAGCTGGGTTCAGGCAACCCACAGTTTCAAGGCAACCCGCACTGAACCTGTACCGAACCTTTGAATGTGGGTTGTGGGCTTGGCTGAGCCCAGTCCCTGCCGGCTTGGCTACTTATAAGAAAGGGCTGGCACTGCCATTCCTGGCTCCACTACAGCACTGTTGAAAAAGGAATGGGACAAATTCAGGCAGGTAAGGCTGTTAAGCGCTTTAGTTGGGGGTCCGTATGCTCCCTTCAGGATCAGAGAATGCACACCCCTGCATACCAGTAGTTGGTGGTGTCATCTCTTACCTGGAGGAGGATGCATCTAATGAAGGGGAAAACTCTGCCGACCCTGGCCAGGGTCAGGGCAACTTGGAGGCTTTGGTTGACTGTCTTCCCTAGAAGAGCAGCCTGGTGCCTCCTGGCCCACTGTGGCGTTTCCCCAAGTGCAGGAATCAGAGCTGGAGACAATTTCCCCCTTGGAATGATGCAGACCCCAAGGTGGGAGGCAGATGTTCAGACAGGAGGCACAGCCTAGGGCCTCCCTTCAAAGCAACCTGCTGATCTGGTTAACCAGCTGTACTGATTTATGACCAGCTATAAATGAGCCCAGCTGGAGTTAGCTGGCTGCTGCAGGTGACGGCATTTCAGTTCTGCTCTGCTGGACCTGACAGAGTCTTGGACCTGTAGCGAGGTACCTGCACCACACCCTGCGCTGGAGGCTTGGTGTGGTGGATACGGTGGGTGGCTCTCTGAACTCAGGTTGCTTGCTCGGTTATTTGTGAAAACTGCTCCGTCTTGACCAAGGTCCTTGCTAGCCCAGGAGCAGAGCTGGAGAAGCAATGGTGGCTGGCAACCATCGCTCACACGTTCCATTTGTACACTCCCCTGAGCCATGCAGTTGGCCACCGCAATGCTGACCTTGATCGGTGTGGTTGGCCATTGCATGTTCAGCTTGCTGAATCCTTCGTTTCATCCAACTGGGTTCTTTTGAAGATCCTCTAGACCAGCCTTCCTAGCCTGGTCTTCCCAACCTGGCTCCCTTCAGATTTGTTGGGCTGCAACTGCCAGCTTGCAATAGATAAGAATTTTGTTTTGCTTACCAAGCACGCGAGCGTGCCGCATTGGGATGCTCATCATCACAAAACATTTGGAAAAGGAACAAACTCAGGCTCCTGTTTGCTCGATCCTGAATTCCTAGGTTGATTCATCCAAATTTCCTCCACAGACTGAATCATGCCTGCTTCAGCCTATGGACAAAAGTCGCACAAACTCAGGGTAACGTCTGCAAATCTTTCGTTTGATCTATACTTGATTTCCCACAAACACAGAGTGAGCAGTGACTGCAAATGGGAAGTGGGCATGCGAGAAGCAGCAAGATGGCTTTTGGTACTAGTGACCATGGCTTGTTTGCCCATCCCTGTCCTTAGCATTCCTGCCCCCATGAATGCGCCAGGCTAGGAGAAGCCTCTACATCACACCCCACTTTAATGCAGAGCATCATTTCAAAGATGGCTTATAAATCTGCTTTGCTTTCTCTGTACACCTAATCGTCATGCCTATTCCTCTAAATAGCTCTCCCCGCTCCCTGCTCAGCTGTGTCCCTCATTCCTGAAGGTCAGACCTGTGGCTTTTCTGGACAGGACATGAGCACCCAGAGCCCAGCTCCTGCTTGACCCACCCAGCTGTCCTGCTTCATTTCTCGCCACTGGACCTCGTTAAAAGCCATCCTGCTGGATTCTCTACATCTGTCATCATACAAGAAGAAGCGCATGGAGGTCAAAGGGCAGAGTGTATTTTAAGCAAGTTTGCAAATGAAAGAATCCCCAAGCCAAAAATAAAAAGGAGAAATTAGTTGGGCTGGAGTGCAAAGTAGACTCAATGTGTGCGAGGGACGCTTCTCTTCGGGTGGGTAGATGTACAGACAAGACTTTGGATGGTTATTCCTGAGCTTGGGGTTCCAGTTTGGCTAGGAAGTCGTGCTCTTAAGACATAAGCCAGGGGCCTCACGGGGCCAGTTGCATGCTTTTCTGACTCTCAGCTGCAGGATTTTGTGTCCCACCATTGCTGCCCCCGCACTCCCCTCCCCAACCTGGCAATGGATCTATCAAAAGTTTACTTCAGTTCTTCTCAAATCTCATTTTCGAGAGCTGACCCTCTCCAGACCGCACACAGACTTGGAAACCTTCTGCAGCCAAATTCTGTGCATGTCTGAGCTTGCATTCTGGTTCATGGACCAAAGTACAAGGCAGTTGACAGGATGTGTAAAAATGATCATGAAAAGATGTGTATTTTTTTAAAAAGGTGCATAAATGCACTTCAACCGATGGGAGGCGAATGCATATATTTCAAAGATATGCACAACTGATGTGTAAATTTGGAAAAACGTGCACAGTTTTTCATGCAAAAAGAAGAAAAAGCAATTTAATATGAAGCCATGTTGGAAAAAGTGTCAAGAGGGAAAGCAGAGACCTTTGGCAAGCTTGAGTGTTGCTGGTTTGCACATCCGTAGGCTTGGCTTTGGTGCAGGAAGTGGGATGCAACTTTCTGATGCTCTTTTTAGCCCTGAGGGGCTGAACGTCTTTCCATCAAAGGACCAAATTGCATTTCAGGGAAGCTTTTTGGTGGGGCCAGAGGTAAAGTGGCAGGGTCAAAGACCCAAAAGTGCCTGCATATTTTAGTGTGAAGCTTTTTACCAATACCTGAGGAGGAAGGCATTATCCTTCCAGTGTTGTAATATCAGTCTTTTAACTGTCAAACAGGTTTGGAGAATCCATTTGCACTGATTGTGTGTTAACTTCCAGGAAACAGGCAGACCATTCAAGAGAATATGTATATCAGTAAATATTAAAGAGTGATCCAATATGAAGTTTATCAATATTAGAACCACTCCCCTAAAGAGATAACTACTGGGCATTGCCAAACCATATAATTAAGAGACGCATTACCTGTGATCCACATCTAGTAATAAGCCATCTTAGAAAAACCCTTATTAAAGAGATGGTGTGGGGTAGAAAAGACATAGAACAAGAGTGTTTGCTAAAGACGTAACTGGAGATATGACATAACTCATCGATGCTTGAGATGCAGATGCTAAAGTGATGAGCCATGGATCAGACAAAATGGGACAGCCCAGTTCCCAATTCCATTCCTGGGTAAGACCCTTAAATCCTATTTATTCACAGGTAATAAGAATTTCTGAACATGGAGCTGACACAGCTAATCAGCCTCAGTTAGTTCTTCCAATAATGATGGAGATTCTATTCTGAAACGGGAAAAAGATTTTTCATTTGAGCTTGATGGATTTCCTGCTTCTGGTTCAAGGATAGGAAGTGAGCCAATTTGGGTGTTTTTTTTTTTCTTTTGCTGATTTCTGTATCTAAGCCAGACTGTGATTGGTGCATTAGAAAAGTCTGCAAATGAAAGTTGCACAAACAATTACAGGAGGCTCTAGTGCGATTTGTGCAAAATTTGCCCATTTGTACAAATTGTGATTTGCACAAACAGGCCAAATCTGCACAGATCATGCTACGGCCACATGTTTATTTATGCAAATGTGCTTATTTGTGCAAATATCAATAGCAGTAAAAAATGTACAGATTCCCCTCTTTTTTAGAGACAGAAGTCTGTGGGTTGGCTGGACTCCCTCCGCACTGAATGGGTACCAGTACACGGCTAACAAACTGGAATCTGGGTGCAAGACAGATGAAAGTCTATCAGAGTTTCTCCCCCTGTTGGATTCCTCACACATCAGGAAGCTGCAGAGACATGCCTGGATTTTAACGGATATTGTAGTTTTCAGTGTTGTCATTCAGCTGAGGAGGGCAAATTGCATTTTAAGATGGGGTTTTATTCAAATTTGTTGCCTGATGCTGTACTTCATTGTATTACCATTCTGGGACTTTTAGTGAAGGATGATATATAAAAGCTTTAAATAAAATAAATATTTGACATACAAAGCTGAGAATAACCAAAATTCGTCACAAGCACAATAAGCACTGCTCCATAAGACTCTGGTGCACCCACAACTGGAGTACTGTGTCCAGTTCTGGGCTCCACATTGTAAGAGAGACATAGCTAGGGTTAGAGTCAGTTCCGCAAAGGGTCACAAGGATGGTAATTAGATTGCTGGGGATGCCATATGAGGTGAGATTGAGGGAGCTGGGTCTTTTCAGCTTGGAGAAGAGGAGACTTCAAGGAGATCTTTTAGCGACATACAGGTATGTGAGATGTCATATGAAGGAGGACTGTGACCTGTTCTTCCCTGCAGTGGAGGGCAGGATGCGTTCCAATGGAGCAAAGCTCAAGGAATCCAGGCTTCAGACTGGATGTCAGGAAGTACTTCTTGATGGTCAGGAGCCCTAGGATATGTAATGGGCTTGCAAGGGAGGTGGTGGAGGCCCCATCAGTGAAGGCATTCAAGGAAAAATTGGACAACCACATGTTGGGGATTACACAAGAAGAGCCAGCTGGAGCCAAAGGGCAGATTAGATGGCCCGGGAGACCCCTTCTGACTCATGTTTCTATCATTATGATTATTGGACTTATTAGTCCAAGTCTGCCACAAAAACATTTTCTTGCCCACCTTTAAAACTTGATTCCCCAGGAAATTGAATTTCTCATTCAATTCAGCATAGGAAAATACAATATTCCATGTCACACATCACCAGCAGCTGTGCCTGTGGGAGTGACTTGATCCATTTTAGTGTGCCAAGAGTCCCTTTGAAGGGAAGGACCAGATAGGAAGATTCCAAAGCAGAACAAGGTGGAGAATCCAATCTCTCTCTGTGTGTGTGGGTGTGTGTGTGCATGTGTGGTGGAGAATACAGTTTACTACAGATCAAGAAATGGTCCAATAAGATTATGTAAGGGAGGGAAAGCTGTCTAGTGAAAATGCAGAGCCAAAGACAGGGAGGGACGCTTAGCCTGTGCCACATTTCTCTTTCTCTTACTCTTCATGCACGCCTGCAACCCTCCAGGTCCAGGGGCTTACAGGCTCCCTGCGAGTCAGATGTAGCTTAATAAGTGAAATAATAAGATCTGGGCACCAGATGAGAGGGAGCCCTCCGGCAGACTTGGAGAGCGTGTTAATGCAAATTCTTCGGATGTTATCCGAAGTGATATTATCATCTTTTGAATGTGTTTCAGTACCTCAGAGCCACCTGGAATAAACACACCTGAAACAAGAAAAAACAGCCCAAAATGTCATGTGGCTTAACTTTCTCTTCTGAGTTCTTTTGGGTTTTAATTTCATCACACACATGCACAAGCCAGAACAAAAATCCAGCCACTTTTGCTTTCTGAGACAAATGCAAGGCTTAAGGACACTCGTTGTGCTTTCCTCCCAGCCTCACAATTTGCATGAAGAACACACTGTTTAGGATGCTGGATCATAGCTAAACATCACACAAGCGTATCAAGGCACTTTTGTTAAGTTTGCACGGTGTGGGTCTGTGGCTGGGAGGGTTCTGGAAGTGGAGCAGGGGTTGGACTCGAATGCCTTACAGGCTCCTTTCAACTCCACTTCTCTTCTCTTCTCTCCTTCTAGGGTCTGGTAGGCTCCCCATACATTTTAAAAATCATTATCATACAAATTGACCAATTGACCATCCCTTCTCCTTTCTGTTTCTGTTTCCGTTTGCTTGTTTTGTTTTTAAGGAAGCATGTTCAAAACAGTTGCATAGCCACTCCACGGATTATACAGGGAGGTTTCCGGAGGGCAGCACTGATGCTAGCCCACTGAGACTGCACTCAGCCAACGTTTGCCGCCAACAGCTTCTCCAAACTGTTTTATTTCAGAGCTCAGCCCAGGAGAACCAAGGCCTACTTGTAGCACTAGATCCTGGAGACAAGGGGGCTACGGCAGATGGGCTCCCATTGCTTTAACAAGATGGAATAATGGCCACCCCTTTGGGTGGCTTTAAAAGGGGTCTGCATGCATGCATGGAGGAGAGGACTATCCATGGCTACTGGCCCTGGCGATGCTATGCTCTCTCCAGGATCAGAGGCAGCATGTTTACACACATCTGTTGCAGAGGCTATAGGTGGGAAGGTCCCCTCCTGCTTGTGGGTTTCTCATGGGCAGCAGGCCAGACTGGATGAATCCCTGCTCCGATCCAGCAGGGCTCTTCCTCTCTGCTCAAAATTGTGTTTGCCTTGTTCTCAAGAGCCTTGGGACAGGGAGAAAATTGATGTGTTCCAAAGCTCTGTGAATTCCCTGGAGTGATGGAAAGACAAGAAGTGAGTCTTGCATCAAATCAAGAGCTTCTAGAGCTTCCCATAGAAGGAGAAATGGCAAAAGTGAGGCTGTCCCAGTTTGGACACGTTATGAGAAGGTGCGACCATTGTGCTAAGGAAAGTTGAAGGCAGAAAAAGAAAAGGAAGACCAAGTATGAGAGGGATGATTCCATAAAGGAAGCCGCAGCCTTGAACTTGGAAGAGCTGAGCAGGACTCTCGTGGGCAGAACATTTGACGGGCTGTCATTCATAGGGTTCCTATAAAGTAAAGGTGACTTCATGGCACATAACCACAAGATCCTCCAACTACGCTTCTTCGGGCACCCTGCTTTTGGCCTGAGCAACATTTTCTGGCTCTCCATTTCCTGTGTGATTATGTCCAAGCAACTCCCCAGCTCCTCGTGCCTCAGTTCCTCCATTTGTTACCTGTCATTTACAGCCGTCTGCCATTATGAGCTTAAAGGTCAAAGGAAAATGACTAATGGCCTTAAGCGTCAAACAATGTGAAGTCCAGAAATGCTTGTGGGGTGTAATGTCTGTGTCCGTTGTGTTTCTTAGAGCTATTGCTGGGATAAGTACAATGTAAAGGAAATGTCCTTTCATCTAATATTAACTATTACTGCTGAGCAGTGGGGAGGGGAGCCCCGCTGACCTTACCATGAACAGAATCCAAATGAGTAATAATTTCCTCCTATTTTAGGAACGCCTTCAATAAATTTATTGTTTCTCAGTTTCATCAAGTTAGGCTGGGTTGCTGGGAAAGCTGATATTGCTTATCAGGCTTACGTCCATCTATTATGATTTCATGAATAGCACCCTCTGGCTTGCTGCTGCTGAGATTGAATTGATATGGGATCTGGTGGAGGGCAGGAGTCGCTGGCATTCTCAGGCAGTACAATGAGAGTCAGGCCTAGTTCATGCTGCTGGAACGCAGAAAGGCTGGGAGTTCGTGGGTCTCAAGGAGGGATGCAGGGGACGCTGTCATCCCACTGGGGTTTTGTGGATTGTCAAGCAACTTCTCGGCTCCTGGGTGGCACGAGATTTTGGGGGACAAAACTGCCTCCTGCTTGGACAAGGGCACATTAGCAGAAGTGTGCGTTGGTGCTACTGAGCATGTATTCTAATGCACTTTAGCACAAGTGCAAATTTGCACTGATCCTCCCAAAAGTTTTAAAGCAGTCTGCAAGGAAGTGGAATCCATGCTGCTGAGAAAAAGCTGGCTTGCTGCAGAACTGAGTGGTTGGCTTTATAAAAGATCTGTGCTCATTTGAATCCACTGAAGACTTCTGCAGCTTTCTTGGGCAAATTGTCCTCATCAATTTGTCCGGGAACCCTCCGTGCGAGATATAAGGAGGGTGAGTACCCGGAGGAGGGCTTTCTCTGCGGTGGTGCCCCATCTGTGGAATGCGCTCCCCAGAGAGGCTCGCCTGGCGCCGTCGTTATTTGTTTTTCGGCGCCAGGCGAAGACCTTTTTATTTAGACAGTATTTTAAATGTTAATTTTTTCTAATTTAAGATTATTATGTAATGGATTATTTATATATGTTGTATGTTTTAAATTTGACCTGGAGATGGGCCAGTTTTTAATATTGTATATGTTTTTAGCTGTTGTGAGCCGCCCCGAGGCTGCTGCAAGGGGCGGCATACAAATGTCTAAATAAATAAATAAATAAATAAATAAAATCATTAAGCCTGCCATTTGCAATGCACACACCAGCTGTCTATGTGGCATCTATGGGTGTGCAGTGCACACAGATGAATTAATCTACAGGGGTGGATACAAGTGATATGTCTGGCCCTGAGAAAGTGTGTTAGATGCCTGACACAGGTGCCTTGTGCCGAATTAAGCCATTGGTCCAGCTACCTCAGTACTATTCGCACCAGGGGTAGACAGTGTGGCAATGTACCCACCTCGAGACCTCAGTACCTGATGGAGTACTCAGTCTCAATCTGTCCAGACCCTACAATCTACATCTAGGGCCTTCCTCTGACTGCCACCTCCATGGCATGAACAGACAGAAGCAACATGGAGCAGGGCCTGTTCAGTAGTGGCCCCCTGATGGTGCTATGGTTGCTCTGTAGGGGCCTGCTTGGCACCAACACAGTCCTTTTTTTTGGCACCAGGCTAAACTGCCCTTAAATTCATTTAATGGACTATGAAGGATTATGCCTGTTGTTTAATTAGCTCTAATTTTTAATGAAAACATTTTAGATGTTACATAGTTTTAGATTTTTAAATGGTGGAATGTTTAGCTGTTTAAAATTTGCACACAGAAATGTTATACTGCATTTTACTGTGTTTGTTATTTTATTGTATCTTCTGTATTTGATTAATTGTTGTGAACCACCCAGACAGCTTCAGCCATTGGACAGTATAGAAATGTATGTATGTATGTATGAATGAAATGAGCAACAATCCACTCTTGGATGCCTTTTCTGGTGCCTAGAGAGGCTCTACTCCTGCTTCTATTTTTAAATGGCAGCAGTTCTTATTTGCATCTGGGATCATGTTAAAGCAAAGTAAAGGCCTCTGGCTGCTCCCATGGCTCCTCGGCCCACATGTGCACCTCGAAGTCATTCTTAGTGGATGAAGAGGCCAGGTGGCTGTGGGCTCGTCCTTCCACGTGCAGCGCACCCATTCTGCAGCGGTGCCCAGGGCTTGTCAGACATGTTCACTAGCCCAGAAGAGTTGCCCATGCTGGTGTACGCACTAACCGGCAGAATTTCTTCCGAAGGGCCTCTCCTTGTGTTTCGTGTTCCATGCTCTGTGTTTTGCCATGAAGTTAGATTAGAGTTTCACTCTGCAGTAGGAATAAAACTCCCTAATTGTTTCAGAACAATTGTTCCAGCGTGCTGTCACAAATTGCCTTTTACTGAAGCCTCCTTCACATGCAGTCAGACATGCTCAGCTGCACACACCATGCACACAGCGCAAGGATAAACACCATCCCTGGAGAGCAGCCCTTCTATCTACGTGCTGCAGAGAAGGGAGAGCTGGGAAGCAGGGCTGCCCATCTGGTCTGTTGACTGATAGACAGACAGACAGACCGACCCATGAGTTGCATTTGCTGTCTCCTCTTCCTGACTGTTGCCCAACTACCTGGTCATTACAAGAACTAAGCAGAACTGCTGCCACAGGTTGCTTATTCTCATCTTTCCTCCTTGCTCCTTTGCCCTCTTTGTGCTACATCCTTTGGATCGTCACCCTGTAAGTGAGGACCGTCTTGTTCCTCTCAATGCTAGATATGCTGATTGGAAGAGTACAGACACCCCATAGAGAGTGGGAGGCGCATGGATCCCCAGTGTGCCACCGTGCTTCCCTTGCCCACTCACTCCCCGAGCACCAAAATGCCCAAAAGTTTGCCCAAATCAAAATGTTTCACCCTTGGTCCTGAGGAGGAGGGACTAAGGGCTGTTGGGATTCCTCACTTCCTGAGGGAGCCTTGTTCCTCCCCACCCCACCTTCCAGAGTGCCTGCCCCCGGGTCCAAGGGCAGAGGGAGGATGCCCCAAATTCAGAGCCCTGGCCCACCTTGGACCACTTCTCGAAGGTTGAAGCTAGGGCTCCAAATTTTCCTATGGCCTTTCAGGCAGCATCTGCAGGCCAGGGGCTTGTGACCTAAAGAACTATCAAACATTGGAACAGCGGCAGACAAAACCATTAAATGTATTACAATGCCCAGGTCTTAAGAGCACTAGGAAAGAAGGGGAACCTTGCCCAGTGTCTAAAGGTGCTGAATTCAACATGGGGTGCCAAAACCAAAAAGGGTCTGTGGGGGCAGCCAGTCTCATTACTGTTGTGGGGCCACATGGAGGAGATGTCAGCAGATGACTGAATCCAGCTGGCTGTTGTAATGAAGATGGAGTTATCAGAAGCACTAAAAACACCCCAGAGCACTACATGAAATGGTGATAGTGCTGAAGCCATGCACACGTGTGCAGATAACCTGGAAGGGGACACACTTTCTCCAACGTTGTACTTGTTGTTAGTCGTGAAGTCGTGTCCAACCCATCGCGACCCCATGCACAACACTCCTCCAGGCCTTCCTGTCCTCCACCATCCCCTGGAGTCCACTCAAGCTCACCCTGACTGCTTCAGTGACTTCATCCAGTCACCTCATCCTCTGCTGTCCCCTTCTTCTTTTGCCATCTATTGTTCCCAACATTAGGCTCTTCTCCAGGGAGTCCTTCCTTCTCATTAGGTGGCCAAAGTATTTGAGTTTCCTCTTCAGTATCTGGCCTTCTAAAGAGCAGTCAGGGTTGATCTCCTCTGGGACTGACCGGTTTGATCGCCTTGCGGTCCAAGGGACTCGCAGGAGTCTCCTCCAGCACCACAATTCAAAGGCCTCAATCCTTTTGTGCTCAGCCTTCCCTATGGTCCAGCTTTCACAGTCATACATTGCAACTGGGAAAACCATCGCCTTGACTATACGCACTTTTGTTGGCAGGGTGATGTCTCTGCTTTTTAGTATGCTGTCTAGATTTGCCATAGCTTTCCTCCCCAGGAGCAAGCGTCTTTTAATTTCTTGGCTGCAGTCCCCGTCTGCAGTGATCTTGGAGCCCAGGAAAATAAAATCTGTCACTACCTCCATTTCTTCCCCATCTATTTGCCAGGAAGTGGGAGGACCGGATGCCATGATCTTAGTTTTCTTAATGTTGAGTTTCAAGCCAACTTTTGCGCTCTCCTCCTTCACCTGCATCAAGAGGCTCTTTAGTTCCTCTTCACTTTCTGCCATGAGAGTGGTATCATCTGCATATCTGAGGTTGTTGATATTTCTCCCAGCAATCTTGATTCCAACTGGTGATTCATCTAGGCCTGCCTTTCTCATGATGTGCTCTGCATATAAGTTAAATAGGCAGGGTGACAGTATACAGCCTTGCCGAACTCCTTTCTCAATTTTGAACCAATCAGTGGTTCTGTGTCCAGTTCTCACTGTTGCAGCAACCAAATTGTCAGACATCCAGGCTCTGTTAGGAGCCATGTAGCTTAATTCCACTTTGAAAAGCAAGAACGCCCATCCCCAAAGCTCTAGGAAAACGGTCTTGTTTCAGATCCATTGTTTAAGTTTCCTGTTGTTATTATTCCTATACAAAGAATTTTAGGTCTTGGCTGCCGGCATTCCAAAGCGACCCTCGGTTTCTAAACAATGTTTCACAGCAAGAATGTTTTCCATATTGGAATCACATCATCTGCATTTTTAAATCTGGATAACTTTCTTCTTTTAGATCTATTTTGCTGCAATATTGAGCCAGTCAGGAAGTTATTCTTTCTTTTCCATCATCGTTACATTTTCTTGATGACAATATGAGGGTATTGTTTTTAAAAGGTTTTCTGCTGTTGTTCTCAGCAATGCCCTGATTGGTTTTTTGTGAAAACACCTTCTCTTTGTTTATGGAAAATGTTAGCTGCATTCTTTGCCAGAAATGACACCTAAGGCAGCACACAAAATGTAAAGGACGATAAAACGTTGTTTTTCTCTTCTACATTTCATCAATTGTCATGCTGGTTCCTAGTTTTAAAACTTCCAAACTGCCAATTTCAGGTGGGGTGTAATTAATAAAGGGACACTTCTAGGAAGCAGGAAGAGATGAGGAACTAGACAAATAAGAAAAAAAATGGGTAGATACATCATCTCTTTGGATTTCTCAGGGGGTTTGCTAAACAGTCGTAGCAGCCAGCTGGGTGGCAGAAGGTCAAGGAAAAAGCGGGCCTGATATTGAAACTAAGAATTGGGACCAGGATACCTGAAGGAGCGCCTCTTCCCTTACATGCCCTCACGCCCCTTAGGATCTGCAGGAGAGGCTCTGCTCTGGGAGCCCTCTTTAAAGGAGATAAAGAACAACTACCCGGAGCAGGGCCTTCTCTGTGGTGGCACCCAAGTTATGGAATGTGCTCCCTGGAGAGGTGCACCTGGCGCCAAGTCTATATTCTTTTCGGCACCAGGTCAAAACCTTTTTATTTAATCACTATTTTAAAAAATTAATATTTTAATTGTGTCGAACAGTCGCTTTGATTTTGCCTTTTATGTAATTTTTTTATTGAATTATGTTATTTATACATGTGACTTTATTGTATTTCAATGTTATGGACCATGAGCTGTCCTGAGATGCCAGCACACAAAGGGACAGCATACAAAAGTTTTAAATAAATAAATGGACTCACTGCTTTTTGTGGACATTATCCTGGCTGCTCTGACTTCACTCCAACTTCCAATTTGGCGGTTTTAGCAGCAGTTGCCTCAAAAGGATTTATCTTTTTTGGAAAGCCTTGCCTCTGTTCTGCATTAGCCCTGTTTGCTCCCAATAATGTCATCATGTAGCCCAATCCAATTAGCTAAATAGAATTTTGAAATTATATCATTTGCAATGCTAGCCGTGATTGTTTGGGATCATCTAGGTGATTTATCTGGTAAGAGGCAGCAAATAGGAAGAGGAAGAGGAGAGGAAACATGATCAAAGAAAATGAAATTAGGTGTTTTCTCCAAAATATGTCTGCCTCCATTGAAAGCACTGTGGTTCACCTGGAAATCAAAATGGATATGAAGTGCCACCCTAAATGAGGCAGGCAAAGACAGAAACATCTAGCTACGGGTCTATAGAATCGCCTTGCCTCACTTTGTCCCCTCCCCAGATCTTCTGAATGAGAGCTCCCAGCATTCAAGAGCATTTTTGCCATGCTGGCGGGGCCTACGGCAGTTGAAGTTCCAAAGTTTTGAGAGCTACCGGGTTGGGGAAGTTGGATGCCGATGGCATGCTAAAGAATAGATCTCATCGATGAATATTAGTAAGCCATCAGTGTGGACAGAGAGCTGAAAAAAAATGAAAACATTCCCATCCACTTGCATTAGATTTCAGGTCATGAAGCTGTCAAAAGCAGAATCTTCCAGTTTTCAGCCCATTCTGGGCCTTCTTGTGTCCTCTGTATCAGGCATATAGTCCACAATACGGCACTCCTGACGAATTAACCAAGATAGTCTTTACATTTTGGAGGGACAACGGGATTCACCCCTGCCCCTGGATCCATGTGGTGAGGGGCTTGAGAGAATCCAAGGAGCTGGGAGAGGCCAGGCTCTCTCACCCACATGGTCTCCTAGAAGGGCCACCCAAGGCAGGATGGTCAAAGCAGAGACTGGGCAAAGAGGTGCCCACCCTCTTCAGGAGTAATGGTCACAGCAGCAGAAGAGAAGGGAGAGGAAGGGGTGGCCTGGGCAGCAGTGGTCACTGAAGGTGACATTGGTGGATGACCCTTCACAGAAAACGGCGCTCAAGTTGACTTGGGTTAGTACCACGCAGAAGGCTCCGCTGTGTAACTATAGCCATCTAGTGAAACAATTCAAAATGAAGCAAGAGATGGTGCCAGAAGATGGGATTCCGCAGTCGGAAGGCGCTTGGCCAGCTCCTGGGGAAGAGCAAAGGGCAGGAAGGGACAGCGCTGTTGCTAATGATGCAGCCAGAAAAAAAGCGAGGGAAGTCTAGTGGCCGACATGCACTCAGGGAAAGGGAAGCCCACTATGCAGCAACACATGCAGTTGCAACACGGCCCCTGAGAAGTAGGAGCCAAGGCAAGCTGGAAGCCATGAAGCAAGAAATGGAGCAGTTAACCCTCACAGTACGTGGTGTGAGCAAAATAAAGTGGACTGGAATGGGCCATTTTCAGTCAAGCAGGAAGAGTTTTACTCTGGCAGCGACGAACTCAGAAGAAATGAAGCGGCTCTGATACTGAGAAAAGGTGTGGTGCAGGCAGTAGGGGGCGATGAGCAAAATCTGACTGAATAAAACCAATCAGAATTCTCGGAAAACCTATCAACATAACCAGCATTCACATCTATGCTCCAACAACGGGAGCCGAAGAAGAAAAAAATTGGAAACCTTTCTACAAGCGTCCAAGAAGAAATTGAGAGCACAACGAAGTAAGACATCCTGACATCCTGACAGCACAGCAAAGCAATCCTAGGTGAGTGGCAAGTGAAAGCAGGAAGCAAAGCAGAATCACATGTTGTGGGGAAACTGGGCCTAGGAATTAGAAATGTAGCGGGAGAATGACTCATAGGATTCCCAGAGGCCAATAATTTGTTTATTGCAAACACAGACTAGCATATATCAGATTATTCCATACACTGACACCTCCAGACGGCCAAGGCAGAAATCGAATAGGCTACACAATTGGAAATAGAAAATGGAGAAGCTGCATGCTCACTGCCATGCCAAGGCCAGGAGCAGATTGTGGT
Organism: Varanus salvator macromaculatus; assembly: GCA_023646645.1. NCBI lineage: Eukaryota > Metazoa > Chordata > Lepidosauria > Squamata > Varanidae > Varanus > Varanus salvator. The sequence goes on along the minus strand of JAIXND010000624.1, from coordinate 27,133,192 downwards.
GGTGACCACGAACTATTAAGATCAAAGATGGAGAGAAGGTGGAAACAATTTGTGGAAGAACCTTACAGAAAAGATAAAAGGATTACAGACTCCTTTGAAGAAGAATCCTATGAGGAATATTCTGCAATATTAGAAAGTCCAAAGAATGCTTCTCTGGAAGCATTTGGAAGCAATAAATCACCCAGAGTAGATAATATACCAATAGAACGATTCCAGAGGCTGATTTGGTCCAAATCTTAAGAATATGCCATCAAATACAGAAAACAAACAATGGCTCACAGACTGGAAACATTCAATATACACCCCAATTGCTAAGGTAGGAGATGCTAAGGAGTGCAGTAGCTATAGGTCCATAGCAAACAAAGTGATACTCAAGGTGTTGCAACAAAGGATTTTACTCTAGATGGAGCGAAAAAGACCTGATGTCCCAGGTAGGTTTCAAAAAGGAAGAGGCATTCTAGATTATACTGCAAATATACATTGGCTACCAAAGAATTATAACCAAAGTAGGCATGTCAAGAGTGGAGCCAGCTGGAGCTGGGGGTCAGACTAGAAGGCCCCTTCTGACTCACTCTGTTTCTTTGTTACTATGAATTTCAGAAGATCAGTCTGTGCTTCATAGACTACAGCAAACCTTTGATTGTGTGGATCAAGAGAAGCTATGGATGGTCCTGAAAGAAATGGGTGTGCTTCAGCACTTGCTTGTCTTGTTGTGTTAACTGGTATCATGGACAAGAAGCTACGGTTAGGGTAGAATGTGAAGAAACAGAATGGTTTCCCATAGGCAAAGGCATCAGACAAGGGTGTCCTTTATCTCCCTATCTGTTCAACCTGTTCACAGAACGTAACATAAGGGAAGTCGGATTAGGATCAGAGGAGGAAGGAGTGGCAGAAAGTATATCAATAATTTAAGATAGGCAGAGGATATGACCTTACTAGCAAACAGTGGCATGGAATTGGAATGACTCCTGATGAAAGTGAAGGAAGGAAGGGCAAAAGCAGGACTGCAGCTGAACGAAAAGAAAACAAAAATCATGACTGCAGAAGAATTGCACCACTTTAATGCAAACAACGGAGAAATTGAAATGGTGAAAGATTGTGCATATCTTGGCTCCACCATCAATTCAAAGGGAGTCTGCAGCCAAGACATTCAAAGAAGACTGAGACTTGGAAGGGCAGCAATGAAGAAACTAAAAATGGTCCTCAAGTGTGAGGACATCTCACTGCAGAATAAGGCTAAGATCATTCACAGCATTGTATACCCCGTCACTATGAAAGCTGGACAGTGAAGGAAGCAGATGAGAAGAAAATGGACGTGTTTGAAACACGGTGCTGGAGGAGAGCTCTGTGAATACCCGGGACTGACAGAAGGATGAACAAGTGGGTCGAAAGCAAGCCAGAATTTTTCCTGGAAGCAAACATGATGAAACTGAGGCTGTCATAATTCGGATGCATCACGAGAAGACAAGACTCCCTGTGGATGACTATCATGCTAGGGAAAGTTGAAGGCAGAAGAAGAGGGATACCAAATAAGAGTTTTATCAGTTCCATAAAGGAAGCCATGTCCTTGAGGTTACAACAGCTGAGCTGGGCTGCCCGGGATGGGGCATTTTGGAAGACACTCATTCATGGATCATTACAAGTCAGAGATGACTTACTGCACTAACAACGACCAAACAGGCTTCAGGTGCAGATCGGTGACAGAAATGGCAACGATTCCCAAAATAGGCATCATCAGTATTTCTGGATCAGAAATATCTGGCTACGTATATTAATCTGTTGCAGCAAAAGCAACAAAGAGTCTTGTGGAACCTTAAAGACTAGGAGATTTATTATGGCATAAGCCTTCCTGGGCTAATATCCACCTCAACAACTTTACAACTAGGGATGAATGTGAAAATCATTTCAGCTAATTATTACCTATTTCTCAATGCCAGTGTGGGTCCAAACACAATCTGTGACTCAAGTCTGCATGCTTCTGAGCTTTTGCAGTAACATTTTCAGGGCAAATAAAGCATTTGAAAAACACATTCTTTTGAAAAATGGGCACAAATGCACTTTTGATGATAAGAAAAAATGGATACATAGAAAAGATGTGTCGATGTAGGGAAAACATGTCCAAAAATACATATTCATGTTAGTGCGGATACAAACAGATCCCAGAGTTCACCATCAGATTCATGGCCCAATCCTATGATCTCCTGATGTCGTTTGGAGTCCAAGCACTGAGATCCTCTGTCCTTGATGCTCAGACTGTGAAGGCCAAGTCCTGGTGCCCAAACACAGGCCTCAGAACCATTCCGGCTTCCCCCACCTGGGGCCTTGGCGGGGGAAAGGGGGCGTGTCAGGAAGCAGGAAGGGGAATGGCCAGGGCTGCAGAGTTGCACCAATTCCAATCAGAGCCCCAGCCGCCTTTCCTTCCCTTGCCAGCCCTAAATCTAGGTGGCCAAGCAAGGCCCTCTAAATGAAATGCAGCGTTGGATGGCAATGGATTCTCACAGGCTCCCAAGTTGGGGCGCTTACAAGCACCTACTGGAAGGGCAAAAGGTCCATCCTCAGATGCAAGTTGGTGTGAACTTTGAGGGGGAATTCAGGGCACCCCAAGGAGCTCACGTTTGGCTAAATAATACATCCATACTTGCAACTGCAGCAATTAACTGCAAATAAAATTATATATGCTTGCCCACATATAATTTACATATAATCGTACACCCAGTTACCACACATGTCATAACATCAGAGTATTATTCTTTTATTGTTATACTATTAATTCCATATCTCTACTGCTCAGGGGGTGAAATGCCCCGGGCAATTCACACAGACCACAGACCAAATAAAAAGACCATATTTCCCCCAAAATACAGCATTAAAAAAATATAACAACTACAATAAATTTTGGTACAAAGTAGATCTGTTCGAAAGAGCTGACCGAAATACCCGGCATGCCATTAAATACCTGGGTGAAGAGTGGAGTCTTGCAGCCATCTTGGAGCTGAAGTGTTCGCTGTGGCTTGCAAGCGATGGCTGATCTTTGCAGTGAAAAAACACACATGGCAGCCTTTCTTGGGTTATGCTGCCTGAGAGTGCAGGTGGAGGAATGTTAGAACAAGCCCTTGGTAAACAGGAAAAGGATGTCAGTCTGTTATGCAATACTGCAGAGGGTTTAGACAATGGAATAAGAAAGCATAGAAACATTTTCACGCTATCTCCCAACTGCCTTCTCCTGTGGCGCCATCCTAGCAGAGCTGCGCCATGCAGTTTTTATTGAACAGCATTCAAATAAAACCGGAGAGACATGAAAGTGCGGAGAAGACAATAATAACTGGCCATGTAATTAATGGGTGCAAAAGAGGCACAGAATGATTTGATAGAGTCTTTGCTGAAGGGTCTGTCTCATTCATGGAAGAGGGCATGGCCAGCAGCGCAGCCTCCGGAGCCGAGCGGCTCATCACGGACCAACTTTATTAACATGAACAATGCAGACATCACAATGAAGCAGGACTATTCTGGTGTTGCACAGTGCACAGATGAATGTGCAGAATGCGGCCACTCCTGTGTCTTGAGCATCTGTTTCCGAAATCGCCTTCCCCAGTTTGGCACTTCCCCAGATCAGGCGACAGTGTCCTGGTCGGAGGGTTTGTGAAAGCTGATCAGATGGTCCCAGGATACAAAGTCTCTGTAGTAAAGTCATGAAATGTTTTCTGCGCACACATAGTAAGCGGAGATGGGTCTGGTAGGTGGCTTGGAATCCGAATGCTGGCAAATTTGGCTGAACTGCAAGAACGCAAACAATCTGGAAACCTGAAGTTTCCTACAGCAGTACATGTCATTCATCTGAGCCGGCTGATCAAATGTGGGAAAGCAGAGGAGTTTTGCAGCTGTACACGAACACGTACGTATCCATGGACAAACATGGACATGGGTACCCTGCGTGTGCGTGCCGTGCATTTTTTGGCATTGTTGTTGATTGGAGCTATTGTTGCAGCGCTGCCTGGAGATGGGGCAGAAATGAGTTCCATTCGCATCTGAACATGAACTTTGCGCACTCTGCACTTTCAAAGTGCAGCAGGGACTGAAACTCAATTATCCTTCAGCATTTTTACTTTTCAAGATTTTGCAACGAGATGCAAATCAAAATGCACGCACAATGCAGGGATTAGATAAAACCATGTCCAAGCACGCAGTAGATTAGCAACGTGCCTTGTAAAAATATATATATTAGAAATGCCTACAAAAAGCACGTATTAGGAGAAATGTGCACAAACTTCTTTAAAAATCTCAGCTTTGGGGATGAACCAGATTTAGGCCTGCAGAATATCTCAAAGGGTTGAGGTGCGCTGAACTTAAGCTTGGAAAAATGAGACAGTGGCGAAACAAAACTGGCCGATTCACTGATCCCTAGTATTGACTTACAGCCCAGTACCTAAAACCTTACTGGGTCCACGCTGGATCCACGTCGTCTGCAATTCTGTTCACACACCAACCAACGAGTTGCCTGTAGGAAACTCACAGGCAGGACAGGAGTGCGGCAGGTATGAAAGGAGCCCTGCTATAGAAAAAGGCGCACCATGTTGCAACGTCAAGAGAGTGGTGGAAAGTGCCACCCCAGCATCCTGGAGATTCACTGCTAGCACAGCTTCCTGGGACTCCGCCCAGCCAAGTTTCCCCCTCCTGCTTCCCTCCATGGACCCCCCGTGGAAGCACCAATCCGGAGTCCAAGGCAGCAGAATGAAGCCTCTATACCTCTCCGGAGAACAGACTGGGAGACGAACCCCACATGGATGCTGTTTCCCCCAAGCCCAGCCAGGAAGTACTTGGCAGGTGACTCTGAAAGCAGAATACTGTACCAGGTGCGGCTGCAAGTCAACTAAAGGCTAATGCATGTTTATTTTTCATCGGGATTTGCTCTGGTCCAGAAGTGCTGGTTTGAGTGAGTTTCCAGTGGTGCCATCCAGGACCAGCTCCCCACTGTGTAAGCAGCCAGTGCCGGTGGCAGCGGCTGCTAGGCTGGGTCTCTTTCCCAGCCTCCAGTCCACTGAAACGCAACTCTGCAGGGGAGGTTGGTGGGTTGCTCTCCACCAGTGGAAAGGGGGGAATCTGGGCCATCCTTTCTTCCTGGGATGCTGGCCCAGGGACCGAGGGGTTGCTCTCCAAGGGTGCAACCCCATTGAGTAAGCCTCTGAATCCAGCAGCTTATGAGCATCCAATGGCGGGAATGAGGTGCAGCAGAAGCGGTCTGCATTTCCTCTGTGGCTTGCAACCTGCATTTACTCCAAAGGACCTTTGGGGCTGGACATGGGTGGCAGGAGACAAGGCGGAGGTCCAGGGTCCGGGGCAACAGAACCCGAGGCGAGGCAGAGCCCAAAGTCAGTTCGCAAGGGGTGATAGCACGTCCAAGTCATGGTCACAGGACAGGCCAAGGGAAGGCAAGGATGCAGTTGGAATCGAGCCGGGGTCAAGGTCAGGTGGGCCAACAGAGCAGCGTGCAAGAGCCTTGAGGCTGATAGCTGGGCAGAGTTCATGAGCGGTGAAGTCGTGGCAAGCAAGGCTAGGTGGCGAGGTGTAAGGAGGGGCAAAGAGAGGCGTGGTGAGCTAAGACAGCAAGGCAAGGCACAGCATGGCACAGCACAATGAAATAAGGCAGGACACAGCAAGGCGGCAAGGCCAGGCAAGGCAAGGCACAAGGCACAAGGCAAGGCAAGGCACCAAGTGGAGCCTTCCACACCAGGCAAAAAGACTCTGTGTCAATGCATTGCATTATGTAATGGTGGTGACATGGGAAAAGATGTCATAATTGGACTGCCCTTCCTCTTTCAATGGGTTTTTGTGTGTGTATGTGTATGCGCGCACATGTATGTGCGTGCATGTGTGCATAGTTAATTATAAGTATAGAATCAGTTGAGGAATTGATTGAAATTAGGAATGGGGGAGAATTTTTTAAAATTCACATGTTAATATGGACCAATTTAATTTGTACTTCCCAGACAAGCACATGGATCAGAATGTGATTCAAGTTTGGTTTTTGCATTCCTTCGGAGTTTACAGAATTTCAATCAAGACTATGCATACAAATGTGTGCAACAGGGGAGATTGCATACAAAGAGCATAAACTGGTTACGTTCAGATAACATGTTAACCCCTGATCGAGCCACTAGTTACAGTGGCAACATAAGCTATTATGTCATCTGAACCCAGCCAATATAGCAAACCATGGTGAACAGCCCAAAGTTCAGAACCCAGCAACAAACCATGGGCTTGTTCATGGGCTGTTCATGATTAGTCAGTCAAGACTCGTTAGTGCAGCCGGGTCAGCATTAGGGCTGCACTGATCTTCTGTGGAATCTGGCCATCTTCTGTTTGTTAGACTTCTTCTCATGCCTGGCCTGGCCTAGGGAGCCAACCGAGGCAAGAGGGAGTCTGCAAGTGCTTTGGAACACCAGCTGCACAACTGGCAACCTTCTTCCGCGGCACATGCAGCGCAAACTGAGACTGCAAGTCTCATGTGCAGTGGGCAACACCATTTGCACAGTATCCCTCTGGCCTTTATTCCTTGTGGCTGCTCAACAGGAAGTTCAGCTCACAGCTTCGAGAAAGCGGCACTGAGTCTGGGGAGCTGAGCCCTGCGAATCCAATGGCTTTCTCGCACATCACTTGTTAGCATGTTACCTGAGTGCAGCCAATGGGTATTATTAGGGGGAAAGTGCATGCAAATTTCTGTGCACACAAAATATGTGGGCACGTGTTTGCAAAGGTTTAAATAAATCACAAACTGATACAGAAATGGAATGGAGCAAGCACACTCTTGAAAGAATGCAAATATCATAGAAAGTATAACAGAATTGCATTCTTTCATCTCAAATTACAACTGGATTCCAAATATCAAACACCATCTTTGTATGGCATTTCATGTCCGGAATGATCCGCATGTATGCATACCTTCAAGAGCACAGAAAAATGTGCTCACATACCTTATCTTCTGGATTTTCACATATGCCATCTTCTTGCAATAACTTTCTGGGTACCACAATAGCATTATCCCCATGTTGCCGGTTTAAGTTGAGAGTTTTCTGAATGATGCCATAAAGTGAGTTCACAGCAGAGATGAGATTAAAACTCAGAGTGCAGCAAATTGGAAAAACGCTGACCTGCTTAGGGCCCAATCCCATACAAGTTTAGACAGAAAAAAATTCCTACAACTCCCAGCATGCCCCTGGATGGCACCTTGAAGTCATCTCCCTCCGGTTTCCTTATCTCTGCTGCCCTCTGCAGTGTGCATGATGCTTTGCAAGAACAGTCCCCATTTCCTGCAGTCCCTTTTAATTCTCTGGACTTGGTTTATCGATCTGCCTTCAGCCCTTGCTCCATGTGGCCTACCCGGACTGGCAGCAGCTACCTACTGTTCTGGACAGGCGTGCTTCCCAGTTCTGCCTGGGGATACAGGGACTGAATTTCTGCAGGCAGCCCCTTCCACTGAGCAAAAGTCGTTTGGCGGAGTAAAGCAACCCAAGGGAGGTTATGCCCAGCAAGAAGGCTCTTGCTATCTCTCCTGGGATTCCCTCGATGCTCCAGTGTTTTGGGTCCAAGACTGGGAGAATGCAGTTCTCTGGGGATGCAGAAGGAATTTCTTTTCAGTTCATTTTTGATCATTCTTGATCATTTGATCATTTTGATCATTTTTGATCATTCTTGCATGAACCAGACTCGGGTAGGTCCACAGGCTGCCTGGTCAGCAGCTTCTGCACTATCGTGAGAATGTCTAATGGCATTAGAACGATTATTTCGCAATGTGCATCTACACGTATCAATCAGCAAGTGCAAACTGGTGTCCCATTTAGCCCTCTTTTTTAATGGTGCATGTCCTCTGTTTTTGCATTTCACGAGTGGCCACCCCAGCCTCACTCGGCTATATGGTATGCCCACCGTCACTCTTGCTAGGGAAAAAGCTGGATGTGGAGTCCACCATCTGCGTGGTTGGTGAAGTGCTCAGAGTGTTGAACTGGAGATCTGGGTTCTAGTCCCCCCTCAGCCAGGGAGCTCAGAGCGAGGCTTCGGGCCAGTGACTGCCTCTCATTCTAACCAACCTCACAGGGTTGTTGTTGTGAGGACTGAATGTAGATGAGCGGAACCTTGTAAGCCTTCTTGAGTTCCTTGCAAGAGGAAGAGCGGCAGGGTATAAATGCATGCAGCAGCAGCAGCAGCAACAACAACAACAGGCTTACTGCCAAGTTTTTGTGTGGCATTACTGAGTTTTAGGAGCTCAGTTTTAGGAGTTTTAGTTTTTAGGAGTTTTAGGAATTTTAGGAGTAACAGCTTTACTACAGGGCTTTTGTTGTGAGTCTTTGTCACAAGAGAAAGAAGGGTGAGCTATAAAGGAAGGAACGGATAAACAAAGAGGCACCAGTGGCATAGAGGTCAGTGTGTTTGACTGGGACACGAAGACCCAAGTTCTGGTTTGCATTCAGCCATGGATGGTGTTGCTCCTGTCACTCATTCTCAGCCATGCCTGAAAAGGAGAGGCAGAGACGCACATGCTCGCCCTTGAGCTCCGTAAAGGGAAAAGGCAGCACAGAATGAGAGAGCGGTATGGCTGCAAAAAGGGCAGATGCTACTTTGGATTGCATAATAGAGGCATCACTTCCAGATTTATTTATTTATTTAGAATTTTTGCATGCCGTCCCATTCGCACGAGCCTCGGGACGGCTTCCGTACAATAGATAAACAACCGTACAAATAGTGCACATAAAATCCAGATTCACCCTGGCTGCAAATTAAAATCTATAGATAATATTAAAAGTTGTTAAAATATTGTTTAAATGAAAAGGTCTTGGCCTGGCGCCGAAAAACAAATAACAACGGCGCCAGGTGGACCTCTCTGGGGAGTGCATTCCACTGGCAGGGCGCCACCGCAGAGAAGGCCCTGCTTCGGGAACTCTGTCTTCTAACATCTTTCACAGAGGGTTCCCGAAGGAGGGCTTCTGCTGCCGAATTCAGAGGGCGGGAGGGCAAATATGGAAGGAGGCGTTCCTTTGGGTATCCAGGTCCCAAGCCTGAGAAGCACTGGTTCCCCTCTACTTACTGCTGGTTAAGTCTTATCTGGAGTTCTGTGCCCAGTTCTGGGAATCAGACACATGTCTGTGGCATGGCCCCCCAGATTCTGCCCCCTAAGTCAGCCTCTCAGTGAGGGTCTGAGAAGTTGACTTAGGAGAAAGCAAGCACATGAGACGATTCCAGCTGGATTGTCACACCCCTATCAGTGGATCAGGAACCTCCCCGATGCAGGAGCCACCGGCTGTTGGGAGCAGAAGCAGGGAAACACACTGCACAACCCCGTTGTGTCAAGTGTTGCGGCCCCAGGAATTGCAATGGAAGGGGTGAGCCAAAGCATAACCATAGGGAGCGATGTCCAGAATTACACCTGAAAAACCTTACAGGTTAATTCATGTTAGTGAATTTTCCACCTATGATATTATGAACATTAATAGTGTTCATAATAACCAGCTATTCATCATATTTATAGAAGGGCTTCTCTTCTTTGCCTTCTGGGGATCTGCCCCACCCTTAATAGCCCCGTATTTATGATTTTTTTTTCGCATACTCCCATAACATAACATAACATACTCACAGGATCCCATCCCTCAGACCTGCAGAGAGGCTATTAGATCCTTTTATCTTCTTCCTATCTAGTCTTAAAACCTCTCTTAGGAGTGAAAAAGTCTGTTCCCTGGAACATTATCATTTTCCCAGTAAAATCTGCTCTCTCTTTCTCTCTCTCCCTCTCTCTCTCACATCCTAGTTGATTTAAAGGAGTGCCTTGACATGTGGTGTTGACAATTTGTGTTTTTAACAGTTTATAATAATTTTAATCGTTTTAAATCACAGCCTTGACTGCCACAACTGTCAATGTTTAAGAGCGATGAACAGAGATGTGTGGCCAATACTTAAAACCCACTATGGATATTATCTCTGCTGATATCTGAAAGGCAGGGGAGTGTGGAGGGAAATCCAAATCAAATTTTGTCCTTTTTCTAGCAAGGAAAAGCTCTTATCTTCAGTCAACTGCAGATTGGAGACAAGAGCTTTCTCCCAGCTGGGAGAGGGAACCCCTAGAGGGAACCCCCATGGGCTGAATTCTGCTGGTGAGCTAGGAAATCTCTTTCTCTGTCTCAAAGCTTTCTCAGACCTACCTGGAAGCTGTACCTGTAGTCATTTATATGTGAAATGCAAGTGTATATTTCGGGCGGATGTGTAAAAAACATTTTTGACCAAGGTCTGTCTCCAAGCATCGCACTTTTGTCTGCCCCCAGGCACATCAGAATTACAGGGCGTGATGCGTACTTGATGTGCCGCTCCTCCCACACACAGTTAGCACGCAGTCACACGCCTCGCACTGAGCTCTCCTCTCTCGCCTTCGAGTTACAAGAACTTTCCTTCCGACCAATTATTATGCTAAATGGCAAGCAAATGAAGGCGGCTATAGGTTACAGATTAAATGTTTTACAGAAATCACTAACAAAAGAAACAAGCTGGGTTAGTATTCTAGAGAATCTGTTCATTAACATGATATGACACAGTTGAATGTTGATTTCAACTAATTAGAATTAAATAAATTGTCAGTTAAGAGAACCCCCAAACCACCATGGTAGTTCCTGGTTTCTCAGCACCAGCTGCTTTGAACATCTCACTCCTCATCCTCGGTCTTCCCTCCTTACATGATGTCCTACCTTTGGATTTGTCATGCCCCTCTTGCGAAGGGCTCTGGCTTCCCATGACTCCTTTCCTCCGTTGGTCCTGGTCCTTCCATCCTTGGCTTGTCGTTTTCCACTTCCCACTGCTCCCTCCATCTCAATCAGAATCCATTTCCAAGCCTTTTTGAGGTTCCTCTTCCGAACCAGGAGGCCAAGTCCCTACATCAAAGTTGATGTGCTTTGTCTGGGTTTTGCATTAGGGATTAGGGGGAACTATAGCAGAATCTCCCATGGGTGCAGTGGCAGAAAACATGTGGCCCTCCAGATGTTGCCAGACTTTACCGGCCACCATCCTCTCCTCTGGCTATGCTGTCTAGAGCTAGTTGCAGGCTAACAAGGCCTGAACAGTCATATATGGTCTGACTCAGAGCCTCTACTTGGCCAACGGTAGTGATACTATGGCTGGGTTCAGACACATGGCAAACCATGGTGTGTGTGTGTGTGTGTGTGAGTTTACCATTGTTGGCCTGCTGTGTTGTCTGAACTCCAGCAAGTTTGGTTTTTAAAATCCACAATAAGAAGCAATGGTTTGTTTTATGGTTTCTCTGTATCACCATGGCTTGCTGTGTTGTCTGAAGCCAGGACTGTGGTTTCCATAGTTGGAATATGCAACTTCCTTTATCCTGGAAAGAGTGGCAAGTACAGGAACCACTCTAGCCATCCTCTCTCTATGTGCCGACCAATGAGGAAGAAGCAGGCAACATAGGCAGGGAACAATGCACCTTGGGATTGAATCCTAGGCGTGGTGGCTGATGGGATGCATGCCAATAGTGAGAGGACTGAGCAAGGTGGATGGAAACCACAGTAACATAGGAACCACTTGATTATCTGTCTGGTAGATCATGGTTAAAAATTGAAAACCATGGTAACCATGTGGGTCAGCTGTCATGCTGTGTGAAGCCAGGCTTTGCATGCTGCCTTGGACTGAGGTCAGTATGTGATGGATGCCTGCACAGAACCTTACCAGATTAATCGGAGATGCCCATCATGCTGACACAGGGGTGTGGAACCTCTATCAGCCTGGAGACTGAATGCCATTTTAGAGCAGCTGCTTGGGGAGATAGCCCAGTGGCTGGGAGGACTGAAGGCCTCAGGGTGAGAGCAAAACTGTTGGATGCGCCAGCATATTTTAGCTTAAATCTCTTACTGCCAGGGGCTCTGCACCTCTTCTCCAAAGTACTGCACTCAAGTACTGAAGGACAAACTTCCCTGTCAGAATGTGGATTGGAAAGCGGCATTTGACAATTGACATTCCAAATCTGAGCTGCACAATGGAAGAATATGGTGAATTATGAACATTCATTGCACTGTGTGAGTTCTACATCCAGGCCATGTTGCAGAATTTTCCCAAAGTGCCATCAACAGAGTTTGGATATCCCAGAGACATATTTCTGAATGTGAGCTTCACATGTAGTAAAATTATGGTTATTTCATGTAAAATATTTCTCGATTGCCTTCCAGGGCAGAAGCACTCCCAAAGTGACATAATACTGTTCCAGTTCATATAATTAAAAGTGTGCTATTCAATAAGAAATAATAAAATGGTAGCTTATTGAGAATGTACCAAAGGGGGCATCAGTTCCATTAATGCACTCCAAATCAGCAGAATCCCTCTGAACCATCACCAGATGGTTCCACATACAGGTGGAAATGGAACTGTTCACACTGCAATCCAGCCAAAGTGCCTTTGAAATCCAGTTTCTTTCAAAGAGAAGCAAACCCCATTGAGTTCAGTGGAGGCATGTGAAGAATTGAACTGCTATGAACTAAAGAGATTAAGACCAAATTCATGTCCTGCTTCCTGGGTCAAACCAGGTTTCAGTGGGATAACCCTCTTCCCCTGGTCCTCCCCAGTCCAAAAAAGGTCTCCTCCTGCTTAGGGATACAGAGACTCGGTTGAATCCATTCTTTTTGTGATTCGTAGGTTTTTGTGAGCTTTTCATTACATGTTCCCCTCATAGATGGCATTGGAGTTTTGTAAATATGTTTGTACACATTCCTGCAAGTTTGTATTTCTAAAAATGTCCCCCACCCCCATACACAAATCCAGCTGCAATATGCATTTTCATGCTTCAGCTGATGAAGGGGCAAATGTGCATTTTAATCACTGTTTTGGTTTTAATATTTTTGTATTTTTCTGTAATTAAATTTGTATAAAATTACAGACTGTTTAAAAATTGTCTGCAAAATGTATGCAATTTGGGAAAAGCCAGCCTGAGATATCCGAATGTGTGTGAGTCTGCTGTAGATTTCTCTGGCATTCCTGTTCTTGCACTGTAAATGGACCTTCTGCATGATGAACATGTTCTCTGACATGGAATTGGGAGCCCTCAGCTCTGAGATTCAGACTAAGAGCCTCCTTTTGAAGCCAATGTTAGTATAAAGTGTTCAGCTCTGGCTAGGAATGCATGACTGCACTCCAATTTCACATTTTTCTGCCATTCACTTTGCTCCATCTCTTTTCTGTATCTGTTTGCAACTGTAACCTAAATGACTCTATATTTTCCTTAATTATTACATTTTTATACTGTCCAGTAGCCAGAGTTCTCTGAGTGGATTCCAACAATTTAAACCATGTTGTTGTTGTTGTTAGTCACGAAGTCGTGTCTGACCCATCGCGACCCCATGGACAACATTCCTCCAGGCCCTCCTGTCCTCCACCATCCCCTGGAGTGCACTTAAGCTCACACCAACTGCCTCAGTGACTCCATCCAGCCACCTCATCCTCTGCCGTCCCCTTCTTCTTTTGCCATCTATTGTTCCCAGCATTAGGCTCCTTCCTTCTCATTAGGTGAGTCCTTCCTTCTCATTAGGTGGCCAAAGTATTTCAGTTTCATCTTCAGTATCCATAGAATACAATATAAAAGTTTTAAATTGAAAGTATGAACTATAAAATAAAAACCCAAAATGAAACCTCACAGCGGTTCAAAGGTCACTGTAAGGATGCCATTGCATGTGTCTGCCTGTGCCCCTCTGGATTCCAGGGACTAGGGCTACCCCATGGAAGATGGGAGCAGCACAGAAACTGGGCTGTTTCCACACTCCCAAAGCATCAGGAGACCCAATCTTTGCTTTCCTCGTGAGGAAAAATGTCTGATGCAGCAGGAACAAGAACCCAGATCTCCTGAGTTCGGGTCTCAGACCCTAACTGCTGCATCACTCTGCCTCTCCTGACTCCTCATTCTACTATTAAACTTTGGATTTCACTGAATTAGCAAACATGGTTCCCCACATTCATTGTCTTGAAGTAAATAGTGTGCAGCTTGGGATCCAATCATGCTTATCTTCAGTTAAATATTTCTAACCCCATGGATCATGTAGGCTGACTTCCAAAAAAGGCACATTCAGATACCTTGAAGGTGGAGGGAAATGTCGTTTTCAAATACCAGGGAAATTCAACAATGGAATTTAAGACCCAAGTGAAAGCTCTCTAATGTTGGCTCAAGTTCCATGACACCTGGCAAGTGGAAGCTAAGGCTAATGCCTCAGCCAGTGTGGCGAGTTGTGCAATGTCATGCAATCTCACCCCTTGCATGGCTTCCAATTCACCCTTCTTGCATCCACCCTCTTCCTTTGTTTTTCAAGCCCAAATCCAGGCGTGGAGGGATGGAGTACCTTGGACCAACAAAGACCCCTAAGCATGGTGCCTAAGCATTTACCAATTGAGTGCACGCATGGCACTATTGCAAAGGAGATCCCAATAACGCAGGCTTTTTGGTTGAAAATGTATGCAGGTAGAAGGGAGTAACCCCTCTTAAACACCTCAGGGAGCACCAGCGCACCATACAAAGACTTCAGGAGTGGGACTTTGCTGCTCCTGGTACCTGAGCCAGGTGAGGAGGCAGAGAGAACCACTGCCAAAAGTCGTTCTTTGTTTTGTTTAGGTAGTTTCTGAGATCCCAGAACACATTTAAAAAAACTGTTCTTGGATTCTTGTTTCTGGCAATTTATTTATTTATTTATTAACCCATCCTACCCAGAAGTTAACCCATCCTACCCAGGACGGTTTACAATAATAAGAACAACAAATAAACAACATATAATAACAAACAAAAAACACAATGCGACTGTAAATATATTGTATCTACCCCACGTGTTGCAATATTAAATTTCTAACAACTTCATTACCATGCAAACTGTTCAATGTACCCAAATGTGTTCTTGGATACCCATATGAGAATCAATCACATTTCCAAGGAATGGCATTCTTTTCCAAAGAATGGAGTTTGGCATTTTGCTCATGGACCAGGCTGGCCACCTTTGCTCTTGGTTGGTGGCTGCTCAAATCCCCCAAATTATCCCTTTCCAAATTTCTCTGGATCCAAATATTGGAACCATCTTCAGAGTAGATAAGGCAAGTCACAGCTCGGAGCAGAGAGGGGTCCTAGCTCTCTCACATCATCATCTGCTTAGACAGAATCCGATTCCTAGGAGGCAGTGGAAGGGCCAAGCGGGGCAGAAGACTCGGCAGTTTCAGGGTTAACCCATGAAGCTTCTCTGGCAGAGGGCAGGATCTGAACCGCTCTGCGGCTCCATCTGCTGCCAGGAGCAAGATCGCTGCAGCAGTGAGTGCAGAACTCAGCGAGTGCTGCAGCTGGGAGACCTGGGCGAACAGGCTCTTCCCTCCAGGGTCTTGCTGCAGTGCTTCCAGCTTCCCAGTAGTTCCTTGGACTCTGGTTGCCTGGATCCCTGCCCTGCTCTTGGGCTTGCCTTCCTGCCCCTGGGCCTTCCCCTGTTCCCACCTCGCTTCGCCTCGCCTACTGACCTTGCCCACCACACCTTGCCCCTTCTGCACCCCTCCTCGTTTTCCCGGGAACCAGTTCCCTGCCGTGTCGTCCTCCCGGCTCCTGACCTCTGGCCAGTCCTGACTGATTCTTGTCCACCAGATGACTCCTTGCTTCATGACCCACCTTTGGTTCAACCTTGGCTTATTTGGAATGGCACCTGGACTGGTAATTGGACTCTGGACTTACAGCATCTTGCTGCCTGCAACCCAAACTCTGACACAGAGCATGAGAACCAGCCTGGCGCAGGAAAGGAGGGAACCATTTCAGAGCTGGAGGGGGCGGGGAAGGGAAGGAGTTCCTGGACCCAGTCAGGAGACAGCAAACAAAATGAATGTCCCACGCATGAGAAGTCCCGCCTTCCCATTCTCTACTCAAGCAGTGAAAGCCACCCAAGGCTAGAGTGAGAAGCTTTGCTGAAAGGGAGGGGAAGAGGAGAAGTTTTAGCTTAGATCCAACTCTTCACATGGGCAGGAGCGTTTTTCACATCTCAAGGAGAACACTTTGGTTTAAATCATGCTGTGACCTGCTAAGCTTTAGAAAAAGGATTGTGTTTCTAAAGTTTCTTCTGAGCTGACTGGGAAGGGGAAGCGGGAGGGAGAGATCAGCTCAGGACACCCAGAGCATGTCCACCAAGGAGGAAGACTCCATCCAGCAGACATCTCCTGGGGAAAATCTTGTTGCCACTTATTCCAGAGAGCTCAAGTCCGGGATGACACAGTAAGCTTGACGTCATCCTGAACAGAACTCTCTGAGCCAGTTGCTTCTCTCCTCCTTGTAATGTCTGGCATAATCTCAGCTCCCTTTTCCTGCCCTGTAGGTCTCCTCAGCTGTGTGCGGGGCTGGCCCCAAGACAGGCCGCTGCCTGTGCCCACCCGCTGTCCTGGGTGCCGCCCTCCCGTTCTTGCCCTCGGGCTCCAAAACACCAGGCAGTCCCTTTGCAATGCAGGTCTTTATCAGCACTTTGCAGCCACTGGACAAAGCAGCTCTCAAGGCCCTTTAGTGAGTTTAGAAGCTTAGCTTCTGCTCATGTCAAGAACAGAAATGGAAATTGCTCCCCAAGACTCTTTCCTTTCAGTAACTCCGTGGCTCCCCTGGTGGGACCTACCCAAGTCCTCTAAGCTGACAGC
This sequence comes from Varanus salvator macromaculatus, assembly GCA_023646645.1. NCBI lineage: Eukaryota > Metazoa > Chordata > Lepidosauria > Squamata > Varanidae > Varanus > Varanus salvator. The sequence continues at coordinate 27,116,533 of JAIXND010000624.1, read as the reverse complement.
TCATCTCTCCCGACACCTCATCATGGGGTCAGGGACTGGGCAAAGCAACAGCTCCCCCTCTTCCCCTTCTTGGTTCCTCCTGTCCCTTCTAAAAGACCCCCGCTCTCCTGGTTGGCTGGGAACCCAGGGGCAGCAGCTCGGGGTGCTTCCAAGGCCTCTCCTTGAGTGTCCACAACTCCCTCACCGAGTCTTCAAGGTCTTCTCCTTCGGCAGGTGGGGCATGGTGAGTCTGGGATGCCCCCCAGGAGTGGCGGTCTCCTTCAGTCACTATGCTCCCCGAGCCCCTCAGCCCCAGTCAAGGTGCAGGGTAGCAGTCAAAGTCAGAACATCCTAAAACACCTCTCTCTCTCGGGCAATGGACCCCATAGCGATTGGCGGGGCTGGTCTCTGCCCACTCAGGCACATGCCAAGAAATCCGGCTGACAATGGTGCCGCTAGGAGATTTTGGACTCTGGGGAATGACAATAACAGCAGGCTGTGGTAGGAAAGGCGGGTGTCTCCCCTCCCGTTTAAAAGCCCTGTGTCTTCAAGCGGCACAGCTGCTTAGTCTGCCAAGAGTCAATCCCAAATTCACCTAGTAACTGCGAGGGGAGAAGCAGGCTTGGATCAGGGCAGATGACGGCACTAGGAGTCAGCTCTCAAGTTTGGGGGCCCAGCCGAAAAGATTGGGGGGCGTGCCTACTTGGGCCATCAATGTGCATTAGTACTAATGTGCATTAGTTAATGTGACTTTGTGCAACTCTTTCCCAGAATGAGGAGAAAAAAATGATCAAAATTACCCCAAATCTGGATTTTCTCAGTCTAGCCTAGGAGGTGAACTGTGTATTTTTGGCTTTTGTCTCCTCCTCCTCCTCCTCCTCCTCCTCCATCATCATCATCATCATTGTCTGTAAGTTGCAGAATCCCTGCAGTTTAGGAAAAGCTGGTCTACTGCAGAAATAATGCATGGATTGGATTCAGAGACCTCTGAACCCGCTGGACTACTTCCTGGATTGATTCTTCTGAGATTCCCCATTTGCAATAAAGGTACCTACCCATAGTGCCATGGAAACTAAATCCTAACTAGACATGTCATGCAATTCTACAATCTGACACAAGGTGGCAATCTCTTATCAGTATTTCCATGTGTTTGTGAAGCTGCCATGTAATAATGAACATCCTTCAGAGATGCATCATCATCATCATCATCATCATCATCATCATCATCATCATCATCA
>JAIXND010000624.1:26922026-27107301 GCA_023646645.1 Varanus salvator macromaculatus | reverse complement strand
TGGAATGGGCTTCCACGGGAGGTCGTTGAGGCCCCATCGGTGAGGGTGTTCAAAGATAGGCTGGACATGCACATGGTGGGCATGTCATGAGCGGAGCCGGCTGGTGCCGGAGGTCAGACTAGATGGCCCAGGAGGCCCCTTCTGACTCGCTCTGTTTCTATGTTTCTATGTTTCTGTACTTCATACTGGACGTGGCCCATCTAATTCACACCCACCCTCCCATTCACTGGGGCGGGCCTGAGAAACACGTGATCTTGCAAGATCAGCTGTTGAGCAGTCTGGCAGGCCCAGCTCTCCTCCTCCTCGCCTTCCCCGCTTTGCCCCAAGGACCCCTGCCCTCCACCGTCGTTGGAGAGTTCCCACAGCAAGGAGCATGGCTAGCAGCTACACCCTCCGGGCAGCTGTGCAGACTGGGCGCAAAGGGAGATCTGGGCCCCGAATGGAGAAGACAAGCCAGTGGGCAAAGGTGGCAAGAGTGGGAAGAAGGTGGGAAGGGGACCATGGGGGACATTTGTCCACCAGCCTCCCAAAGCACAGAACCACAGCCAACAAGAAGAACAGAGAAATTTGTTGGTTTTTATTTCAGGGTTTTTAAAACCTTAAGTCTCTTTTGTCTTGAACTTCGAGAATGTCTCCATTTTTTCATCTGGTTCATCCTGAACAATAAGATTATGTGTGTGTTTGTAAGTGTACATGGAAACACAATGATTTTTGTGTACATTTCTCCTGCTTCATGCAATTTGGCATGGATTGTTTGTTACATACTGTACACATTTTTACAGTTGTGCTAAGATTATGCAGTTTAACATTATTTCCCTATTTATGCGTTTGTTATTGTTGCACAGAATAGTCCATTGCAAAATTTGCAGAAGGGCGAATTGCAAAGGATAATTGCGTTCCGGTTTGCATAGTTTCAAAGTGCAAAAAAATCAGGGGACATCATTTCTCCCCAATCCCTAGTTAGCAACTAGTTTTGTTGGGGGGGTTACTGTAAGTGTGTGCGTGTGAGGGGCACACTAAGCCCCTTCCAAGTGGTCCTCTGGATTGTCTAATTCCTGCTTTCTTTCACCCTGGCAGAAATGTTCTGGGTGTGTGCAGAAACTGAGAGAGAGAGAGAGAGATGCACAGAATTCAGATTCAAAATGCGGGAGTGATTCCCTGGGTTCTTAATGCTGAAAAGACATTGAGTGTTATATCTGGGTCAGGGAGCTGCCAAGTGCACCCCCACATTCGTCTGATGCAGCTACTGGATGTGCTGCTGGAAGAGACGAGGAAAAGGACGTCCCAAGCCAAGAATGACACTAATTGTTAGGCAACCTCCAGAGAGCATAATGCGCTTCTGCAAATTAGCTGGTTACTTTTCTAGCCCCCTCACATGATCGTGCAATGTTTTCCAGGAAAAAGTACACAGCACCTCCTGGGGATGCTGCATAATTTAAGAAGCTCTGCGACGGGAATTCTTGTTAAAGACACCTCCCCGCCCCACTTGCGATCCCCGGGAAACACGCGGGGAAGAGAACAGGAATCCTTCAGCAGCCCGACTAAAGCAGTGCTTGAAAACTTGCCTCATATAATGAGCCATTAAGCATGGAATTCACTAGCATAAAATGGGGAAGGGGAACTTTCATTTGGAGGACTCTTTGCAAAAATGTCGGAGAAATCCGTGGAGGAGAATTGCAGAGACTGGTCCATGTATTATTTATCAATCTATCTATTAATTTTTTCTCCCACCTTTTTTCCTGGGAAGAACCCAAAGTGGCTTCTGTAGGCCACCTCTTCCTCTCCATTTCCTCCTCGACACAACAGCCCAGTGTGGTAGGCTAGGCTGAGAGTCTGTGACCGGCCCAAAGTCATCCCGTGAGCTTCATGACTGAGTGGAACCTGGGTCACCTGGGTCGCGCTCCAAGATTCTCACTTGAGATTAAGAAAATGGGGATTGCCCAAAATTCCCCTGCACTCTTCCTGAACCCTGTAATTCCTCTCAGTCCATGGGGGTCATGGATTGGATCCCGTTTCCCTGCGGTTCCCACAGAATGGATGCCACTGACAGAATGGAACTCCTGAGTCTTCTCTTCTGTTCTACAACCGACCTTCTCAGTCTCTTCCAGAGGGTCCCCCAACTCTGCAGAACAGCTCTGGAAAGACAGCAGGAAGGAGGAGAGCATGCAGAAGTCCCACTGCACAGAGGCATCCGTCGTATGGATGCAACAAGGACAATGCATCCAGGTCAGTGTTGTAGGGAGAGGCAGGCCAAGCACAAGAGACGGAGGCCAAGGGGGGCTGTAGATCCCAAGATGAGAAAGCAGGACTTCCATGGGAGCAGGAACCAGAACCAGAACCAGGGAGGAAGGAATCCGCCCTGATGCCGGGGCACAGTGGTGCGTTTGGGGGTCTATAGACTCAGGGGTAGGCATGGGTGAAAAAGTCATTTGAATCTATCAAAATGCACAAAGTTTTCCATAGTTAGGACAAAAACAGCTAGAGATTTAAAAATCATTATATGGGAGAAACTGAAAGTGACAGAGCCATCCATCATGGTTTTAAGCGCTTAGCTGTTAAAATGCCTGGGTCTGAATCCCTTTGTGTTTGGTCATGTTACTGCTGAGGTGCAGCTGCTACCTCTGGTTTTCTGACAGGTTCCTTGACCTTAACAGCTATGTGGCAAACAGGTAATATGTGAACCTTTCCCTGCTGTGAATGGCTGTGCCAACTGAATTTGGCTCATGCGGATGGATGAGAATTTCCTTTTGTTTCAAGAGAATTGAAAGAGAATTCATGGGGAGGCTTTAAAAATCAAACTAGGCTTGCTACAGGAGCCCTCGTGATGCAGGGATGCTACTAATGATCACCAGCGTTGGCTGGAGAGATGAGTTCTCAGGACAACGTAGACACACGCGGCCTGCCAGGAATCAGCTTCTGCGAGGACAGCAGTGCTTAATAATGGGAAAGAAGACAGGTTTTATTGCTTTCCTCTTAGCACAGGGATCTGCAGGCTGGGAAGTTCTGAGAGTCCTGGATGCACGCAGAACAGCCGTCCGCTTGATGGCAGCCTGGGAGGAATTCATTATGCGGCCTCCAGGTTTCCTTGTTTGCTTATGCCGCCTCTCCGTGCTACACAGAGGCAGTGCCCCTAAATAGACCCAGGCTTAGATCAGGTCTTGATGCCAGCATCCTGAGCAAAGAAAAGGGGATATGAGCAAGGATTTGGGAGAAATCTAAATCAAATGAATATTTCTTCTGTATGGTCCATTCTGTCCAAGGAGAAGTGAGCATGTGAACAGAGGTGCTCACGTATCCAGTCACGGTTGCACTCCTTTCTTTAGCGGCACCCCAAATTATATAGCACAGCAAAAATATCTATTATGTCTTTCTTTAATTTCTGTACCATTCAAGGGTCAAAGCTCTTTCGGCAGTTCATAAAAACACAGGTTACAAATGCAATACAATATAGCATTTTTTTCCAAGGCTCAATTAAAAAAAGTTCTAAATAGCTAAAACAATTTCAGTGCAAGCTAGATCTGTTAAAAGCAGCTCATATAAATGCCCCCATCATGCTACCATGAAAGAGAAGAGGGCAGTCTTAACCTGCTGTGTTCCTGCCAGATCTCAGTGGGCAGATCATTCCATCACTGAGGGGCAGCCACTGCGAAGGCCTTCCTGTCTCTTGCCACTGTCCAAATTTCACTTGCGAAAGGCCTCAGATGTTGGTTGTGCCATCCAGGTAGATTCAGGTCAGGAGAGGTGTTCCATCAGTTATTGAGTTCCCGAGCTTTGTAGGGTTGTATAGGCTAAAACCGGCTGAGAATGAGGTGGCTGGATGGAGTCACTGAAGCAGTTGGTGTGAGCTTGAGTGGACTCCGGGGGATGGTGGAGGGCAGGAAGGCCTGGAGGAAGGTTGTCCATGGGGTCGCAATGGGTCAGACACAACTTCGCGACTAACAACAACAACATAGGCTAAAACCACGTTGGCAGGTGATGCAAGCAGGCCAGAATTGATGCTACATGTTTGGATCTTCTGGTCTCAGTTCTTGGTTTGGCGGCTATACTTTGCACAAGCCACAGCTTCTGAATGGCCCTCTTTACCCCCCTCCCCCGCCTGAGCCTATTCTTCTTTAGCATTATCCATAGATTTCATTGGATAAGGAAAGTCTTTCAGGCTGAAACTGCTCATGAAACTGGAATTAGACCAAGCTGGAAGCTCTTAAGACATTGGTGGGGAACATGTGCCCCTCCAGATCTTGTTGGAATGCAACTCCCATCATCCCATGCAGCCTAAGCAATTGCCAATGAAAGTCCAAGTCTTCACTGCTCAGATAGACTGCCCCTTTCTCAGCTGCTCTGAGAAAACCTGGCAAGTCACCCATCTTTCATTGTGTCCTCCCCAATCTCCAGCATTCTGAAAAAGAGAAACTGCAGCTTTGTCAAACAATAACGCTGGCTTGACCTAGGAGTGGATGATACAGCTATTCTGCTGGAGGTCAATATGCCTGGAGCTGGCCAGTACTTGGAAGCGGGACTGCCTGGAAACCCTACGCACAAAGCCTTCAGCCCAGTGCTGGACTGTCAATGTACTAATTACATAAATACATTTAAGATACTGCAATGTATTATCTCATTTCTCCCAGTTTTGCATTTTTTCAAGGATAGGCTGGACGCCCACATGGTGGGCATGTCGTGAGCGGAGCCGGCTGGCGCCGGAGGTCAGACTAGATGGCCCGGGAGACCCCTTCTGACTCGCTCTGTTTCTATGTTCTATGTTTCTAACTGTAAGTGCCTTGGGGCAGAGAGCTGTCGCCTCTGCCACCCCTGCTTTAGGCTACTTCAGAAAAAGGCATATGTGTGTATGTGAGAGAGAGAGAGAAAGTGGGGGGGGGGAGTTTCCTCTGGTCATTTATTTTCAATGCAAGGCTCTTTTGTCGCAAAAGGGGAGGAGCTGCTGCATTGCGCTCTGGGAAATAACGGCTCCCTCTGACCAGCATCTGCTCACAAACCTTTCCTGGGGGGTAGCTGTGTTAGACCATCGTAGAAGACGAGGCAGAGAGTCGGGCTTGGCCGGTCCCCAGGACTTTCTGCTCCAGACGTTTGTCCCCACAGTGGCAAATCCTTACACACCACCACAAATGCACTGGTCTTTAAGGTGCCACAGAAAGCTTGGCTGTTTGGCCTCTCGTGGCAGTAATTCACTCATTCCTCCAACACTTTCAGTACTGGGGGTTGCTAACAAGAGCTATCTAGAACCTTCCTTAGCAGCTTGAACCTGCCCAACGGCTCCTACATTTGAGCTGGCCCTGTGATTAGGCAAAGTTGGCTTCTGGACAAGGAATAGGAGAGTGGTCGCTTGTCCTTTGCATCAGGCAGCAAGATACTTTGGGCTGGCCCTGTGCTAATTATTAGAGTTTCAGATTATTTTATTTATTTATTTGGAAATTTATAGGCCGCCCCTTGCCACAAGCCTCGGGCATTATGTCATATCAATCCTTAGAAAATACAGACATGAAAGCAAATGAATATGAAAGCAAATCTATTACTGTCTAATTGAGCGTAAAATCCAGGGAATTGTTTTTCCATAACGTTGATCCATGATTGATAATGTAAACTGTGCAGTCATTCCTGTACAGATAATCTTAAAAACAAACAAGCAGCAGTCCCAAAGTCGTACTGATTCATTAGCATTCATATGTCATCAGTTCCTCAGAGAAAATGTGGCTTGAACTTCATGAGTGAATTTCAGCTGGGGAAATGAGTAGTGAGTGGGTCTCACTCCTTGCCAGAAGTGTTGCTAGAAGTGGAGAATTGCAGCCGTTCGCATCCCAAGGGCTGCGCTGAATATCTTACAGCCCTACATCTGTTTTTCTCAGTGAATACCCTCCAGTTTTCTCTCTGCTAAAAAACTAGACAAGAACAAAGACCTTTACGCACAAGTCAGTTGCCAACACAGTGCAATTTGTGGTGTGTTTTCCAACATGGACATTTAGACTCCCATCAGTTCACTGAGATAATTGAGATATTTTGCATCTAGAATTCTGTACCAGCACTGTGCATCTTTATATTAGCTGCCAATAGGTCCCTGGGAGAAATTTATGGTGCTGTTATTGTCATATCAGGCCCTAAACAACATGGGATCAGCATGTTCTCCCATATAAACCCCCTAATTACTGCCATCTACAGATTGGAAAATTATATGTGTAGGCATATGCATATCCAGGCCTGGCCAAACCTGATGGTATTTCAGCATCTGGTAAAAATGCTTTAAAAAGGGTCTGTTACTTTTAATGTCTAATTTAGATAAATGGTTTCTTAATACTGTCTATTGTAATGTTATTTATGCCCTCTTATTTCATCTTTAAAAAGTGGGGTTGGATCAGTCTTGGGATGGAGAGAATGCTTGCTTTTCTAGTAATTTTTAGTTGAACTTTCTGTCATAAAAATGTTAGCTCATGACTGAAAAACAATATAGAAACATAGAAACAGAGCGAGTCAGAAGGGGCCTCCCGGGCCATCTAGTCTGACCTCCGGCACCAGCCGGCTCCGCTCACGACATGCCCACCATGTGTATGTCCAGCCTGTCTTTGAACACCCTCACCGATGGGGCCTCAATGACCTCCCGTGGAAGCCCATTCCATGCCCTCGGGGTCCTAACTGTCAGGAAGTGCTTCCTGGCATCCAAATTGAACCTTGGTTCCCTGAGCTTTGCTCCATTGGAGCGCGTCCTGCTTTCCTCTGCAGGGGAGAACAGGCCTCTCCCCATCTCCATGTGACAGCCCCTCACATACCTGTATGTCGCCAACATATCCCCTCTGAGTCTCCTCTTCTCCAAGCTGAAGAGACCCAGTTTCCTCAGTCTTGCCCCATACGGCATCCCCTGCAAACCAGCCACCATCCTTGTGGCCCTACGCTGCACTGACTCCAACCTGGCTATATCCTTTCTGTAATGGGGGGCCCAAAACTGAGCACAATACTCCAGTTGCGGGCGCACCAGTCATATAGAGTGGTAGTAATACCTCTCTCAATCTAGAAGCCACACTTCTGGCTATGCACTTCTGGCTATATAGCAAGACAGAATACCCTAGGTACAGCAATGAATTCATGCTCTCTCTGTAGTTACACTGAGATAAGCAGATTTTCCCTGCCTCGTGCAAGGGTCACATGGATAGAGCCAGGTACATCTCTCCTGAGAGGTCGTGCTCACTGGTGGTGCCACAACCTAGAAGTCCCTATCACAGAATAACTGTGAATAAATTCCTTGGTTTGCAGTGGGTACCTCGGCATCGCTTTGGCGGGCTCCATAAGCTCCCCCCTTCATGTTCAAGTGAAACGACCAGTTCTGAGCCACGAATGACCACAACTCACCCCATTGTGCAGATTTGAACCGGCAACCTTTCGATCAACCAGCCCAGCAGCACAGCGGTTTAAACCACTGCGCCACCTGCAGTCCCTAGTTCTGAGGTTGGGGGTGTCTAAATCCTTCCATTCTGTATTCTCCGTTCACAAAACTTTGAGCCACTAATCATCCTTGCCAGCAAAGTGGCACAAACTTCCAGACAAGCTGCTTCTTTCATTCTCTCGACAGCAGACCCAGCTGGGTCCCATCGGATCGAGCAAAATAAATCTCGGAGAGAGGCAGGTGTAGCGTTTGATTCTCACAAGGAAAGAGCTCCTTGCATCACAGCCGCACAAGACATCAATCAGCCCCTGAAGTCCTTCAGCTGCAACTTTCTCGTTTCAGGTGATTTGCATTCCGTGCAGGCTGTAAGCTCCCTCACTGAAGCATTGATCAAGACGGGGGCAGGCACAAACCTGCTTTCCCGAGAGGTTGCTTTGCTCTGACAAAGTACAGTTTTGCCATCAATGCTGACTTGAAGCAGTGGGCCAAGTGGAGTCAATACGGACGATGATGGTGGATTAAGGGTACAATTCAGGAAACCACGGGATTCAGAGCATCCTGTGCAAAGCAGGAAGGACAAAGGTGTGCTCTCCACAGCCGCACTTCTTCTGCCCAACAATCCTCTATCTTCTCCCCAATCCTGATGGATCTGGTCTTCCTCCTTCCTTCCCCCTTGCAATACCCTCTTCTCCGAGGTCGCCTTTACAACTTCGGAGATGTAGACTCTGTCAGCCGACAGGGAGAAGGGGAGCAGAGGGCAGACTTCTGCTCCAATCTCAGGGCCCTTTTCCAACCTCAGAGCTGGGAATCTGGAAAGTCCTGTGGGCCTAGACACTGTGCAGCGGGTGGCCAGATGCCGCTGTGAACAAATGCAGCATTAGGATATTCCTCGTGACATCTGTCTGCTCAAAGGAAACGGGTTTAAACTGGTTTACAGCAGAGTGCCACAATCTGCCCTAAGTCAGCCTGCTTTGGAAGACTGCACAGAAACTTCAGCTGGTCAGCGAGAGCTACCCAGGAGGTCCATATTGCGCTAGTCCTAAAAGAGCAACACTAGTTGCCACAACTAGTGTTGTGCTACACAAATTTAGACAAAAAGGTGCCCTACAAGCCCCAGTGAGCTTCCTCCAGCCACCCTTGCTGAATTAGGCAAGATGATTGGGCACAAGAGAGAAGGGTGAATTCTGTGGTGCGTTCCCTTTGCCGAATGCCCCCTTCAAAGGGGCAACACTGGGTTTTTTCCCATGCCAGGCATTTCAAGAACATTTTAATTTTTTTATAAAATAAAACCCTTGAGATCTGAGCCATTTTATTTTGCTGCTGGTTTGTTCTTGCTTCACAGTTTCTACTCTTTGCCGTTCAGTCTATCCGGTTTCACTATGTGCTGTTTCCATAATTGCTGCCATTTTGCAATCCTGTTCATGGTAAACCATCCAGAAAATTCTGGTTATTGGGCAGTCCATACGTGACTATATTTGCTGGAACACAGGCACAATTTAAACTTCTGGTTTTATCTCTGGGAGCCCTGAATGACAATGAAGCTACCTTAGACTGAGGCAGAATATTCGCTCCATTGAGGCTGGTACAGCCCTTCTGGTTAGCAGCCCTGCCCAGGGGCTCAAGCAAAAGTCTTGTGCAGTCCGGCTTCTTTACAACACTTCCTGCTGGAGATGGAGGGAACCGAGCCCTGCATGCACTCTCTTTGCTCCCCCACTGTGCTACGGCCCCTTCCCCAGGCCAGACTCTACCGCCTGGCATTTGTAGGCCCTGCCATGCCACTCCTGTCCTTTCCACGGGACATGCTTCCCCCTGGGCTATGCACAGGGCCTGGCACAGACCAGCTCCAGCTTTTGGGGTGCCCCTGAGCAAGACGCCTTCATGGGCCCCCTGCCTTTTCACCACTGTGGCCACCAGCAGCTCTTGCCCCTCCGCTGCTTCCTTGTCATTGCTCTTCCTTGCTTGTGTGACAGCCACAGCTGCACTGATGGTGCCTCCTTCTCAGAGCCACCCTGGGCCAGAAGGAAATGCAGGTGAAGAAACAAGCTGCGGTGATGAAGAGGAGGGAAGCCCTGGTGGGGGATGGGCCCTTGAGGGATCCTAAATAACCTGCCCAGGATGTGGAAAGGGTGAGGAGTCCGCTTTGCGGGGGGAAATTCATCACATTCCCTGGGCTTGGTGCCCCAGACTCTGGCCCTCTGTGACACAGCCCTGATTCTGAGCTCCTGGTGATGGTGCCCCACTTTCAGGAGGGCTCAGCCAGAATCAAGCTGCATGTGAATACTCCGCAGGCAGCATCCCTCCTCCACCTCACAGGCAGCAGCCTTGGTCCTGCTCCATGCGACATGGAAGGTGCTTGCTGGTTGTGCAACTGGAGTTCTGCAAGTGTCCATGGACTTCCTCTTTGCTTGGCTCGCCTTCCGAGACGGGGCCAAGGATGAGAGGAAGCTGTGAATGCTGGAGGGACAGCGTTCTTGGAGGTCTGATGTGTCCGTGCCTTGGACTTGCATATCCAGAGCTAGGCCTTCCCCGCCCTGAACTCCTTAATCCAAGTTTGTCTCACTGGTTCTTCGCTGATATTTCAGAGCAAGATGACATTTGTCCTGCTCCAGAAGGGCTTATTTCTTTCCTGATTCAGTTTGACTGGGGCTGAATGTTTAATACCTACAAAGTGGTTCCAGGATTTCTTAATGCTATTGTTGCTCCTGTTCGCCATTTTAAAAACCATTATACATGCTTTTTAATTTCCTTCACTGTATTGTTATAGTGGCTAAACTTAATTCCAGCTGGTTGAACTAGGTCTTTTAGCCTCTCAGTTTAATTGCCCTGATGTTTAGGTTGCCTGCTGGTGATTTTGCTGGATGGAATATTTGTCTGTATCTCACTGCCCTGAGATGCAGGTTTATAAACGCTGCTCTGACATCACAAAGACGCATAGTGTATAGAAAGTGTGGGATGCTCCTCTCCTCTCCTCTCATTTGAAGTTCCCAGTGTGCTTGAGCTATTGACGTTGGCAAGGTGCTTCCCCTGCTAATAACCCCATCTCTGAGTGAACGTCAGAGTCTTTGCAAAAAAACAGCTGTCTCTTCCTGAATGACGCAGTCCATGACTTCAAATTTATACATTATACATAAATATTTCTTCTTATCCCTGGCAACAGTGAGAACTATCACTGTGGGGTGAGGTGAAAGGGAATCTCTCATGTCTCCTGGATTATGAAGACTGGATTTCATTTTCTTGTTGCTCTGAAAGATTTCTTTAGAAACATATCTACTCAGAAATGGAGAGATTGATTGATCTGGATGCAAAAGAGACCAAGAAAAGTCCTAGATGCATGCCAGCTGCAAGAGAGCTCCTCTCTTATGCAAGCTGGAAAGATGGTGCAAGTCAGCCAAAATAACATGAGTGCAAGCCTGGACTGCTTCACTAAGCAGAGCTTCGGTAATGTGGTAGACTAAAGTGGAGACCACAAGACTATTGCGGCCACCTGTGAATCCCCCAAACAAAGTACAAGTATCACTAAAAAGCAGGGCACTAATTGGGAATAAATCTGCAAATTCTAATTCATAGAGACGGGCATTTAGAAATAATGTCTATACTTTCAAATAGACGTGCCGTACATCTTACCACCTGTGACCAGGTGGCTCATGTGCCTACTGTTCAAATTGCTGTCCAGATGCTGTGGATGATGGTGTTAAGGGCCAGCTCTTCCTTCAAATGATTCTTTATCTTTAAATAAGACCTGGATGGCACAGCCCTTCAAACAAAGGACATGTTATTATGTATTGTTATGTGTTATTATTACACTATTAATATTCAGCATTTTCTCTGGCAAGGGTCCCAAGATGGCTTCGCTAACACCCTTCTTTGCAGGTGGGTGAGGGTGAGAGGGCAGGACTGAGTCAAAGTCACCTGGAGAGCTTTATGGCCAAGTGGGGATTAGAACTGGGTATCCAGCATTGTAACTGGGACCCACACAAAGGCACCTTGCTTACCGCTAAAGTCTGCTTGGAATAAAATGGACTTGGATTCTCTTTGAGCCGTAGGTTTTAGCTAAGCAGAAAGACTTGTCTTGGATGAGGAAAGCTAAGCATTTGCAGGTAAACTAACACAGATCTGTCCTAAAAGGGCTTAAAATAGCTTAGAATGATCTCTGAGGAAAGGGAGATCATGACAAATCCAAGGCGTAGCAACCGAATAACAGTAAACAGGATTGGGTTTTTTAATCCCTTCTGATGTTAGAGGAGCAAGAGCACTTAAATGCTATTGTTACAATTTTTTGCTGCAAGGAGTAAGGGAAAGCGAAAACCTGAAAACGTAACAGCAGCTTGCGTGAACATATAATGCTTGGCTCACTGAGGTTCTCCAATTTCCTCCTCGTTGCTTGGTTCACCCTCTTCATGTATCTTTCTCCAACTGGGAAAAATATACATTTTTCACCATTCCATCAAGCATGAAAACATACATTTTTCCAAACATGCATTTTTCTGATGGGCTTGCAAGTCCAGAAAGTTGCAAACAGGAGCTGGTTTCAGTGAGTCTTTAACTTATAAATAGCAAATCCAAAAAGTATGGGGGATGTTTGCACTAGGAAAGACCTCAATCCTCCAGAATTTTCCTTCTTGCTGAAATGAATGAGAGTTGTGCAAACTCATTGCCTGCATTGCCTGCATGCTCATCAATTAGTCTGGCATGGAAAAAAATTCCAAGGGCTTGTGTGCAAAGTCTCTGGGAGCCAAATTAATAGCAAAATATACCCTTTCATTGACTCTTCTGACAGCGCAACAGCAACATAACGAGGCTGAACCTCGTCAGGATCATTACTGGGACAAACACACTCCTTGGAGCTTTCAGGAATTATGCACATTGCTAAATGATTTTTGCCAATCTGCAAATTTTCAGCCAGTAGCAATCTAAATTATGAGTTGCTGGGAAACAGTTCATTTTCACCAAACTTATTTTTATAAACAGAAATGTGCCTTTCCCCGCTATGATTTCATACCGCAGAAATTCACTTGTGCTTTCAGATCGTTCAGGAGGACTCTGGAAATAGATATTTGGTTTCTGAGATTATGTCTACAGGTTGTACTGCGAAGGTGCTATTTCAGAGGCCAGGGGGATAAATGCCTGTCACGCCAGAAGAATGGGATCAATTATTGTTATAGAGATAAATCCCCACGCTGGAGAAAGCAAAACAAAAGAATAGGGATCTCAAAAGCAGAGGAGAAGCAGCATGTTTTGAGTTACCAAAAAGAAACCTCTTCAAGAAATATTTAGCCCTCAATGTATGGTTCAGACAGATAGAGCTCCATCCCTGAACCTTTCCATCTTTTGCCTGCAGAGGAAAAAAGATGAATTTCAGGTACATCTAGAATTCTCTCACACCACTTTGCATAGGTGACACATTTGTGGCATGTGCGAGTTTTTATGCATCTCTAGAATTAATGACCACAGTTTAAAGAGAACAACGGTGCAGCTCACAATAGTCTAGGCAGGGAAAGACTGTGAGTAGATGATTTTTGCATCAATTAAGTTTGCTGTTGAACTATTAGCTGATGATGATTTGGGATGTGTGACAAATCCCTCTCAGGTTGGGAATCTATTAGATTCCCAGGCTTAACTCCCTGCACTGCTTTGCAGAGGCCCAGAATCTGAACTCCTAGCAAGTGTGCAGAGTGCTAATTGGGAATCAAGCCCCATGCGCTGCGCCATGTCCAGGAGCAGCTGCTCAAAAGGCAACTGGTCCTTGTGCCAAGGGAGACTAATTGTGGGGTGCTCAAAGGCCAGGGGCTCCCCCCCTCTCTCCCTCCCTTCCCCCCCTTCAGAGTCACAAGAACTTTCTCTCTTATCAATTATGATGCTAACTGCAAACAAGTCACCTCAGTTGTAGGTTACAGATTAAATGTTTTACAGAAATCACTTACAAAAGAAGCAAGGTGGGTTAGTATTCTATAGAATCAGTTTGCCGACATGATAAAACACAGCCGAATGTTGGCCGCAGCTAATTGGAATTAATTAATGCCCTCCCCTTCCCAGGAACTGAAATCTTCAAAACCAGAACTAGTTCCAGAACTTTGAACATCTCCTTGGCCTTCCCGCTTTCATTGTTGTCCCACCCTTAGATTAGTTGAGCTCATTTCCCTCTCCTGCCCGTCTTCAGAAAGGCTCTGGTTTCCCACGGCTCTTTCCTGCTTCCTCCACTGCCAATATTCCCTCTGTCCCTGCCGCTTCCTCGCCCACTGCCCCCTGCCTTGCCCTGCTCCTTCTCGGTCAGAATCTGCCCCCAATTCTCTCAAGGCTCCTCTGTGGAATTAGTAGGCCAAGTCCCTGGACCAACAGTAATAGAGAAGTTTACAACTTGGGACTGATGGACTCCTCCAAGATTGAAGGATAGCAACAAGGGAGAGGGCCTTTTTGGTGGCAGCTCCCAACTGCAGAATGCTGCCCCCCAGCATTATCACCTTCCCAGCACTTGTTTAAGACTTTACCATATTCACAGGCATTTGGCACCATATTTATTTAGTTATTAGCTTTATAGTGCTTCTCCCCTCCCCTCCCCTCCCCTCCCCTCCCCTCTCTGCAATGAATGCAAAGCAGCTGACATCATTCTCCTCCTCCATCTTATCCCCACAACAATAGCCTTGTGGGGTAGGCTAGACTTAGAGTCTGTGACTGGCCCAAAGTCACCCAGTTGGCTCCATGGCTGAGCGGGGACTAGAACTCGGATCCTCTGAGTCCCAGTCCTGTGCTCTAACCACTGCGCCACACTGGCTCTCTCACTGATCTCGAGTGTGTTCTGTGCCGGATCCATGCTCCAGTTTCCAGAAGGTTGTCTTCCCTGTGAAAGAGGCATCCGTGCTTCTCCCTATTCACAGGCGCCCTTTCGTTTATTCCTGTGGTGCGTTAGAGCTTTCCCAATCGCCACGAGGGCCTGAGGGGGCTGGAAGGAAGGCTTTCTTTCTATGGTACTTCCTTCCATAGTTCTGCACCTTCCCAGACTGCCTGGCCTTCCTGAGCGGAAAAGCCCCATGGGAGGAATTGCAGCATGTTGGTGGAAAGCCAAGAAAGCAATAGGGTTCTGGTGGGATGATTGTGCGAGGAAAGGCACAACACAACAGTTGTGTGCACACTCCTCACCTACCTCCAAAGTGCAAGAAACCCAAATGCTAGCCAGGAAAACTGCAAAAGGTTCTTCTCCTTCAAATTTCTTTTCAGGAGCAATTTTTCTTCTATCAAACAGAATGAGTGTAGGGGCAAAAAGCTGTAGGAGAAATTTCGGCCTGCTTGCACTGGCTGCCCATATGCTTCCGAGTCCAATTCCAGGTGTTGGTTCTGACCTGTTAAGCCCTGCACAGTACCTGACAGAATGCCTCTCCCAACCTTCATCGACTCAGACAGTATGATCAAGGTCTTCCTCTAACTGCCACCTCTGGGGGAGGCTTGGAGGGTGGCAGCAAGGAGCAGAACCTTATCAGTGATGGCTCCACCACTTATGGAACGAGCTCCACACTGAGGCTCACCTAGTGCCAACCTTTTGCTGCCAGGTAAAGCCTCTCCGCTACTTCAGGGCATTTAATTACTTACTGGCACCTGCTAGTTGTTAGACAGGGTCTCAGAGGGTCTTTTCAACTTGTTATATATTTTTTCTGTTTTACATTGTGTGTTGTTGACTTTTATGGATGTTTTAAGATGTTTGAATGTGGTGTGGGTGTGGGTGTGTATATTTAATATGCTGCTGTGAACCACCCAGAGAGCTTCAGCTGCTCAGTAGTATAGAAGTTTAATAATAAAGATAATAATGATTTTCAGCAGAGCTCTAACATTTAACCTGGAGAAGAAATGATGGTGTGGACAGTTCAACAATGGAGCAGGCTGCCTGAGAAGGTGATGGGCTCTTCTCCATCAGAGATGCTCACACAGGAACTGGTACCTATCAGGGACGCTGAAGTAGTTGGGGTTGGACTAGATGACCTTTGAGTTGCTCTCCAAGAGTGTGGTTCCAGAGCACCAAACGACCTGCCATTGGAACTGATCTTCCAGTGCAATGTCACACCCTGGTTGGGTCCTGGCATTCCATCCTCCTGGCACTGAGAGCCCCTCTGGAACGGCACACCAAGGTCTTCATCTTACGTCTGCAAAAGCAAGCTGAGCAAAAAGCCAGCAATTCTTGGCCCTGTCCTTTGTGTAGCACATCAGATGTTGTTTCTGGCTGAACTAGTGGGAGGTAACGCTCTGCTTGTTTTGGCACTAGCTTTGTAACAGCACCTGCCAGTGTTTGTGTTGGTCCCACTTGTCTGTTTTGTACTATTTAGTGTCCATGTTCACTGGGCCAGTTGGGTCCCTCTGAGGGTCTGAATGCAAATATCACCGA
Organism: Varanus salvator macromaculatus; assembly: GCA_023646645.1. NCBI lineage: Eukaryota > Metazoa > Chordata > Lepidosauria > Squamata > Varanidae > Varanus > Varanus salvator. The sequence goes on along the minus strand of JAIXND010000624.1, from coordinate 27,091,549 downwards.
GTTGCTAAATCATGGATCTGGTAAGTGCCCATGACCACAGCGTTCTAGCAGCTAGGACACATTTTCCATCTTCTGCCCAGGCAGTTTTATGCCTTCAGCCACAAGTGAACTAATTGAAAATGTTGTAAAACCATAAAGAAAGTGGAGGTTGTTTGCACCAAAGGTTTATTTACAGAAGCTGAAATGAGCAAGTTGGTTCTGGGTTATGGGAAGAGTCTTGCATCAAGGGCTGGGGTACTGCACAGAGCAATCCTGGAGCTAATTTGGAAAGCAGAGTATTTTGTCAAATGTTTGCGAAATTGTCAGCAAAGTAATTCAGGTCCACCAAATTATTTGCAATGCTTTAGGCATCCCAGAGATGCACAGTGGAACCTGTAGATGGTGCGGGCCAGGGAAACCATATTTCCTATGGATCCCTGTGTCCTGAGGCTGTCGTAAATATTCTGGCAGGGCTCTGAACAGTAAATTTAGGGGAAAAGAAAACAATGTGATGGCTTGCAGCATGCTCTAAGAAGGGAACCTGTGCAGTTAGAATTAAGCCCAAGTTCCTGACTCTGAGTCAAGTTCCAATGGGATATTGATAGAGAGGCAGGGCAGGGGAGATGCAAGAAATCCCATCATGCATAATTATGGGAGGTTTAGAATTACCATATTTTTCACTCTGTAAGACGCGCCTGACCATAAGACACACCTAGTTTTTAGAGGAGGAAAACAATTTGAATCAAATGGGCACATAATCACAGGCACATTCCCCATCCCTTCCCCATGGGCTGCACATCTGACAGACTTACTGCACACACATATTCGCTCTATAAGACGCACAGACCTTTCCCCTTACTTTTGAGGGGGAAAAAAGTGAGTCTTATAGAGCAAAAAATACGGTAATGCTGTTGCTATTTAATGCAATAGCATCCACCGGTATTGAGGACTCATGGGAACGTTGACTAATGCAGAGGATAATTTCGGTTTATGCCAGGAAGTCTCACCTGGTGCCTAGATCATTTATTGCTATCACTTTTACTATAATTACATCCATACATTGCTTCTTCTTGCAAGAAGCCCAGGTGGCTTCCGTGGTTCTCCTCCTCTCCATCTTGGCCTCACAACAACAACCCTGTGAGGCAGGTTAGGCTGAGAATCTCTGGATGGCCCAGAGTCACCCAGTGTGCTTCCTGCCTGAGTGGAGAGAAGAACCCATGTTCCCCGAGTACCTAATCCAGCACTTTAACTGCTATGCCACACTGACTCTCTTTCTAGCACTAGGTGAAGCCCTGTCCATTTCCCCAGGCATTTGGTCTTCCAGTTCTGTTGCAAATCTGTTTGGATGGAATCTCATGCCCCCAGTTCCAGAGGCACAGAAGGCTCTGATGTTTGAAGTTTTGAATATCCAGTGACTCAGGGGAGGCATGGCAGCAAATCTCTGTTTCCGGCTGTCTAGATAAAGCCCCAGGGAGCACCCCAGGGATGGTGGCTGCGGTGCTGATAGGAACTGGGATAGGTAGAAGGGCCCAGACATGGCATGTCCCGTTTTCCTCTCTGTGAGATGCATGTCCTATCTTGGAAAAGCAGCTGCTGTGGTCCTGGAGGGGAGAAGGTACGGACTTCCTTCAAAACCCTCTTCCTGTATTTTAAATCTTTTCCTTGCTGCTCCATTTCATTTTAGTGTTTACTTCTAATTTATGCTGTCATACAAAGTATTATACTGTATTTTAAGGGAGGTCTTCCCATTCTTCATAGTTTCAAAGCAAAAGACAGAGCTCATGGGGTTTTGGATATAAGTATTAAGAAATAAAAATAGTAGGGATGTCACAGAGATCCGACAATGGAGACAAGCATGCGCAAATTCCTAGGAATCTGACCTAAGGATTCTGGAGTAGACCAGCTTTGTCTGACTCATGTCCGCTCTGTAGACCCGGAGCCTAAAGGTTTCTGCTGAAGTTCTCCTGCTCGTCAAAGCACCTCAGCTCCCAGTTCTGTCCACCTAACTGTGGCACTTCCGAGGGGAGGGGAGGGGAGGGGAGGGGAGGAAGCACCACCGGGGAAGGTCATACCTTGGTCCAGGCAGCCTCCTCCCTCTCCACCTCATTCCTTTGCTCTTTGCCGCAGCCTCTTACAATCTCGGAGAATCAGTCAGCCTGGCTTTTCCCATGTTGGCCGCAGTGGTGGCAAGTGAGAGGGGAAGCAGGGCATGAGATGGGAGCTCTCCTCAGCAGCTGGATCTGGGAATCTGAAAAGTGCCAAGGCCCCTAAATGCTCTCGAGGGACCCATGGCCTCTCTTCCTACTCCAAAAGACCAAGTTAATTCCTCATTGCATGGTTAGAGTGCTGGACAAGCACCTCTGTGTTTGAAATTATTGGACTCTCTCTTTAGGATATATGTGTTATCCTGAAATGTTGCAACATTTTCATTGATCTAGCGACTGATTGCCATATGCGGCTTGTGAATGTGTTAGTGGCGCGGTGCATTTTACTACAGTGGCCAGTTAAATATATTCTGATGAGCTGTTCCAAGGAGCGTTCTCGTTCCCATACTCTATCTGTGCTGAGTGTGCCTTTGAGCGGAACACCTGCTTTGCTCGCTTGCCTGTTGGATGCTTTTCAGTGAACAGCAGATGCAGCCAAAGCGAGACCACAGTCCTTGACTGTGTCAGAGACATTGCATAATTCAGTTCTCGCCCTTCTCTGGCTCTCATTGCACATGTAAACTAGCCAGAGGTTTAAGACAGGACTGTTATCTCCAAACTTTGGGGACACTGATACATGAATATTGAGCAGAAAAGAGGAGCTGCCCATGGGTCTGCCACTAAAACAAAGTAAAACAAGAACAGTCTCGGCGTAGGTGACCTCAGCTGCTCCAGTGAGTTTGTGGAAGTGGGGACAACGAACCCCCAGGGAGCACGAGTGGGTTTCCAGAAAGGATGAACCCTCACCCCTCCGCAGTTTGAGGGATGAGCGCCTGTCTGTTCCACTTCACATCGGCAGCAGTTCTGCCCATTAGGAAAGCCAAAGAGCAAAGGAAGAGCTCATTTATATGCAGAAAAGTCACTCAGGTGTCCAATGAAGGTGGAAGGGGAGGAGGGTGCCCTTGGCATGTCGGCAAATTAGCAATTGTTCCAACTGTGATCCGCTCTGACACGCACGCCGGTGGAATTCCAAATCTGTTTCCGACAGCTCTGCTTCTCACTGAGCTACTGTTTAACTGCTCCCCTACTTGGGGTGATACCCCTTAAATGTGTTTCCTTACTAGGTTAGAATGGAATAGCAGGTTTGCCTTCAGGGCAACCCGCAGTTCAATGGACTTTTCTGTCTTGATTTTAGTGGCGGTTAATGGCAGAATCAATGTCTTCTTTTCCTGCATTAAACAGACGTGTCCTCCTGAGGCACATGTGTGACCTTCCGCATTTCTCCCGGCTCACACGGAAAATGCCTGTCCACCCACCCTGCCTGGCCCAGCATCACCACAGGTGAGCTGGTGGTATCTTGTGATGTGTCTCATGCAGCCAAAGTGGTACCTGCTGATAATCCTCCTGTGCTTGATGCTGGCCTGTGGCTGCAGAAACAGAGAGGGGGATGGAGGGTTGTGAAGCACCCCAAAGGGTGACTAGCATAAGGGGGGGGGGCAATGACAGCCTGATCAATTTCTTCACGTCATAAGTACAGGTTAGGGGACAAGTGGCTGGAGAGCAGCACTTGTGAAAGGGACCTCGGGGTACTGGTTGACCGCAGGCTAAACATGAGTCAGCAGTGTGATGCGGTGGTCAAGAGGGCGAACGCCACCCTTGGTTGCATAGCCAGAAGTGTGGCTTCTAGATCAAGAGAGGTATTACTACCACTCTACATGACTCTGGTGCGCCTGCAACTGGAGTATTGTGTTCAGTTTTGGGCCCCTCATTACAGAAAGGATATAGCCAGGTTGGAGTCAGTGCAGCGTAGGGCCACAAGGATGGTGGCCGGTTTGCAGGGGATGGGGTATGAGGCGAGACTGAGGGAACTGGGTCTCTTCAGCCTGGAGAAGAGGAGACTCAGCAACATACAGGTATGTGAGGGGGTGTCACATGGAGATGGGGAGAGGCCTGTTCTCCCCTGCAGAGGAAGGCAGGACGCGCTCCAACGGAGCAAAGCTCAGGGAGCCAAGGTTCGATTTGGAGGCCAGGAAGCACTTCCTGACAGTTAGGACCCCGAGGGCGTGGAATGGGCTTCCACTGGAGGTGGGTGAGGCCCCATCGGTGAGGGTGTTCAAAGACAGGCTGGACATGCACATGGTGGGCATGTCGTGAGCGGAGCCGGCTGGTGCCGGAGGTCAGACTAGATGGCCCGGGAGGCCCCTTCTGACTTGCTCTGTTTCTATGTTTCTATGTTTCACCTTTGGGGCAGTTGCTAGAATTTGGTGTGTGTGTGTGTGGAGGGGGAGTCTGAAATATGTCATGGTTTCTATTTCTGTACCACTGAATAGCTGAAGTTCCCTGGGTGTCTTGCAACCCTGAGACTCAGTCCAGGTAAAACGGAGGTTCTGCTGGAGGGTGGCTCCGCTCACCCAGTGAGTGACAGGCGCCCTGTTCTGGATGGAGTTGTCCTCCCCCTCAGGGACTGGAGCACAGTTTGGGAGTGCTCCTCGACCCAGAGTTACCTCTGGAATCCCAGGTGACTGCTGAGGCGAGGGGAGCCTTCCACCAGCTTTGGCTGGTCCACCAACTACGTCCTTGGATGAGCAGAGCCAAGCAACAGTGCCCCATGCTCAGGTAACCCCGCAGTTGGACTACTGTAATGTGCTTTATGCAGGGCTGCCCTTGAAGATGGTCCAGATACTTCAGTTGGTACAAAACAGAACAGTCAGGCTATTGACAGGGACAGGCAGGTATGACCATATAATGCTGCTCCTGGACCATCTGCACTGGCTACCAGTTGAAGTCTGGGTCCAAATTTAAGGTGTTAACCTTGATGTGCAAGTCCTAAATGGGCTCTTTAAGCTCTTCTGTACATACCTACCCAAGCCTTAAGATCTTCCTCTGAGTTCATTCTTCTGGAACTGTCTTTGAAGGAGGTTAGAAGGGTGTCTACCTGGAGAAGGGCCTTTTCGGTGGTGGCACCGCAGCTTTGGAACCTGCTCCCCAGAATGGTGCACCTGGTGCTGACACTTTATTCATTTTGGTGCCAGGCAAAACCCTTTTTATTTACCTGGTCTTTTAAGGTTTGGTGGTATTTTAAGATAGGAATTTTAATGTTTGCGTCTTCTATTTTAATTGGCCTGCTTTTGCTGTAAGCCGTCTTGAGACCTGCTTGGTACAGACAGGATGCAAGTATTTTAAATACGTAAATAAACAGCACACAAAATACAATAAAATATAAAATAAAAGTGCACATAATGACAAAATGTCCAAAAATTATGCTACAAAATTTAAAAACGATTTGAACAAGTACACTAAGTAGCACAAATTAAGGCTCATGATCTATTAGACAGGTAACTCCCCTGTATACCACTGGGGACACTTAAATGTCCTTTGGTATCCTGACCTGATGCCAAAAGGACAGTAGAGCGAGCACCAGGCAGACCTCTGTGGGCACTGCGGGGCCACCACTGCCAGGGCCTTTCTCCTGGTCGCCACCGACTGAGTCTCCCTTAGGCGGCTGTCGGAGGCAGTTCCCGCGATCTGGAGCGATCAGGCTGGGTGAGAGACGCATTCCATCCAGTTCTGCCGCCCCGAGCCAAGTAGGGCTTTAGAGGTCAAAAGCAGCACTGTGAATCAGCCTGACTGGCAGAATTCCTTGGGTAAAAGGCTGCAGCAGCGTTCACAGTGAGTGCGCATGCTTCCGCTTTGTGACTCATGAGCGCGCACTAGCATGCCTGCCACTGGTGCACCTACAGAGTTCTCTCCAGGTGGAGCGGTTGAGATGAGCTCAGAAAGGGGGCAGGGACGGGTCTATAGAAAGATTCTACTCTGCACAAGTCTGCTCAGAGCTAAATGAGGCTTCCCCTCAGGTAAGAGGGCTATCCTGTGTCTCTTACCCCCGAACTAGGGATGCCAAAGAATTGGTCTCGTGTGTAAACTCTGCCAAATCCTCTGGATTGACTCCAGTTGCTTGACCCTGAAACCAACTTCCGGGTGAATCCTTGCCAGGAATCCAGCTCCATGCTTTTCATTTTTCTTTTCTTTTTTAAAATAAATTTTATTATTTTCTCTACAATCTAACATTAAAAACATCAGTTATTTAAGTCATCAGACATACTGGGTTGACATCTTACTCTTTTTAACAATCAGTAGCCATATTCAGTTCTACGCATAGTCCCATTTCTCTAGCCAATAATAAAAAGAGTTCCAAGTTTGATAGAAATATGAATCCTCCTTCTCCTTCAGAGACAAGGTCAATCTGTCCATTTCCGCACAGTCCAAAATCTTTTTTAAGATCAACTCTTCAATAGGTGGCTCTTCATTCCTCCAATGTTGGACAAATGCAATACTCACTGCAGTAATTGCATGTAAAATCAGATATATAGCTTGTTTATCAAAGTCATCAACAATGCCTAATAAAAAAAACTTCAGGTTTAAATGTTAAAGGTTTTTGTAGCATTTCCTCAAGCCATTTATGTATTTTAACCCAGTATTTTTTTGCTTTATCACAAGTCCACCACTTACGGTAAAAAGTACCAGGTTTGTGTTTGCATTTCCAACATCTACATGCTTTGCAATTTTCTGTACCCATCACAGCAGCAGTGAGCAGGGGAGAAATTTGGCTGCCAGGAATAGCAGCTGAGAGAGGCTTCCAGTTGCACACCCGGGGCTGCACGAGCGTCCGTGGGCTGCCACTTGGCTTGGCTTGTGTTGCAAGCCTGGGCTGAGGCACGTGGGCAGCAGTGTTGGATGGCGTTGTTGGAATTACGAGTCACATCCTTTGTTTCTTTCCTGATCTCTGTTTATTATTCTGTACATTCTCCTTTTCTTTTTGTTCCTTTTATTTTGTTCTTTTATTTCAGAAGGAAAAAAAAGACATTTTGTGGAAGATAGACTCTTCAGAAGGCATCCCCTTCCGGAGGCATTTCTTTTGGCTGCAAGTTCTCCTCCTGCCACCTCTCAGCATCTTGACTGTTGCCGTTTCCTGTAATCTGACATTGAGCCACTTCCGAATGTCGGAAGCAAGAAGGAGTGAAGGTTTATTGCTGTTTTGAAGATGCTTGCCAGCTGCCAAATGCCAGAAGATTATGCTGCAGACTTCGGATCTTAATATCCCTCATTCACAACGGGTGAGAGAAACAACAGACCAGCTCATCACATGGCAGTAACTATCTGTGCCCTAAGAGTTCTCAGCAAGAATTAACAGTAGTCGGTGAACACGCCAACTACCTGGTGGATGCAAAGAATGCTTCTCTATTTAGTTACTGGTTTATTTAATTTCTATATTGCTCATTAACTGGGCAGTTTAGAACAACTCCAACAGGGCCAAAATATAATAAAATGCTTCCAAACACTTAGAGAGCAGATTCTGGCCATCAAAATGATTTATTCTTCCATCCTCAAGGAGAAGGGCCTGAGATTTACAAGGACTATGTCCTTCCTGTAATTTGGCACCGAACCATCAAAGATCAAAGCCAGCACTTTGCACTGGGCCCAGAAACATACTTGTAAGCATTGCGGCTGGGCCAGAATAGGCGTCACATCATTCCATCATTTTTCCCCATAAACACCCAGCCGAAGCTCCTGAACCATCTTCAAAGGCAGTCCCACACTTCATGCATCCCAGTAGTCCAGCCCAGACCTCTCTAGTGCTTGGATCACTATGCTGAGGTCTCAGTTACAAACCCAACGTTCTGTCGGTGCGTCAGCAAAAACATCCTGGTTATGGAATGAACTTGTCCCTTGTTCTTTTCCTTCTTGTAACAGCTTCTTATCTCCCCTTTTATCCCCTCTAGGTCTAAGCCATGTATAAATTTACATGCATCTTCTGTTCTGCATAGCTGCTGGTTGTAATCATTCCTTATCTACATGAAAGAGAAAGTGTTGGTTTGAGACAGCTGCTGAGTTAACATTTCCTTTTCTTTCATCTGATCTCAAATAATTTTCAGCCCCGTTGTGTAAGAGGACAGGCGATCAGGGTTTGAATGTCCATGGGAAATGCAGGATTGCAGGGGGTGTGTGAGGAGAGAAGCTCCTACGGAGGAGATTTCGCTGAAAGTCAATGCCATGCAGGCTTAATTGATTTCCTCTACAGATGCATGTTGTCTGCAGTACCTGAGAGCCAGTGTGGTGTGGTGGTCAGAGAGCCAGACTGGGAACCCAGGAGATCCAGTCCCTGCTTGGCCATGAATTTCACCGGGTGCCTTTGGGCCAGTCACAGAGGCTCAGCCCAACCTACCTCACAGGGTTGTTGTGACGATAAAATGGAGTTAAGCAAAGAGGAAAAAGAGGAAAAAAGGCAGAATATGAATGCAATGGGAGGCGGAGAGGGAGGAGGGGGAGGACGAGAAGGAGGAGGTGGAGGTGGAGGAGGGGAAGGGAAAGGCGAAGGGGAAGGAAGAGCCGGAGCCGGAGGCTGAGCCTGAGCTGGAAGAGAATGAGAACGAGAATGAGAGCAAGAACGAGGCAAGCCATTAGTCAATGTCTCTTTGAGGGAATGAGTTGCTGTTCTTCTCGTAGGGAGAGGGTTCTGTATGCCTACCATGGCTGACATAGCCACCAAGGAGACGCGAGACCAGTGCCCTCTCACTGGCTGAGGATGTTGGGAGTGGGAATTGGAGCCCAACACATGTGGAGGGCACCAGGCTGGGAAAAGCTTTATTCAGCATGGGGCAGACTGACGTGTCCAGTATTTAGAATGATGCCAACGCTCTCTCCAAACAACCCCAAAGGCCACCTCAACCCAAGATTGTAGATGGCCAGGAATGCGTCTGCTATTATTGCTATTGCCACTCTTCTCTTCTCTTCTCTTCTCTTCTCTTCGCTTCTCTTCGCTTCGCTTCGCTTCGCTTCGCTTCGCCTCGCCTCGCCTCGCCTCGCCTCGCCTCGCCTCGCCTCGCCTCGCCTCGCCTCTCCCTGCGTTCTCCTGCTTCATTTTAATTAAAGATCCATGGCAGTTAAAAGAGTAAGCAAAAGGTTCATCACTGATGTGTCCTGATACGTCTGAAAGGCATGCATTATACTTGACTTCAAAGCATGCTGATCAAGAAGAATGCCTCAAGATGGCCTTTTCGTTCTTGCTTGTTCTCTCTTTTCCTGACATTGATCAACAGGCCCTTTCCCTGTAATACAAAAATCTACAAACAGCTTCCGCTCAGCTGTCAGAAGTGCCATTGTTAGAGATTAACAGAGGATCCTGCCTATGTATCTACTCAGAAGTGAGTCACTGCACTGAACAGGCGGTGCTCCCATTCAAGAGGGTTTAGGACGGCAGCCGTTTCTTTCTTCTTCTTCTTCTTCTTCCGATGAGGGCAGGCATACTTTGCTCATTTACTTGAAAGTAAGACCCATTTCACTCAGTGAGGCTTTCTTCTGAGTAAATGATGTCTGGATGAAATGAGTACTGAGTTTGCTAAGGAAGGACAGGCAGTTTCTGGGATCAGGGCCTCGTAAACTTACTTTGGCCAAAGGGCGGAGGGAATGGAGACAAGCTAACCTAAACCTTTCCTTTTCTGACTTGAACTGCTGGAAATATTGATCCGTTACCACTATTTAGCATGCCATTTTCATATTTTATTTAACTCAGATGTCCTTTAAAAGCCCTCAAAATAGAAACAAATATTTGAATAATTTATCCGGCCGTAATTTCTCATGCTTTTTGAAGACACTTTTTAAGGGGTTTTAGTGCTTGCTTCTTGAAAATGGTACATGATGTTTTAATTGTGGCATTCCTGGAAGAAAGCAGACACTTATCACCTGCCTTTGAATTAAAACGAACAGGCAAACAAAATAACCCTGCAAAATGTTTACCTCTCCCACAGAATCTTGTATCCCTTCCATAACTCCTCCCTCCATAAAAATGCATGCTCAGTTGGCTTCTATGATCACTGAGCATGTCCATGTTCCCCCTCCAGAGAGTTTTTTCTAAAGACACACACACATACATACACACACACACAGAGGGCAAATCTTGGGGTTTCTCCATATGTATGGATATGGCATTTCGCTACATAAAGACCAGCATTTAAGGAATTAATATTTATTCATGTAATTTCTATAGTGCTCATTGCCAACACTTTTTGGATTATTCACAGTGTGATAAAGCAGAATAGTAAATCTTTACTACTCAAAGGTTTAAAACAGTTTAAAAACATGTGAAAAACGTTGTCAAAAGTACCAGGACTTGATTATCATAAATAAACTCTAATCTCCTATTGATGAGAGAGACAGTGTGGACTAGTGGTTAAGAGAGTGGGACTGAGACTGGGGCAATTGGGATTCTGGTCCCTGCTCAGCCATGAAGCCAAGTGGGAGGTGCAAACTTACTGAATTTGGCATGTTCAGAGCATTTCATGAAGCAGAACTCAGTCATCCTTTGAAATCTGCAACTCACAGACTTTTGCCATGAGTTCCACCATCAAAAATGTGTGCAAAAATGCATACGTCAGGGCAAATAATGATAAAATGCATTCAATTAGGATACTTTCTTCTCAAACATGTGTACAGGGGCTACAAAAATGCATGTGTAGGAGAAACATGCACAAAAAAGCTTATGAAGTTTGATGCAAAGTTTAACATAAAAAAAAAAATTCTGAACCAAGCTGTAGAAATTCTCAAAGGTTGAGATGAACTGAATTAAGACTGGAGAGACCCTGAGAAAAATCCGAATTGACAGATTTATCCATCCTCCTATTTCTCCCCTCCCACGGTGATTCCACAAAACGGTATTTGATTGGTTTCCATTTGTGAGTGTGGTAAATTCACAGCACACGGTGATTAGGGCTGGGACAAAGCCTCGTGGAATCCACCCCTCTAGCATCTCGTGCATGGCCTGCTCTTGGACAGTGAGCTGAGCCAGGAGGAAGTCAGTGAATGTTTGTGGAACAAAGGTTGTGCGTCTGGCAACCTTCTTCTGTTGCAGCACCACGGACAGCTGTAGCTTGTGGTGCAGAACAGGATGCTGCTGGTGTAGCACATGGGGCTTGATTCCTGGCGAGCGCCCCCTGAACGCTGGAGCACAGACCCAGGGCCACCACAAAGCAGAATGAAGTCCGGGAAGCCGGGCCCGGCCTTGTCTGTCTGTCAGATGGATCCCTCACACATCCCTAGTGATAATGCCACATGGCATGTTTTGCCTTCCGAAATTTGTAGGGGAAAAGAAGAGGTAACGAGAGACGGCTGCTATTCCGTGGCAGCAACACACCCTCAGCATGAAGCTCTGTCTTAAGCTGTTTCTGGATGTTCTTGGCACAAGATACGTAGCCACTAATTCAGACCTCGTCTGCTGCAAGGGTTGCAAAGCCAGGATCGCTCTGCAGTGTTCCCCAGCCAAGCACTCTGAAGACCAGCTCTCCAAATGATGAACACACAGCTGTGCTGAGGTGCCCATCTCCTGCTTCTTTCTTGACTCATGTCCAAATTATATTTGGGAAGCCTTTTAATTTCTCTGTGGAGCAGCCTGAAACACACCAGGCATGCTGTGGACCACTGAATGAAGTTATAAATCTAGATGGCACATTCTCCCAGGCAGCAGAGTTTACAAATGGAACAAGCTTGCATTATATTGCTCCGGAATGCAACAAAAACGAGCCATCTGATGTCTCTGTGGGCCTCCCGCCTCCTTCACCCCAATCTTCAACTGACAGCAGAGTGAATTACTATAAAGGACAGGGGGTCTCTTGCTGCATCAGGAAGCGCTGCCCTTCCCAGGCAGCAAAAGTAGCAACTATATCAAAGAATTGCCTGGTTGGTTCAAAGGAAGAGCCGACATTCTGCTCTTCTTTTTAGCAGCTGCTCTTTCCGGGGTGTTCAGGGGCATCTTGGACAGCTCTCAAGGCTCCAGAGTCTCTGAGGGACTCACCAGGGAGCTCTGGTTCATCACAATTGAGGAAGATGAAGAGGAGCCATGGGCACCTGGCTTCCACCTCTGGGGCCCATGTTAGTCCATCATGCCTTCTGCAGCAGTGACTCCTTCTGCATCTCTGCTACGTGGAGGGAGATGACCGGTTTGCAGCCCCTGCCTGTCTCCTGGGATTTCTCCCCAGCCTTTGGCCTTGTCTGCAAAATAACTCCAGGTGTTTCATGAAATCTCAGGCCCAGTCACACCGACAATTTCCCCTCCCTCACAGAAGCCAGACTGCAGGTACTTGCTATTTCTTGAGCAAACAAAGTGGTTGTGTATGTTCCATCTCATCATCCCAGTGTAGCCAGTCGGTGTGAGAAGCTTCAGTGGCATGGATATAATATGCATAGATGGAAAAGTTCTGCTGGTCAGATGGACAGCACAAACGGTATCGGACCTGAATGAAATGGGGCCTCTTTGCATGGGACTTTCCCCTGCCTTGGTTGGCTCTTTAGCAACAGATTTCAGAAGTTCCTCCAGATAACCAGGGCCAAACATGCTTTTGTAAAAAATTTTCTTTCTGTGAAAAGTTGGCTGGTGGTGGCAATGTAGCGGGGGAAGCATTCTTCACACTTCCAGGTGGGGTGGTCTGAAGGCATCTGAATTTCTTCTCTTCCTCCACATGTGCTCACACACGATTTTCCTAACCTTTAAAAACAACCCCGTGGCTTGGCTGGGTGCCTGGTGAGGGCCGTCATTGTCTTTTCTGTGCAATGCCTTGAGACTGATGCATGTTTAACCTGCAATGTCTTCCCAAAGGTGTTTGTGGCCCCATTTCCAAAGCATTTGGGTGTTTTGTTGCTCACTATTGTTGTGCACTTCATGAAGAACAAAAGCTGGGGGGCTTAAGAAGCCCTTGGACCACCTGATTGTTTCAAGTTAGGTACCACTACACTGTATGTGGAAATTGTGCAGGATGCCCATACCCCCTTGAGCAGAGTGAGATATTTGGCTGGAGTCTGACGTATTTGACCTAAATGTATCTATGTTTCTTCTATTTTCCTATACTAGGTCACATATAGAATACATATAGAATATTGAATGATCTCAAGGATAGAGCAGATGCAGATTCTCAAATAATAGCTTGAATTACTGCTTAGCTAGCAAGGCAGAAAAAGAGAAATCACATACACTCATATTTCTTGATTCTTAAGAAAGCAAAGTCCTCTGCCCTGCTGAGATCTCTGAAAGAAGATGGCATGGGGACAAGAACCCCTTCTGAAAGAAAGAAAGAAAGAAAGAAAGAAAGAAAGAAAGAAAGAAAGAAAGAAAGAGAGAGAGAGAGAGAGAAACAGGCAGGCAGGCAGGCAGAGCATGTGTGTTTCCCTGACCATATCCCTGTCTGGAAGCTCCATCCAGCAAGGCATGGCTCTTGTGGTTGCACCGGCACAGGTAGTGTTGGAAAGCAAGCTATGAGCCTGTGTCCATATTGGAAGCTAGCCTTACTTTATCTCTGTTTCCCCAGCCTTCCGTATGGAGAAAGGAGGGGTCACTGGGATGTGTGAGTGAAGCTCTCTCGGTGTCCCCCCCTCATTGCAATGGTCCTCTTGCTAATGGGTCCCACAGTGAGATATTTAATTCAAGCTGGACTTCATTAAGCCAGTCTTTATGAACATGGGTCTTCTGGCTTCTCAGCATTAATATCTTCATCATAATTTTTGACCAAGTTCTCCATGATATCCCAATTAGCAAACTAGCTAAAAGAGGGCTAAATGGAACATCTGTCAGGTGGATCCACAGTTGGCTACAGAATCAGACAAAGATTGCTCATCAGTGCCATCTTCTCAGACTGGGGAGATGTAATAAGTGGGGTATCTCACTGGGCCTATTGCTTATGAACATTTGCATTAATGTTTTGGATGAGGAAGTGCAGGGAACGATTATCAGATTTGCAGATGACACAAAACTGAGTGGGATAGCTAATAGAGAGTCCTGTGGGCTATGGGGCAGTATTAATTTATTTATTAAATTTTTATTTGAATATAATAAATAAATAAATATTGCCCTGGAAGATAGAAAACAAAATTCAAAGCAATCTTGATAGGTTGCAGTACTGTGTTGAAAAGCAAAAGGATGAAATCAAATGGGGACAAATGCCAAGTTCTTCAACTAGGAAAAAGAATCCAAATGCACTGGTACAAGATGGGGGATATTTGGCTGAACAATAGTGCAAATGAGAAGGATGTTGGAATTGTGGTAGATAACAAGCTGAACAGGAGTCAACAATGTGATGTGGCTGCAAAAATTTGCTTGACTCAGACTGGGAATCAGGAACCAGATGAACTCATGCGTGGCTCTGGGGATTTGAGAGCATCCTCAGTGCGCACATGCTTCGGTTCTCACCCAGGGCCTTCAGAGGGGCATGTTTGCAGGCTAGTCTAGGATTGGGGAAATTACCCGACATTCATCCATGAAGCTCACCGGGTGACCTTGAGCAAGTCCCTATCCTTCTGCTTCATCTGCCTCCCAGGGTGCCTGGAGGTCCCCAAAGGTGGCTGTTCTCCATATCTAGGGCAGTAAGGGGAAACTACCGCCCATGGGGCTGCCCTGTCTGGCCAGCAAGCTTCCTCCTCAGGGCTTCTTTCTCTCCCAAGCCCCTTTCCCCAGCACTGTGAGGGGGAAAGGGCTTATTTCCAATCTGCCCCTGACCTGCTCAGGACTGAAAGAGGTAGCAACTCTCAGCACTGAGCAGGAAAAGGCTGGGGAGAAGCTATAAGGGAGAAGACCCCAGTGCGGCTCCTTCTGTTAAGCAGCCTCACTCCTCCCAGGAACCGGAGCAATGCTGTCAAAGCCAGGTCCATGCGGCCAAGACCTCCTATCTACTGATGCTGATACTGTAAGCATTTTGCCCGCCCTTCTTGCTGTTGGCCTCCAAGAACTTCGGTGAAATGGAATTCAGACCTCAGGCTGAAAGAGACAGAACTCTCCTGCTCTAAGACCATGTCATAAGGAACCTTAAATGGAAGAATAGGACTGATAATCTTCCTCTTGCAAGGAAGTCAAGACAGCTCATGAGGTTCTCCTCTCCATTTTATCCACACAACAGCAACCCTGTGAAGAGAATGGAAGACAAACAGGTTAAGGAAACTATAGTAACGTGGGCCCAAAATTTTGGATATAATATGGAGTTAGAGAACTGGCAAAAGTTGTGGGAAAGAAATATTAAAGTAACACTTGTCTGTCTCCTCAACACAATCACCCTTTTTGTTTCATGGGCATCACAAACACCTGCCATTTGCTTTGCCCCTTGTTTCCTGCTTGGTATGAGAAGCTGATTCCTCAAATTTAGCATCACTAGTGGCTCCCACAAGTTGCTGCAGCATGGGAAATAATGCCCCAAAAAGCGCTGTGCTACTCAGTCATCAATTTGAGGGGAGACAGTGGCCAAGAAATTTGAAGAAGCCTGAGAATAGGAAGGGCAGCAATAAAGGAAGTAGATAAGATGATCACACGTAAGGATGTTTGTTTGTTTGTTTGTTTATTTAAAACTTTTGCATGTTGTCCCTTATGCATGGCATCTCAGGACGGCTTACGATGCTTAAAATCAGAATACAGTGAAACCATCACATCTATAAATAAATAACACAGTAACAATAAAAATTTAAATCAAAATTTAAATCGAAGTGATGGTCAAAATGTTAAAATACTAATTTTTAAAATGACAAATAAAAAGGTTTTGACCTGGCACCGAAAAGAATATAAACTCAGTGGCAGGCACACCTCTCCAGGGAGCACATTCCACAATCTGGGAGCCACCGCAGAGAAGGCCCTGCTCTGGGTAGATGTCCTTTTTACCTCCTAGAAACCGGGGCTATGATCATCCACACTATTGTATTCTCAGTCACTGTGTATGGATGTGAAAGCTAGACAGGAAGGAGAGCTGACAGGAGGAAATTGTGTTCAAAAGATGGTGCTGGAGGAGAGCTTTGCAAATATGCTGGACTGACAGGAAGGTGAACCAGTGGGCCCTCGATCCAAGCGAGCCAGAACTTTCTCCGAAAGCAAAAATGACAAGACTGAAGCCCTCATACTTTGGGCACATCATGAGCAGACAAGACTTCCTGGAGAAGACAATCATGCTGGAGAAAGTCAAAGGCAGAAGACAAAGGGGAAGGCAACTATGAGATGGATGGACTCCATCAAGGAAACCGCCTCTCTGAGTTTGGAACAGCTGAGCAGCGCTGTCACTGTCATGGAGAGGACATTAGGAGAGCTTTCATTCATAGGGCCACCGTGTCACAGACAAATTGATGACACGCAACCACAGCAACACAGAGGGCATTCTTGCGAAAATGAATATGTTGCACAAAAATGCATCCGGCAGTAATGTATCGGGAGAGATGCATACAGAACTGCTTATGAGTTTTCATGTGAGATTTTCAAAATCTTCCAAGTTCAAGATGATCAAACTGAAGCCAGGAGAGCATCTCAAAATTTTAGATGAATGAAACTTCGTGTTGGAAAATGAGAAATGGAGAGAAAGCAACAGATGGGTTGCCTCCATCCCGAGCAGGTGATGCTTCTGGTCAGCTCAGCCTCAGCGCCGCATTGTCTGGCAGTGAAATAACAGAGCAGAGAAAATCTCATTTCCAAGGACATCCATGCACCAGGGCTAATTAAATAAAGAATTTTGACTGGTATCAGCTGTTTCACCAAAGTGTTTTTGTCAATCTGTAACGAAAGACAATCGGGCGGCTTTTTGAGTGCGTGTGCATACATGAAGCTACTGTCAAAGCGATTCTTTCAGCCTGTGGCAGTAGATGAGTTAATTATGACTTCTTAATTTCAAGAGACAAAGCATCAATCGTGATCTCACAAACACCCATCAGCATGCCGTTTTTGGCTTATGATTACCAGTTGCCTTGTCAAAACTCAGCATTTAATAAAGATTCATGGAAACAAGATAAGATGAAAACAATAATGAGTCATCCAAGCCGGGCGTATTAAGCAAAACTTGTGTATTGCTGCTGGGCAAAAATGGAAATTCGAGACTTTGCTTTCGTCTAGTGGATTATGCTATTTTTGGATTGAAATCGGCAGATGTCTGCATCAACCAATCAGGAAGCCGAATCCGATTGGTTAATTAAAGTGTTACTGACAGGAAAGGACCATTGAATTTTGTTCATCAGTAGATGGAAACGGCAAAGAGCTTGTCAGGAGTTGTGTCGCCCCGGGGGCGATGAAGTTGAGCATCTCGCGGTCCTGGCCTGATGCAAGAGAGCCTCGGCACTCAGTGCAAGAGGATGAGTTATGGCGCTGAGCACAGGAAAGGGAATACTGCAGAAAGTTCTGGTCCCTGCACCTAAAAGGGATATTGTAGAGCTGGGGAACATGCAGAGAAGGGCAACTAAGATGATCTGGGGGCTGGAGCAATCCCTCAATGGAGAAAGATTTCAACCGTTGGGACTGTTTAGCCTGGCAAGAGGCAAATTAGGAGTGACAGCAATGTACAAAATTGTGCTTGGTGTGGAGAAGGGGGACAGTAAGATGTTTTTCCGGCCTTTCTCATCATGCTGGAATCTAATGGGATAAATTCATGCAGCTGACTGGTGAACCAATTCTAAACGCATTGAAGGGTGATTCGTATGGCTTAGTTTATGTTATGTTAGTCACGGTCGTGTCCGGCCCATCGCGACCCCATGGACCACACTCCTCCAGGCCTTCCTGTCCTCCACCATCCCCCAGAGTCCACTTAAGCTCACAGCAACTGCCTCAGTGACTCCATCCAGCCACCTCATCCTCTGCCGTCCCCTTCTTCTTTCGCCATCTATTGTTCCCAGCATCAGGCTCTTCTCCAGGGAATCCTTCCTTCTCATTAGGTGGCCAAGTATCTGAGTTTCATCTTCAGGATCTGGCCTTCTAAAGAGCAGCCAGGATTGAATGGCTTAGTTACTTGTAGTAAGTATTTTTAGTTCAATTTTTAGTTTATGTATACTGGCAGTTTTGGTAGGTTTGGGCCCACCTCTTTGTTCAGCCTCCCCTCCCACTGCAATGTGGCCCCCAAAGTATTATCTGAAATGGAATGTGGCCTTTGGGCTGAAGAAGTTTCCATAGTCTCGACATAGATCCTATGCAATGGCCAAAGAGGGCTACCTGGCTTAGCGGAACGGAAGACTTGAGGAACCAAGAGCAGAGGTGTACAGATTCATTAAGCACCCTCCATTCATGTTCCAAGAACTGTCAGGCATCTTTCAGTCCATTGTCCATTCATTGATGGAGTTGGATTTGTGAAACACAGAATCCATCCATTGAGACTTACGTTAATTGTGCCACGTGCAAATGTGCATAGTTAAGGTGAGTTGGTGCTAACACATATTAACTGTCATGTGTATTAATGCAAGTCCCTGGCCCTCACAAGTAGAAAACTGGTTCACACAGCTGCAACATTGGCATGGCTCGCGAAGAGTCCCCTTTTGAAGCTGCTGCTTCCAGTTCGTGGCAATCCGAAATCATTTGTGTGAGAGGGAATTCCATTGGAGTTAGCCAACCACTGTTACCCCCCAGACAGGTTGCCTGGCCATCATTTCTCTACTTGGATGCAATCTTTTTCTAAACATGCATCAATACATCAAAATTAGCACACGGAAACTCAGTGCTGATTTGTGTCCTATTTTGTCCCTTTTTGGAGATGCAACTCCTCTTTTTGTAGCAATGCAAAGGTAGCCAAACTAAAGACAGATATTTTCCTACGTGGGTAAAGCTTCAAACTAATTCACCCACCCCCTTATGATGAGCAATGTGCATACAAGCAAACCCTTGAGATCCTCAAAGTTCTTCAAGTTCCTTCTTGAAGCTTCTTCTGTTTTGTGTCTGTATCAAGTTGTGATCTTTGTGTTTTTTCACATGAAAATCCAGGCATTTTTAAATGTGCATTTTCCCAGATGTGTGTGTCAATAGCATGCATCTTTCAAACAGATACATTCTTCTTTTGCTGGTTAATGTGTGAGATTTCCAGAAATATGTATTTTCCCGCACATTTCAGTTGTGTTTGTAAATCGTGCTGCGAGCTCAGAAATGTACAGAGTTCAGCCACACACTGCATTTCAGTCAGCGCTAAGTCCAGGAAGTGCTAATTGGGAAAATGCCAATCAAAACCAAAATGAAATAAATTTCTCACTCATCCCTACATGAGTTACAAGAAAAGATTTTCTGTGAGCTTTGCAAAACAGAATAGATTTCTGTTAAACCAGGCTACCTGTGTTAGCGCCAATTAAAGCTTAAATCAGAAGTTTCCTTGGGAAAATGAGCACAATCCAGACAACGTTATAGTCTTTGTTGTTGCTAGTTGCGAAGTCGTGTCCAACCCATCGCGACCCCACGGACATCACTCCTCCAGGCCTTCCTGTCCTCCACCATCCCCTGGAGTCCACCTAAGCTCACACCAACCACCCTAGTGACTCCATCCACCCACTTCATCCTCTGCCATCCCCTTCTTCTTTTGCCATCTGTTGTGCCCAGCATTAGGCTCTTCTCCAGTCCTTCCTTCTCATTAGGTGGCCAAAGTATTTGAGTTTCCTCTTCAGTATCTAGCCTTCTAAAGAGCAGCCAGGGTTGATCTCCTCTAGGACTGACCAGTTTGATTGCCTTGCGGTCCAAGGGACTCGCAGGAGTCTCCTCCAGCACCACAATGCAAAGGCCTCAATTCTTCGGCGCTCAGTTCTATTTATTTCAACAGAAGCACTGGACACCTATTGGAATGAACGGGCCTTAAAGTGCTTGGTTTTGGGTTAACTATGGCCTGTATTAGCATTCCTGCATTTATGCTTTAGTTCATAATACTAAAACGTATTTCCCCCAAACTAACAAAGCGCATAGATTGTGAATGCCAGCACTGAGTGCAAATCACTCTACACCAGATTACCCTTAGCTGAAAATTGCTCTACATCAGCTTAGCCAGTTTGAAAACATGCACAAATAAATGGACTGACTGACATACATTCCACCAAATTTAAAAGAGATCCAGGCAGTGCTTGCTTCAAGAATGTGTCCATCTTTTGGTTG
Source organism: Varanus salvator macromaculatus (assembly GCA_023646645.1). Classification (NCBI taxonomy): domain Eukaryota; kingdom Metazoa; phylum Chordata; class Lepidosauria; order Squamata; family Varanidae; genus Varanus; species Varanus salvator. The sequence goes on along the minus strand of JAIXND010000624.1, from coordinate 27,071,539 downwards.
TGCTGGGTCTCCAGGAGAAAGCAGAGAAAAATGAAATGCCTCTTCTTTTAAAGATCCTATATCTCTAGGTCAATGGGATCCATTATCCTTTCTCTTGCATCTAGAAAGCCTTAGCATTCATATTTATGGTGCGATATTTTTAGACCCCAACCGGAATTTCAAAAGCATTTGGGGTATAAAATGTCCCACAATACTGCTTTTGCTTGTTTAATCATGATGCTGTGTCTTTCCAGAAAACAGAGAACACACAAAGCAGAATGTTTGTTCCGAAGACGTGTGCACTGCTGTTTTTGCACATTGAGTAACCCACAACATTTCTGACTCTTCAAAATCTTCAAATAATAAATGACCAAAGTGCTTTCGAAGGAAAGTAATGAAACACCAAGGAAAACCGGTGTGAACTGGGGACAAAAACGTACATAATTTTGAATACCCCACCCACAGAATTACCTCTGAGGAGGAAAATATTCTTGGGAATGTCGCTTGTTTAAGTTCTCCAGATCAACTTATGAATGGAATAGAGATGGATTTCATGCTACAGAAAGTTTCAGGTTTTGCTCTTCTTCCTGGCAATGAAAACTGATGAAAATGATCTGTAATAACCTCAGAAAGGCTTGGAATATTTTATGCCCCGATACCTTTGCACTGGGCAGGGTCACAAAAGCACCCAACAGCAAGAAACGATCAATGGCTGGAATATTTTCCATCCTGGACAAGTTTTAGTTTGTAGAGAGAAAACGGTAAAAGGCAGGTGGCTGAAATTAGGGGACATTGTTTACTGCCATGCAAGCGACCTTGTCCTTGAAGGATTGGGTGGTAGCTCTACTTATGTGTAAATCACACAGTGAGATGTGAGCTGGGGGAAGAAAAGTCCCCCAGGTTGCCTGAAGTTCAATAGCATCTTAGCTGCCCGTCTCATGCATCTTTCAGGTCAGCAATCCTTTTGTCCACAAGCAGAAAGTTCAAGGGTGGGGGCAGCTGGGGGCGACGCACTTGTGGGCCAAAACGCAGCTCGTCTGGGGGATCAACAGGGTAATCAAGGCCCCTGTGCCCTTGGACTGCAGTCGGTGGGGCAGATGGCCTCCCAAAGTTTGGGCTCCAGCCCTAGCTGGCTGCCCCCTCATGCCTCCCCACCATAGCATCAGGCGCAGGCAGCACCAACGCATGCATGCAAAACACAGGCGCACCCCTTTCTGACGTATGTGCGCAAAACCATTTGCACATGGTGGCTTACACAGCTCCGCCTCCCCCATTTTATCCTACAACAACCCTGTAAGGTAGGCCCCAATCTGTCCGTGGCTGGCACAAAACCATCCTGTGAGCTTCAAGGCCAAGAGGCAAGTCGACCCCAATCTCCTGACCCCCAGTCCAAGAGCTAAGCCACTCCAGCAGGCTGGCCAGATCTGCCTGGCCGGGCCAGGGCTTTGAACCTGTGGCAGCCCAGTGGCCCCGGCATACTGAACCACCCTGAACAGCCACATGGCCAGCAGCAGGGCGAGTACATCGTAGTGTTTTCCATGCTGGAAATAGCTGCATCTGTTGAACTTTGGCTGGTGCAGATGGGTGGTAGTTTTATGTCAGTTCATTTTTCATTTCATTAATAAATTCCCCGTAGTCACAACAGAAGAAACCTGAGATCTAACCCATTCAACTGTGGGAGAAAATGCAAGTAACAGACCCGTCCTTTCCTTGCTCTGATCACTTCCCTTTTCTCTCTCCTCCCTTTCCCAACTTCAGGGCTTTAGACATTAGCCATTAGACTTTAGACATTAGTACATGGTTTGCTTAGTAAATAGTACATAGTACACATACAGAATACACAGTCTCTTTCCGTGTTTGCCATGTACTCAGGACTGGGCCATCTGTTTTTCTGAGTTATAGCTTATAGTGAGACACCTGCTTATGGAAAAAATAATAATACATTGTTGTCTTTAACAGGTAAAAATGAAAACAGCGACTCAGGAACTGCTCCAGTCAGTCCGTTGCATAACGTTACCCTACCTATCTGTGCAAAAATAACTAGGCACCGATTTTTTTAAACACACAAGTGAACATGTCAATTGCTCTTTTCAGAGATGTTTAGCTTGCTATATAGGACTCAACCACTAGATGTCGCTCTTTGCTGCACCTTATGGGTTCCTGCTTCCTTACCTGAAAGATTACTAATCTGCATTCCAACTAGAGCTGAAAAACTAAGACATCTTGCATGCTGCTTCCTAAATATGAGGCATGCTGCTTAATCTTTTTTTGCTTGCTTGTTTTTTGCATGCAAGTAAGTACAGAAGCCCCAATTCCAATCACAGCCACCATGCTCTCGACCTCCAACGTATACCCACATACTTCTAGGGTAGAAATAAAAATAACATGTCCATTTTAAGCCCCCACATGTGTGTGGATCTAGGAACACAGACTGTTGGGAGAGAAAGGGTTAAAACTCTCCTGCCCACAGGCAGTGGTAACCTAATGGTAACCAGACAGTCCAACCTTACAGTTTTGTAACCCCTTTTACAGATTCTATTGGTCTGTCTGTCTGTCTGTCTGTCTATCAATCATTATACAACAGAATGGTGATCTTCATCATCAACATGAATGGTCAGAGAAGAAACAGAACTGGATCTAAACTGGGGCTTTAGGGGGATTGCCTTCTTCCTAACATTGTCAAATCTGCCCCCGATTTTCCTGCAGCCTGGTAACTTCAGTTCAGCCCTAAATTCTTGGAGTCAGAACCACAACAAAGCGGAATGGAGCCCAGCGATTCCAGAGGATTCCTACCACCTATACAGATACCCCAAGGGTGGGGTAGATATTCTGAAATAACTAGCAGGATGAATCACTAGATTCTGTGTTGATAGCGCAAGACTTTCCAGGACATGCTTCCTGAGATAGGGAGTTCAGAGGCAGCTTCTTGGGGATGGAACCGGTCAGGATGATGAGGGAGGAAGTCCCTAGGGCAATGAAGACACACATGGCAAAGAAGGTTTGCCCTTTGGTCTTTCAAATTAAAGTTGCCCCCTGTGAGGGAAAGGGGCTGTACCCATGCTCAGGGGTACCTCTGAAACTGTCAGAATTCTTGAAATAAAAAGACAGCAGAGTCCAAGCACTGAAAGCTGGGATGGATTGCACTACACAGAAATGCAGCACCAAGCAGGCTCAAGCTGCCAGAAAGATCAAAGCCTGAACATCCAACCAGCGAGAACAATAGGCTGGTAGGTCCCAAACAATCGCCTTTCTTCTTGTTGTTTTGCTTCTTTTTTTGCAAGAGAACTCCAGACAGATAGAAGATAAGCAGACAAAGAGAGCATAATCGTTTAATGGTAGTTCTACATTGGACTTTATGGGCCTAATCTAATGGGCATTAAAGTTAATGGCAATTCTTCTGACAACTGCAAGAGGCTTTCGGGTTGGGGGCTACTAAGCCGCTTAAGGCAACCCGCCTCTCCAAGTGCTGTCGAGGGTTCATAACTGGTGTTTTGGCATTGCGTCTAATCCTCAGGTCTTCCACCATGAGACACGAAAGCTGCTCTCTTGCATTAGCATCAGCATGGCTGTGCAGCCATCCCTTTCCAAGCGGACTTATTCAAAGAGCTATAATGACAAGAGAGTCGCCTGGAGAGGCACTAGGAACACACATTGTGTCCCCCCAAGGCAATGAGTGGCTGGCGAATTTCAAGAGGAACAAATAACCAGGCTTAGTGTTCACAATAGGAAGAAAAAGGTGGAAGCTCCAAACCACAATTGAAACTGAGCCCTGGATTAGTCAGTCGCTTTCTTCTCTCGATGATTCCCTTGTGTTTTCCTTGGAGGTTATCCTGGTCAGGGTGATTATGACAAGCCAGCCAGAATCCCAGGCATAATGAGACTGTGACTCAGAAACACGGCAATTCAGCTAATCCAGTCTGCAGCGCTGCTGAACACTGCCGATAAAAGGAGTCGGTGTCTCGCTAATCTTCATTTCAGAGTGGAAAATGGTCCTCTTTAGATGGAAGAGGCTAGCCCTCCTTTTCAGACTTGATGCCATAGTTATGTCTCTTACTTTCCAAATGAAGGGACCATCATAGGCTATTCAAACCAATTTACTGGGGTACTGCATCTCACCGCAGGACAAGTTGAGCAAATTGGCCAGCTTTGTTGACGGTGGCTGCTCACGCATTATAAGCCATCTATTTCAATGTAAAGGTATCTCCCCATCATGAGAAAGAATGTGGCGACCACATGGCCTAAGTGTCTGCTGCACAGGCCATCACCTGGGTACTGAGGTTCATGGGCAACTTTGGGTACCCAGTTCCCCACGCTGGTGGTTCATAGAATAGAATTGGAAGGGGCCATGAAGGCCATCGAGTCCAACCCCCTGCTGTTGCAGGACACCAAGTTACACCATCCCACTAAGATGACTGTCCAGGTTCTTTTTGAATGTCTCCAGTGTGGGAGAGCCACCACCTCCCTAGGCAGCCGGTTCCACTCCTGTTTTGCTCTGACAGTGAGGAAATTTTTCCTAATATCTAGCCTGAGTCCAGGTGAGTTGGTTATTCCAACTGGAGTTGGTTATTCCATGCCCTACACTCTGGTATCAGCAAGAGGAGATCTTGACCTTCCTCCTTGTGACAGCCTGTGAGGTGGTTCCTCTTCCTCTTCCAATTTCCAACCCGCCCCACTTGCCACACAGCACCCTGGGTGGGTTACAACCGTAAAACCATACCAAAGCAGTATAAAACAATAAAAACTTCTTAAACATTAACATGACAATTAATCAACAATAAAAGTGCATCCACCAGAACGCCATATTTCATAAAGATATATCCTCTTCTTTTAAAATACCATTAAAACCAGGTTAACAATTAAAATACTGGTGGAATAAAAGGGTCTTTGCCTGGTGCCAAAAAGAATGCAAAGATGGCAGCAGGTGAGCCTCTCTAAGGAGCTTGTTCCAGAGTGAGGGTGCCACTCTTGAAAAGGCCCTTCTTCTTGTACCCACCATCCTTATATCCTGAGGAAGGGGCTCCCTCAGAGCGGTCTCAGATGCAGTTCTAAGGGGCTGGGTAGGTTCATATGGGAAGAGGAGCTCTTTGAAATTCCCTTACAGAGGGATATCATGTCCCCGCTCAGTCTCCTCTTCTCAAGGCCAAACATTCCCAGTTCTCCCAGTCTCTCCTCACAGGGCAGTGCTTCCAAGCACTGGATCGTTTTTGTTGCCCTCCTCTGGACCAGCACGGAAAAGGCTGTTGCATAGGACAGGGAAGAGGGAGCAGGCTTGCACAGCAGCTACATGGGACTCGACTCTTACGAGCCCTGCATGAAGCTGGGTGTGCTTGCCAGGATAAGGCAGACCAGAGTCCAGGGAGCTGAGCCCAGGGAATCCAGCAGATCCCTACCCCAAAACAGACTCCTCAGCCTCCCTAGGAGCAGGATGCTTTAGAGCCCAGCTCATGCATGGGCTCAGGGTCCGAGAGCTCAGTTTTGCGATCTTCTTAGCTGATCACAGCCTGAAAGGGGGTGATGAGCCCCATCATGCCTGATGGCAAGTTTCAGACTTCTGATTGGTAGCCTGGGATTTTAAGAACTCAGTGGGAAGACGGTTCTGCGGGGGGGGGGGCGGAGCCTGAGGGTGTTTCCCAGGTTAAGACATCAGGTGAACAGGCCAGACTTTTACATGTCAAACTGGGCCAGATTCCCCTGTCTGGATAGGCCATCAGAAAGGGAGAGTCCCTTGGACTGCAAAGAGATCAAACCGGTCAATCTTAAAGGAAATCAACCCTGACTGGATCAAACTTTACAGGGCCAGATCCTGAAGAGGGAACTCAACTCCTTTGGGCACCTAATGAGAAGGAAGGACTCCCTGGAGAAGAGCCTAATGCTGGGAACAATTGACGGCAAAAGGAGAAGGGGACGGCAGAGGATGAGGGGACTAGATGGAGTCACTGAAGCAGTGGGTGTGAGCTTAAGTGGACTGCAGGGGATGGTGGAGGACAGGGGGGCCTGGAGGAATGTTGTCCATGGGGTCGCGATGGGTCGGGTGCGACTTTGCACCTAAACAATAAAGCAGCCCTTCTGTTGAATTTCATCCAGTACAGAGACCACAGAGCCTGAGCTTGGAATAACCTCTTAATTACTGGGAATGCTCTTTGCCATGCTTTTTCCTGACTCCCAAACCCTCTTCATCCTGCATCCTTTGCTGATGAGAGCCTGGCTTGGAATCTACTGCTGGGCTTGAATTCTGGCTTCATCTCGGTGTGGACTGCAGCCCTGCGACTGACTCTTGAGCAAAGCAATGCGCTACAGGCCCCCGCATAGGCCACCTGGTTTACTGGGCTCTATAAACACTGTTCACTGCGGGAGTTCTGCAAAGCCGGTCTGCGCAACCTCATCTGCCACACAGCATTTCTCTTTACCAGGTTCTACAATGTGTCAGAAAGTCAAGCCTGAGATCAGGCGTGAATTTAACCAAACATGCTGATGTTATTCCCCTCTCCTTCCAACCACTACGGATCTACTTTTAGGGTTCCCAATAAAGAAACACCACCTCAGCTCTGCTGAAATTGAGAAGCGAGGGAGGCACTTTTGGAAATGACCTTCCTTCCTCCAGCCACAAGCTTTGCCTCTTTTCTACCACCTCCCCTTTCTCCAGCCAGTGTCTGCCATCCAATTCTCAGAATTCACCTGTGGAATGTCATTCTATGACTTAGAGGGTTCTTTTGCTGGTGGCATTCCTGGGACAGTGACAACTTCGGTGAAGGGGAACATGTGCCCCGTAAGTACTGAGCCACACGTCACTATTGCTTTTTTACACACGCACCCTAAATAGGACCATGAAACAGGAGGAGAGATACATTTCAGATCAGCCCGAGGGCTCCTGGATGGATAGCGAAACGAGACAAGTGAGGCATTTTGCAAAATGTCAGCCCTGAAATGTCAATGTGAATAAATCCGTGCTTCCTGAGAACTCAGCCTGGTCCTAAGGATGTGCGAGGAATCAGTTTTGCGGGTGGAAACCCATTGGGATCCCTGGGCTTGGCTCCCCAGACTCTGGCCTGCATTATCACACCCACGAGTCCGACTTCCTGGTTGCATGTGCAGCATTCCTGCGGTGCTCCCCTGGAATCACTGCACAAAAGCCCTCCCTTTCCGTGCACGCAGCTTGCAAAACCTCCGTTCCACGAGCACCGGCAGATTTCTCTGCAGCTCGGCTTGTATTCTAAGACAGGGTCAAGCCACAAAAGGAATTCTATGAACAAGGGAAGAATGACATCCAGGGAATTTCATCGCAACACTATCCAGTCCTGCAAGGTTTGCAAGATCAGCCGGTCTCTTTCCCTGTTTGAAAGGCTGAAATTTTCCTCCTAAGGTCCACACATACAGTAACAGCATCAAACTAACAAAAAACAACACGCTTGCACTTGGTGCTTTGGCCCCGCCTCTTTGGCCTCTGGCTCCACCTTCTTCCCCTTTGCCCCGCCCACCCCGGAATACACCCTGCAAGGGCATCTCTGAAATTGAATTCTTTGGTCCTCAGGCAGAAAGAGATTCAATATCACTACAGTATAGTGGTAATCTTGTTATTCTTTTATCTGTTTTTAAAAAATTGTTCGGCATTCTAAATTCTGCTTAGATATGAAACAGTATGCAAATAAGGTAAATAAAAAAAAAAATCTAGCATAGTCTTCCAGGTGTTTGACACACAAGCACAGTTTTCATAATTCCCAGGTGGGAGGGAACCCGCCAAAAAATACAAGGATCAAGTTGCTATCATGTTACGTTAAACTATCCTATGATGCCAAATATTACGATATTATGAATTGGTAGCGAGATCAGAGCCATGCAGAAAAACCCACATCCCTGAAGAAAGCCTTCACTTAACCTTCTAATGATCGACAAAGACTCCTTTTGCATGCTTTCAGCATGATGCATGAAAAGGCGCGCTTTTCTTTCTCTTTTGCTTCTTTTCCGCTGTTGATCGGATGCTTCAAAGAAACCACATGGACACCTGGAAAGATAGAACATCAAAGACCTTGTGGGAACTGTCCACTGACTTCGGAAACTAACTGCTGAGCTCAGGGAAGAGTCCATCCTCTGAGAGATGCAGATGTCTTTGCTTGCCCTCTCTCTCTCTCTCTCTCTCTCTCTCTCACACACACACACACACACACACACACACACAGAGATGCATGCATGCACACACATATCCTCAATACAAGAACTAGGGTAGTCAGTCCAATTTGTTCACAAGTAGGAAGGAAATATTACAGACATGCTACTATTAACTCTGCATGCACTTTCGTATGACATTGTATAATGATTACTAATTCCTTTAAGGTATATTCCAGCTGTTTGTGAGGGTGTCTGTCTGCCTTCTTCTCCTGACAGGAGGAAGAAGGATGGTTAGGAAGGCAGCAGGGCAGAGTCGGCTGCCATGTTTGGGGCAGGGATGAGCAAACCTGCTATTTTCAGTTTTTCCCAGTTTCTCATTTTTCCAATCTGCAGTTCAGTTTCTCTGTACTTTGAGAGGGTTTTTTTTAATGCATGAAAACTCATTCATATTTTTGTGTGCACTTCTTCTAATCCATGCATCTTTGAGCACAAATTGGCACAAAATTTTGTGTTCATTCCCCACACAAGGGATTCCACTGTCTGTCTCAACTCCTGTTATTGATCTCTTTTCTGTCTCTCTTGTTCCTCTTCACTTTCTGCCATGAGAGTGGTATCATCTGCATATCTGAGGTTGTTGATATTTCTCCCAGCAATCTTGATTCCAACTGGTGATTCATCTAGCCCTGCCTTTCTCATGATGTGCTCTGCATATAAGTTAAATAGGCAGGGTGACAGTATACAGCCTTGCCGAACTCCTTTCTCAATTTTGAACCAATCAGTGGTTCAATGTCCGGTTCTCACTGTTGCTTCTTGACCTGCATATAGGTTTCTCAAGAGACAAATAAGATGGTCTGGTACTCCCATCTCTTTAAGAACTTGCCACAATTTGTTGTGATCCACACAATCAAAGGCTTTAGCATAGTCAATGAAGCAGAAGTAGATGTTTTTCTGGAACTCCCTGGCTTTCTCCATGATCCAGCGTATGTTGGCAATTTGATCTCTAGTTCCTCTCCCTCTTCGAAATCCTGCCTGTACTTCTGGTAGTTCTCGGTCCACATACTGCTGGAGCCTAGCTTGTAGGATTTGAGCATCACTTTGCTAGCATGTGAAATGAGTGCAATGGTGCGGTAGTTTGAACATTCCTTGGCATTGCCCTTCTTGGGGATCGGAATGTAAACTGACCTTTTCCAATCCTGTGGCCACTGTTGAGTTTTCCAAATTTGCTGGCATCTCTTTTGAGACAGTACACTAAATATCTTCCAGATTTGTTTGCTTGCTCAATTGTGGCAAAATTCTTGCTTTTGTTTACCTTATTATTTATTTTGTTGACTTTAGAGAAATCCTAGGTTGGGATAAACTTCCATTAAACTGTTTATGAGAGAAGAAACCTCCTAGGCTGAAAAGGGATGTATTACAAACACCTTAGAGAAGATTGTTTTTCCTTGTTTGAGTCAGTATTTTGAGGCCACCAAACTGACATGAATGAAGTTGAGATTTGGATGGACTAGTTTGGATTTAGATTTACTTATTTTTGCAACAATACTTAATTCCAGTCCCTTTAGATGCTTTTCCATGGATGGTGAAGGAAGCAGTGCAAATTATCATTCAAAATAAAGTAATACTAAGACATATATTGACGACTTGGTTTAAATATTACAGTAGACTGTACTCAGAACTTTACTTTTAATATCATTTGTAAGACAAAAGTTTGTTAGTACAGGATGAATAGGAAATCCATTTTATATAATTGAAATATAAGAATTTCAAAGAGCTGGATGCAGAATCTTCAAGAAGAAATATTGCACCATCAGTGGGAAATCTTCTGGATGAAGGACAAAAAATTTACTGCATGCCAAGCACTAAGGGAAAATTGGTATAAGATTTATTTCTATTGCTATATTACCCTGAAAGATATACAGAAAATGGACAAGAACGATAATGGAAAATGGTGGAAATGCAAAGAGACAGATGGAAGATTTTTATCATATGTAGTGGACATGTGACAGAATCAAAAAATTTTGGAAGCAGATACAGGCCGAGAGAGAGAAATTACTTAAACTTGACTTTCCAGTGAATGCCAACAGCATGTTATGGAGTATTGTCCCAGAAACTCTCCCAAAGATTTTGTCAGAATTATACAAATATACGATAACAGTGGCAAGAGTGATAATTGGCTCAGAATAAAAATGGAAGATTGCTTAACTGTTGAAGATTGGAAAAACAAGCTAGCCAAGAATGCAACATTGGTGAAACGAACTAGTTATGTCAACAGAAGACCAGCTGAAGAATTTATTCAAAGATGGAAGATGTACTTTGAACAATTTAAATAATGGTTAAAGAAAGAATGATTTACTTAAATGTTTGTGATTCCATTTGCACCAAAGCAATGTTGGGTTCTGTAACTAACTGTATAGGCTAGATAAATATATGACTGAGATTTGAATGAGTGGGGCAGGAGAGGGTTGACAGAGATCTTTGTTGTAAATGTGCCTAAATGAGGAGTTGCCTGTTAAATCCTTAGAATGAACCTTGGCTTCTTTCAGAAGTGTGGCTTCTAGATTGAGAGAGGTGTTCCTGTCACTCTGTACGACTCTGGTGCACCCACAACTGGAGTATTGTGCTCAGTTTTGGGCCCCTCATTACAGGAAGCATATAGCCAGGTTAGAGTCAGTGCAGCGTAGGGCCACAAGGTTGGTGGCTGGTTTGCAGGGGATGCCGTATGAGGTGAGACTGAGGGAACTGGGTCTCTTCAGCCTGGAGAAGAGGAGACTCAGAGGGGATCTGTTGGCGACATACAGGTATGTGAGGGGGTGTCACATGCAGATGGGTAGAGACCTGTTCTCCCCTGCAGAGGAAGGCAGGACGCGCTCCAACGGAGCCAAGCTCAGGGAACTCAGGTTCCATTTGGATGCCAGGAAGCATTTCCTGACAGTTAGGACCCCGAGGGTGTGGAATGGGCTTCCACGAGAGGTTGCTGAGGCCCCATCAGTGAGGGTGTTCAAAGATAGGCTGGACATGCACATGGTGGGTGTGAGCGGAGCTGGCTGGAGCCGGGGGTCAGACTAGATGGCCCAGGAGACCCCTTCTGACTCGCTCTGTTTCTATGTTTCTTTCCTCTTCCTCCTCCTCTTCCTCTTCCTCTTCCCTCTATTGTATTTCCTAAAAACAAATAAAAAGATATGCGACAAAAGTGTTCATTATTCCATAATATGCACATGGTCTGCATTTTTGGAAAATTCAGTTGGAAAAATTAGGAAAATGCTCTTTTAGAAGGATATCTGACTTTCATTTTTGCATATTGGTGTGAAAGTGCAAAATTAGGTAGTTCACGCTAAAATGAACTAATTTCTCCCCCGAGGATCCCCAGCATGGATTTTGCCTTTTTGTGGTAGCAGAATCCAGAATAGAAGTTACAGTGGAAGGAAGCAAAGCGAAGCCACACTGGGATCCTAACGATAACAATAGTGAGCACAGAAGAATCCTGAGCGTTAAAGGAAAACAAGTGAGAGAAGCCAGTTATGAAATGAACCGGTGTGGAACAGTCCGGTTAGGGCCACAGCACAGCGAGTTGGTGTAAGGGATATAACTTCTCTGGATTTCTTAAAACGGTGGGCTCAGGGATCTAAGCTGTGCTCCCCGATCATGGCATCATCTCCCCACTGTCATCTTTTTGCATCAGGTTAAGACCAGCCTCTCTTCCCAGGCATTTAATAGTGTTTTGTGGCATGCGATGGAGCGTTTATGTCAGCTGTCCATTTATCATGTCTAGTCTGCTTATGACATCATTTTGGCAGTTTAAAGGGAAAGGTAAAGGTTTCCCCTTGACATTAAGTCCAGTCATGCCTGACTCTGGGGGGCGGTGCTCATCTCCCTTTCCTAGCCGAGGGAGCCAGCATTTGTCCACAGATGGTCTCTGTGGTCATGTGGCTGCATGACTAAACACCGAAGTGCACAGAACGCTGTTACCTGCCCACCGAAGTGGTACCTTTTTATCTACTTGCATTTGCATGCTTTCAAACTGCAAGGTTGGCAGGAGCTGGGACGGAGCACGGGAGCTCACCCCGTGGGCAGATTCGAATCAGCGACCTTTCGATCAACCAGCCCAGCAGCACAGCATTTAAACCACTGCGCCACCTGATTGCCTTAAATTTTGTGTATTGAGATGCTATGTGATATTTTATGTGGCTTGTGATTTTTTGAATTGTTGTGAACTGCCCAGAGAGTTTCTGTTATTGGCTGGTATGGAGAAAGATAAATGAATGCATGTATTCATTAGACTTGTGATGGGTTGGGGGAAGCTAGTACAGTCTTGAGCCATGCAAAATGCAGTTTGGTGGAGGTGTTTGTCCCTTAGGAATTGCCACCAACTATTCACGGCTTCTCCACAGGTAAGGAGGTCTAAATTGGCCAGCTCGGGTTATCCCTTAGGGACTTAACTAGGGTGTCCATGAGGAAGGCCTCCTACATGTATTCCACCCTCCATGTGTGTATTCATGTGTGTGTGTGAGAGAGAGGAGAGAGTTGAGGGTTGAAAGTTCAAAGACCCACTTCCATTATGTTCTTTGCTCACTGACTGCAGCGTCCGCCTGAGATCGGCACGTGTGACTGATACGTCACCTCCGACGTCAGAGGGATCTGCAGTGGATTCCACTCCACTTCCATTTCTACAAATCCAGTCAGGGGATTCTGCAGTTCACTGGGTCTTTCTAAGTGTGCAGATTCCGGGGACTTGCAACCTTTTGCTTGCTTGGTTTGGTTTTTCACCATGGGAATAATTGCAACTGTCCCCTTGTGCTAATGCATATTTGATTAGTGTACATTCATGCAAATGGGCATTTGTAATTGAATGAAATCCTTGCGCAAGGAATGAGCAGCCATGGAATGACAGGCGCTTGGAAAATCTGTGAAATGCAGATGGAAGGGGCTTCCCAAAACCTGTTCTCACAGGTCAAAGGCAGCAAACGGACCGTTCATACTGCTTTGATGGCTCATTCCAATTGTTCTAGCCACCCTAAGAAGCCCTTGGGGTTATTTATTGATGGATCAAAAGCTTTTCTATCCCATCCTTCACCAGGGTCTCATGATGGTAGTATAATAATCAGGATCAGCATCAAATAGCAACCAATAAAACCAATTTTAAATCTTAAAATATTGGGAAAATAAAAAGCGGTTGGTCTGGTACCAAAATAAATAAAGTGTTGGCACCAGGCGCACCTCTCCGGGAAACATGTTCCACAGCTTGGGCGCCACCACAGAGAAGGCCCTTCTCCCAGTAGCCACTCTCTGGATCTCCTTCAAAGAGGGTTCCAGAAGAAGGACCTCCAACCCAGATCTTAGGGGGTGGTAAGGCATGTATGGAAGGAGATGCTCCTTCAGATACCCAGGTCCTAAACCATTTCAGGTTGAAGGGATGGAGAGAAAGATATGACTTACAGAAATAACACCTAGCATCATGCATACTGTCCTTTTCAGTGGAGCTGGTTCATGCATTTAGCTTGCAGTGGAGTATGGAAATATTCAGGTGGCGACCTGTGGGGATGAGCTTTTGGTCAGCCAGAGCACAGGTCATAAGCAATGGATGAGGAGATGCACAGCCGAATGGCCACTGGAAGTTTATCCTGCTGAAACTTAATTCTCCTTGAACAGAGTTCAGAAATCAACACACAAATCTCACCTTTTATCTCTTATCATGTTTGTATCTCTGTATCTGGACTCTCTGCATTTTCTGTTCATTTAAATGCCGTAACAACTGAATGTCCCATGCTACATGCAACTGGCAGCAACATAAAAGACCTGCCAGCAAAGTGTCTAATAATAAGAGCGTATTTGTTGAAACAACATCCAACTGCACCGAGAAAGAACTCCCACCTGGCCACATTTGCCCTCAAACAGCGGTGTATTAATAGGAGCGCTGCCCGTTCTCATGGATTTGCATGCATTTCTCGCTCTCAATTATTTCCCGAATTCCATTTTGAAAGGAAGTGGCCCACAGGTAATTTGAGCATGTGGTTTGCAGAGGAAAGAGGGCATCCCTATTAGCATCCCAGCTGTGAAGATGTCAGGAAACAACTGCTGAGATTCGGCCGGTCTCAGTGGAAAGCTTTGTTCAGCTTTAGGGGGAAGTGTCACAGCCTCAGTAGTCTCTCTTCACCTACCCCCTCCTGATGTCTGGGCCTACATGACCCACCAGCCCCAGGCAGCAATGATGGAACTTGTACCCAGAAAACTCTGGAGGGATTCAGAAGGACAATCTAAAATTTCCCACAGTGGCCAAAACCAGATGATAGATGAATGTTAGACTGCAACATAAACTTTGACTCAAGGGCTAGATAAATACTCCTTGATTGTCTGTCTATGGGGGATCAGAATCACAGAATCATGGAATCCCAGAACAGTAGAGCTGGAAGGGGGCAGAAGGCCATCGGGTCCAGCCTCTGGCTGTTGCAGAACACTAAATTACAGCAACTCAGATGAGTGTCCAGATGCCTTTTGAATGCCTCCAGGGAAGGAGAGCCCACCACCTCCCCAGGTAACAGGTTCCATTGTTGCACTGCTCTGACAGTGAGGAAACTCTTCCTGGCTTCTTTTAACTTTAGTCCATCGTCCCATGTCCCATGTCCTGCTCTCTGGAATGAATGAGGAGAAATCTTGACCTTCCTCTTTGTGACAGCTCACAGGGTTACCATAGTTCACAGGGTTATCATATGTCCCCTCAGTCTTCCCTTCCGGAGGCTATTTAGGGGTTCAGGGCAGCAAAAATGCCTGCTGGACCTCCTGAAGCTGCCCACCCAGGTTTACCTGGACAGTAGACTTCAGGTGTGTGGCATCTTCAGCATCTTCAGCATCACGAGTACTAGAAGCTGGGACTTCAAGAGGGCCAACTTTGGCCAACTGAAGGCCAGGCTGGGGAAAGTCTCCAGGGATAGGTTACTGGAAGGTAAGCGAGTTGAGGAGGGGTGGATGGCACTCAAAAGGGAGGTTTTGGAGGCACAAGCCTTGACGATACCTCTAGTCAGTAAGGTGGGGAGGCAGAGGAGAGTGCCGCCATGGATGCGAAAGGAGGTGGTTAGAGGGATTAGACGAAAGAGGAGCCTTTCGTAGGGATTAGACGAAAGAGGACTGGGGGAAATAGACAAAAGGGTATACTGGGAGGAGGAGACCTGTTGCAGAAGGATTCTTCACAAGGCTAAGGCTGATTATGAGCTGAGACTTGCCTAGAATATCAAGAGCAACAAAAAGGGCTTCTTTCAGCATGTAAATAGGAAAAGGAAGGGGAGACAAGTGGTGGGACCACTAAATAAGGAGGAAGGAGATCCAGTGACTGATATATAGGAATAGCTATCATAAGTACAGGTTAGGTGACAAGTGGCTGGAGAACAGCACTTGTGAAAGGGACCTCGGGGTACTGGTTGACCACAGGCTAAACATGAGTCAGCAGTGTGATGCGGTGGTCAAGAGGGCGAATGCCACCCTTGGTTGCATTGCCAGAAGTGTGGCTTCAAGATCGAGAGAGGTATTACTACCACTCTACATGACTCTGGTGTGCCCACAACTGGAGTACTGTGTTCAGTTTTGGGCCCCTCATTACAGAAAGGATATAGCCAGGTTGGAGTCAGTGCAGCGTAGGGCCACAAGGATGGTGGCTGGTTTGCAGGGGATGCCGTATGAGGCGAGAATGAGGGAACTGGGTCTCTTCAGCTTGGAGAAGAGGAGACTCAGAGGGGATATATTGGCGACATACAGGTATGTGAGGGGCTGTCACATGGAGATGGGGAGAGGCCTGTTCTCCCCTGCAGAGGAAGGCAGGACGTGCTCCAACGGAGCAAAGCTCAGGGAACCCAGGTTCCATGTGGATGCCAGGAAGCACTTCCTGACAGTTAGGACCCCGAGGGCGTGGAATGGGCTTCCACGGGAGGTCGTTGAGGCCCCATCGGTGAGGGTGTTCAAAGACAGGCTGGACATGCACATAAGTGGGCATGTCATGAGCGGAGCCGGCTGGTGCCGGAGGTCAGACTAGATGGCCCAGGAGGCCCCTTCTGACTCTATGTTTCTATGTTTCTATCTGTGCCAGTCTCCATGAGCTTTAGGAGTCAACGTGGCTCAAGGGTGAATGAGATGATGAGCATCAGACAGGATGCTCTCCACATCACAGAAGTATTGTGCACAGAGGCTGGGGCAGATGGGCTCAAATGAGGCTACAGGGCTGGGAGAAGGGAGCTGAGCCCTTTCTGCTTGTGGCTCCTTGTGACAGTTTTTCCAGCTGGAATTACAGGTGTCTAAAGTTGCTGTGCACACCTCAGGGAGGAAAGCTCACGCATCCTGTAGGTACCCTGCAACCTCAGAAAGCTAGACAACGGGTACAGGGGCATCAGCTTTCCCAGTGTGACCATTTCTGACAGTACAGAAGCCCCCATTGGCATGACTGGAGGCCTGTCTGTCTTTCTGCCTGTCTGTTAATCACTGCTCTAGAGGGGAGTGAGTTTGGGGAGGGCGGAGGCCGCTGTGGGGAATGAGTGATCCTCCCTTTCTTGCAGACATGAGTCCCGATCCAAATCAAGGCACTCTTGGCCTACTTGGTAGAAACACAATGTAGGAAGTGTGCTGCACTTTTGCGTTTGACCTAAGCTGCAGTCCGGCCCCAAGCTGGGAGAAGGCAGGCAGAGCAGACAGAAGGAAAGCTGCAGAGCAAGAGGGGCATAGTGGCTGGAGTGTTGGGCTGGGACTCAGGAGATCCGGGTTCTAGTCATGAACTCAACCAGGAGCTCACTGGGTGACTTTGGGGCAGCCATGTAATCTCAGCCTGACCTACCTCGCAGGGTTGTTGTGAGGATAAGATGGCGAGGAGGAGAACTTTATAAGCCACCTTGGATTCCTTGCAGTAGGAAGAAGGCAGGTTATAAATGCAATAATACCAGAAGAAAACCAGACAGGGTAACAGTGCGAGACATCTAGATTAAAACTTAAGGTGTGGAAAATCACACCAAGGCTGTGCTCCAGGTGTTACTCTCTCAAAGACTCAGGCAGAAAGTGGAAGTATTTGTAAGAAGGTCCAGTCATGGAACCCTGAAGAGATTCTGAAGGACAAAGCAAGCTGCCTATTCTTATTGTGCCCCTTCAGCTTCAGGCACCTCATCACGTGGGCGAATGGCGTGGCGACAGGAAGGTTCCTCCCGTAATTCCTGCAATCTTGCTCAAGCGGCTGCAAGCTGCAATGGCTCACAGCATGCTAACGAGGGATGTACAAACCAGCAAAACCTTCACTCATCAACGTTCTCCAAGTTCTACTGGCGAGGGTTCACGCACACTCACATCTTCATCAGCCGGTGAACGTGCTTTCTTCTTGCTCATTTTTGTTCAAATCCATTGTGCAGGTTTTTTTTTAAAGTATGCCTGTATCTCCCATTGATTCAAGCCTCTTTCTGCCCCGGCTTCAAAAGCACACATGTTGACACTCATTCGACACTGCACACACTTTTAAAGCATCTTCTGAAAATGCTGCACACATTGCATTGCAAGTTTGGAAATTTAGACTGGTTCAGTTCTGGCTAAAATGAATAAATAAATAAGCAGAACTTACTTTCTCATATGTTCCAAGTGATGATTTCACATTTCAGGGAATCAAATGATAGTTGTAATTACCACCTGACAAACAGCTCCTGCGGACCCACCCACATGAAAGTGCTCTTCCAGCATTATACTGTTCCGAAATCTGACTCTTGCAGATTCCTGGCCTAATTATTATCCATTTTGCAGCTGGAGATATTAAAAGGCAGCAAAGGAGAAATTTAGAAAATGGTGACCTTGTTCGAGCGACCACAGACTACAAGGCCACTTCATCTCTGCCTGCTTCCGCAAGAAGCCTTGCTGATGATTTCTCCTAAATCTTCAGAGCTACCTAATGGCTTTATTGATCACGTTGCTGGGAAAGACGCACCTCCATGTTTCTGTCTGCATCTGCGGGGCTCAGTGTTCTCTTAATGAGAGAGAATGGCTGCTCATTTGGGCGTGCGAATGCATCGGCAGCGAAAGCATTAGGCGTACTTTAATGGGAGCAAAGAATCTGGCTCTGTGGGTTTGCTTAGCGGGTGTGATTTTCCTATTAACAGGGATGGGTGAGGACTTCGTTTCAGTTTGGTTTTGATAAGAATTTACGGAGCATAGTCAAGGCAACAAGGATTTGAGAGGGTGGGAATAGATGAATTTGGAAGAAATCAGAATGGAAAGAATTGTCCATTCTGGCTGAGACTTTAAGTACTAAGCTCTTCAAATTAAGGTTATTGCCTCTTTTTTTCCTGGCAGGCCCCTCAATTTTAGCAGCTATATGCTGGGAAGAGCTGTGTGAATTAAGTTTGACTGGTGCAGATGGTTGAAAAGGATGTACTGGCACCCACAAATCTCAGCATATTTAAGAGGGAAAGGCCTTGAGATTTAAACAATGCGAATGCAAGAGAAAGTGGAATATAGAGATGTGTCCATGTAAATATACAAAATTAGAAGGTGTGATTACAGAAAAGGAAAAACAAGAGACTATGCAAATGAAAAGGATAGTAAGTAAAATTTGTAAGATATTAGAAGAACAGAATCAATATGATTCGCTTAAAGCAACATTGGAAACAGATTTGGGAAGGAATATTAGTATGAGGACTGGGAAAATGTTTGGATGGAGAGGATATTAAAATGTTTGTCAGGAGTTCGGCAAGGCTGGATACTGTCGCCCTGCCTATTTAACTTATATGCGGAGAACATCATGAGAAAGGCGGGGCTGGATGAATCCCCAGTTGGAATTAAGATTGCTGGGAGACATATCAACAGCCTCAGATATGCAGATGATACCACTCTCATGGCAGAAAGTGAAGAGGAACTAAAGTGGGTGAAGGAGGAGAGCACAAAAGTTGGCTTGAAACTCAACATTAAGAAAACTAAGATCATGGCATCCGGTCCTCTCACTTCCTGGCAAATCGATGGGGAAGAAATGGAGGTAGTGACAGATTTTATTTTCCTGGGCTCCAAGATCACCGCAGACGGGGACTGCAGCCAAGAAATTAAAAGACACTTGCTCCTGGGGAGGAAAGCTATGGCAAATCTACACAGCATACTAAAAAGCAGAGACATCACCCTGCCAACAAAAGTGTGTATCGTCAAGGCTATGGTTTTCCCAGTTGCAATGTTTGGCTGTGAAAGCTGGACCATAAGGAAGGCTGAGCGTCAAAGAATTGAGGCCTTTGAATTGTGGTGCTGGAGGAGACTCCTGCGAGTCCCTTGGACCACAAGGTGATGAAACTGGTCAGTCCTAGAGGAGATCAACCCTGACTGCTCTTTAGAAGGCCAGATACTAAAGATGAAACTCAAGTACTTTGGCCACCTAATGAGAAGGAAGGACTCCCTGGAGAAGAGCCTAATGCTGGGAACAATAGATGGCAAAAGAAGAAGGGGATGGCAGAGGATGAGGTGGCTGGATGGAGTCACTGGGGCAGTCAGCATGAGCTTAAGTGGACTCCGGGGGATGGTGGAGGGCAGGGGGGCCTGGAGGAGTGTTGTCTATGTGGCCGCGATGGGTCGGACATGACTTTTCGGCTAACAACAACAACATCAGGTATACAGGAAACATTTTACAAGATTGTGTGGAAATGGTATCTAATTCTGGTGAAGCTGAATTGTTTAGATAACAAATGGTCCAAGTTATGGTGGAGATGTGATTGTAAAGAAGGTACATATTTCCTTATGTGGTGGGAATGTGAATATATATTGAAATTTTGGAAAGAGGTTTTTAAGGAGTGTAGTAAAATACTAAGTCTAAATATAGATATATGCCCTGAAATTTCATTGCTCTCAGCATTCGATTTAAAAATGGAGCTGGAATAATAAAGAATTAATAATAAATTTAATAACTGAAGTGAGGTTAATTATAGCTAAGAACTGGAAAGTAAAATATGATTACCACTTGTCTCATTGGTATAGAGAAGTTTGCAATATAGCTATTAATAACAAATTAACATGGTTAGGGTTGGGGTTATTAAAATAACAGTTTAATGATATTTGGGGGGGGGTATTTTTTGAGCATGTTTTAAAAGTGGGGAAAGGATGTGAGACCTTCAAAGAGTCATTACAGTTTTGGAAGTGGGGAATGTCTCCATGTTTGAATGAAGGTTTATTTATTTATTTTTGTAAAAGTACCATTGGTCCTAGTATAGGGGGCATTGTAAGTAGGTAGGTATTGTAAGAATTATTTTAATTGCATGCTTAACTTTATATGTTTTTGTTTTTAGATGTAGGTATTTTGTTACATTTTTAGATTGAAAATTAATCTTATTTTTTTTTTTTTAAAGATGCGCCCATCCTTGCACTAAAGCTGTCCACAGAGGTGCAGTTACATGTCCAGCACCTTGGTGAATTAGAACTTTGGAGTGGTTCACCACCATGTTTCGCAAACATGAGTAGATTTGCTCTAAGTGGCCATAAAAGTATTTGTGGGTTCTAGAGTGGGGGCAGCCACTCAGGCTGGCCCTTGGACCCTCCTAGAGAAGAAAAACTAAAAGAGGCTTCCCGCAAAGACCGGTTCTTCTCCCGCACAGCTGTGTTTTCCCCGCAGCGGGTGACTTTGGTTTCGCCGTGGCTCTGATCTCTGCCCCTGGCTGTTGCCCACCAGTCAGCTCAGCGACAAGAATCCTTAGCTCCAAATCCAGCCTGTCGCAAGCTAGGCGTCCCCTCCCAAAAGAGACGGGCACTTCAGCAATCATGAGAAGAGTCTTTATTCCGTACAGAAACAACGTATTCACAAGCCTCCAAACAAGCACACCAGGTGGAAAATTGACCCCTCGCTCTGCCCCCCTTCACCCAAAGCTTTGCTCATGAACCCTTCGGGGTGGGTCTCTGGAGGGTCTCTGGAGGGGGGTGAGGTATGGAAGAGGGCGTGCCCACACTCTTCCCATCGGGTTTCCAATTGGTGAAGCCAGCGAGTGCGTTGATGGGCCCGCACATCCATGTCTCCTGGGGTGTCAAGTCCTCCTCCCGAGAACCCCTCCCCAGCCTATTCTCCGTTGGCTTCTTTCCCACAGTCGGGGGGGCGGGGGGGCTCAGTGGTTGTCCTTGAGGGCTTCTATCCAGAGCTGGCTCAGGCTGACTCACTTGGAGGGTTTGGGCAGCCGGGGCCTCGCTCATCTCACCAACTCCAATACCAGAGTGAGAACTGAGACAAGCTGGGTCAGCTGTCCACTCCCCCTCCTCCGAGTCTGAGCCGCCATTCCCACCAAAGCCCTCCATCTCCTGTGCACACCTGGGAACCTCATCCAAGCAGGTGTGCAGGACACTGTCTCTGCTTTGACAAGTACTTGTGTCTGGGGTGGCTCAGGCCCAGGGACCAAGGCTACACTTTCTGGGATCCCCAGGTGGCCACGCTCCCTTCATCTGGCCCCACACCTTTCCTCCTTTTCTTCTGATGGCCTTATGAGCTCACACTAGCAGGTAACACCAAAGGCCTGACCCACATTGCGCTGCTTGAAGAGCAGCAAGTGGCAACCCCAGCAAGCAAGTCAAGGTGCACAGCAGCCAAAACCAACAGGAGAGAAGGAAGAAAGGAGCTCAGGGGCCTATTAAAAATGCCTATTTATCCCAGCACAGCTGAGAAAACCTTGATTCCTTTACCGGGAGCTGCTTGTCTTCTCTTAGATGTATTGAGGAGAACCTTCTCGCGCACTGTGAGGCCGACCTTCTTTATAAGTGGGTTTGCATTTTTAATTGAAAGCTAAGAATTGCATTCCTGCTGGCTGAAAATCTTTTGTGAAAACTCAGTATCATTTACAAGTAAAAATGATGCAGTCCAAAGTAAGAGCTGCTAAATTCAGCTATGGCTGCTTCTTCATCTTCATTTTCATCGTCTTTCTTTATTTCATTTCTGTAGTACCCCCATAGCTGAAGCTCTCTGGGCGGTTTAAAAGAACCCCTCTGTCCAGGACTGCAGTCCAGCCCCTTAAACATGAGATCTGTATTTGCTCCTTTGGTTTTCTTATCTGTGAGTTACGATGGAGTTGTTACATGGCGTAGCTTCTTTGAGCAGAAATAATAGAAAAGGAAGGGGGTTGTTTTTGCAAAGAAGACCTACATTCATGTAACGAATGACTGCTTTCTCATTGAGGCCTGGTTACGGAGCAAGGCTGCCAAAGTTGTGGCCCTGCAGATGTTTGGGCTTCCAACTTGCCTTATTTCACACCAGTGGCTACACTGGCTGCCAGATGTGGGTCAGCTCTACAAGGCCACAGGTTTCCCACCCCTGCTTGATGGTGTTCTGATGCGTTCCTGCACTTTGGAATCAGGGCAGTGAAGGGCCACTAGGATGGTGGCTGGTTTGGAGGATAAGCCATATGAGGAGACTGAGTGAGCTGGGTCTTTTCAGCCTGGAGAGGAGGAGACTCAGAGGGGACCTGTTAGCAACATTCAGGTACGTGAGGGGAGACATGCAGAGGTGGGTCATGAGCGTTTTTCCCCTGCAGTGGAGGGCAGGGCACATTCCAATGGAGCAAAGTTCAGGGAACTAAGATTCAAGGTGGATGCCAGGAAGCACTTCCTGACAGTTAGGACCCCGAGGGTATGGAATGGGCTTCCATGGGAGGTGGTTGAAGCCCCATTGGTGAGGGTGTTCAAGGACAGACTGGACATGCACATGGTGGTGGAGCCAGCTGGAGCCGGGGGTCAGACTGCATGGCCCGGGAGGCCCCTTCTGACTCGCTCTGTTTCTATGTTTTGAAATGTATCCGTACTCCACAGGCTTCCATGACCTGCTTTGTAGCGCATCCCACATGCGTCCCAGGGGACATTACAACAAACTGCCATTGATAGACGCCTATTCACAAGCCATCCCTGCTTGAAAAAAATGCCCTCTGTACATGATCCTTTCGCTGAGATTGCTTTGGAAACATCCATGCATCTCTTTGGCGATACTTTCTGTGTTTAAATTGGTTCTTAAAGAGATTAGTCAGAGTGTGTTGCACTTATCTGCAGAAGTCACGGGGCAGTGCGATTCTCAGAGCCAGGTTTTGCCTGCAGAATACAGTTGTCTCGAAGCCCAGATCTTGCTCGCTGCAAGGCTTTTGCGCTGGCAACGACAACGACGGAAAACCTCTGGAGGGTTTTAAGGCTCAGCCACCAGGGCAGCCGTAGGTTTTTGTAGCTGTCCTTCCAAGTGTGTCTGACACTTGCTACCCAGCAGCACCCGGCTCTTCCCATGGCGCAATTTTTACCAGGAGCCTGAAGCAGGAAGTGGGCCCAGTGGTCCTTTCTTTGCTCTACCAGCCACACAAGGTAGATTAGAAGCATTAAGCTCACACGTTCCCTGTTCTTTTATGATTATGCACCCTTAATCTTCAGAAGATGGTTAATTACACTTTAAGCAGCATAAGAACCCTTGCATATTTGTCTGTTAATAAAAAATCTCACCAGGGGTTTAAATCTAGCATGCGTTCTCAGGTCTCACTAATGACTTGAAAAGGAGAAAGGAAAAGGTACACCGTGGAAAATTTGCCTGAGAGTTAGCAGCATCTTCACATGGGAGGCTGCCAAGAGTTTTAATTTTCCCCCTAACTGCTCAAATGCGGACTCCATGCTGAGGAACCCAAATGCACTGTGAAGGTGTCTGTCGGATGCAATGTTACTTGGATCCTAATTCATAGCCAGAAACAGTGTTTTGAAAAGAATCTCAGGTGTGTAGGGAAAGACATAGCAATAATCATTTCTTTATTTCTGAATGCACATACCACTCTGGATTCAATAAAAGATCCAGGTCTTGAACAATCAAGAAGAGGAAAACAGTAGCAATAATGATGATGATGATAATTATTAGATAAATGCTGACCGACCAGGCAGGCTATGAAGCACAAATGAAGAATACTGCATAAGGTGATAACAAAAGAAACAGGTGAAGCTAGAATACTTAGAGAGCTTTGGTTATTGGGCAGTATAGGCATTAAATAAATTACTGGCCATTAGAGGAAAGCAGCCAAATGAGAAGAAGTGGATTCCAAATGGAATTCCATTCCAGCCCTCCAAACTAAACTGGCCAAACCTATTTCAGAGTGGATCCTTTTGCTTCAGGGCCGATCCCTTGCAGCATCTACAGTGGCTCTGTCCCCTTTACCTGACAGGAGGCCCTGGGATTAATCATGCTTGATCTCAGGGAGATCTCTTGATCTGCCTTCCTCCTCATTAGCACGCTGAACAGGTTTTCCCACAGTATTCGAAACTAATTCTCAGTAAGTGCCTGGCCTTGGCAGCTCAGCTGGGGTCCTTCCTCCTCTTCTGACTCTGCTCTCACTTCGCTTGAAGGCTGTTTTGCCAAAAGAATGGGCCCAACAGCAGCAACAATGATGGAAATATAAAATTAAAACATTTAAAGTAAAATTGAACGTGTGTTAATTAGTGTAATCAAGAAGGGCTTGATTAAATACAGATATCTTCAAGAGGCTCTGAAAATGAACAAAAGGTGCTTCTCTGACATCTGCAGGCAGGGAGGTCCGGATGGGGGCCACTGTGATGAAGACTGCATCAAAAGTGGACTCTAGTGACCTCAGTGCCTGAGCACTCTCAGCTATCCCGGGTATATGAACGTCAGCTATCCTGGCTACATTGTGGTTAAGCATGCTACATCCAGGAAGGCTTGCAGATAGGGGATGTGTGGGTTTGGTTAGCTCTGTTCTGTCTGTGCATTTTCGGGCTTGTTTCATGCACTTTTGGAGGGGAATATCCTCAATGTTTGGGGTAAACTGTACTTAAGATGAGAAAAATGAGAAGCAATGAAATCATTGGTGTGTCCATCTCTAGAGGATCACACAAGATGAGGAAAAATCTCCCCATCATCTTGTATGAGAGATAGTTTGAGGAACCAAGGAAGACATGGAGTCATCAGATATTTCTCCAGCTTATCCAAAATCCTCGTGCGAGGATTTTATGGCATCCTTGAAGTCTTCAAATGCCCCGCCCCACCCCAGCTTTCTCCTCCTGGCAGGGTGTCTTTCCTTCAGAATCCGAAGAAATCCAAACTCTTCCAGATGAGGTTCTCTCACCATTTCTCCAATGCTTGCTGATGAAGCTAATACCACATAGCCTAACAGCCTCTCTGAGTCTGGACATCCAGATGTTAGGCAGCTGCATTGTCCACCTCCAATGATTTAATACCCACTGAGCACCGTGCAGCTTGCTGGCCTATACCTTGCCTAAGTCAGCACAACTTCTATCATGTTCACGCAGGGATAAAGCACAATGTACGCACTCCATGTAGTCAGCTGGAAGTTACACACGGAGCATTGAATCTCCTTCTTGTGCAATTCTTTGCACCAATCCCCGTTCCCCCAATAAAGATGCTGCAGTGCCTAGAAATGGTCAGCAAGGGGCAACGGGTCTTTGATTCAACAGGAGGACTTGGGAATGTGGGAGGCTGAAATCCAACTGATTTTTTTCAGTTCAACCCTATGGATTCCACTGCATCAGTTCTGTGATGGTGCCAACTTGATCCGGTGAGAATGAAGCCAGCGCGTGGACTAGGATTTTTCAAACAGGCTGCAATTTGTGCAAAATTTGGGCCACAAATCGTAATTTGTGCAAATCTGGGCTCATCCATTTGGGATGTTGGTGCAGTTGCTGTAGCATTGAACATGAGAAGAATGTTCAGTGTTCCTCTTTGTAATACATCGACAAACATGAAATGCTCAGATAATTAATTTTGGATTTGTACAAAATGTGTTGGTTCCACAATTTCACAAATTTGCAACAAATTGTGCAATTTGCTCAAATTTGCAAAGCAGAGGCCTGAATTTTGCAGAGATTTCCTTTTTAAAAAATATAGCCATACATTGCAGCATGCTTTAAATATGAGAATATACCTTCTGGGCCGACTTGTGCCAAATTGAGTAAGCACCAGTGTGCTGTTCATGAGATGGAACCTGTGGAGCTGAGTCAAGATTTTCTCCCCCTAACGAATTGCTTATAGATTCCTAGGCAATGGCTCTTCAAAGGAAAATGGGGACCACTGGTTCACATTGTTTGGCAGAAGTTCTCTGCGTATTCAGGGAAAGGCATTGCTTAGTCCTATCTGAGGTTACCAAATATGGAACCTGGAACCTTTGGGATCCAAATTGGTGCTGTGCTAGTGACCCATGGTCCCTCTCATAGTTGTGCCTTTGATGGGCCCTTTGTCTGGAGGGACAAGGATTAAGATTGCACTTATTAAGCTAACTTGACTCATTCAGTTGCAGACCTTCTATGTGTCTCCAAGATGTATCCTGGATCTACCATAACCTCCCATTTCAAAACCCATCCTCCGGTTGCTTCCTCTGCCCTCAGGCAGCTGAACCCTGTGATGTAGCCTTGAAGCAGAGCAAACACGCCAAGAGAGCTGAATGGGAACTGAGGGCAACAAGGGAGCGAACAAGAAGAAGAGTGGTGGATGAAGACAGCTGGAATATGGCAACCAAATGCTTGGCAGGTGCACGATGCTGGCTGGCTTGGGGAGTTTTCCACAGAGACGGAGCAGCTTCCTTTTGTTTCACATCGGCCTGGATGCTTCTATTCTTTTGATGCCGTCATCAAAGAGCCGGCTTCCTGGAGGCTTGTAGATGTCTTGTACTTGGCCACATAAGAAACACACTTCATTGCTCACATCTGGCAAGAACTTCCCGCATCCTGTATAACCCTACGCAGGGGAAACATCTGTTGGCCGGGAAAAGTCAACCGAACTGCTTCCGATGAGGCTTAAACCCGAGATTTACCAGTTTATCCTTAACAGAAGAATCATGCAAGTGATTCCCTCTGGTAGCTGATTCCAAATCAGTTTCCTATTGGGAATGCCCACTTTTCCTGCACATCTTGGTCAATAGTAACACACTTAAGAATTTGCATGGTGTGATCTAACTCCCAGAGGAGCTTCCTACGGCACTGCGATACTTTTGGGAAAGCTGGAGATGAGCAGTGAATGAGCAGTGTCTGAGACTGCTACGATTCGCCAGATCTTGTCTTCCAGCTCGTTTCATGCTCGAATCCTGTTTTTCACTGGATTGAATGTGAAATTCAGTTTTTCCAAAATCAACATGAGCCATTAGCACAAGGAAAACTTGTTCAAATCAAACATGGACATGTGTTGAGCGATTTGGGAGAATTTTGACAGACATGAGCTTGTGATCCTGCAGGGCTCTTAGCAAAGCAAGCTCACATGTTTTGCAAGAAAAGCCAAATTTCTCAGATGTCCCTAAGGAAAGGCACTGTGGTACAGTGGTTCACGTGTTGGTCTGGAACCCATGAGGTCAGCATTCTAGTCCTCACTGAGCCATGAAGTACACTGGGTAACTTTGGGCCTGAAGCTTAACTTACCTGACCAGGTGTTGCAAGGATAGCAGAAAGAGGAGGAAGACCTTGCATGCATCTTTGGGTTTCTAGAAAGTGGGAAAAGGCAGGATTTAAATGCAATAATTAATAATATGGAGTTAATGAAAGTGTCAGGATAATGCAGATAATATCCAGAAAGTGAAGGGCTGGCAAACTTTTCTGAATCATAAACAACAGTCTCCTTACCAAGTGGTCAGAAGTACAAAAGAAAGAAGCAAATGTGGCTGAGCTTCTAAAATAAAAAAACTACCACTGCTAAAGAACATGATGAAATTATTGCTATTATTATTGTTATACACAAGGAATGAATGCCAAAAAACCCTTTTTTGACTCCATCTGTCTGCTGGCAACATTTCCCCTCATCTGTGACCCCTGTTTGCACCCAAGACTCTCTGATGCATGCAGAGCTGCTAATTAGCTTTGTGCCCTGCGTGAAACTTGATATTTGCTTACTAACTGCTTCAAAACTCTAAGAACAAATTCACTGTTCACTTGCATCTATTCTTGGCCTGGTCTTTGCTCATGCTGGCATCAAATGCTCCAGTTTATAAACTGGTGATTGCATCAGCAAAAAGAAGAAACAAAAACGCTTTATTCTGGATTCAGGAAAGAGCTCGCGTTTGACATTTGATGTGTTTGCATCTCATACTGGTTAATGTATGTCTGGAAGGCATTCTGCAGTAGCGCAACTTCAATTGTGCGCTGGCAGACTTGATATGGGGAAGGGTCGTAACTTCATGGTGAAGCGCATGAATTGTGTATGGAAGGCCCCAGGTTGAATCCCGGGCATCTCCAGGTCGAAATTGGGAAGACCCTGGAATGCTGTTGGCAGCCTGGGTAAACAAAGCTGAACTGGATGGACCAGTGCTCTCAAGAAGGGGGCTTTGCTAAGTTCCACCGCATGCATCAGAGTGATGGGAGTGGCCCAGCAGACAGAATCGATGATGAAAACGATGGTAGCTCTGATGCCTTCACTCTGGCGAGAGTCTCAGGTTGTCCCTGTCTATGTATGTATGGATCAAAGATGGGGAACCTGTATTCTGGCTCTTCAGGAGCTGGCAGTGAAGACGTGGCCTAACAGAAGGCCAAGAAAGAAACAATCCCAGAAGAGGGTCATCAGTGATATTCTTCAGTGGGGCCTCCATCCCTCACTCTGTGCAGCTGCCGAGGGATCTTGTCATTGTATCACCAAACAGCACAATAAAGTAATTTACTAAATAACCGTCAATGACAATAAGTTGATGTAAGCTATCAAAGACCCATAAATTTGCTTACTTTGTCTTTCTACCTATGGTCTTTGGAAATCGTCATTCATAATTGCTGGGGAAGAAAACAGTTGTTATGCCAGATCATCTTAGGGGGGCATAAACCTCAAAAGGGGGTGCTTGCCCTCCAGATTCCATCAAAAGGTTTGGGATCTTTTGCAGGGCTTCAAAGTGTGTGGCCAGAGAGAACTAGCCAAGGTTTTGCATTCACACAAACACAGGCAGTACTTCAAATGGAACAGAGAGTTTATTCATCAGAAGAATATGAAACAGGCACAAGCTCCAGACAGCAAATACATCCTAATCTTACTCTATATTTTTAAAGAGAGAAAGAGCTTCCTACCTAACATAGAGAGAGACTACCAAAAAAGGAGGGGGGGGGGGAGACAGTAGAGCATGTGTGTCCAGAGCCCTTGCGGGAGAGAGAGGGAAGAGAGAGAGTCCTTTCTAACACCCTAATATTTATACCATTTCTCTCTGAACATGGGAAAGATGAACTTCCCAGGCTTATGCTAATTGTTGGAATGGTGCTGGATGACTTCTTGATGGCCTTAATTCTTGTTTTTCTGGGTAAGAGGTGGGGCCTTTTGTCTGTCCTTGCTAGGGGCTACAGATGAGGAAATTTTCAGGTGTCTCAGGATGATGGGTCATCCTCCTCGCAGAGTTGCTCTGCCTAATCCCTTCAAGGAGGGAAATGTCTGACCTTTTCTCCACAAGGATTTCACCATGCATTCTTTTCTCGCACTGGCTAGCCCAGGACACTAGGTCCTTCTTCCTGAATTCAAGTCTCCCCAACATGGCCCGGCCTTCAGGCACATTCTGGCCAGGGAGTTTATCGTTATGGTGCTAATATTGATATATACATGTGTCACCCAGAGCCCTTTTGAAGGTAGGCTCTTGTGGTTAATTTTCTATGATTATCCTTCCCTCCCTCTCTCATAGCTTCTTCCTTGCAGAAATTAAGTCAGTGGAATCCCCCAGCTTTGGGGCTAAAGAGCTTCCTTCCTTCCTGCCACGTCAGAGGGTGAAGGGCCCGCTGTTTTCAAAGGATGACCCTACATGTTGCCTTTTGGCACTGTCCATGGGGGTTTCATGGCGAGGATACTGGAGTGGGTTGCCATTTCCTTCTCCAGTGGGTCACCTTTAGTCAGAGCTCTCTGCTATGACCTGTTCGCCTGGGGTGCCCCTGCACGGCACCGCTCATAGCTTCATTACGCTACCCAAGCCCCTTCGCCACGGCAAGGCAGTGATCCATGAAGAGGATCAATCTTAATGGAAATCAACCCTGACTGTTCTTTAGAAGGCCAGATCCTGAAGATGAAACTCAAATACTTTGGCCACCTAATGAGAAGGAAGAACTCACTGGAGAAGAGCCTGATGCTGGGAACAATAGATGGCAAAAGAAGAAGGGGACGGCAGAGGAGGAGGTGGCTGGATGGAGTCACTGAAGCAGTTGGTGTGAGCTTGGGTGGACTCTGGGAGATGGTGGAGGACAGGAAGGCCTGGAGGAATGTTGTCCATGGGGTTGTGATGAGTCAGGGGCAACTTTGTGACTAAACAAACATTTTGCCACAAGATGCGATTGTGGAGCATGGCTACGGCACTCAGGAATACAGGGGGAAATATGACCATCGGGTCTGAATATCCCAACCCAAAAAGAAACATTCATATTTTCTAAATGAGGGAGAATGCCTGTGCAATCAGACATCTTCCTTCCCACCAAGTAACTTATTTCAGAAGGACACGGTGCGCCTCAGCATTCATTCCATGCCTTGTGCAGTCAATGTTCCTCGGACTGCACATGGGATGGTGAATCACAGGCACTATGACAAAAGATACCACATACTTTTCCATGTTGTAAATAATGGTGGTAGCTCACCCTACCTATTTATTACCAAGATGACTACAGCTAAAACTAGACAGACAGATAGATGGAACATCAATGAAATATGGTGCTTAGTACCAGGTTCAAATCTCCGCTCAGCCACAAACCTTGGGCGTCTCCCTCATTCTCTCTCTCTCCCTCCCTCACCCCCTGCCAAATCCATCTCACAGAGATGCTGAGGGAGACAATAGGAAGGTGGAGGCAATGTTATTATTCTAGAACACTTACAAGAGAGTAATTTTCCTTTGCCTTAATAGGAATTACTTCTGAGTTTTGCATTGCATGACGTGCTTCTGCGCTGTGATGTAAAAGGAATAATAACAGAATTCCACTGATTTCCACATAAATGCCCAAGAAGAGACTAACTTTGGAGAAGCATTCTAGCAATAATTTACCTTGTAGGCATTCTTGAGTGCTGTAATTTATTGATTCAGTCAACAGTTTGTCCTGAATAGATAAGTTTTCTCTCGTATTATTATGCTGCATTTCTATTGCCTTCAACCTGTCTAACTTCAGGCGTATTAATCTCTCAGAGCCTAAAAATGACAAGAAGTGGGAGGCAACTGCAGCTAACCCTCTCTGACATTAATTTCTCTCAGGAGTTTCTGTTTTGGAAGCAGAGGTAATGGTTAGGAAGCATCATTTTCATAGGCAGGGGAATATGAGAATATTGATTATTTCTCTGAGGTATTTTGATCTTGCATTTGTCTCAAGTATTGAAGGCTTCATTTTACTTTTCTCCCCTCCCCCCCACACCCCCCCTGGTAGCTGCCAAAAGAAATCTCATGATATATTGCTGAATGTGTTTGAAAAACTCTCTGTCTGCTTTTTATTATGTCATCTACTTCCCTGTATGCCAATAAATATGGCTGAAACGTGGTTGCCTAGAAGGAAATTAACTGAGGTTGTCACATCAACACGCTTTATGACAGTTTGAAAGATAGCTCTAACCTAGTGAGGGTGAGGAATATGGGAAAAGTTGGTCGCAGGCGTAGGAATCTGAGTTTCATTGAAGCGGTTAGGAAGGTGGCGAGAAGGATGTCTGAGGAATTTTCACGGATTCCAAGGAGTTCAGATTTTCATGAACTTGATAGAAATTGGATAGGGCGCCTGATGGGGCCATCCCACGAGGGGGTTTGGAACAGATAAAAGGAAGGACCTCCTCTTTCAGCCCACAGGTAAACTATGGAATTCACCGTGACAAGATGTAGTGATGGTCACCTTTTTGGACGGGTTTAAAGGAGGATTAGGCAAATTCAAGGAGAAGGTATCAGTGGCTTGAAGGCTCTGTGCTTCTTCCAGTATCAGTAGTGTGCCTGTGTACACCATTGCGCTGCTCGTCTCTAAGCTAGACTACTGCAATGCACTCTATGTGGGGCTGCCCTTGAAGACTGTTCAGAAGCTGCTGCTTGTGCAAAATGCAGCCAGACTGATAACAGGGGATTCAGATTATCTGATCACATAACACCAATTTTGGCCTGCTTGCACTGGCTGCCTATATCTTTCCAAGCCCAGTTCAAGGTGCTGGTTTTATCCTATAAAGCCCTACACAGTTTGGGATCACGATACCTGATGGAACATCTCTCCTGACCTCCTTCTACCTGGACACTACAATCAAGTTCTGTGGCCTGTCTCTGATGGCTTCCAAGGGAGGCTCAGTTGGTGGCAACAAGGAGAAGGGCCTTTTCAGTGGTGGTCCCCAGTTTTGGAACGAGCTCCCCACTGGTGCCAACCTTCATATCTTTCTGGTGCCAGGTAAAGACCATCATCTGCTGCAGGGCATTCAAGTAGCTTCTGAGGTCTGCTACCTGTTAAACCCCTCCCTTGGCCCCAGAGAGGTTCACCTGGTGCCAACGCTTCTTTCCTTCCGGCGCCAGGCAAAACCCTTTTTATTCTCCCACTATTTTAATTGCTAATCTGTTTTAATCTATGGTTTTGCATTTAAGATTGGATGCTGCGCTACCTTAACTTTTATTATTTTATTTTATTGTTGTGAACCATTCCAAGGCGTTTGTGATGGGACGGTATACAAAAAGTTTTAAATAAATAAATAGTCTGAATGTTTTTCTTCTTTTTTTCCTCTTGTCTTCTTTTAAGTTATTATATATTTTAACCTGTTTAATATGTGCTTTTAAATTTCATATTATAATTTTAATGATTTAATATGTTTTCAGTGCAATGTATTTTTATTGCTTTTTAAAAATTGTGCTTTGTGAACTGCCCAGACAGCTGTTGGGTGGTATAGAAATTATTTATTTAATTAAATGATCCACTTGCTGGGGATCATGGGCAGGAGGGTGCTGTGATACTCCTGACTTGCTTGTGGCAGCTGATTGGCTACTATGTGAACAGAAGGTGGAACAAGAGGGCCTCTGGGTCAGATCCTGCACTATCTCCTGCAAACTGAACACAGTCTGGTTCTCACCAGCCACATGGCTAATCTTGGAGCTCGTCCATCCTGACATCCTGATATGTTGGCGACATACAGGTATGTGAGGGGCTGTCACATGGAGATGGGGAGAGGCCTGTTCTCCCCTGCAGAGGAAGGCAGGACGCGCTCCAGTGGAGCAAAGCTCAGGGAGCCAAGGTTCAATTTGGATGCCAGGAAGCACTTCCTGACAGTCAGGACCCCGAGGGTGTGGAATGGGCTTCCATGAGAGGTCGCTGAGGCCCCATCGGTGAGGGTGTTCAAAGACAGGCTGGACGTCCACATGGTGGGCATGTTGTGAGCAGAGCCGGCTGGTGCTGGAGGTCAGACTAGATGACCCAGGAGGCCCCTTCTGACTCGCTCTGTTTCTGTGTTTCTATGCCAGCAAGCCATTCCAGACTTTCCTCTTTGACTTCCGATTCTGAGTCCGAGTGCTTTAGGTTGGAATGCTGTGTTTTGGGAGAAGGAAGTCCAGTCCCGACATATGTCTATCTCTGTCTCTCCAGCTCTTCCTCACTGACACCGATGCACACACAAGATTTTGAACCTTTACCCATTGGAGAGGCAGTGTGGTGTAGTGGTTAGTGTGCTGGGCTGGGACTCAGCAGATCCAGGTTCTAATCCCTACTTAGGCATGCAACTCATGTCATGGACTTGACATGACAGTAGGTTAGGGGGCCAGTCATGAACTCTCCTCCTAGCCTACTTTGCAGGGTTGTTGTTGAGAGGATAAAAAGGAAAGGACAAGAGGGATTACATAAACCACCTTGAATGCCTTGCAGGAAAAAGGTTGGATAGTAGTATAATTAATTAATAAAAACAAGTATTATACAATCAGAATCAACCGTTGGAGCAAGCAGAAAGCCCTGGATAAGAGAAATTGGAGTCTGCTGCACTTTTTTATAGAACCAGCTTCATTTCATTTGGCTTCTTCTACAAAATAAAACAAGACAAAAGGAAAGGGCTCGGCCAGGAGTGGGTTTTCGAGGCGTTTCTTTTTCAGGCACACACCGAGCTGTAAGTTCCTTTTCCAAAACTGGATCAATGCCCTAGTTCTTGGTTTGAGTGTGTCAGCAGCATGGAAGGCTGAATCAAAGTACTGGCATCTGTTTATCTGAATAGATCAATGGAGAGAAGAATCCCATGGTTCATGGATGGAGCCTGTGTCCAGAGCAGCGTTGCTCTTCTTTTGCTCTCAGATGAGGGGGGCAGTGAAGCAGCAGCAGAAGGAAAGGGGTTAAACACCCCCCCCCCCAGTGCACCTTCTCCCCAGACCCCATTTCCCATCCACGTGTCAGATGCCGGAGGGGACCCACCCATGCTTGCAGGCTATTTTTCTGCCAAGAGCCCACTCTTGGTTGCCATGACTTCTTGAGAAGGGCATTGTGGTCCCCCGCTCACCTGGGAGTGCCAAGATGGTCCACCATGTTTATGCTTCATTTACGCACCTGTAACTGGATTAAAGGGACTGCAGGTGGCGCAGTGGTTTAAACCGCTGTGCTGCTGGGCTGGTTGATCGAAAGGTCGCCGGTTCGAATCTGCACACGGGGTGAGCTCCCGTGCGCCGTCCCAGCTCCTGCCAACCTTGCAGTTCGAAAGCATGCAAATGCGAGTAGATGAAAAGGTACCACTTTGGTGGGCAGGTAACAGCGTTCCATGCACTTTGGTGTTTAGTCATGCCGGCCACATGACCACGGAGACTGTCTGCGGACAAACGCTGGCTCTCTCGGCCAGGAAACGGAGATGAGCACCGTCCCCTAGAGTCAGGCATGACTGGACTTAATGCCAAGGGGAAACCTTTACCTTTACCTTTTAACTGGATTTAAAAATGGAGCAAGAGCAGCAGAATACAGCCAGCGAGGGCCAACCCCAGCTCACCCTCTCTGGCAGAACATTATTTTTAAGTCTTGCCTGAAACTCTCGACATAGGCATCAGCTCCAGCATCACTTTGCACCTGCATCCCGACAGTTTCCCGACAGTGGGAAACCCTGGAGGGGCCGTAGCATTCCTGGCTCCCCCCAACCCCTGCCACCTCCTTGCATGCCAAATACTCCATGAATTTGTGCAGCCTTTTCTAAAGCCATCCAAGAGGGTGGCTATCACTGCATCTTTGGCTAACTGGGTTAGCCAAAGAAGCCTGTGGTTTGTCTCCCTCTTCACACTATCCAGCCTCATGCACCTCACCCCCTGCATGTTACCTAGACAGCTAGTTTGAGCCATCCAGAAAAGCGCTGGGCAGAGGGAGAGAAGGCCGCAGGGATGCTGATAGGAACCAGCTCCTGTCCCTGTCCTGCTTGTGGCAGGCCCCCTTTCTCCCTCCAAGGGGCATTTGTGACCCGGCAGAGACAGTTGACATGGAGCAGCGGGACTTTCAGAGCCCCAGCTCTGGCCTCTGAGACTGCAGGGGCTCAAAACTGGGACTGCGAATAACCCTACACTGCAGGAGGCCATAGGGCTGGACCGCCACTGTTCTCATCTGCATTTTCCCCAATCTCCTTTTTTTAGGTACAGTTACCAAACCCAGACAAAGGATCCTAACTGCAGTTGCCCCGAACCTGCATCCGTCTCGTCTCTCTTTTGACAGCGGTGCTCCAGTTGACTCGATGCTGAAATCCAGCAAACGGCTAAGGAGAGTGAGAAAAATTATTATATCGATTGATAGATTGATTGAGTGGAGTTCTAGCCCACCCCATTAGCCCACAGCTCCCTGGGCAGGTTACAAGCAGTAAAAACATATAAAACAATATAAAGCCTTAAAGACACTTAATCAGATAAATAACAATAGGAGCACACCCTATCAGATCTTGACAGACTGACTTAAATGCATGTCATGTTAAAATATACAGCATTAAAAACAGATTTGAGATTAAAATGCTGGTGGAATAAAAAGATCTGGCACCAAAAAGAAAATAGAAACATAGAAACATAGAAACAGAGCGAGTCAGAAGGGGCCTCCTGGGCCATCTAGTCTGACCTCCGGCACCAGCCGGCTCCGCTCATGACATGCCCACCATGTGCATGTCCAGTCTATCTTTGAACACCCTCACCGATGGGGCCTCAACGACCTCCCGTGGAAGCCCATTCCACGCCCTCGGGGTCCTAACTGTCAGGAAGTGCTTCCTGGCATCCAAATGGAACCTTGGTTCCCTGAGCTTTGCTCCATTGGAGCGCGTCCTGCTTTCCTCTGCAGGGGAGAACAGGCCTCTCCCCAGAATAAAGAGAGTGCCGGGCAAACCTGTTTGGGATCAATAGCACATACCCTACAGTTTATCTCCAACTGTAAGACTTGCAGTCTGGATTAGAGGAGAATTAGTGGTATTAATCTGGCTGTCCTGCAAGTGTCCACCAATAAGAAGGGTCCTGTTTATTTGGGGCAGTATTTCCTGTGCTTAAAACAAATTTGGTGGCACTTATTGATTGATTGATTGATTGATTGATTGATTTTACACATTTATATGCCGCTCCCAATTGCAACCAGCCTCGGGGCGGCTCGCTTCCATTCTTACACTTTAAAAAGTGAATGTTTGGAGCATGAAATACTACAGGTGGCACACCGTCAGCAGCACACAAGCCGTGGTTCTACTAGAACAATCTATTCAGGTGTACACACCTCTGTGTGTTTGTGTGTTCAGCACAGACCGGTGCTGCCAAGGTGCCTTAAATTGCCTTTAATGAGAGTGGCCAACTGGTCGTTCTCCTCCAGATGTTTTGAACTCTGTGTCCCAACAAGTCCAGGCAGCATGGTCTGGGATTTTGGGAACTGTAGTTGAAATCACTGAATCACAGAATAGTAGAGTTGGACGGGACCTGGAAGGCCACACAGTGCAAGTGCTTGCTCAATGCAAGGCCGCAAGTCAGAGCATCCCTGACAGATGGCTGCCCAGCTGCCTCTTGAACGCCTCCAGGGTGGGAGAGCCCACAAACTCCCTAGGTCATTTCCTTTATTTGTGCCAGATTTGAGAGAGGGGTATCACTGATGTGAGTTGTGGGCAACACAGAGATCTAATGGCAAATTATTATTGCATTGCGTTTATAGCCTGCCTTTTCTGCTATTGTGAGGAACCCAGATGGCTTACAAAGCTCTGCTTTCTCCTCACAACACCCCTGTGAGGTGGGTTGGGCTGAGAGTATGTGGTTGGCTCAAAGTCACCCAGTGGGCTTCCTGGCCAGAAACCAGAGCCTCTGGTCCCCAGTCCAACCACATCGGCTGCAAAGACAGCATGCTCGCTGCCTATTCGCGAAGGAGAACCCTTTACTTTGGCAGAAACTCGAGAACCCATTTTTTTACAGCTGTATGCAGGTCTGTGGAATTTTATTTATTTTAGCCTGTGATGTAGAATTTCAAGGTTTGTTTTAACTTTTGGTAAAATAAGTTATTTTTTATTGATGCCTTTTGTTAAAGGGTTTCCTGCAATGATCTTTTGATCCTGTTGGAATAAGCCAGCATGATCCCATCAGAAATGTACATACTTCCTGGCCCTCTGGAGTTCAGAGCAGCACATCTGGACCTCCCATGTGAGGGAGCCTGTGTGGTGCAATGGTTAATAACTGGGACTGGGACTCAGGCGATCCGGGTTCTAGTCCCCACTCAGCCATGGAGCCAACGGGGTGACTCTGGGCCAGTCACAGACTCTCAGCCCAACCTACCTCACAGGGATGTTGCTTAGGTGATCAGATAGAAAGCAGGAGGAGGGGGAAGATGTAAGCCACTTTGAGTTTGCTAGGGGAGGGGGAAGTGGGAGATAAATCTAATAAATAAATAAATACCCATCCAGGACTACCCATGCATACCTGGGCTTCCCATGAATGTACCCATTCAGACCCTTCCACATGTACCTGGGCCTCCCACATGACCATCAATCCCAGCATTGACTGAGCTTGGATCTGCTTGGACTTGCTTCCGGAGGGTTCTGTATTTCTGCAGACTGTGCCAAAATTGAGAACACTTGTGGAGGGCAATCCTGGAACCTCAAGCAACTTTTCCTGGCTCCTCATAAGTGTTTTGTATCCACCAGAAGGACCACTGAGCAGAGCGCTTCCAGCTCTCTGAACTCTGAGACAACTTCAGGGTAAGTCCTAGAAGACAGACGAATACAGTGATGTCACAACAGACAGAATCAATAGAGTGGTTATAGTGACATAACCGGTTAGTACCCAGCGAGGAAACCTTTTTAGAGAGAAATGACTTTTAGACTGTTTTGATCGAAGCGGCTCTTAACCGAACAGAATGGATTCTATTAATGAATCAGCATCTGTTGAGGGGCATTATACCACACCTTGGGAAGTTTTGTCGATTAAATTCCTGAGGCAGGGGAGCTTCAAAGAAGAAACGGGCTTGCTGTTTGATCAAAGGGAATTAACAATGTGACTGGCTCTCTTTCCCCAAGAGCCAAAATAATAACATTTTAAATCCTCCCACTATTTTTAGTGCCAAATTCCATTCTTTTCTACAACCTAGGCAGCAGTCTTGTACACACTTACCTGGGACCAAGCCCCATTAAATTCTGTAGGATTTACTTTTAGGTAGACATTATAGGATTGTACTATAAGTGGGTAAAAGGAAACTTGGAGCAGAGAGAGAATCATGTAAATTTTCTTAAATCCTTGGAGGAGGAATAGGGTTTTTAAAGAATGTAATAATTCTTTAAAAATCTGCTTTTCCTGGAGGCAAATCTAATATACATTGCTTATAGAAAAATAAGCAAATACATTAAGAATAGAACTAGACTTTACAATAATCATAAGAAGCTGAGAAGTGATGACCCAAATTCACGGATTCTTTTTGCCACTGTACACGCCAGGCAGGCAGATGTAGGAATGAATGACTTGCTCCATGTCCATTCTGGGTCAACTTCACTCGCACAATTCCCTGCCTTTTCTGTACTAATCTGTAATTTAAATCAGAATCGGATTATGTATTAAAATTCATAATTGTGAATGTACATTCCCTGAAAATGAGGGTTTCTAAGCTTATTCTCTTTCAGCCTATACATTTCTGGCCAAACTATACCTTAAATGTACATTTTAGAAACACAACAGCATGGTTTTTGCCCTTAGAACCACCTTGACAAATTCAGAAAGGATGAATTCAGAAATCTGAAGAATAACTGTATTAGGATGCAAATATTTGCCCAGGTGAGGAAGTAGCTTCACTGAATCTGTTCCATCTACATTCTGAATATTGTCAAGCATCTTTTCTTCTGCCATCTAGTCTGAGGGATTAGAATTTCTTTTAGGGATGTATAAGAATTTTCCTAAATCAACATGCCTGCTTGCACCTGAGCTTAAATGACAGTTGTTTTTTCTAAATGTGCACCTCTAGCTATAAATTAGCATGTGCACATTTCGTACAAATGCCTGTCCTCAGTTTGATGTGGAAACCTCCCTACTTTTGTATCCGAGATCCCCTTTTCCTCACATCTTCCTCCCTGCCTCAGTTGTTCCTCTTCTGCAGCCTTGCACTAGAAGGTCCAGTGTTTTGAGGCCCAGCAGACAGCCAGAAGCAGCAGGTCTTTCTTGCTGGTGGCCCCCACCTTGTCGAACGACTTCCCGATTGAAATGTTGCATTCCCTGGCCCTTGATTGTTTTAGGCATTTGACCTAAACCTGGTTGCTTAGGAAGGCCCTCAACTGGATAACGTTTCTCTCTTTATCCTGCATTCCATGAGGCTGGATTTACTGTATGCCTATTTCATTTGAGGGGGAAGAGATATCCTTGTTCAACGATAAGCCGGACATGCACATGGTGGGCATGACGTGAGCGGAGCCGGCTGGAGCCGGGGGTCAGACTAGATGGCCGGGGAGGCCCCTTCTGACTCGTCTGTTTCTATGTTTCTATATTATTGTAATGGGCTCTATGTGGGGCTGCCCTTGAAGACGGTCCCGCAATTGCAACTGGTGCAGAACCGGGCTGCTCGGTTGGTAACTGGTACTGCCAGAGTGGCCCATATAGCACCAGTGCTGAAAGAACTTGACTGGCTCCCAGTTGTGGCCCAGGCCCAATTCAAGGTGCTTGTATTGACATATAAAGCCCGAAACAGCTTGCGGCCTGGCTACCTAAAGGATCGTCTGCACCCATATATACCTTCCCGCCCCCTTAGATCAGCCCAGGAGGCCGTTCTATGAGAACTACCCCTCAGGGAGGGGAGAGGGTGGGCAACTAGGCAGAGGGCCTTTTCCGCTGCTGCTCCCCATCTCTGGAACTCCCTCCCTAGGGAAATTCGCCTGGCGCCATCTCTGTTTTCCTTTCAGTGCCAGGCGAAGACATATCTTTTTAGGAATTTTTTAAATATTTAGCCTGCATATTGTGGCCTTTCTAATTGTTTTTACAGATGGTTAATTCATTATGTTTTAATTGGTTTTTAATGTGTTTTTATTCTGTTAGTATGTTTTTATACATTGTAAGCTGCCTAGGAAGGCCTTAGCAATTATAGGCGGCCTATAAATTCATGTAATAAAATAATAATAATAATAATAATAATAATAATAATAATAATAATAATAAATCAATCCATTGCTTTTACACCCCATCTTATTCCTCTTGCAAGGAAGCCAGAGTGCCTTAACTATTTTATTTATTTATTATATTTATACAGCACACACAATAATCCCACAAGGGCGATTTATATTTCAAAGGCCGCATTTGCAGAATTAAGCCACGCACCACCAGGTGTGGAGGGGCAGGTTTCGTCCTCGGCACAAACTGGATGCCAAGCACAGCTCAATACCAGTGTAACAAATGGCAACCATTCAGTAGTAGGGGAGAAACTAATGAGGTGCATCTGTCCCAGTTGGGTGTTCTTTGGGTATCTGAGACTACAGTGGCTATCATCCCAGATTGGGGATGATAGAAGCAGTAGTCCTTGCACTAGAGTTTGATGGAATGTTGAGAGGACGAAAGTTCCCCCCCCCCTTTTTTTTAAATAGAAATGCTATTAACCAGAGAGCTCGTCACAGTTAAGTCTATATTGATTAAAACATCCTTTAAAGCTCTTATTAGTCAGGCATAAGGAACTGACTTTGTACGCATGACCACACACGCCAATGTCAGCGCAACCATAACATTCTCCCCTCTGAAAAATAAATGGCAAGCCAGATTTTTAGTTCAAAAGGATGGAAATTTGTGGCATTATGGATTAGAAATCAAAGCCCTTGACCTGAGCGAGCTCTCTTTGCTCGCTCACCCATACATAACAGACTCCCAATCATCTCCCATGGATGTTCCATCGCACGTATTTTTCATGACTAATTGAATTAGCAATTGATTTGTATAATGTGACCTTCTTGAAAGATGAAGACATAATCAGCTACCCACTGGGGGATTCAGGTCACTCCAACCCACAGAGCACTGAAAATAGCCCCCCGGACGACACCGTCTTTTCCACTTGGCGGCACGTTTGTGCAACGGTGCCGTTGCAGGTACGGCTGAGCTAACCACCCGCCACTGTTTTGGGAAAGCACATTGGAGATGCTACGGCCTATTGCTCATTCAAATTGCCCTCACATTCAGTTGCCCTCATTGGCCTGAAGTGGCATCATGTCCCTGGCAAACTATTGGCTGAGCAGCATCGCGATCTCACGCTCATTTCGCAACCCCTGGCTGGGCTCGATTCGCCACGTCCCCAAACCCAGGAGGAAGGAAGAAGGAAAGCAGGCACTGGAGCCACAGGTGCGGCACGTACGCAACCCAGCACTGTCTGTAAGAGAAAAGTTGAATATAGCCTGTGTGTTTTTCCAAATGCCCCATCCCAGATTGCTTGTTTCCAGCCAAGGCTTGAGGATAATGATGGTGATGCTACATTTATAATCTGCCCTTTTTTCCTCTTGCGAGGAACCCAGGGCAGCCCACACAGCCATCTTCCTTTCCAGCTTATCTTTACAACAACCCTGTGAGGTCGGTGAGGTTGAGAGTCTGCGACCAGCCTAAAGTCACCCAGGGAGCTTCATGGCCAAACGGAGACTGGTACCCAGATCTCCCAGATCCAAACCCAACACTCTAACCACTATACAACACTGCCTGTCAGTATGGCTCTCAAATCCAGTAGGTGATGTGAAGCAGCTCTACTTGTCTGTAATACTTAGTGATGTTTCATTCCTGTACACCTCACCTTGGAACCCCATTCATTCCCCCCCTCTTTCCTAGAAAATCAAACCGGCAAAGAACCCCCTCTTCCCACATGGCTTTCCTATCACCACCGTTCCAAGGAAGTACACAAGGATGCA
This sequence comes from Varanus salvator macromaculatus, assembly GCA_023646645.1. Taxonomy (NCBI): domain Eukaryota; kingdom Metazoa; phylum Chordata; class Lepidosauria; order Squamata; family Varanidae; genus Varanus; species Varanus salvator. The sequence continues at coordinate 27,029,292 of JAIXND010000624.1, read as the reverse complement.
AACAAACAAACAAACAAACAAGAGCCCCCTTACTGCTGAGTAGAGGTATTGTCGATACCTGCAGCCGATGCGAACAGGTCTGGCTATCTCTGAATCTGACCTGCAGTTTCTGCAAGGAACCAACATTTTTTTTTGGAGCCATGTGGATCCGTGGACCAGTTTTTCACTTTTAGGGAGGATTTGCACTAACTCAGACATCCCTGCCCTTGAGAGGAAGAGGGGTAACCAGCAGCAGGAAGTGCTTTTGGAAAGCAGGAATTTCTTAATTAGAAATTATTTCCTGATGGGAGGCATGGGACATGTAATTTCCCATGCCTCCCTGACTGAATTAGGAAGCAAAGGCAATTGAATATGACGCAGCAGCAGCTCTTCCAACCCACATGCATGTGTTCCCCAGCATTACTCACTGCCAGGATCCAGCCATGGCAATTTGGGAGAGGAAATTTGGGCATGCAAGATGCTGAGTGCTCCTACACCAATTGCCTGCCCTGGAACACTGTTTTCCAAGTGGCCTCAGCATCCGGAGATTCAACAGCAAAGGAGTGGACAATGTCAGTGTTTTCTATCCCGTTTGCTTTTGCAAATGAATGAGGCGCACGCTTTGGTTTGAAGATGCTCCCTATGCAAGGGGCTGGGGGATGCTTGCAAACCCAGCAAACAGGATGCAGTTCAGGAAGTGGAGGCTAGGGGGCACTGGTGCCTCAGGTAGGCTAGCTTCCAAGCTATGTGCGTGCATGAAGGTCACCATAAAGATGCATCAAGAGGCAGGAGCTGATTGGCTGCTTGTGTTGCCACTCAAAGCCTCTGAGAGGCCAATACTGAGAGTCATTTCAAGCCAAGGACTGGATGTCTGTTTTCTAGGGAAAGATCGCCACTGATGTCTGCTCACACATGCACAGCATGCAGCGGAGGCTAGCAGGAGGTTGGGCCTGACAATGTCTAGGTTTGAGGGGCAGTGGACAAGACAAGAAGCGTGTTCTTGCGCATGCGCGTCTGCTGTGCTTGTCTATACTGTGGCAGAAGTAAAGTTTCCGCTTTTTTCCTTCTGCTGGATTGCTGGGTCACATGTAGGCATCCATCCCTATTGGACTGTGCTGGGGTGGAGAAGAAAGCTGGAAGGTGGATTGCAGCAGCAGCAGATTTTAAACTGCTGTTTTGCAGTCCTTTCCCCCACCAGCCTCCAAGCCTCCCCACCAGTTCCAGTCCCAGGGTGCAAACTGTCCAGAGTCATTCCTTAGTCCAGCATTTCTTTTACTCTGGGAATTGCATTGCGCAGTCAGAACTGAATGAGCTCCCGTGGGAATTCCTAATTCCATGTGAATTGGTGTGCAGTTTAGAAGATGCAAACTGGCTAACTGATCAAACATGAACTGAAACTAATTTCTCAACCTCCCTCTCCTGAGAACGACGTCATAAAGTTCTGAGAAGTGTGACATCTGAAAAGATAGCTAGGTTCTACTTTCAAAATTAGTCAGGAAGTGTGAATTAGGTTGGTTCACCTAAGCCGTGGAGACCAACAAAATTCTTCAGCATCCCTGCAACAGAAACAACAACCCTATGAAGTAGATTAATTAGACAGAAAGTGTCCCTATTCAGATGTTCCAAAATAATAGCATCCCCTTCCACTCCCCAACCTACCTTTGCTGAACTGGAATGTCTGAAAGGAGTTTCGATGAGATCTGAGATTAATTTCTGAGCAATCAAGAATACTGATTGTGCAGGCTTCCTGATCACACAGAAAACTTGCATCTGGTTTCAACTATTCTGTTGCTATTCCACAAATGGAAGCCCCTCCAACCTGCAAATTTCACCCACTTCCAACTAGCAAAACAAAAGCTGTAAGCATTGCTGTTTTCTCATGATAGTCCACCAGAGGGAAAAAGCCTTGGATTTCCAAATCAGGACCCCAGGTCATGACTCCAGATGAAGCAGCCAGCCTCCAAATTGCACCAGTCATGGAATAGTAGAGTTGGAAGGGGCAATGAAGGTCATTGGGCCCAAGCCGCTGCTCAGTGCAGGACACCAAGTTACATCGTCCCACTCAGATGACTGTCCAGTGTTTTTCTGAATGTCTCCAGTGTGGGAGAGCCCACCACCTCTCTAGGCAGCTGGTTCCACTGTCATATTTCTCTGATAGTGAGAAACTTTTCCTGATCTCTAGCCTGAACCTGGGTGTCACAACTTGAATTGATTATTCCATGTCCTACGTTCTGGCATCAGCAAGACGAGATCTTGGCCTTCTTCTTTGTGGCAGCCTTTGAGGTTCTTATATAGGGACATCATGTCCCCTCTCAGTCTTCTCTTCTTGGGGCTCAACCTGTCCAGTTCTCTCAGACTGGAGGGCTTTGTTTCCCATCTCTAGATCATCTTTGTTGCCCTCCTCTGAACTCTTTCCAATTTTTTGCATCTTTCTTATATTTTGGTTCCCAGAACTGGACACAGTATTCCAGATGAAGCCTGATTAATGAAGATTATAAGGGAACTAGTACTTCGCATGAGTTGGAAGTAATACATCCATTAATGCATCCCAAAATAGCATTTGTCATTTTGGTGGCTGCATCAAATTGTTGGCTCATATTTAGCCTGCTGTCTGCAATTACTCCAAGAACTATTTCTTTTTTAGTTCTGTTGAGTCACATATTCCCCATCTTGTATCGATGCATTTGGTTCCTTTTTCCTAGGTGGAGGACTTGGCACTTGTCCCTGTTGAATCTTATTCTGTTTCTTTCAGCCCAGCGTTTACGCTTATCTAGATCACCCTGGATCTTCTTTCTGTCTTCCAGGGCGTGTGCTATTCTACCCAGTTTTGTGTCATCTACAGATTTGATTATTGTTCCGTGTACTTCCCCATCTAGCACAAAGTGCCAAACTGGTCTGTGAGCTAAATCTCAGCCCAAACCTTGAGTATATAACGAAACAAAATGCTCCATTTCACTTCCTATGTGAACAGGTCGATCCAGCTTCACCCCAAATTCCTCCTACAGAACGCTGCAGAAGTTCCACTCTGATCCTTCCTTGTATGTACAGCTGCCTCCAGGTCTCGTAACCCCCTCCCCAAACTTCACACACAGGCAGCCTGCAGCACCGCACTGTGTCAAATTGCACCCTGTCAGGAATACAATCATACCCCAAATTGCACCTTGTCAGGAGGTGTCTCTTTTGACATTTCTTTATTTTTTTGGGGTTGATTTTGTTTTTGGCACTAGGTGCCTGCCTGTTTATCTTGGAAAGTTTGCAGAGGGGCGCTGCACTGATCCAGCAGCCTGGAACGGGCACCAGAAGCCAGGCAAGGAAGTAGCATTTAACGTGGCAACTCCGCATCGGTATCAGAGTTTCCTTGTACATCATACAAGCATCTTCTCCCCTGCCCTCCTGACCGCTGCTTCTTCTGAGACAGAAGAGAAAGGGAGTCCTCTCCATGCTAATCCTGCTTCTTCCGAGTTGTTGCCATTCTGATGTGACGCTTGCAGGCAATTAAGGCTCAACATCATGCCTTAATTCAGCCCTGATGCTGGAAACAGAGGCTGACTGGGAAAAGCGGGAGAAGCAGCTGCCCTTTTCACTGTGCACAAGAATGATCTCTTTAATGGGGAGGGGGAAGGAGACAGACAGACAGACAGACAGAGAGAAGCAGAACACGCAAAGGCACCTGCTTCTGCATAGAAGGCCGCGGTGTTCCAACATGGAACAGCTAATCTTCTGCCTCCCGTCACATTAAAGGTTACAAAGCTACAGTGGATATAAATCTATTTGTCCCTCTGCTAAAATTAATCTGGTTTTAAGCACTGCGTTTATCTCAGTGCAATTGGGTACGGGAGGGGAGTGCTTTGACAAAGCGTGTGCCATGGGAACGTGGACATGGGGACAGTAGAGAGGTATTCTTGCCAAGAACTGTCTGGGGGAAGGAGCGTCTTTGTTGCTCTCGTTTGCTATGGGGAGATATTTTCAGCATTTGCTGGTGGAATGTGGCAGAGTATTCTGCTGGCCCTAATCCAAAACATGTAGGGAGATCATCATTCATCAGAAAGTTGGACTTTCTCCTTTGATTTCCCATCCAACCCTCTTCTTTTACTCTTTCTGAAAGCTCCTTTAACATTTATTTCTTTTATTAAAGCATTTTTATCTGACTCCTCAGCCAGGAAGGCTTCTGGACTGGCTTACAGCCAATCAGTAAAACACACAGTTCCTTCCTAGAGGCTTACAATCTATGATGTCATGGCACACAAGGAAAAGGGGAAGGGCAGGGAAGAGGAAAACATTGGTTCTCAGTTTCTCTTCTCTTTGTCACAGACTGCTGGTTATCCCTGTCCAGTGGGTGAGCATTCAAGGCTGGTAGAAGGCACCGAACGCCTCTGAGGAAGACTCCAGGAGAACCCCAAGCCATGTTCCCGCTCCTTTAGATGGAGTACAAAGCCATTCAGAACAGCTGATTGTCACAAATGGCTTTTTAAAAGGTTCCCACAACAAGGCACATTAATAAACCATGTTATATCTGAGTAACCAGACCTGAATTCCATTAAGGAGTTTGTTGGTTTAGGATGTTGTTTTATGTGTTGTCTCATGTGTCTGTACACACACGCACGCACGCACGCACGCGCACGCACAGAGAGAGAGAGAGAGAGAGAGAGAGGGAGAGAGATTCATTCAGTTTGCAGAACACATGCAAGACTCTGCAGTAGCCAGAAACACAGGAATGATCCCGCTCCTAACACCTCCTTTCTATTTTCTTTTTCATATTAAAAATTATGAGTGGGAGAGAGGCTCCAGGGTAATTGAAGCCCTGCATTCAGAAATACTGATTGGCTCATGGGAAAATGCATTTTTTAGATGCTTCCTGGTGCCTTGGAGCACTGCAACTGGGTATCCATTTAATGCAAGGCACTTTAGTTACAGGGGGCAGGGGAACTGAAATTAATGCACGCCAGCCTACTTTATTTATGCACGCGCAACCTCTGCTCTCCCTTCAGATGGTTTTTTGTATTTCGACTGGATGGCATAGCCCTGCATGTGGAGTAGGGTGGGCAACTCCCATTATCCCCACTTTTGGTTTTGCTGGCTGATGGGAGGTTTAGGCGGAAATCTCTGGAAGGCCACAAGTTGCCCATTTCATTTATGGCATTTCCACACCACGCAAAAGCCTATCTGGATGGCTAGCAAAGCTTAAAACAGATGTCTTCAAATCCTCTGGGAAGCTGAACTATGGATACCAGAGAAAGATGCAACAGATTCAAACAAGTTTGGGATTTGATGAATCCCACCTGCAGATTCCAAAGGAGACCAGCTTTTCTGAGCCACATGGGTTTCTGGACTATTTATTTATTTTTGGATTTATATCCTGCCTTTTTCCTACAAAGGGCTCAAGGCAGCTTACATCTCCTCCTCCATCTTATCCCCGTAACAACAACCTTGTGAGGTAGGCTGGGCTGAGAGTTTGTGACAGCCCAGAGTCACCCAGTTGGCTCCATGGCCGAGCGGGGACTAGAACCCAGATCGTCTGAGTCCCAGTCCCATGCTCTTAATCACTACGCCACACTGGCTCTTCTTTTCTTTTACGCTGTGGGCAGGGAATTTACAGAAAGTCACACTTTCAGCGCAAGTGCACCCTTGAGTTAATGTGTGTAAAAACAAGGGTGTACTTGTGTGGATGTGCTAATGCACAAGGATGCACTCACATGAAAAGTGTGACTTATGCTAACACACAACAGCAATAATCCACACCTGTGCAAATGGGACAATGTTTTCTAAGTCCCTGCAAAATTCCATTAGTGAGCAGATGATGAAAATGAAGATACCTGACAATCTGCAAACCACAGATGGATGAATTTAGCAAATTCTGTGCATCCAGCATCCAGCCTTAATATCTCCTTAGAAACTGTTCCTTCCTCCCTCTACAAGCGTGTACATACAAAGAATCTTTCTTTCTTGTAAGTGCAAATATTGGAGGCGACTATCGGAAGCTCCTGTCCAGTTGCATACGGAAAGTTTCACTTTATATTTCTATTGGTTATATTAAATTATAGCACTTTATATTTCAATTGGTTTCTAGGGGAACAGGTTAAGTTTTTCCTACTGGAGTCCTGGCATGGGAAAACACCACAAATAGCACAAAAACTGCAGTGCCAAAGTTACAAGGAACTTTTAAGATGCAAGAAAAACAAAAGCAATCCAAAAGATTTGTTGGGTGTGAAGGTTTAGTGCTGATTTAGCAAAACCTCCGAGCATAAAATTGTCCTGCAGGATTCACTGTCCTCGTTCAATATTAAACACGATCTTTGTTGCTGTGCTGAATCTAGTCAAAGCACGCAGAAAGTGCAGGCTATATTTTGCAGATAATCTATATGGGAAAATGCAGATAAAAGAGACAAATTTTCAAAGGGAGCCACAGCAGGTGGGTGGCAATAATGTGCAATCACCCAGCATGCCTGTAAAATCCCACATTTGCATATGCAAACAGGGCTATTGCATAAGCAAATCGGGACGTAGGATTGTCCCTCCCCCACCCCTCACCACCTTCTGCGTTTTTCTCTTGCTTAGATGGAGGGTTTAATGGATTTCATGGCTGCACATTTCATTTGCAAGTCCAATGCTCACAGACCTGATAGTCACTGAAATTTATAAGCGCCACCTGGTCAGAGGAACAATCGCTGACCATTGTGTTGTAGCTTGACAGAAAAAAAGTATTTCTAAATACTAACACTAAGCTCATTTAACTCCTTGTTTCAAGCCCAAGGACTTCACATACATTAGTCAGGCCTGTTGGGCATTAGCCCAGGCCCCAGATATGCAGGGGGGCATTTCAGCCCCGTTAAAACAGGACAGCTGAGAAGAGACGCAAATAGGGCAGCGGGCTGAGTGCTCCACCAGCCTCCAGATCTCTTGAGAGCGTTCAGTGATGGAATCTCGGTTTTCAATTTGTGAGGAAGAAATAAGAACTCGGGTCTTTGGGAAAGATCAAAAATTTGAACCTCTGCTGCTTTATTGACCGGTGGCCCAGTACCTGCAGTCACTAAGGATATGCATTACCAGGTAGAGGCAAACTCAACTACAAAATCACAGCCCATGTACAGCCACTTTTATAACCTGCTAGTCATGTACACAAGACAGAATGTTAAGTTTCCAGAGGATCTTAGTACAATAGCATCCTGATGTCTTTAGGCATGACATGATGTTCTAAACCGATCAGAAATACTGCTAACAATAGTATGGAAAATGTTACTGATTGCTGTATTGATGAGTCAGTCTAGCAAATTCTTGAGAATTCAGGTCAGCCTGGTCTGTCTGTCTGCACATGCAAATGTGTCTGATGGAGGAGGACATCTGGTCTGACAACTACACTCATCAGGTGCTTGCTTCTGTGGGACTTAGGTGGCCCCATTCAGAAGCAAATGGGAGCCCTTGTTTCAGTTTTGCACAGGTATTAGCCTCCAGCAGTTTCTCAGTCCAGCTAACAATGCCATCTTCTTAAGGCAACAGCAATGCTGAACAGTAACCTGGCTTGGGATTCTGCCACTTTCTGAGAAAGGGGCGCAGGTTTGATTTTATAACATGAAGGCACATATAAGCAACCTTTTCCCACCAGGATTTATCTAAAATTTCCCAACAGGAAACATCCTGGTTCAGAATTTCTTTGGGACGATTCCATTAGGCAGGCCAAGGCTCTCTGTATAGATTTAGAATCTGCTACCTACCAGGTGAACCTCTCCTCCAAAGCGAAGCTGAGAGGAGAGAAAGCCCTCAAATGCTCGTGAAGCCTTGGTGGTGCACGCGGCAACCTTCTCTCACATCAGCAGCTGCCCGGAAGGTTGGGTGCAGAAGAAGGTGCGCCAGCCGGTGCAGAAGAAGGCTGGGAGGACTGCTTTTCCCTTGTGCTCCAGCACCCCGTGACCAGCCTTCTTCGGTGCCAGGAGCAGCGGCTGTTTGCGCGGTTCCTCCTCGCACGCAAGAGCGGCACTGCTTGCAACACGCATGGCAAGTTTCTTGTGAGTGCCCTGCAAACTTTGGATGCTCCCCTGTGGAACTCAAAGCACACCGGAGTCCGGGGAGCGAGCCCAGGGAATGCGACCCCTGGAGGGAGTCCTCACAGATCCCTCGTGGGCAGTGGGATCCTGTGGACCAGACCAGACCAGATCAGATCTGGCCTGGGGTGCATGTGGATCTGCCCTGTCGTGCCTCCTCCTCGTCCAGCACCCCGACCCCAGCCCCATTCAGCGATCCGGCTGCAGAAGCCGCATTCCAACAACCCAGAATCCCCCAAATCGCTCTGCAGAGCACCAATTCAGCCGGGCCTGCAGCAACTGACCACAGAAGCACGCTGGACGGCGGACGGCCTTCACTGCGATTCTCGCTTTGTTGGGGTTGATCTTCCGAGCACCATAGATCATGCCTTTAATAGTGTGTGACTGGGGCCATGTTCCATTCCAGCTGTCCCTCCCCCAGGAAGAGGGGGCAGGTCAACCATCTGCTCCGAGCAGCTGACTCCCCCATTAAAATGATTATTTGTGGCCATGCACTCAACTTAGTTAAGTTTCCATTGTCTCTCCTATCACACTTGAATTGCTAATGCAGCTTAGCAGGGAGGTTCGGCCAGGATTGTAGGAGCTCACGCCAGTATTGTGTTCTAGGAAGACATAACAAACCACCCCATGGTCAAACACACACACACACCCCTAATGGGGAACTACTGGAGGAAAGTTGTGAAGGAGAAATACGAACAGCAGTGTTTCTGGTGCAAGGTGGTGGTTCCAACCTTTCATTCGCTGAGCTTAAGAGTTTGAGAGCTTAAGTTTAAGAGTTTGATCTTAAACTTGCATCAGAAGTTTAAGATCAGACTAGTCAGCACAAATAAGGGACCCCAACCCTCCTGTTGCGTTGGCTTCATCTGTCAAGTCCACATGCTCTGGTCAAGTGCAAACGCTGCTCTTGCATTGCCAATTAAAAAGTGGATTCATAAATAAGAGATTGTAGCAATCAACCTGCAGTGGCCAGGTGTCCTCTGCAGAGGACAGTCCTCGGTTTGACAGTAAACTCAGGACTGTGAAATCCCATTGAAGCTGACAGCCAAATTCCCTTTTGGAGATGCTTTTGGAGATGGCTCTCAGGGCCACATACCAGTGGCAGCCTGCACCAAAGGCAAAATGATGCAGCAAAAGGGTGTGGACAAAACAGCAGCAGCAACAACCACCCTGACTATTTTAATGTAAAGCTCTTCCTTCCAGTAACAAAGTCCCAAGAGAGGCAGCTTAACCTTTCAAAATAAGATTTAAATAGTGTGTAAAAGCCAGGAGGGAGCCAGTGATCAGTGGCTGGGGGAAACTGAGGCAGCCAGGAGAAAGGGGTGTAGCCTTCTCCTGTTGTTATGTCCCATCAAGTCATCCCCCCCCCCCATGTATGGTGGCCCCATGAATGATGCTCTCCTGAGTGTCCCATCCTTGACAGCCCTGCCCATCTCTTGGGAACCCAAGGCTGTGGCTTCCTGGATGGAGCCCATCCATCCCACAGTTGGTCTTCCCTTTCTTCTGCCTTCCACTTTCCCTCGCTGATGGTCTTCCCCAGGGGGTCTTGCCTTCCCATGATGTGTCCCAAGCAGGAGAGCCCCAGCTTTGACATTTCTAAATAGCCAGAGTGGGATCTCGGAAGAGCGGTCCACAGGTTGAGCTTCTTGGCACCTGCTTTATATTAAGGCCTGTCCAGTCCAAGGTAAAGAGCCCTTGGAAGGGAGCAGACGGGCCTTGATGTCACTCCCCAGCAGCGTGCAGCCTGAACAGGCAAAATGTGCAAGGGAGGGCACAGCACCCCTCAGAGACAGAAAGGAAGCTGCTATTTGCTCACTGTCTTCCTATTTTGCCAATATGCGCTGCACACCTATTCAGATTATAGCTATGGTCTCTAAATTCACATTGGCGTGCACACCAGCATGTGCATGATGCATGTGAATGCGCCCGCTCTCATTTTCATTTTTGGATGATGCATCCGTGCCACACCTGGAGGCACTCTGAGCTCTGCGATGCAATTGCAGGGCAAACACCATCCCTGTAATCTATCCTTTCACCTATTTATCTCTCCTTTCATCTCTTCTACAAAGCTACAAGTGTCATAATGGAGTGTACTTTGTCAACATGTCTGTGCAATGGAGGGAAACTGTGATAAGATCTGGTTGCTTGGGCATTTACGAGCAAACTTAAACCAACTTTTCCAAGGGCTGAAAACAGCAGCGGAGGTCAGTGTGACACACTGCACATACCGAGTGTCCAAACAAACCAATCCTAGAACTCAAGGTGGGGAACTATTTTCCTTTCCAGCAAGGAGAAGTAATTGAAGTATGAAAAGCTGTGAACAGTTTCCCAGGTAGCAAAAAAGACAGTCAGAGGAGCTTAGAAATGCCAGATGTTTCATGAATTCAGTGTTTTTCAATAAAACGTTTAACTCTGCTGTTGAAAAGTTAAATTTGTTGTAAAATTATTGGTTTCCTTCCCTACCCAAACATGTTGTGCATAAGAACATAGACAGGACTGGCGGACCCATCCATACATACATGCTGGGCGTGATCAAGACTTGCTCAACAGAAAAGCCACATACGATAAATGCCAGGTGCTTGAGAGCTGCAAGTGGGCAGCCTTGGGCAGTGCCCACAGGTGGCAAGCGGGCACCTGTGGCTGCTTGTGGGTGGCAAGTCGCGAACTGCAGAATAAGTAGTTCATTTGGCCACCCCGGCTATATACATTACCCCCTTCCTATAGGGATGTGAAGTTCAGGCTAGAATGCGGCTCTCTTAACATCCACTGGACTTCTTTCCCATGCCTGGCCCTGGGCCAGCCCGAAGTCAAGTCCACAAGTACGCAGGAGCATTAGCAGCTTCTTTGCACAACGTACACAATTCTTTGCACAAATGAGGCGAATTAGTAATTCTTTGCACAAAATATGTAAAGCCCACGACTCTATTTGTGTGTGCATAAGCTGACCTCCTGGACTCACTTGGGCTTGTTTCTTGCTGGATACCCATATGAACGCTCACTGTAAGGCAGACCTAGGGCAGAGAGAAGGCCGGCCCAAGTCCAGGGAGCTGAGGCAAGGCAAGGAAATCCAGCAGATTCCCAGCTCCTCACGCATTGCTACCTTCCACCTCTGAGACTGTTTACATGATCCCTCTGGTGTGAGGCAAGACACACAGCAGTGAGAATCTGGCCCATCTCCTACTGTGGACACATGGTGCCTGCCCATACATTGGGAGCATGTCAGATGGGACTCTAGGAGCAGGCCAATGAACATGCCGGAGGTCAGACTAGATGGCCCAGGAGGCCCCTTCTGACTCGCTCTGTTTCTGTGTTTCTATGTGGAGCTTCTCCTCTGGAGGAAGGATCCTGCTTGGGCCAGCCTCCCCCATGTCTGCAAGGGAGGCTCTACCCATGTATGTTAGCGTGTGCACAGAACCCCTTCTGATGTACTCCAGATATACACATGCCGTGAGCAAGTACTTACTGGGTGCATTGTAGTTAGCAAGATGGGTGAACCCAGTCCCTCCCTTGCCCCCTCTCATGCATTCTTCCAGTTCATGGGGAATTCATCTTAACCCCCTTTTAACACTCTATTCACTGGACCACACAGGCTTCCTACTAAATCAGCCAAGAGGTTCCTTTTTCTCTTGACTACTTTTCCAGTTTGTTCTTTCATCTCCCTTTGATCCCTAGCACCTTGGAGATTTATCTAATGTATTCTTATGTTCTTCTGCTTGTTTCATCTTTCATTTTCATTTTGAGCTGCATTCATTTTCAGACTGAAAGTCTTTATCAAATCGGCCCATTGTTGACAGTTCTGTGATGGGTTGCTGCCATTGTTCCTCTCAGGAGCCTTCGTTCGTTCGGGCTCTTCGCCATCTGTAGGGTGATGTGCCTCTTTGGATGAATGATGAAAGAAAGCGTGTTGTCTTCCTTGCACTTCTTGCACTTGAAAAGTTGAGCTCCGCATCTTGAAACTGCTTCAAGCCAGGGATGTAAGCCAATGTGCCGTAGCAGTAAAAGACTTCAGCCGGGTCCCAGGAAAGCCCAGGTTCTGGTCCCCAGTTGGCCATGAAGGTCATTGGCTGACTTTGGGCCAGTCACAGAGTCTCTGCACAGCCTACCTCACAGGGTTGTTGTGAGGATAAATGAGAGGGGGCTGCCACACAGGATTCCTTGCTGGGAAAAAAGGTGGGATAAAAGTAGATAATGAAATATATATTTGTACACACTGTTCTTGGAAGGAGGGTGGGCAGATGCAAAGGGATTTAATAGTAGTGGCTGAGCAAGGAAGAGATCTTGGGGGGTGGGAGGGGGACAGATTGATGGAAGCGCCAGGCAATGCTCAGCTGCTGTGAAGAAGGCAAACTCCATGCTAGGCATCATTAGGGATGGAATAGAAATAGAACGGCCAGAATCTTGCTTCCCTTATACAAATCCTTGATTCAACTGCTCTTGGAATATTGTGTTCAGCTCTGGTCATCTTACCTACAAAAGGACATTACTTAGTTGGAAAAAGTACAGAGAAGGGCAACAGAAATGAACAGGGGGCTGGAGCAGCTCCCCTATGAGGAGTGCCTATGACAACTGGGCTGGTTAAGCTTAGAAAAAAAGGTGAATATGAGGGGGCAAGATAGAGGTGTTAAAAATTATGCATGGCATTTAGAAAATAGAGAGGGAGACATGGCCCTCCCTTTCCCATAACATTTGAACCCAGGATCATCCCATGAAGTTGATTGCAGGGAGGTTTGGACTGCTAAAAGGAGTCTTTCTTCGCACAGCATAAAGTTAAACGAGGGCATTTGCTGCCATAGGAAGTGGTGATGGATACTAATCTGGAGGGCTTTAAAAAGGGGTTGGGCACTGCCATATTGGAATCAACAACCCAGATTCAGGTTGGACATCAGGAGAAGTTTCCTCACTTCCAGAGCAATACAGCAGTGGAACCAGCTGCCCAGAGAGGTGGTGGCTCTCCCACACTAGGGACATTCATTGTGAAACTGGACAGCCACCTGAGTGGGATGGTGTCACATGGTGTCCTGCAACAGCAGGGGGTTGGACCTGATGGCCTTCATGGCCCCTTCAAACTCTACTATTCTATGATTCTATGATTCCATTGCTCAGACAGTGAGGAAGCTTTTCCTGATGTCCAGCCTGAATCTGGGTGGTTGCAGCTTGAATTGATTCTTCCATGACCTACACTCTGGCATCAGCAAGAAGAGATCTGGACATTCCTCTTTTGGACATCTTTTGAGGTACTTATAGAGGGATATCATGCCCCCCCCCCCCCAGTCTTTTCTCCAGGTTGAACATGCCCAATTCTCTCAGTCTCTCCTCATAGGGCAGTGCTTCCGACCCCTGGATCATTTTTGTTGCCCTCTGCTGGACCCTTTCTAATTTACCTGCATCTTTCTTAAATCTTCATGCCCAGAACTGGACACAGTATTCCAGGTGAGGTCTGACTAGTGAGGAGTATAAAGGAACTACTACATCTCATGATTTGGTAGTAATTCTTCTGTTAATGCATCCCAAAATAGCATTTGCCCTTTTGGCGGCTGCATCGCATTGTTGGCTCATGTTTACCCTATTGTCCACAATGACTCCAACATCTTTTCATTTCTGTTGAGCCATGTATTCTCCACCTTGTATCAATGCATTTGGTTTCTTTTTCCTGTTTTGAGGACTTGGCCCTTGTCCTTATTGATTGTTGAGAGGTGGAAGTTTTCTCCTCCGACATGAAGGTCTCCTGATATGCAGCTCATGTGCCGAGACTCAATGTGATGCAGAGGTTGGAACGTTGGACTGGGACTTGGGAGAACCGGGTTCTGGTCTCTCCTTCGGCATTCCCACTGGGTGGTGACTTTGGGCCAGGCACTGACCCTCAGGTTGATCTGCTTCACAGGGTTGTTGTTCTGGGGACAGGATGGATTGGAAGAGGACAATATCCACCACCTTGGGTTCTTTACAAGAGGAAAAAAGACAAATATAAATATGATTTAATAATATCTATCACACAACTGTTACAGAAACTCATTCTCGTCCCATATATATCAGTGCAAACTATGAGTCGAGTCAAAGATCAGACACTTATTCAAGTCTCAATTGCCTTTTTGTGCCTTCCCATCAAGTTGACAGCCTGTTTTCTTCCTGGTCCCATATGGCCATTTTGTAAGCGATAAGGCGTAGGGGAACCCCTAGAAGGAGCTTTGAAAAGTTGGAGGCGCCTTTTCAAAGAGGCATCTTGACTGCCAGAAATTCTTTTCAACATGGTCAAAAGCTACTGAGCCATTGTTCAGACAAACCCACGTAGGCCGTTGAACATTGGCCCTCATAAATAACTCACACCTTCTTTTGTGGCTCTGGTCCCAGCTGTGGAAACTCCATGAAGGCATAAGCAAAACACAGACACACACAACCCACAGCCACTTCCGGCATGGCCTGCCCACTGAGCTTTGCCACCCATTCTTGCTCTGTTTAACCTCTGCCACTCCCATGTGAGTTAAAGCAAACACTGAAGCAGTCAAACAAAGTTGTGCAATGAAGGGCGAGCTTGTTAAGCAGGGGTTGTGTGTATTCCTTTGCTAATATTTGCGGGCACTTTATTACTTGCAGTTGCAGATCAAAAAGTGCATGTTTTTGTTGTCATTTGGATGGCACAAAGATAACTCTTTTCTTGAATCAGTTGAATCAAATTCACAGGAAGGAATAGTTCCATGCCATTCTGTGTGGGTCGCTCACCTCAAATACTCTCTTCTGGACACCATATTTTAAGAATTCAGATAAACCAGAACAGGTTCAAAGTGTCATTAAAATGATCTGGGGACTAAGAACTAAATCCTGTGAGGAAAGATAGCAGGAACTGGGTGTGTTTAGGTTCCAGCAGAGCAGGTTAAATGAGGATACAATAACACTATTCAAGAATCTATAGGGCTGCAACAAGTAATCTGTCATCCAAAATGTGGGCCATGCTATAACAGGTTTAAGTTAAAGGAAGACAGATTTTGGCAGTCAGGCAAGAGACCTACCTTGGAAGACGGTGGGCTCACTGTCACTAGAGCTATTCAAGCTAAGACTGGACAGCCGTCTCTCAGGGGTGCAAGAAACAGGATCCATGCACTGAACGGTGGCTTCAATGAGACATCTTAATTGTCTGTGGGGGTTGCAACAGAAACTGTCCCTCCAGTGCTCATGGACTTTGGTGCTAGAAAATTAGCTGAGCCAATAGGACACCCTTGAATGCTCGTGGAATGAAGTGTGCGCTGCTGGCAGGCTTTCTGTATCGTGCACAGCAGTATAAGCAAAGCTGCTCTTGACGCGGAAGAGAGACGCTGCTTGCACAGCGCCTTTGGGGTCCAGTTCCCAGTGATGCACGTGATGCACAAACACTGGGTGTACTCGCCACAAGCTCGGATTCAGGACTGCAACAAAGATGCTGAGACCAGGAATCCAATGGATTCCCTTGCCCAAAACAGGTTCTTTCCACATCCCTAATGGCATCTTCCAATTCTCTGTTTCTGTAAAGCCATCCTGGCTTCTACAGGTGTCGTACACCAGAGAGCTGTGCTCAAATGCCCAATCAAATTCTCCATGCTGTTTCTGGGCAGAGATCTTGTGCAGACAGTTTGACTTTGATTCTTCAGCAGCAGGAGAAGATTTCAAAGTGTTTCTCTCAAGCAAGGCTCCCTGTTTGTAGCATGGGTGAAGTGGTGAATAAAATATGGAAAACATTATGTAAAGTAGGCTTTGTACACCTTTTATTTCCAGAGGAAGTGGGGAGGGGGGGGGACATCAGCCTCCAAGTTAGATAATGGCAATGCGCTCCATGTGGGACTGCCCTTGAAGACTGTTTGGAAGCTGCAGCTTTTGTACAATGCAGCAGCTGGATGGATAGCAGGGGCCAGAAGGTCCAATCAAATAGCACTAATTCAGGCCCGACTGCAGTGGCTGACTATGTGTTTCCAAGCCAATTCAAAGTTGTTGTTGTTGTAGTTGTTGTTGTTGTTAAGCTATAAAGCCCTACCTGGCTTGGGAACATAATACCTAACGGAAAATCTCACCTGGCATGTACCATATACTATACACCTCCTCCAAGGCCTTCCTCTGGCAGCCTCTTCTGAAAGAAGCTCAGAAGATGTCAACAAAGAAGAGGTTCCTCTTGGTGGTGGCCCCTTGGTGGGGATATCTCCACAGTAAGTATCTTTTCAGTACCAGGTTAAGAGCTTTGTTTACTCTCGGGCATTTGTCACTGTATGGTAAGGTTTTTAATTTGTGTCCTGGACTTCGTTGTTGATTATCAGAATTATTTATGGGGGCCATGTGCATGCATGTTGTGTGTTTCTATGTATGTAAATAGTTTTTGTATTATGAACACAATTGCACTTGTGGTTCTCAATCTTTGCAAACTGGTCAGAGCTTTGTGCGTTGGGTCATGGAGGATTGAATGGACGAGGAACATTTCAGAATGTTTCTGAGAAAAAGTATTCCGAAACATTTAGACTCAGCTTGAGCAGCCTTTCTTCAGGGCCCTCCAAATGTCAACTCGCTGAGAGCTGATTGTGGAACTGGCTTGTCTCTCATGCAGATGTTCATCATAGCTCTTCTTCTCTGAAAACCTGTGGCAGATGTTGCGCCCACCACCAAGGAAGAGGTTGAGCTACTACCATACCCAAATCTGTTCTTCACGTCCCAGTTTCTCCCCCTACCCCACGAAGGAGGTTTCTGGGACTATTTTGTTTTGCTTAAACCTCATACTGAGGTGATTTTGTTTATTTATGTTGAATTTCTTTCCATTGTCCTTTAGAGCTTTTCTAATTGCTACAAGATGGCTGAGGGCACAGTGTAATAAAGAAACAGACACCAGCTCTCTTCCTCTGCTGCCTTCTGGATTGCCTGCATTTCCAGGTCAAAGGGAGGGGAGGAAAAGATCCCATAGGATGCTTTCCCCTGAATTTTGATTGAAGTGCAGGCAATTACAGGCTGCTGGACGAATGATGGTTTGATGAAAGCCAGCACCCTCATGCCAGCGTTCAGCCACCTCCTAAATGACATAAGCACAAGAACTCCAAAGCCCACCCATGAGAATTTCTCCAAAATGTCCATCACTTCTGCATTTCTTTATGAAAACAATCTCTCTTCTGCCAGATTAACAGAGCAGGCCAGTGATTCCTGTGTTAGTGGGTTATCATGTAGTTTTTCTTTTCTGCCTTAGAGGAGCTGTCCATGGTGGTGAACCTATCCTGTGGAGGAATTTCAGCATTTAAAATGGCTCCTGTAAAGCTCAGAAGAAAAGCTGGAGGGAGCAGCAGCCCCACTGATATAAGAGCTGGGGAGTGGGGAGGATATGGGCAGATGTTCAGCACAGTACTAGTCCCTGATGCTAAAGATGCCTCCTGCTTCCAAAACAAATGGAAGAGAATGCAACCCATGGACAGCTTTCTGTATGTACTATGATTCTGCACAGATGAAGAAAAAGGAGCCAGGGGTCAGACTAGATGGCCCGGGAGACCCATTCTGACTAGCTCTGTTTCTATGTTTCTAAAGTCTTGGCTGCAGAATTCCACATTCTGAGATCCTCAGCTTAACAACAGCAACAAAAAGCAAGGTACTAGTCCTTAGGTTTTCAAGATACTCAGGAGAGTCCAAAACAGGATCCTGTTCAATTTACTATGGCATAAACTTACACATAAGTTTACCCAGAGCAGAGTCTACTTCATGTTTTGTTTTGGTTTGCTATAACATGCTTAACAGATGCAGCCCTCTGGAATTTGCCACCTAAAAGTATATGGACATTGCCTGTTGAAATGATGATAGACATTTTTACCCTGCCCCGTCCCGTCCCTCAAGTTTTCCTGCATGGGGCCTGTGAAAATCCCAGAGGATGTAACCACAATGTCCTACTTAGGGGTGTTCCAGTGCTGCTTCCAGCTGACTTGGCGGGGGGGGGGGGCGCTTTAAGGCAGTGCACATCCCCAAGCAAAGGCAAAGCTGGTTCCTCCTTCCATGCCATGTTTGAAAGCTCTGGGCTGGCAGGTGAAGCTTTTTGCAGCTCGGCCGACAGGCCAGCATCCTTGCTGGTGGCTGAGACTTGGGTAGCAGGAGACAGGACAAAGGCATCAGGACGGGGCGACAGAACCCATGGCAAGAGAGCCTGAAGTCCAATAGCAAGTCTGAGTTGTACGTATGGAACCAGAAGCAGGACAAGGACGTGGCCATGAACAAGCCAAGGGGCAAGAACGGGAAGACAATTCAAGGTGCTTGTGTTGACATAGGAAGCCCTAAACGGGTTAGGCCCCAGTTATCTTAGGGAGCATCTGCACCTGTATGTTCCTGCCTGGCCTTTGAGATCTACACAGGGGTCCCTCCTGTGTGAGCCATCCCTTCAGGAGGTGAGAGGGACGGCCTCTAGGAGGAGCAGGGCCTTTTCTGCAGCTGCTCCCAATATTTGGAATATTCTCCCTAAGGAGATTCGCCTGGTGCCTTCCTTACTTTCTTTTCAACACCAGGCAAAGGTCTTCCTTTTTTAAAAAAACATTTTAATAACTAGTTGCCATAGACCTTTGTTTTGTATGTTTTATTGTATTTTATTGCTTTTAGTATATAATACATTGTTTTTATTATATTTTATTGTGTTTTTATCTTGTGTTGTGAGCCGCCCAGAGGTGTTGTGGCACAACTGGGTGACAGAGACAGGTTTTAAATAAATAATAAAATAGAGGTGCGAGTATCTTAAGGCAGGATAACTGTGCAGGACACATGGCATGGCAGGATATATGGCAAGGATCAGGCCAAATGCAGGAGCTGAACCAGGAAGCAGGAAGACCTGCATTGCTAAGGCAACAAGACAGGGCAAGACACACAGTAAGGTGGGACAGGGGAAGAAAGGATGCATACAGTGAGGCAAGATCAGGGAACATGCAGGCACGACGGGAAGCAGGGAGACCAGTTCAATTGCTGAGGCCAGTTCCAGAGGGAAGAGCTGGTTCTGATATTGCTCTTCCCTGGGACTCCCATCTGGCACTCAACAGGAGGCTGCGGGCTGCAGTAGGGCCAGTAGTGGGAGTTCTGCTTCTAGACCCCAGATGGAGCCCCAGAATAGCCAGACCCTGGCAATCCTTCATCACACCGAAGGGCCACTAGCTAGCTTAGGGGGTCACAGAGCAGCCACTGTAGAGGCTGTTTGTCCGTGCTGGGTGGCAGTCCGGAGGAGCTCTCCACGGTACTGAACTCCACCCCCAAATGGGGAGACCACTGCAGAGAGTGCCCTAAAAGTTCAGAGTTAAGTCCCAAGTGAATAAACAGCTGTTCCAGCATTCGGTCCACCAGCCTCCACTGTGAGATGGGCCAGCTGGCACACAACTTCCTCCTCTGACCCCTCGGTGCTGCCTAAATGATAGGGCCGGCCCTGTGCTGAGTCCCAGAAGTTGAGCGTGGTCCTGTTGTTCTTCCCATTCCTGTTATTAAAGGCCTTTGAACAAGAGCCAAAATACCCCAACTGCCTGGCAGGCAAGCCCATTGGAAGGCTGTTTGGGGACTTGTGGACAAGCAGGTTGCAATGCTGAAAAGGAAGAGTAAATCCAGGAGCTCGTACCTGTGGGCCCTTCCTGAGGTGTGGGCCCTGGCAGGTGCCCAATCACACCTACCCTTGCTGCTGGCCCCTGAGAACACACCACGCATCTCTCGGCAATGTTCCATGTGTACGACGGCAGATTCCTTCACCACCCCAACTCAGTCACCGTGACTCTCCTTGGCGACATGGAATCCTCGCTGCATTGTGACCCAAGGGGCTTCCACTGCTCATCTCGCACAGCGCAACGCACAATAAACATGCTCCAAATGGAGACAGAAGGGAAACAGCTTGATCACAGCCTGCTGCTGCCCCCGAATCCGTCCGCAACAGCTTCTGCTGCTGCTATTTCGGCTGCTTCCTCCTCCAGCGATGCCCCGTGCAACTGCTTCAGGACAATGGCCCCCTTCGTCTCCCGCTCAGAGCTATGCGGACCCAGGAGGACCAGCCACAAAGGGGGCTATCAAGGGTAAAAGAACACAGAGGACCCCAGGTCACCCTGCGAAGTGCAGCAATGGGCCATGATTAAGGCAGCTTGGCTTGGCTAATTGGCTGAGGAATCGAGCAGAGTTATTTCAATCAGCGCAGAAAATACCTCAAAGTAGGTACTTGGCTGAGGTACTGAAGAAAGAGAGCAAGGCTTCTGCTGTGCATTGGGCTGGATCCAGTTGCAGGTGGTACCTCCAGACCTGCCTACCTGGGAGGAAAGCCCATGGCACTTGGCAGGGCTGATTCCAGTTAGATTTGCCTAGCTTTGCCCTGTCCAGTGTGGCAGCCCAGACGCGTGCCAGGGAGGGCAGAACCCTCCAAAGCACTTCAGCAGCAGACCTGGGCCATCCACATGGTCAACAGTAAAACAGCAGAGATGCCATCTAAGGTACCTAAGGAACCATCAGGATTCTCTGTATAACCACGGAGGTTTGGTGATACGAGACCTGGAATGAGGACTCGCGAGATCTGGGTTCTAGTCCTCCCTCACTCATGAAGCTCCCTGGGTGACTTTGGGCCAGTCACTTACTCTCAGTCCAACCTACCTCGCAGGGCTGTTGTTGGGAGGATACAATCCAACTATGGAAGCCCCTGTGGGTTCCTGACAAGAGGGAGCAAAGCAGGATGTTATGCAGTGTAGCAGCAACAACACAGTGATGGGGCATCCAGTCCCTTCTCCCCACACCCCCCAGTGCTTTTCCAAAGTTTGATCCAGGACAGCTTCTAGTAACCGTACATGGACACTGAAATCAATGGGACAAGCAGGTCCACACAATTATCATATTTTTTGCTCTGTAAGACTCACTTTTTCCCCCCTCAAAAGTAAGGGGAAATGTCTGTGCGTCTTATAGAGCAAATATGTGTGTGCAGTAAGTCTGTCAGATGTGCAGCCCATGGGGAAGTGATGGGGAATGTGCCTGTGATTATGTGCCCATTTGATTCAGAATATTTTTTTTCTTGTTTTCCTCCTCTAAAAACTAGGTGCGTCTTATGGTCAGGCGCGTCTTATAGAGCGAAAAATACGGTAAGTTTCAGTGGATCCAGCCAGTGCATGGCTAAAGGACAAGCCTATGCATGTTTGGGCAGGAAAAGCGTCCTCCAAAAGGTTGGGTGGAACACACTGGGAGTTGCACAACTTTGTTTCCATTGCATCTTGAATCATGCCCTAAGTCTAGATCCAACCCTTTGTTTGCACAAACAACAGTACACAACATTTTATTTTTCACCCCCTTCACTGCAAGAGGATCAGCACACAGCAACACCAACACAGACGTGGGGCGGTGAGCAGACTGCCCCCACGTCCGATCCTTTATCAGTTTGCATTTCCAGCAGTCCTGGGATTCCACTCTGATTGCTTCCATCCTGCATGTTGGGTCTTGGAAGGTCAGTGTCTGGCTGGACACATATGCCCTGCACCACGTCCTAAAAAGTAAAACCACAGCCCCCTTTTCCCCTCAAGAAAATACTTTTAATTCAACCTTCCTGGCGGAAAATAACTGTGATCTTATGGGAAGCAAATGAGAACAACAACAAATAAAATTATGAATAATCAGAACAAAATAGGATGACAGCACCATTTATCTGATTTAAAATGCTTCATAGATGTTGCACTTATTGCTCCATTAGTCTGTTCTTCCTCTGAGTCTGAGTTCACCATTTTTCTTTACTGACAAACCACAGATATTATCATTCTTTCTGTCTTCCGTCCTTGCCCATTTCTACATTTGTGCAATAGCAGCTATTCTGTCTTTCAACCCCATGGATTCAAATTAGGAAGGAACTTTCTAACATTGCCCCTTGTAAAATTCCTTGGAAGTGGAAAATCTGGGAGGTGGCAGAACTTCCGATTGGCATCCCACCAATTTGGTCTGAAGGGACACTGTCCATCTCTGCAGACTTTACACACTGATCCTGCTCCATCGTCACGGCTAGTAAGTCAATATTCAAGGCTAGCCTTTGTATAGTGCCCCTTGTGCCTGTGGAGAGGGACACACACTGCATGGGCAATACGTCCCCGCAGCCAACCCTTCCTTGCTTCCTTCAGACTCTTTTCCATCTTGCCTGGCAGGCTGTTCTTTGGATCTGGCCCACAAAGAGCAGCCTTCATAGAATCATAGAATGGAAGAGTTGGAAGGGGCCATGAAGGCCATCGGGTCCAATGCCCTGCAGTTGCAGGACACCAAGTCACACCATCCCACTCAGAGGGCTGCCCAGGTTCTTTCTGAATGTCTCCAGTGT
This sequence comes from Varanus salvator macromaculatus, assembly GCA_023646645.1. Taxonomy (NCBI): domain Eukaryota; kingdom Metazoa; phylum Chordata; class Lepidosauria; order Squamata; family Varanidae; genus Varanus; species Varanus salvator. The sequence continues at coordinate 27,007,011 of JAIXND010000624.1, read as the reverse complement.
GGGAGAGCCCACCGCCTCTCCAGGCAGCTGGTTCCACTGTCGTATTGCTCTGACAGTGATGAAACTTTTCCTGATGTCCAGCCTGAACCTGGGTTGTGGCAGCTTGAATGATTATTCTGTGTCCTACACTCTGGTATCAGCAAGAGGAGATCTTGACCTTCCTCTTTGTGACAGCCTTTGAGGTACTTATAGAGAGATATCATGTCCCCCCACAGTCTTCCCTTCTCAAGGTTGAACACGGCCAGTTCTCTCAGTCTCTCCTCACAGGGCAGTGTTTCCAAAGCCTGGATCATTTTTGTTGCCCTCCACTGGACCCTTTTTATTTACCTGCATTTTTCTTAAATCTTGGTGCCCAGAACTGGACACAGTATTCCAGGTGAGGTCTGACTAGTCAGGAGTATAGAGGAACTACTACTTCTCATGATTTGGTAGTAATACTCCTGTTAATATATCCCAAAATAGCATCTGTCCTTTTGGTGGCTGCATCGCATTGTTGGCTCATGTCTGGCCTTCTGCCCCCCAAGTCACCAGCACAGGGACTTTACGAAGTCCAAAGAGGGAGGGCCAGAAGTGAATGAAAGTCCGTATGTGAAATTAAGCTTCTTCAATGAAGGCTGGTTGACTGAGAAATCGTAGCTCCTGAATCTCTCAGGTGTGGGAAGAGTCATCGCTGTTGCTGCTGCTAACTTCTAGGGGATAAGTCATTCTGGGAATTTCCCCCTTGATTTCCTTCATGGCCCCCACCTTGAAAGGAATTGCAAAGGCTTGCAAAGCATGGCCTCAGGATCTCACTTAGAACTTTTCTGCAGAGGTGACCTTCTTGCTGTTTGGAAAACTGCCCCGCTCTGCAGTGTTGGCTGACCTGTTCCCCGTCACAGGACAGGAACTTGGTGCCTGGCTCCTGTAAGAGCAGGGACCGCCTTGCAAGGCATTGAGCCTGAATGAACAAGTTGGTTTATTTATTTATTTAGACAGCTTATATGCCGCCCCCTTCGCATAAGCCTCGGGGTGGCTTACAATCATTAAAATTCCGCATATAAATACAAATACACACACACACACACACAGAATAAATAAAATACATAAAATAGCGGAAACAGCCTGGTCAGTTTAAAATCAACAAATAAACCTTAACAATTAAAATTGCGTTTAAATAAAAACGTCTTGGCCTGGCGCTGAAAAACAAATAACGACGGTGCCAGGCGGACCTCTCTGGGGAGCGCAATCCATAGGTGGGGCGCCGCCACAGAGAAAGCCCTCCTCCGGGTACTCACCCTCCTAATATCCTTCACAGAGGGTTCCCAGAGGAGGGCTTCTGCTGCCGATCTCAAGGGGCGAGAGGGCATATATGGATGCAGTCGTTCCTTTAGGTAACCAGGTCCCAAGCCATTCAGGGCTTTGTAGGTGATAACCAGCACCTTGAATTGGGCCCGGACTTCAATGGGGAGCCAGTGGAGCTGATGGAGGACTGGGGTTATATGAGAACAACACCTAGTCCCCGTCAGCAGCCTGGCAGCTCTATTTTGCACCAATTGAAGTATCCAGACTATCTTCAGGGGCAGCCCCATGCAGAGCATGTTACAAAAGTCTAATTGGGAAGTGACCAATGCATGAGTCATCGTTGCCAGGCAGTCGTTCTCCAGGTAGGGACGCAGCTGATAGATCAGCCGAAGCTGAAGGAAAGTGCTCCTCGCCACCGCTGTCACTTGAGCTTCCAACGATAGCTCTGGGTCGAGGAGCACTCCTAAGCTGTGGACCCTGTCCTTTAGAGGGAGTGCAACCTCATTCAGGACAAGGTCAAAGTCCCCCATCCCAAAGCCTGATCCACCTACCAACAGGACCTCCGTCTTGTCTGGATTGAGCTTCAGTTTATTGGCCCTCATCCAGTCCATTACCTCGGCCAGGCACCGGTTCAGCACAGCCACTGCCTCACCTGGATTGGTGGAAAACGAGAGGTAGAGCTGGGTATCATCAGCGTACTGATGATTCCGCAGCCCATACCTCCTGATGACCTCCCCCAGCAGTTTCATGTAGATATTAAACAGCAAAGGGGACAAAATGGAACCCTGCGGTACCCCATGGCATAGCTGCCATGGTGCAGAGCCATAGTCCCCCAGCACCACCTTCTGGAATCGGCCATTGAGATAGGAGCGGAACCACTGCAAACCAGTGTCCCCTACTCCCAATCCTGCTAGCCTATCCAGGAGGATACCATGGTTGATGGTATCGAAAGCCGCTGAGAGGTCCAGGAGAACAAACAGGGACGCACTCCCCGTCTCTCTTCCTGTACAGGTCATCATACAGGGCGACCAAGGCAGATTCAGTGCCGTACCCAGGTCTGAAACCGGACTGAAATGGGTCCAGATATTCCGTTTCCTCCAAGAGTGCTTGGAGTTGTCCTGCCACCACCCGCTCTAGTACCTTGCCCAGAAACAGAATGTTGGCCACCGGTCTATAATTGGTGGCCATCTCTGGATCCAGGGAAGCCTTCTTTAGGACATGGTTCTTGTGCTCCTCTCTGACAACACACACAGAGGTTCTCCAGAGATGCTGCTGAACATGGCATCAAGGTTCTAAGAAGGTGTATGGTTCGTTTTTTCAGGCCTTTAGCAAGTTCACACCTTCTGGACCTTGCACAGATATGGAACAACCTGCACTCAAGGTCCATATAGTTTCAAGTTTGCAGTATGATTACCACCTCCCTGCACCAAAATGTACAATGGTATGTGTACCTTAGAAAAATGTGTATAAAAATACATGCTTTTGAAAAATGTGCACAAACAGTGAAGTGTGAAGAATCCAGTTTGCGGTTGAGAATCCAACAGATTGGCTTAGCTTGGTTCCATACACTGTGGCTCACTTTCTCTCCGATTGAAGTCTGCCTTGCACTGAGTGTTCACACGGGCATCTGGCAGAAAGCGAGTTCAGGTGTTGCACAGGTATACCTAGTGAGGCTGGCTTGTGCACACACCACCTGTGCACCTGCTCCTGCACACATGACTTAGGAGCTTTGCATGCTTTGTGTGAAAATAATTCATTGCAAAGAAGGATTGGACTCCATTCCTGAGTATTCCCAGGAATACTTGGTCTTGACGTGCCTGCTTCCTAGGCCAGGGCTGAGCAGGAGACAAAAGTCCAGCGCGAGTAAGCAAGCCAGATTCTGAGCAGATCTTTACATTGCTATGCACAAATATACAATGGGAGAAGAGTATGTATTTCAAAATGGCATATCATTGATTTGTACATTTGGAAGAATATGCATTTCCAAAATGACATCCAAAGAGGCTGCAGGTTCACATAAAGCAGTACAGATGTTGCTTTATATATGTCCATACAAATTTAGAAACCATTTCTGTCATTTAAATAGAAATGCAAATTAGGGATGTGTGAGGAATCCAACAGATTTTCACAAATTCTTCCCCTGGCTTCCAGTTCATTCCCCAGGCTGGTACCTACCTGCTGTTGTGTGAATTGAGTCAGATCGTGAACTTCCACCTTTAAGATGAGCTGCATTTTGTGCATTAAGCACACTAAGGAAATGTGCTCCAACGGGGTTAATTCTGGTCCAGAGCCAACTGAATCTAGTTTCTCATGCATTCCCCTCTTGAACGTTCTGCTAATCAGCCTTCTCCACACTCAAAGAGAGGTTAGCTCTGATGTGGGCACAGCCCACCTTTTCAGGCATCAGCTCCCTGCTCTCTCTCTCTGCAAAACCCCCGGTGTTGCTCCATGTATAAGGAGACCTTCTGCTGTCACTCACTCTGCAGGTCTGGCACAGTCAAGTGTCAAAGTTCACAGCTGGAGATGGCGATAACTTGCTTTTTGTGCAAGCCAGCGGGGATGCGCCACCACCCCAGGGTGCGCGCTTTGAGTGGCACTCTTCGATGGTATTTCCGCTTGAGTTCACTGCCTCTCCACACAAGGGCAGGTAGCTGGTTCTGTGGACTCCACTGATGCTGAAAGAGTCTGCTGATTGACACATGTCCTTCCCAGGGGCCCCTTCTCTGAGGAACTGGGAGGCTTCTCCCTGCATCTACCCTGCGCTTTCCAAGGAACTCCTGTGTATCAACATGGGATGACCGCTTGGCTGTTGCAGAGCTAGTACGAACACCCCGATAACATCTTCAGGCAGGCTGCAATCAGCATGCAAAACTGATTGGGCCACTTCCTGTCTTGGGGAGGTTGAGCGGCACAGAGAAAGGATGCCGTTGTGACTCCAAGCATGCCTGCATGTCCCCGGAGTGCTGCAATGCTCAAGCCCTCTTCATGCATTTGGCAGAGTGAAGGGCTGGACATGCTTCCAGGGAGTGCAAAGAGGGACATGCACATCAGCAAAGCAGCAGAGTTCTCCCAGCTCCAGCTCAGGGATGGTTCTGACTTGGTGCTCATTTTCATGCCTCAGTGGTGCAGATCTTGGAAATGCGTGCATTCCCCTCTCATGCACTGAAGCCGATTTGTGCACATTTTTTCAACACATATTTTTTCATGTGCTTTTTGCAAATGTGTGCATGCTAACAAACAATGTTTTTAAAGTCCATGGATCATGTTGCCAGCAGGGAAGTGCATGGACTTGCGGGCAGATCACAGCTGAGTGCGTGTTCAGTCCAGAAGGTGCAAACCGAGCAAAACCTGATCAAAATTAACTGGAACAAATTTCTCGTACATGCCTAGGGATGAAGGGTGAAAGATACTGTGGGATAGTAAAACTGACAGATTCATCCAACTGGCCCCAGAGCATGGAAAGCTTAGCTCTCAAAACTCTGGATCTGCATTACAGACATGTTTGCCCAGCACACATGGGGTGCTCACCAGGAATTAGGCCCCAAATCCTGCACGAGTGTTGACCCCTTTCCATGCCATTTGGGCTGCTGCTCCTGACGCAGAAGAAGTGTGCTGGTTGCACAGCCTTTGTTCATAAACTTCTCCCGTGCTGACTTGCTTGCAAGACGGGGTGAAGCACAAGAGGAAGTCCTCAAATGCTAAAGAGACGGATTCCACGAGGGCTCATCCCAACCCTAGTTGCCAGTTCTTCTTTTCTGGCAGGCCACTCCCCTTTCACTCTTACATGGGCTGGCAAGAATATTACAGCTCCCTTCCCCACAAGGAAGCACCGCCACTGTGGAATTGGGCCAATGGAGACGCGTGACAATGGCATTTCAGTCCATGCGTGGCTTCCAGATCGAGAGAGGCATTACTGCCACTCTGTATGACTCTGGTGCACCCGCGGCTGGAATGTTGTGTTCAGTTCTGGGCCCCTCATTACAAGAGGGATATAGCAAGGTTGGAATCAGTGTGGCGAAGGGCCACTAGGATGGTGGCTGGTTTGCAGGGGAAGCCGTATGAGGAGAGACTGAGGGAGCTGGGTCTTTTCAGTCTTGAGAGGAGGGGACTCAGAGGGGACATGCAGAGGTGGGACATGACCTTTTTTCCTCTGCAGTGGAGGGCAGGGCATGTTCCAATGGAGCAAAGCTCAGGGAACCAAGATTTAGGGTGGATTCCAGGAATTATTTCCTGACAGTCAGGTCCCCGAGGATGTGGAATGGGCTTCCACGGGAGGTCGCTGAGGCCCCATCGGTGAGGGTGTTCAAGGATAGGCTGAACATGCACATGTTAGGCATGTCATGAGTCGAGCTGGCTGGAGCCGGGAGTCAGACTAGATGGCTCAGGAGGCCCCTTCTGACTTAGTCTGTTTCTTTGTTCTCTGTTTCTATGAATTAACTAAAATGCCCATGTATTGATTGTTGTCATAAAAAGAATGGAAGGAACTTGAGCTTTGGAACATTCAAAAGCAGGAGAAAATGAAACCAGTGAATTTGTCCACCCCAAACTCTGCCCAGTGGAGAGCAAGCCTGTTGAAGACAGGCACAAAACCCAGCATTTGTACAATGAATTATGCTGGTATCTTCCCCAGGTTTGACTATGAACGAGTTGATGCTACTGTGTTTATACTCCTAGGAACAGCACCTTATATGTATATACATACATACATTCACACAGGTGCTACATACAATAAAGGTTATCAAAGATCTGTGTCACTTACCATAAGGGCAGGCATAAATCCGTTAAAAAAATTAACTGCTAATTCATTAGTGTGATAATTGCATGGCAAAGGTTAGTGAAAAGCCCATTACATTTAGTGGTTAGTGGAGTGATGCTTGTAATTAGCAGGGCAGTAAGAGAAGCCCAGTACAGTGAGGGCAGCACAATGAAAGCGGCCCCCATACTAGAAAGCCCTATGCCAAGCAAGGATGCTGGGTTCCCGTGTGCTTCCCCTCACCAAGGATGCAGTCCTAGCATGTTTGGACAGGAAAAAGACCTCCGCCTCCCGGCTAGGCTAGAAGGGGTAAGGGGATGGAATACACAGGTAGGGAAAGAAGCAGCAAGGCTAGGAGCAAGGACGGGGAGGAAGAGGAAGATGGGAAGTGAGAAGAGAAGGAAACAAGGAGGAAAGGAAACATAGAAACATAGAAACAGAGCGAGTCAGAAGGGGCCTCCCGGGCCATCTAGTCTGACCTCCGGCAAAGGAGTCGGGGGAAAGAAGCAGCAAGGCTAGAGGCTGGGAGGAAGGGGAGGGGGGAGGCAGAGAGAGAAAGAGCATGAGGGAAGAGGTCTGTGTGGATGGAGGACACTTGGTCCTGCAGAATCTTTCCCTCTTCCCCGCTCTCTCCATCTCATGCCACACTATACCTACACACTTAACTGCTTACCTCTTGATTAGCTACTGTGGGGCTAGCCACACCTTCCCTGGGAGCCATTTTGTGGTGGTGCCCACAGCAGTTAATCCAAGTCCCAAATGGGCCCATGGTCCAAACTGCTTGGAGGCATCTAATTTCGGGTGCTTTCCCCTGATACCCCAACCATTTTGCAACGTAGGGAAGTCAACCCTTGCACAAGAGCGTCGAGATGCCCTCACTTCCAAAAGCAAACAGTGACCTATAAAAATATATTTTGGCGTTACATCTGTTTATAGGGTCTGGAGAAGGGCTTGCCTGTAGTTATGCAAATTTAATTTCTAGCAGCTGATGTGGAAATGAACAATAACTGTTTCATGCATTTAATACAGCACTAACAATATCCACATTAAAAACAAATCATCACAACCAAAAAGGGAAGCCTAGCAGTTGTGTTTGCTTCGTTCCTTCAGACAAAATGTTTCCAGGGGGTGAAAACAGCTTGCAAGAGGGACCAGGAACCTGTTACCTTCCAGGTGTTTTGAACTGCAAATTCCTTAAGTCCCTTCTTCACAACCACGTATCTCCAATGATGGGCATTTGGATCCAAAAGGTCTACAGGCACCAGGGAAAGAGCACAGAGACTTAAAATCAGACTGCTGCAGGTCACAGGGTGGTTGTGTCAACAGGTGTATTGATTTAGAAAGAGGAAAGTATCACCTGTTCTACCTGGGATGCAAACATCACAGACTGCTTTCCTCCTGGTTTGGGAACCAGGTGAATCCAGGGAGCCACATGAAATCTATGCAGAATTATAGAGTTGTAGGGGACCTGGGGAATAAAAGGGGCACTTGGACATCCCCAAAAGAGGGCCAAAAGGGAATGCATATTTGCATTAAATATGTATGTTAATTTACATGCATTGATAGGGATGGGCAAATGAGGAATGGTGAGATACCCCACTCACATCCTCCTATTTGACCCCACATGTCTGGTTTCCCACGGCTTCTCAGACAGTGTTGAGGATTGCTCTGTAATTGAGCAAAGCCTTTGGATCAACAAAAAAACAGCGCAGCCAATGAACTGGGTGCCTCATTTTCCAATTGTTTAAAATATGAGGAAGAACAATGCAAAGTAGCAGACAATATCTCTGAAGAGGCGTTCCTTCTTTTAAGATTCTTCTTCTGAGATGGTGCCAAGCCCAGACACAGGCGCATTGGCTAAAGACAAGAGAAATGCATTCTCCCCCCACTCCCAATCAAATGTGTTGCTTTATCCTGTGCAGAAACAGGCTGATTTGCTTAAATAGATTAATCAACTGAACTCAAACCAATGAATCAACTCCAATTTCTTTAACTGAGTGGGAGGCCTCAAAGCAAGCCAGGCCTTCATTCGGAACCCAATTTCCTCTTATAAAAACACTCTCTCTTTCTTACTGCTATTTCCTCTTCAATTATTTAGCAAAGAATCTTGGCCCCATTAAAGCCAGACTTAATGGGCCTTGTTCGTAAATTACTGAGAGCATCCAGCTTTTTAATTGCGAGAAACGCACACACCCCAACAACATTTTTCAGCCTCCCTCCCTGCCCTGCACGCACGCAACCAACTTCACAGCAGACTTTAATCAGAAGGCAAAGAGTCGGGCTCAGGCTGCAGCCTCATTGTGGAAGATCACCTCCACATCCCTGTGCCCCATAGGAGCAGCAGGCACTCACATCCAGACAACCATTTGCAGGCAGAGAGCAGGGGCCTCTTCCATGGAATTCTGGGAATTCTGTGCAAAGGAGGATGGCTGGCAAAACACATAAGGGCAAGTAGCAAGTTCCCAAGTTCCAGCAGCTGTGATCGCCAAAAGAGGCAGGGCTCAAGTTCCAGGGTGGTGAGCAAAGATTAGAGGAACCAGGAGCAGCTGCACGTACAAACCTGGCCAGACTCCTTTTCCAGAGGTCCAGGAACGCAGGCACCAGGACTGGCCCTACTGTTGGACAAGACGAGGTGGGTGCCCCAGGCAGCAAATTTATTTTATTTATGGTATTTCAATCCCATCTTTTTTCCTCCAAAGAACCCATTTCTACTTTATCTGCACCTGTGAGGAAGGTAAGGCAGAGAGTCCGTGAATGGACAAAAGCCACCCAGAAAGCTCCAAGGCCAAATGGGGACTAGAAACCAATGCTCCAGAGTTCCTGCCACTAGGCCACAGTGGCTTCTCAGAGACAGGGCAGTAAATTGCTGCAGCTCTTGGGATGACTGTGCCATCAGGGCAAAAGGTAGCAAATTACTATTGTGGATGTTGTTGTTGTTGTTACTTGTGAAGTTGCGTTTGACCCATTGTGACCCCAAGGATGACATTCCTCCAGGCCTTCCTGTCCTCCACCATCCCCTGGAGTCTGCTTAAGCTCACACCAACTGCCCCAGTGACGCCATCCAGCCACCCCATTCTCTGCCGTCCCCTTCGCTAGTATTGTATGTTCACTGCTTATGAGATTTCTGAGTGTCCAAATAATATGGCTGGCCTTGAATATGATGCACCTTGACATGATCCAGATCAAGGCCCATTGACACCTTCTGGCATGCAATCTGTCATGAAAGTCCATAATGTCTAAGCATTGGTAAGTCACACATCGAAAAGGACCCCCAAATATGTTCAATAGCGCAGGCACATTTTGAACATGCACGCATTTGAAAAGTGTATCTATTTCAAACATGCGCACTCCCCCCACATTTGGAAATATATGCATGTCAGTAAGAAGAGATGGTCATGCGAAAAGGAAATGGTGCTGACTATCGGATATGGACTTGAGCAATGTTGTTGCTCTGTGTTGTGAAGACGTCCCTGATTGAGGGCAACCATAGGAATGGGTGCCCTCCAGAATCTTCTGTCCTTGACAGCCCTGCCCAGTTCTTACAAAGTCAAGGGTGTGGCTTCCTTTATGAATTCAATCCACCTCATATTTTGTCTTCCCCTTCTCCTTCATCTTACCTAGCATGATTGTCTTCTCCAGTGAGTCTTTCCTTGCATGTTCAAGCATAGGCTGGACGTGCACATGGTGGGCAAGTTGTGAGCGGAGCCGGCTGGTGCCGGAGGTCAGACTAGATGGCCCGGGAGACCCCTTCTGACTTGCTCTGTTTCTATGTTCCTATGATGTGCTCGAGTATGGCAGCCTCAGTTTCATTGCTTTTGCTACCAATAAACCCTGTGGAACAAGCTTCAAGATGGAATTTGGAGAACTGACTGACTCGAGTTTTGGTGATTCACACTTCCCTTCTGTCCTCACATGAGAGAGGCAACTTTGTCAGACAAAGGTACATGTTCTGAAGCTAACGTTTTAGAAGGCATGGTGAGCAATGATTGGCCCAGGGCTAGAGGGTCAGCTGACAGAATGCTCCAGTAGGCTAGCACTGCAGCCAAGATGGTGTCCTTGAAGCCCAGAGCTCAGTCGACAAGGCCTGTAGCGGAAGCGCAGCGATGGTTGCTCAGGAGGACCGGCATGAAGGCCAAAATGCTGGACATTCAGGTCCAACACACTTGACACTTCCAACTGGGGTGGACAGAAGGTAGATCTCCGGATGTTTTGAACCTCAACTCCTAGAAGCACTTCCAGCATGCTTAATCATCAAGAATGCTGAACGTTGAGGTCCAAAACATTCAGAGATTCACCTTTGGCAGAGTTCTGCCTGAAAGTATCAATGGTACACCTTCAGAAATAAATAAAAGCTGGGAACAATTGACAACAAAAGAAGAAGAGGCCAGCAGAGGATGAGGTGGCTGGATGGTGTCACTGGGGCAGTGGGTGTGGGCTTGGGTGGACTCTGAGGGATGGTGGAGGACAGGGGAGCCTGGAGGAATGTTGTTCATGGGGTCATGAAGGGTCGAGCACGACTTCGCGACTAAATAACAAATTCTGCTCCAGAAAATGCAGGCTCTGACATCTGAAAAATTATCAAAAAAGGAGAAGCAAATACTCTGCCTGGCTCACATCAATGAAGCAGGCTGCGTATCCCGTATTGTTGCAACAGATGCATCGGTGATCGTCCCACAGCTGGCAGCTGGATTTACATAGCTAAGCTTACCAGTTGCCCTGTGTGGTCAGGGGTGGATTGGGACCTGCACGTGTGTATCCTTCTGCACCGAGTTTCATAACCCAACATTTTACACTTAAGACTTCAGATTAAAATTTTGAGAACTTGCACTTTTGAAACACTCCTTTATCGCAGGGATGTTGAAACTCGTTTGGCTCCGGAACCGAATTCCACGTTGGTTAAGCTCTTAGAGGCCACAGCCTAGTGATCTGCAGGGTCAAAGGCAACATGGCTGAGGCCCAAATTGCCAGCCTGTTTTAATTTAAGGTTCCTACTGGCAGCAGCTAAGCCTTAGGAGAGACATTTCAATATCCTAGAATGGAGAGGGGGGGGGGGGGGAGAGACTGTGCAGAAGCCAGGAGAGCAGCAACCTGGGGAAAGGCTGGGAGTAGGGGAAGGCCTGGCCATCCCAGGAAATCTGGGCGAGCAGCTTTGAACCCTGTTAGGGGAAGCGTTGGCTTCCATTCCTGAGATTCCACACCCTTTACTGGTCTGCACTGGATGAGATGAACCAACCCAGCAAGCTGGATTCATTCCACAGAAATCAATACGGCTCAGGCACTCAACACCAGAGCAGTGTTTAATCCCATTAATTTTCTTCCAGTTCCTGGAGCAAAGCGATTATAACTTTCTGCAAGTGCCCTGCAGCCTTCAAAAGCTTTCTGGTACTGGTGATGCAGCATTCAGAGTGTCCTTGATGGGGTGCAAGGACTAAATCGGCATCTCTCCTGGATCTCCTTGGAGGGCTGCACACAAAATGCAGCTTTTCCCAAGCCCTGCAAGCCAAGCGAGGTGGAATAATTTGAAGCACTGTCAGAATGACCAATTTTCCTCCTATGATGCAGCCGGCTTTAAAAATGGCTGTTTATTCTCAGCCAACTGTACTTTCAACATGTCAGAGGCTAAGAACATGGGGAGGGGGGGTATTCCTAGCCATCCTCCCCCCGCCCTTGCCTCTCCCTACCTGAGAGCTGCTTCACAATGCGATGCAGCATTTGAGGTCTCTTGCAAAGCTGGGGCCGCCGAAGCCCTGGGTTAAATTCAGGTCCAGCTGCCTTTGACCCAGGTAAGCCAAGAACTAATAATGTAATTCCCAAGGTAGATTTCCTTGCAACCAGAAAAAGCATGTTCTTTGAAATGCTTCAGGGAGAAGGCATATGATATGCGTTTGGCAAGGAAAAGATGAAGTCTTAATGACTTTTGGAGTTTGTGCTGAAATTACATTTTTGGCGCCGTTAAAATACCACTGTGCACTGCAAAGAAGATATAATGCAATATCCATCAGATGCAGGCAAGCCGTGCGGCTTCCTGGCACTTGAAATCAATAGGGCTTGAATAAAATGGCTCAGAGTGATTTAGGATCAGGCATGCATCTCCTTTTCACGAGCTCAGATCCATTTGGAAAGGCATTAATTCATTAAGGGGCTCTTGAAGAATGCCATCAACCCATGTGGTCTTAGCCCAGAAGCATCAAGACAAGAGAAGGCAGTATTAGCTGAGACAGAGGGTGGGGGCAGACGGGGATCAATCAGACTTGGCTCAAGACTGGCTTCAAAGCAGCTATCACTCAAGAGCAGCAACAACGACGACGACGAAAACAAACGTTTTTGCTTTTCTCCCAGTGTGTTGGGTCAGGCTCGGCAGAGCTTCTGTTCAGTCCAGTCTAGTTTGCTTTAGACCAGCCTCTTCACGCCGCCTAGACCTGAGCTTAGTCTGTGGCCCAAGGGCCAGCTCTTCGGAGGCTGTGCTGCCATGCACACAACAAAAATAAACATGCAAAATACGTACCTTGGCTAGAGGCACACAGACATCCTTCAGTCAATGGAAGAATTTGCATTTTAGAATGTGCATGACTGATCTGGGAATATGCACCAAAATGGGCACTGGTGTGCAAGCAAAATGAAAGAAAACCAAGCCCACAATCTGATAGGGGCATGAACTGGAGTTGCGAGCAAGGAACACCTTGAGGGACTCACACCTTGCTGATTTATACATCGCTAGCCATATCTTATATCATTTTCCCTAGTAGCAATTTCCGTTTCCATCCACAAGGTATAGCCAAGCAGGTTGACCACCTGTAGCAAGATGTCTTAAGAAGGCCTGCAACAGGTAAACGTGAAATGAATTTGCCTCCAGCAATTCTTTCCAGCAAAGTTTCATATGGATTACTCCCTAAATGTTCACATAGACTCAAGTAGTGAATATTTTGTATGCAACATCAAAACTGGGCATCTAGTGCTTTTTATATTGTGCTTTCAGAAGCACTGACCTGAGTCTAGGGAACCCCAAGGAGGTTCCTCATGCATCCCTGAGTGGAATGTCCCATTTCTCCTCTCACCCCTCTTGGAAGAGGAGACCCACAGAGCTTTCTCTGATGGTGGGGAGGGGAGCTGAGCTGATGATCTGAGCAGGGAGTTGCACCTCCCAGTTCTAGCTCTGTCTACATCCTTGCAGTCGAAAATTCCTGGTATCCTGTGGTCCCTCATACAATGCCTGGGGGCCATAGGCGTGCATTCCTATGCATGCTTGGGGAGAGGAATGTCCTTTGATGCTCCAGCCGGCCGCACTGGCTGGGGAATACTAAGAATTGTGGGACTTTATCCTGCCTAATCCTACATGGGATTGTTCCCTTCATTAATTCAATTTGTTCCACCTCCTAACCATGTTCTCCAAGCAATTAACAGTAGTAGAAGAAAATGAAATATCGCAGTCTAAATCGCTAACTACATGATAATGCATTCAATAAAACAACATTATTGGTATGTGACTGTATTTAATAACTGATGGGGTGTATATTTTATATCGGAGATTTTTGCTCTTGGATAGCTTTGTTGTTGTTGTTTTTTGATTGCTTTAGGGTGGCCATCCCAGCTGGGAAGAGAGAGGGAGAAAAGGATGGGTCAAGGTGAAGAGGAGGTTAACACTGTATTAACCCTTCCTCCCTGCTCTATACCTTTCCTTATTGCATTTATTTCCCTCCTTTCTTCCAAGGTGACATTCCTCTATACATAGAAACAGAGCAAGTCAGAAGGGGTCTCCTGGGCCATCTAGTCTGACCCCAGGCTCCAGCCAGCTCCGCTCACGACATGCCCACCATGTGGACGTCCAGCCTATCCTTGAACACCCACACCGATGGGGCCTCAGCGACCTCTCGTGGAAGCCCATTCCACGCCCTCGGGGTCCTGACCATCAGGAAGTGCTTCCTGGCATCCAAATGGAACCTTGGCTCCCTGAGTTTTGCGCCGTTGGAGCGCGTCCTGCCTTCCTCTGCAGGGGAGAACAGGTCTCTACCCACCTCCGTGTGACACCCCCTCACATACCTGTATGTCGCCAGCAGATCCCATTTGATACCACCAAGCATTCCATCCTCACAACACCCCTGTTAGGTAGCTTGAGCTGAAGGATCCTAAACTGGCCTAACATCATCCCAGGCCTGCATGGCAGACTGGGGGCTTTGAACCCGGGTCCTTCTAGTTCTGGCCCAGCTCTAACAACTCCCCTCCCCTCCAGCACATTTCAAGACTCCTCCAAATTGGCACAGAGAAAGAAAACCCATTTACAATTGCCATCGTTAACCATTATGCACACATAGCATCTGTCAACACACGGGGCAATTTACAAAAATTAAATGAAATACCCCCCTGCTGGAGCAGTGCTTCCTGAAATCCAAACAAAGGAAAACATTGGGAAGGAAGGGGGACAAAGGATTAAACACGAATGTGAGCCAACACAAATAGGGGCAGAAAAAGACCTTCCTAAGTTTGAAAGCATGGAAATGCAAGTGGATAAAAAGGTACCACTTCGGTGGGCAGGTAACAGCGTTCCGTGCACCTCGGTGTTTAGTCATGCCGGCCACATGACCACGGAGACTGTCTGCGGAAACAGATGAGCACCGCCCCCTAGAGCCAGGCATGACCGGACTATAATGTCAAGGGGAAACCTTTATCTTAATGACTACGATCTTCCCAAATTAGAACATGGACTAAGCATCATTGAGCAGTGAACAAACAGTCCAGGGTTCTGAGATTCCTAAAGAGGCAATAGAGGTTTATATTTCAGCTTATACTTTGCATTTTCAGTGCTTGGTGGGGAAGTCCCATGCGTCCCATAGTGTGCTTGCTGGGAATTGCGGGAAGCTGTAGAACTTCTTTTGGTCTACATTGTGGATAAGGATTGTGTCGTTGGCGATTGGACTTCTCTTAAAGATTGTAGGGCGATGGCTGAACTGGACCAGTGACTAGAGACAGACAAATTGCTCAGCTTCTTTTTTACCCACATAAAACATTTTCAATCTCTGGTGGATTTAGACACATTCATGAAGAAATTCGCAGATATATTATTAAGCTCTTATCAAAAAGTGAACAGCTGTGAAATTCTCAACCCTCCGCACCAGCTAGATTTGATCAGAACAGCTAATTTCAGCTAAGGAAGGACCATGCCATCCCTGGCTGCCAGTTCACTGCTAAAGACAAGCAGTCTGCCAGGAAAAAACTGCCCACCCCGCATCAGCACTGAGATGGATGAATATCAGACCTAGTCTTCTAGTAGCAAAGCACTCAAATCCTTGGAGCTAGATGAACAGATCTGTGCCTTTTGCTTTCCCCCCACATATGTAAGAGTTTTTAAGACAGTTTTAAAACTCTCATCATAATTATCTGAGTATGGGGCACCATACAAATGCATAAATCCACCAATCAATGCAATTCCATCCTGCCTTTTTCCTCTTGCAAGGATCTCACGGGGTTCATACTCATTTTTCATAATACTGGAACCCAGTGAGGCCATCCCAGGAAGCTGATGGTGGAAGATTTCAGGACAATAAAGGGAAGGTGTTCCTCCCCAGCACAGAGCTGGACTATGGAATTCACTGCCACAAGATGCAATGATGGCCCCCAATTCTGATGGCCCTTGAATGCCTGGAGGAGAAGGCTATCCATGACTCTGTGCACCTCCAGTACCAGACACCGTGCGCCTACGTGCACATGGATGGGAGGTTGATTTTGCATCCATGCCCTGCTTGTGGATTTCCATTGGTCTACATGAAGGGGGTGCTGAAGGAGATGGCGTTTCTTATCATCTCATGTTCCCCTCTCCGTTTTATCCTCACAACAACCCTGTGAAGTAGGTTAGACTGAGAGGCAGTGATTGGCCCAAAGTCATCCAGCGAGCTTCAAGGTCCAAGTTGGGCTAGCACGCAGACTTCCTAAGTTCTGATCTAACTCTAACCTCCACACCAACTCTCTTTGGCCCACCTACAGAGGATGTTGTGAATTTGGGGCCATTCTTAACCCAGCGGAAATGCCATGCCCCTCACCTGTCTTTGTGTGCCCATCTCACTTTCATGGACTCCCCATTTAGAAATTTTGGGGTTGGGGTTGCGGGGGACAGAGGCCACTGGGCACACAGAAGGTTGCTTTCCAGTCTCACATCTTGCCTTTTATCTGCCGGTTTGGGACCAGCGCACGGCACAAGTCCTGTGGAAGAATGACAGTGGGAGTGTGTGTGGGGACGTCGCCAGCGGGGGCATTCTTGGGGACAGTCGGCTCCAGCCCTTTCCCTGGAGAACATCCCTCAGCTTTGAGAAAGCCCTGGAATGAGGGCTTGCCAGACTCAGGCTTATGCACAAGGTCTGTCAAGTTTGCCGTGATGGAGTTTCAAGCGATGGGAGGGAAGGGACCTTGCAGAGGGGAGGCGAGCGAACACAGGGTCACCCCGAAGGAGCATCTGTTGAGGCACGAGCATATGGAGCCTTTATCCGTTCCTGGGGAGACACGAGCTTCTCCACACCCCCTGCCTTACTCCCCATTGTGTCCCGAGAATGCAGAGGCCTACGGTGGGCGGGGCGGGCGGACAGCTGCTGTCTCCAAGGCCCCGGCGGGTCTGTGTCTGGCAGGGATGCATGAAAGGGGACGCTGCCCCTCCTCCGGCTATGCAACTCTGCCCCAGCAGCCTCCCAATCAAGATGTCGCTCAGAGCTTTCGGAGAGGGTGGAGGGTGCAAAGCAAAATGCTCCCTGTAAGATCTGAGATCGGCCCCTCTGCACAGGGTCTCTCTCTAACCAGAGAAATGCTGGGGCGCATCTTGGTGTGAGCCGACTCCCTCGCTTTGGGAAGCCTTCATCCCCAGTTCCAAAAGTGTCCGGCTGGATTGTGCAGACTCAGCGGTGAAACAGCAGCAGCCCTTTTCACATGCTGCAACCTGCTCCTTGCAATATTATAACTTTAAGATGGTTCTACTACTTATTTATTTATATATTTATATTTATATACCTCTTTTCTTATCCTTCCAAGGCGCTCAGGGCAGTTTCCATGATTTTCCTCCTTCTCTCAGTCTTATTCTCACAAGAACAACCTTGTGAGGGTCTGTGACTGGACCAAGGTCATCCTATGGCTGGCAACAGAACCCTGATCTCTCAGTTCTCCAGTCCAATGCTCTAACCGCTACACCACACTGGCTTTTTAACGCTCGATTTCAAATGCACGTGTATTGAAGTGCTGGACTGGGACTTGGGCAGCCCAGATTCAAGTCCCAACTCAGCCTTGGAGTTTGCTTTAGCCAGTCACTGGCTGTCAGACTGATGTATGTTGCAGAGCTGTTGTGAAGATGAAATGGGGGGGGGAGGGTTCTGCGCATGCGCTCTGGCAAAATTCCCAGGCTGCAAGAGAAGTGGCCTGTCTTAGTGGGACTGATATCTCAGACTCTGAGGATGATGTGGAGTCGGCCGAACCAGACGGGTCTCAGAGCACGAACCCTGATCATGGAATTGCTGTTGCAACAGACAGACCTGTACCTGCAGACTCAGTCTCACCTGATTCCACAGCACCCCTCCTTCCAGAGACAGGCCCCGAAGGGTTCATAAGCAAAGCTTTGGGTAAAGTGGGCAGGGAGGGTTCAGCATGTCTTTGTGTATGCTCAGGGGCTTGTGCTGGAGAGACTGTCTTGCTTGGGAGGGAAGTGTGGGCCACACCTACTACCTGGCTGATACTAAATAGCTGGACAGGCAGGCAAAGACACACACAAACATTGTGCAGGGTCCTGACTAATACTACAAACTTAAGCGCATATACTAAGGAGTACAGCCAATGAGCATAAGCCATTTACTTCCAAGTAAACATGCGTAGGATCCCACTGCTATCCACAGGAATTAAGTGCAACTAGCTTAGCCTGGACCTAGTTCATGCTCTGCTTTAGGCTGGTTTCTGGCTTAAATGTGTGAATCAGTGGCAAGTATCCCATACCTCTGGCTTGGAAACAAACCCGCCAAATTTACTAGTCCAGAAAGGGCAGTAATGCCACCTGTCCACAAATACCTACACTGGTCATTTGGGACATGCTGAGAGCCCAGAAGGCCAGGAGAACACACCTGTTCCGCACTGGCACAGGGCCTCCACGATTGTAAGAAATGCCCTCCTGCACCAGACCAAAGGTGCGCCTGGTGCAGGAACCTGCTTCTCATGGTTCAGCCATGCTGATGTCACGCATAGCTGCTGAGCATGGAATAGCTTCCTCCATAAAATGACTGAACCTCCTTCCAGAGCCATGTAAACTGGTGGCCGTCACCACCTCTGCTGTCTACAGTAATGGGTATGGTGTGCCAACCTTGTGATGCCAACTATCTCCAGCCAGCATGGGCAATGTCCGTATTAGCTGGTGGAAGACAGAAATGGGAGTCAAAAGCACAGAAGGAGAACCACAGGCAGGAGCCAACGGACTTGTCAACAGTGCAAGGCAAACATTGGATGGAGAGGATTTCCAATGATCTGAATATTTTAACCTGGTTTTTATGCAGTGACTTGATTTTGACCATTTGTACACCGGTTGGGACGCATGAGCAAGAGGGAACCGTTGCTCCCATGTCGTGCTTGTGCTTTTCCCACAGGGAGCCACAAGTTGGCCATGAGGTCTACAGAAGGCTGGACGTACATGGACCCTTGGTATGATCCTGCAGATTCTTCTGATATTCTCAGAAATTGTTGGATTACACCTCCCACCATCCCTGATCATTGGCCATGTTGCTTGGAGCAAATGGGATCTGGAGCCCAAAGTAGGCTGACCATATGACCAACTTTACAATGGATTTTTCTCTGCTTGGATTGCCATGGACAATCCTTTGTTTGAAGGGCTGCCCTGTCCAAGTCTGGCTGGAAGAGAAAGAACATAGAAACATAGAAACAGAGCAAGTCAGAAGGGGCCTCCTGGGCCATCTAATCTGACTCCCGGCTCCAGCCGGCTCTGCTCACTACATGCCCACCATGTGGACGTCCACCCTATCCTTGAACGCCCGCACCAATGGGACCTCAGTGACCTCCCGTGGAAGCCCATTCCACGCCCTCGGGGTCCTGACTGTCAGGAAGTGCTTCCTGGCATCCAAATTGAACCTTCGCTCCCTGAGCTTTGCTCCGTTGAAGCGCGTCCTGCCTTCCTCTGCAGGGGAGAACAGGTCTCTACCCACCTCCATGTGACATCCCCGTGAGACCATAATGAGAAGGAAGAGCTGGGCCTTGAAGTTGCCCATAAACAGTTGGCACATGGACAGCAGTCTGAAGAGGTCCACAGGTACTCACCTGTTCAAGTCTTGCTTGGTGGTACAATCTAATGTATTACCACTAAATTCACTTGGACCTAGCCCATGCGTGTCAGGATCCTGTTTCATCCTCTTTTTGGCAACACACAGCTGGCCACCCAAGGCCAAGAACCTCACTGGCTCCCATCACTGCTTTGGGTCCTGGCATGCCTCCAATGACAGCATTGGGGCGGGGTGCTTGTGGGGTGGTGAACAAGAGGGCTCTGCGTTGCCAGTCCTACCCCTTGGCATTCCACCCCAAAATGTAAGAAGTACAAACGAAACACCCTGCTTAATGGATCTCTCCAAACCTTGTGGACTATGCCAGCACCATCTTTAATGGCTGATGTGTTTGTGAGGAGGCAGCTGGAATGCTCTTAACTGGGGGGAAGTGGAAAATATAGTTTGGCCAATTGTGGCATCAGCTGAAGTGAAGATGTATTGGTGCATCAGGAAGGCCCAGCTTGGCCCGTTCTCATCATTGTTGCAGAGATTAATCAGGTTCCACAAAGCAGTTTTGCATATGAAAGTGAGAGGTAAATAATAAAGAATAATGATGATCACATTTTACCATCTTTCAGGGACAGGGGGATTAACAAAGTCGACTGGAATGAGGAAGCCTCCCTCTCTTTGAATATATGCAAGTTTTTGAAATATGGTTATTTAAAGATGTGGTAGAGGAAAGTAGTAATCCAGAACTAATTACACAGCTGTTGAAAAGCCCAGTAAATATGTGTTACTCAGGGACATATAATACCTTTGATGTAGTTGTAATCCGACAGAAGTTATTATAGGTTTCCACAGCTGCAAAGCATTCTGGCTTAGTGGGATTTCTCTCTCTCTCTCTCTCTTCTCTTTTCTTTTTCTCTTTCACTCTGTGGCAATTGGCAGACACAGACATGAAAATTCTGCTGGCAAAGCAAAAGATCTTCCTAGAAACACACTAACACATTGCTTCAGGGAAAAGAGGAAAAACAGGGTTGGAGAAGGAGAAGGAGAAGGAGAAGGAGTGGAGGTGGACAGATCCAAAGGAGCATTCAGCTATTGCAAGGCCTAAGAGAGGGCTTAGGAGATAATAAAACTGTCTCTGAGAATCCAGGTCAGGCTTGGTTTCTACAAGGCCATCCAAGACAATGCAAAGCTTAAAGCAAAAATGCAGTTTTGCAACGGAAGCATCTCAAGATGCTCCTTCTGTAAGTGACAGAGCTCTTTACCATAAAATAAAAATAAAAACAGTGCACACATAAAGAGGAGAGATGCTCAAATTCAGCATAAAAAGATGAACAATGAAATGCACCAAGGACAACAACAACCTGACAGGAAAACATCCAACCTGTTATCATATGAATTGATCAGTGAAGCAGGAAGATTGTAGAGATTTCTAAATCAGGAGGGATGGGAGAGGGGAAGTCGCAGCTGGAACTTATGGCTGCTCTCATTCCCCAGTGCCTCCAGAATTGCAGCTGAGGGATAAAGAGATTTCGCCAAGCCCATCAAGCATTAAATGGATCATTTTCTACGTCTGCTGGGCACTTCACAACGCTCTGCGGCTCTGCCACAGGCGGGTAGACAGGCAAGGCTGAGACACGGTGCCTTGGTTTGATGGGGCAGAATGACATAAAGGGGGACCTGACCTTGCTGCAGGGAAGTCTTTCAGCTCCTTTGGAGCCTGCCCTGATCTCTGCTGCTGCTTTTTTGAGTTACTGCTTCATTTGGGGGTCAGCCACATGTGGCCCTGCAGATGTTTTCGTCTGCAGCTCGCCAGCATTTCTGCTTGGCGTATTTTTAGGATGTTGGTCTTTCTGAGTTGCCTTTCAATATTATTGATCTTGCATTATTTTAATTTTTTAAAGTACAATTCTATGCATGATTAAATGGAAAAAAGTCTTACAGCTCCCAGCATTCCCCAGCCAATATGTTTCTGTCTAAATATGCAAAGAATTGCACCCTTAATGTATTGTTGGGAGCCAAATGGTTGAAAAACTGTAGATAAACTGTGTGATTTCTGTTAGGGGAAGGCTTATCCCCACCAGAAAGCTATTTCAAACTCAATGGCATCCCATTGACTTCAATTGATGATCACAAATACACTGAAAACATACTGGGGTACAACATATTCTGGTTCCAGTGTCCGAGTTTCTCATTCAGAATGAATTGCTCCTCTATAACAAATGACCACAGTCAGTTGATTTCATCCATAGAACTGAATGGCAGCCATGGAGAATTGAGAATTGAGCTCTATCATTTTACCCTTTCCTTTCTTGAGTTCCATTCTTTGGACATGCTGGAGTGTGACAAAGGGACAGGACTTTGGAATGGATGGTCATGACTATGCTGTTTTACACTTCAGCTTGTGGATATGTGGAAACCCATTAAGCAAGCAAAGAGCTGACCCCATGGATGGAAACAGCAACATCAAGCAAAAAGAGGGCTTGGAGGAGGAGGAGGAGCTTGGCAAGCTGTAATTTATATGTATTGCTGTTTTCTGCTGGGTGATGCTTAAAAGCTTATTGCAGGCTCACGTCCAGCACCGTAGCAGCAAGTTAGCTTGGAAATCCTTTTAGAGATTAGCCATGAAAAATGGCTTGAGTCTGGAAACACAATATTAGTTTTTTGATGAGAAACAATTACTACCAGGCAACAACTCAGAGCTGCTGACAGTGTGGTGCCTGAAACCACATTTTCCATATATGTGTGTTGTGTGTGTACATAAACACACACATGCATCTATACATGGAAAGAGAGAGAGAGAGAGAGCGAGAGAGAGATGCAGACAGAGAGGCAAAATACCAAGAAATCTGCAGCTAGCAAAGCAGACAACTGAATATTGAGCTGGCTTTTCTCTAATGTGCTTAAAATCACCGTGAATTTCTTAAGAACATGAACTTCAGTTGGCTGGAATTCAATGTCAAACTAATTAGGCGGCTGTAGCTTTCCAAAAGATGCTGTTCTACTCTTCGAGAGCAGGGAGCCAAGCAAGTGAGAAGTCTTCATGATTAATGCAGTAGAATACCAAAATGGTCCCCAGAAGATGAGCGCAGGGCCGAGCAGTGTGTGTCGGTCCCTGCCCTGAAAAATTATAATTCAGAGAAAATTGCCAAAGGGGACACAGTAAACCAAAACACTGGTACACAAACTGCTCATTTCCAGGTGTTAAATCATAAATATTTCAGCGGTGCATGGCTCTCCATTTCTATAGGGCATGTAAAAAATTGTAGCAATGGAGTTCTACACTAATTGTTGGCTCAGACCATCCTGGACTCTCTCCCCCGAACCACAGGTGCGTATGACAGATAAAGTCCTTCCCATGTTACCTGGGGAAAGTGAGAACTCTGATACAGGTGGCAGAAATTCAATGTCTTTCCTCAACCCAACCCTGAGGATTTCATTCTGCCATCCCTGCACTGGCACCAACCCAAACGGACACAAGTTAAACTAGTATGCACCTTTCCATTTGTAAACCAGGCTGTGATTCGCGTAATGAGGAGGAGGAGGAGAAATTTGTGCAGAATTTGGGCCTCCAATCAGCAATTTGTGCAATTTTGCAGACATGACAATTCTTCTGGCAAAGCAAAAAATCTCCACACTGCTTCAGAGAACAGAAGGAGAAACAAACAGAGGAGAAGAAGGAAAAAAAAGGAGGAGGAAGAGGAGGAGGTGGAAACAGATACAAAAGAGGATTAACCTATTGCAAGTGGGCTTAGGAGATTTTTTTTAAAAAATGCCTCTGAGAATCCAGGCCAGGTTCAGTTACAACAAGACCAACCAAGCAATACAGAATTTTAAGGAAAAATGTGACTTTACAGAGGGAGAGTCCTCGGATGCTTCTATCTGGAAGAGGATGCGCACTGAATTTTGCACGAATTGGAAATCATATGTAGTGGAAGTGGAAGAAGCTTCCACTTAATGCTCAATGCCAGTACAGGACTAGCAATGAGGGTAGCAACCAGGACCCTTCCCAAACGAGCTGGCCTCAGCTCCATAGCTGTGAGTGTTCAAGTGGGACATCCCAATTTCTTGAATATTTTAAGGTAACATCACATAGCCAGGACTGAGACTGTACTTGCCTTGATCCTGCAGGTTGGTGCATCTTTGTGCTCCCCCCTTACCTTCCCCACAAAAGTACCTTTAAGGGAAGGGAATGCAACTGTGAAGGGGGCTGCAGGCAGGCGTGTGCTGCCAGGAGCATCTTGTCCCAGTGAAGAATGGCAATAGAATAAGCGTTCTAAAAGACCCAGGAGGAAACCAGACCTTTGGTGTGGTATCATTTTCCTGCTGGAAATTGCATAGCCTCCATCCCTGATAGTAATAACCTCATCAGCTCACCAGCTCAAAGACTATTTTTCTCTCGCTCAGCTTTTGCAAGAAAGTAAGTTTAGATGTGTATTTGGGGAAAAGGGGGACTTTAAAATGGTTTTAAATGCAAATATTCTGGCACTCTTTCAAAACAGCAACACAACTGAAATAGATGGATTCGCCTGCCCCTAGCAAGAAGTCTGTCCGTCTCTAGAAGCATGGGCATTCCTGCATTTCAAAGGAGGTGGCCAAAGGAGGATCCAGGTTCCTCACCCTGAGAACAGTGGATGGGAATGTTTGGGGCACATGTCAGAGCTCTCCTTCCAAGAAGACATGGAGGGGTTGCAGGAATTTTATTGGCTCCTCTGCTAGGCCATAGCTCGGTGGGGTGAACCTGTTCCTCTGCTCAGGAGCATCAGCTCAGGTGAGCTGTTCAAGAACGGTACGGAGTCCGTGAAATGAGCCCTCCCACTTTTGGCCCATTTGGAGTGTCTTGATGGGCAAATATGTCAGCTTACCTTCTCCCACATTTGGATTCTTCTTTAACTTTATTTATTTATTTATTTGGAACATTTATATGAAATGTTATATTCAACATTTATTGAAGAGCATTTCAAGCTCTTTCTCTTATTTATTTGTTTATTTATGTCAAGCTTTTATAGACTGTCACAATAGCCACATGGCTCCTTGGATGGTTTACAGCCATTAAAAGACAATAAAACAAAATGTTAAAATCCATAAACATTACTAGCAAATTCAATAAATAAAAGCATCAGTTCCAACAGCAGTGGCACCAACTGTGTTGATCTCATACAAGTTTTAAGAAAGATGCAGGAAAATTAGAAAGAGTCCAGCGGAGGGAAACAAACATGATCCACGGTTTGGAGATGCTGCCGCATGAGGAGAAACTGAGAAAACTGGGCACATCCAGCCTTGAGAAGAGAAGACTGAGAGGGGACCTGATATCCCTCTATAAGTACCTCAAAGGCTGTCACAAAGAGGAAGGTCAAGATCTCTTCTTGCTGATGCCAGAGTGAGTTGACAGAATAATACATTCAAGCTGCAACAACCCAGATTCAGGCTGGACATCAGGAAAAGCTTCCTCTCTTCCAGAGCAATACAGCAATGGAACCAGCTGCCTGGAGAGGTGGTGGGCTCTCCCACATTGGAGACATTCAATGTGAAACTGGACAGCCACCTGAGTGGGATGGTGTCATGTGGTGTCCTGCAACAGCAGGGTGTTGGACTTGATGGCCTTCATGGCCCCTTCCAACTCTATTATTCTATGCTTCTATGATTCTATGAATGACCAGATTGGACACATCTTACATTTAAAGACCGATTAAAATTTTAAAATACATATATTAAAATACCAACCTAAAATTAGAACTAACATTTGAATTAAAACCATCAACTATTAAAATACTCCAAAAGTAAAAAAAAAAAGTCTTTGCCTGGTGGCAAAATGCATAAGAAGGAGCTGAGCACACATCTCTGGATAGCCGATTCTACAGATGGGGCACCACAACTGAAAAGGCCCTGCACTGGGAAACCAACTTCTAGGCATCTTTTAAAGGTGGCTCTCAAGCAGAACCTCCAATGAATATCTTAGCATCCAGGTAGGCTTAGATGGACAGAGGCGTTTCTTTAGGTGTTCCTATTAGATATTTCACTCCTGAATATGAACTGATGGTGCAATCCAATGCATTTTTAGACAAAAAAAAAAAAGGCCTAGAACTTCTAGTGTGCCCCAGGCAGGACCACTATGCATCTGCCTGTCATATTGCTCTTAAAAGATGAGGACCCTGCTAGAAAAATGAGGTGACAACATGGTAAAGGTAAAGGTTTCCCCTTGATGTTAAGTCCAGTCATGCCTGGCTCTAGGGGGCGGTGCTCATCTCCCTTTCCTGGCCGAGGGAGCCAGCGTTTGTCCGCAGACACTCTCCGTGGCCATGTGGCCGGCATGACTAAACACCGAGGTGCACGGAACGCTGTTACCTGCCCACCGAAGTGGCACCTTTTTATCTACTTGCATTTGCATGCTTTCGAACTGCAAGGTTGGCAGGAGCTTGGACGGAGCAAAGAGGACTCACCCTGTTGTGCAAATTCAAATCGGCGACCTTTCAATCTACCAGCCGAGCAGCACAGCGGTTTAAACCACTGCGCCACCTGCAGTCCCTTGACAACATGGTAATTCAGCACAAAGATGGGTAATTCAGCACAAAGAATTCACACCCAGAATTTGAGGTTCTAGGTCTGGATTCCTGAATGTGTCCATTTCAGTTTCTCTCTTTATGCAATAAGACTGCATTCTGCTATGCCATATGAAAAAAATAAAGTTTCTTTCACATTCTGTTACTTCGATCTCAAGTTCTATATTCCCCTGATATGGAGAGCTTTGCAAATGTGGATGAACTTGAATCAAAACCAGACTGAAACAAAATCTGCACTCATCCCTACAAGATGTAGAATTTCTGAGAGACCAGTTTTGCTCTTGGATAGGATAACCGGGATGTTTTTGCTCACTGGAGCTCAGAGAAGTTCAGTGCAAAGCCCAGTGTGGCTCGCTCCCATTTTCAGTTGCAACCTGGAGTGTTGTCGCCGTCGTTCATCTTAAGGTTCTGTGCTTTGAGGAAGTTTTCAAAATGTGAATAGAGCATTTTCAAGCCATTTGTAAACTGAAATGTGATTCCCATCAGTCCTTTTTTCTCCATAGGTGTGGTTTCAACTAGGTGTGAGAACTTCTGGGAAGCCTTCACTGAAGGAATATGTTCTGAGGAAAGAATGGGAGCTTGAGCTGAGCCAACAATTTCCAGAAATGGTTTTCTGAGAAATCTGGCACGGGATTTTCTTTGTCCAGGCCCCTTGAACTGTTGCAGACATCCCATCATGCTGGAGAATATTTGGCAAAATGCCTTTTCCATGCTACCAGAGAATTTCAGGAGTCCACCTTTGGTCGCTCCTAGCTATTCCCATGGGGAGTTCCAGACACAAAGGACAGGAAGGGAAATGGATGGCGCCACAATGTGTGTGTAGTTCCAGTGTGGTGTGGTGGTTGTACTGGGACTTGGGAGAGCCGGGCTTTAGTCCCCACTTGGCCACAAAGCTCACTATGGGCCAGTCACTGGCCTTTAGCCTTACCTGCCTCACAAGGTTCTTGAGAGGATAAAATGGAGAGTTAGAAGAAAACATGGTGTCTTGGGCTTCCTGAAGTAAAGTGGGATACAAATGTAACAAATGAATAATTAAATATATAGTATGAAAGTTAAGGAAAACCTTGAGTTACTGGCAAGAGGCATGACAGCAGTGTAATGATAATGCTAAGAATAGCATAATATTATTTGTATCTAAAGAGGGATAGAGACAATATAATGGCCACAAATCTAATAGTATGTTGCATCCATCTTCATGCAATCGTTAATGTCATCGTTGAATTCCTAACAGATGCAAAACATAAGGATGTATGTGAAATTGGTTCCTGTTTGTTTTTATCAGGATTTCTGTCTGGACCAAACACAGTCTGGTCCAGACAGACCAGTTTGGTCCAGTCTGTCTGGACCAAACACAGACTGAGGTACACTTTGCAGTCCAGGTCTATACATTTCCAAAAGGTCAGTATGATTCAAAGACCAAAAGAAATCTGTTCGGCAGAATGCATATATTTCAAAACTGTACAGCAAAAATGCACACATCTGTGTTTTAATCTATAGGAGATGAATGCCTGCATTTCAAAGATGTGCACAAATGATCTATACATCTGAAAAAATACATACAAAAACGCATGCAGATTTTCAAGAAGAGAAAATACACAGTTTGTATTTGGAGTGAAGTCGGAACAAACTTCAGCTTGGAATTGGGAGAACTGCGATGAGCTCAAGATTTGCTGATTTGCACATCCCTAGCAAAATTTTAAAATGCAATGAAATTACCTTGCACATCCTCAACTCTTTATTTTGCATGAGAATATTCTTTTATTTGGTGTCAGAACATGAAGCATCCTGGCCATTTTCTTTGGAATGAACGCTTGCTCTGTGAAGGCCGCATGGCTTCTAGATGGAGCGGTCTCTGAAACGAGAGAGAGGGAGAGAGAGAGAGAGGGAGATGCATCTCACAGGAGCGGCTTCACACTAGGCGACGTTGAAAAATAAGCAAAGCAGGACTTTCAAGTGCTGTCCCCTTTCCGTCTCAAGCCACCCGCAACACCCCCGACTTTAAACAAAGGCAGGAAGACATGAAAGAAC
The DNA here is from genome assembly GCA_023646645.1 of Varanus salvator macromaculatus. NCBI lineage: Eukaryota > Metazoa > Chordata > Lepidosauria > Squamata > Varanidae > Varanus > Varanus salvator. Next base: position 26,979,160 of record JAIXND010000624.1, on the reverse strand, counting down.
GGCAGAGGAAGTGGCAACTGAGCGATTGAAGACACACTCTGCAAACAAGCGCACAGAGCGGAGGATTGCAGATGCTGCGAGACCTTTTGAATCTTTCCGCACATTTCCCTAGCAAAGCTTCCTGAGGGAGCCTACATCCTTCAGGATGGCTCCCAGATGTCTCTGGTTGTAAGAACCAGCATTTGTTGCTGTGTCCAAACAGCCGCAGCTCCATAGCACAGGATTTCCCAAGTCATGACACCAGCGGAGTAGGAGAAGCCAGCGGGAGGGATCAGGGTTGGGTTGAAGTTGGCTGGAAGTTTACAGCACCTGGTGCTGCAGGGCACCTCCGCTGAAGACGATAACGACAAAAGGTGACAATCAGGGATCAGACTACACACTCACCCAGGGTAAAATGTCATGGCATTCAGTGGGGTTTTCTCCCAGGTAACTCACAATCCAATTGGGATGTCTATCTCACAGTGAATTTGATGGATTGTGGGCTTCCCATGCAGAGTGGAAGGAAGAGTTGGGGGCAGAAGAGTGGTTTGAGAGGGAAAGGGCTTGAAAGTCCTGCCTGGCTTATTTTTCAGTCTTGCCTAGCAAAGATCTTAGCTTGCCCTCGGTCTCGGCCTCACCTCCTGCGAGAATCATCTCTTCTCAGGCCCTGCAAAACCCTTTGGACCACTGCTTTCAGCTGTCTGTCTCACACCTCTGAGGACAGGCAAAGCAGAAGGCGCTGCCAGGATTTTTCATGTGACAGCAGTGCCCGTCCCCCCATTCCCTGCTCCATAAGAACACAGGAAGAGCCATGCTGGATCAGAGCCAAGGGCCATCTGATCCGGCACTGCATGCACACAGTGGCAAACAGGATCCCTCCAGCAGGTCGGGGGCAAGACCTCCTCCCGCCCAGCTCCTCAGCAACTCTTGTATGCAGGCAGGTCACCTCTGGTGAAGGAGGGAGCCCATGGCCAGCAAGGTGAGCAGCCACCAGTCGCCCCCACTTCCATGAATTTATCCAGTCCCCTTTTACAGCCATCCCAACCGGTGGCTACAACCCAAGGGGTCGCATACTCCTTTTCTTTAAAATATTGCTGGGGCTCTTACACAAGTGCACACTTGCACAAATCCGCCTGATTGTTAGGTTGCCCAGCAGTCGGTTTGTCATTTTAAATATCCTTGTCCACACTAGGGATGTCCAAGGAATCCATTTGTGCTGGGAATCTGTCTGATTCCCTGGGTTCGGCTCCCCAGACTCCGGCTTGCTTTCAAGCGGCCCTGCATCTGAGTTCCCGCTGAGCACACCCAGCATCTGTGTGGCGCTTGCCAGGAATCGAGCCCCACATGCTGTGCAAGCTGGGCCCCATTCTGCACCCAGTGCTGCTGGCTGTGCAAGGTGGGGAAGGAGCCTGCTTGCGAATGGCAACCCGTGCGGCAACCACACGTACCCTCACAGCTCTTCGGGCTGCTGCAGCTGATGGGAAGGTTGCCGGTCGCACGGCCAGGGGTTCTGCAAGCATGTGCAACTTCCTCTTGGCTCGGCTCGCTTTGCAGGACCAGGCTGAGCATGGAAGCAAAGATGTGGCTGCTGCAGGGATGGATTCCGAAAGATTCATTCCGATGGATTCATCCCAACCCTGGTCCACCTTGTTTAGCCCAACAGAGCCATTTCCCCTGCTTCTCATTTTCATCCTTCACGTTGCTGCTTCCCAAGGGATGGGCCATGGGGGCAGTGAGCCAAGGGGGGCAGAGCTTGAAGAAATCCAAAGAACTTTTTTGAAGAACCAGACAAGTGGAGAACCCCTAAAACAGCCTAGTGAGAACCAAGCTTGGCTACAACGATGATTGGAAGGAAAATGGAGACATGGTGGGTGGAGGAATGGAATGGACCGCTGTGGGGAATGGCGTGGTGGCTGACCCGAACCATGAACACTCTGTACCGTGCCACATAGCGGTCGGTCCCACCTGTTGGCCTTAATTTAAATTTATTTATTTAAAGTTCTTATATCCTGCCCTTCACAGTGTCTCAGGGCAGCCACACGGTGAAACGAACATAAACATAAACATGGTACAGCATCACTAACAAATAAAATCCAAAGTAAAAACACAAATTAACATTTAAAATAATGGACACATGAAAAGGTTCTGGTCTGGTGCCAAAAAAAAAAAAAAAAAGGTGTCAGCACCTCTTTGGCGAGCGAGTTCCAAAGTCAAGGTGCCACCTCAAAGAAGGCCCTTCTCCACGTCGCCACTTCTCTTGTGTCCTTCAAAGAAGGCCGTCTGATCCAGATCTTAGGGGGCAGGCAGGTTTCCATGGAAGGACGTAGGCTTTGGTTCCATCCAGAGCCACGTTAAGGGGACAGTCATATGGCTTTATCAGCATTTAAGTATTTGTTTCAGTCACACCAAGCGAAGGCCTCTGTCCCTTTTTGACTTTGATCGTTACCTGTTCATGGAGACCTCACTTCCCTCCGAAACTGGAGCTCTCATGTCAATACAGTTAATACTTCATGGAGAGGAGAGAAATCATTAAAATTTGCAAACCGTATCACTGCGATGGCTCCAGCGACCTGTGGGACTGCCCCACTTTTCAGGCAATTGAAGCACTAAGTCATAATTTATGTTCTGGAGGAGAAATTTCCATATCACAGAGATCACATCTTTCCTCGTGATGTCTCGTGAAAGATGCTGCTGGTAAATGAAACCACCGAGATGTCTATTACATAACAACTTGTTTTGACATGTATAGTGCCTCTTATTTATGGTGATAGCCCAAATGTGCAGTTTTAATGTGTCTGAGCATTATTTCAAGGCTGCATCCACAAATCTGAAAGACGGTCTGAAGGGAGGATATTTCACAGTGAATCAGCGTCCTCAGCCTGCATTGACAGTTTGGACAAGCAAACCTCCGACGGATGGAGCTTAATTTTTATTTTAATTATTATTTATACATGAGAAGGATCTGTTTCCATTAGGAGGGGAGGCCAAGAACATGAAAGGAAGATGTTGCAAATGAAGGAGGAGGCCAGCACAGAGAAGCAATGGAGAAAGACAGCCGAGAAGAAACCCTCCATGTGCACCAAACGCATCCGAGAGCCTGTTTTCTTTGGAGTAGCTGTAAGGGCAAACACAGTCTTGCAAGATTTCTCAAACTGCTGTTTTGAATTATTACAGCAAGTTCTATCTGGAGCTGCTTTGGACAATGACACAGAAACTCTGGTCGATGCCAAATTGAAAGAAGCACTTTGCCGTATTCCTGAACCACCAGTCTGTTTCCAGGCTCAATTCAAAGGGCTGGTTGTGACCTTCAATGGCTAGGGGCCAGGTTACCTGAAGGAGCATCTCCTCCCATAGCTCCTTCCCAGTCCTTAAAGTGTCATTTCTGGTCCTTCAGCAGGTGCCCTTGCCGAAAAAGGCAAGGTGGGTAACTAGAGAAATGGGACCTTTTCAGTAGAGGTACCCTGTTAAGAACTACTCCCCTCAGAGAAGCTCACCTGCCATCTATTATTATTATTATTATTATTATTATTATTATTATTATTATTATGCTCCACTCACAACCACAAGATAAAAACACAATAAAAGCACAATAATAACCATAAATAAATCATAATAAAAACCATATTATGATCTTTCTGGCACCAACTGAAATCCTTTTTCATTCTTCCAAGCATCTGAAGAACTCTTTTGAGTGCTTTTAGGCCTTGACACATTTATTTTGCTGCTTGTGTTTCATTTTGGCTTTATGTATCAGATGCATTTTCTCTTTGCGACTTGCTTTATCTTAGTTTTATTATGCACAGTTTTTATTGCTGCTCCATGGTCTGTTGTTTTGTATTTTATGTTTGCAATGTATCTGTAAACTGCCCAGAAAAGCCAGGTTATCGGACACTTTACAAATGTAATAAAGCCCCCGAAATGAGCAGACAGGCATCCGAGAGCTACGCATACAGAATCATGTGCATACGTGAGTTTTGCATTTCTTACATGATTGTTCAGCTGCAGCCCTTGAATGTTCAGAAAGGGGGGCAGAGAGTAGATTAAGTTTCCCCACATCTGTTGAACACAATGGTGCAGTCTGATAACTTTAGACTTTTAACGTTTATTGTAATACATTTTGTTTTAATAATATTTGCATTATTAATATTTGCAGATCCTGGCATCTGCAAGGATGAAGGGCAACTTAGCCATGTTAAAAACAGTGCTCTTTTTCATTTCTGATTATTCATTTCCTGGGGAATTTCATTTGTTGGATGCAAAAGAGGGATTAATCACATGAAGCAATGGCCAAGTTTTGGTGTGCACCATTTCTTGCATCAGGATTTTCCTACTTAGCCAGGAGAAAAGAGAACAAAGCATCAAATGCGTGGCTAAAACAGGATATCTGCAGGCAAGATGCGGAACATGATGATCTCAACCTGCCATGCACAATATTTTCTCTCTTCCCCTCCCTACCTCCTCACACCGAGCTGTTCTCTTGTCTTTTCCTTTCCTTTCCTTTTTTTGAAAAGTACAGTCTGTTCCCTATCCAGGAAGCTATCAATACAGGGAGCTGCTCCATAGTCTAGCTCTGAACTGCAAAGAACACATGTCAAAATAACCCCAAACATCTTAGCACTGGGTGAATTTAGATTGTCACTCACGATTTTCTTCATGTGCCATCACGCTGCAGAACAAGAGTGTTCCAGGGTAGGAAAATATGTCACAGGCTACAAGACTGCCAGGGCAAGATGATGCTGATGACTGATTGAAGGACTGTGTTTCTATACCACCCAACAGATGAAGCAGTTCCCAATGGGGCATAACAGTGATTCATAACATTACAAATGTTAAGTACTAATACTAAAATGCCACATGCACATTTCGGGATCTAAATTTTAAACTATGGACAATTGTAATAGGAATACTTGACACATTAAAAAGACAGTGGATTTAAATGCCCCATCATAAGCCATGAAATAGCCATTACATTCATAGGCTGAACAAAGGGCTGTCTTAACACAGAAACATGGAAACAGAGCGAGTCAGAAGGGACCTCCCGGGCCATCTAGTCTGACCCCCAGCTCCAGCTGGCTCCGCTCACGACACACTTCCCATGTGCCTGTCCAGCGTATCCTTGAACACGCTCACCGATGGGGCTTCAACCACCTCCAGTGGAAGCCCATTCCATGCCCTCGGGGTCCTAACTGTCAGGAAGTGCTTCCTGGCATGCACCCTAAATCTTGGTTCCCTGAGCTTTGCTCCATTGATAGAAACAATGAGACAGAGAGATCCTATTGTTATTTTGTTATTCAAACCAATAGCTGATGCTACCCTTTGGCACAACACTGGTGGACACTCCATGCCCGCCATCAGTTTTATATGGCAGGGAGGTTGGGCAGGAGAAAGGCTAGCACACTGTAACCTCCTGGAGGCCGGAGAGTTTTTGGTGCTGGCCCAGCATCACGCTCCCCCGTGCTGGCTCCGGGTTCTGCAGGACCCTGGCGAGTTGCCCTCAGTAGGGCCCTTCCCTCAGGGAGGCCGCTTTCCCGGCACCAAGGTCACCACGCAGCTGTCCTGCTGCTGTCGCCTTCCTTGTCATGCCTACCCCTTGCTTGGAGACCTGGAGGGTCCACCACGTTTGCACCAGTCCGGTGCATCCCCACAAGCTCATCCCCGGTTGTCTCCCCAAGGGTGGATTTCCCACTGAATGTGTGAAGTAGCCCTCCTGAAGGAGGAGGCACAGTGTCAGATGCGCTGGTTGGGCTGCGACAGCTGATTCACACGTGCCGGTCGACACATCAAGCTGCCACTTAAGGTGCCAGATTTGCTATTAAAACTTTCTCTCAGGGTTGATTCACCTCCAGGCTTTCCCGCAGTCTTTGCTTTGCAGGACTCTGAGGGTCCGTGGGTGGGGGGCATTCTCAGGGTGCCTCCCTTGGTGAGTCTGCCCAGTGGCACCATGGCCAGCTGCTGGTCCTCCTCCTTCCAGTGCTGCGACTTGTTTGCTGCGCAGGCAGGGAGCCAGTGAGCAGGGAAGCTGTGGCCCCTGCCGCATGTCCGCATGGCCACCAGGTGGCTGGCATGAGCCACGGCTCAACACGCCAGTGGCTGATGCCCGGGCATGGTGGCCCAGACCGCCCCTGCTGGCCCTGCCCTGCACCCCTCTTCCAAGGCCTCGGGGGGCTGTACCTGGCAGGGGAGGCTGCCAGTTGTGCAGCTGGGGTTGCACACGTGTCATGGACTTCCTTGCAGTTTGGCCCACTTTGCAGGACCCAGCTGAGGATGAGAAGAAGTCTGCAGGGGCCAGGGGGCATTTCCCTGAGGAGGCTGCTCCAACCCTAGTCTGGCCCCTAACGGCTCTGGGCTAGCAGCCGCAGGCAGGATCCTGCATCCAATCAGTTGGTGCAGGGAGGTTCTCCAGGCAGATCTTGCAGAATCGGGGTCATCCATGTTGCAGAGCAAACCAACCACAGCAGCGTTTGTACGGGGACATTTGAGTGGGACTTACTGCTGTGTCACAATTAACACACATGTTCCCATTTAACTGGGGGAGGGCTGGGCAGCCGTGGGCCAGTACCCAAGTGCAGGCCCCCAGGCCTCTCCTTTCAGATTTCCCAAGGCCACGTCTCCTCTCGCCAGGCCAGGCCTCCTCAGCGGCCACTTCTGGGTTAATGATGGCATGCACAGTACCCTTCTCTGCTCCCCAGTGACAGAGCTGATGGGAAACCTCGCACCACCTGTGCAGGGGGAGGCACCCACACACGGCACACACCGAACGACATGCTGCCCCTTCGGCTCTGGCAACTCCCACAGCAGGGATGCGGACCGTGCCAGTTTCAGCCACGCCAATCAGACCTTGGCAGGAGACACACATACGCACCTCCACTCCTGTGATCTTGCCTCTGCCGCCATTTCGCTCTTAGTTTGTTGTTGAGAAGACTTCAGGATGCCCCCTTCAGGTTTTGGTCCCGGCTTTTAAAAGAAGTGCATTTAGAATACGCATGTGCTGCCTCCCCACCTGACAACAGGCCCCCAGGGTGGCTGGCAAGGAAAGGCAATGAAAAGACAATCCTTTATTTCCCCCCTAATTTGTTTTAAAAGGCTTTTCTATCCTGCTGTTCAGTTTAAAATAAACTTCCAGGGTGGCTGACAATGTATAGTTAAAACAACAATGCGTGAGTGTTTGTGTACACATGCACACTGTCTGTCTCTCTCTCACACACACACCCATTGCAAATGAATTACTGAAATAACAGAACCTTTTAACGAGAGCAGCAATATTAAGCAGATGTAAAAACAGATCAAAGGGCCTGGACAAATGGAAAGCAGCTGAAAAGATAACATGGTTCAACTCCAGGCAGAGGGGGCCAGAGGGGCTGCCCCCAAATGACCACCCTCCTCATGGGAAGCAAACCAAAGTGGGCACCGTGGTTCCAGTTCAAGAATTACAAATCAGCCCCCGCCCCCAAATGTGTGTTCAGGGGGAAAGGGCTTGGAGTTGTGGTGGAGGGCTCTGGACCTTGTCTTTCTTGTCTTCAGCTGTTTTTAAAAGTCAGCAGGTTGTGGACATAAAGGTGAATGTTTAAGGGCGGGTGCTCTTCATGACAATTCTTATAGCAATGCCCCCCTTAGGAGTCCAAAAATGAGGGCAGCCAAGCAACCAAGCAGTCTGTGGGGGTTTTCTTCTGCCACGAGCCTTTTCTCACAAGGTTGGGTGCTAATTACCTACTCAAGACCAAGCCCCAGCAGAATTTTTTCTTTTACAGGAATACTGTACTGTTGCTGAGTGATCTGTTTCCCCTTAGCTATAATGAGGATTGCAGCTCAGCTCAAAGAGGCGGTAAATGTTGTCAGCGACCCTGCTATTTAAGAAGCCCCAGTGCTGCATCCCTGCAAGCCCAGGTTCCGCTACAACTCTGCTGGGGTAGCAGCTGCACTGTGGCCATGTTACTCCCTTGCTTCCTACCCAGAGTGATTCCAGGAAAGGGGAATGGCAGCCATCAGAGCTCTACTGCTGCCCTGCTGAACCTGCTGGCTTTTCAAGCAACCTTCTTCCATATAACACGTGCATCCACTGAGGTCCTTCTCTAGCAGCCTCATTTGAAGGAGCCTCAAGGATGACAACAAAGAAGAAGGTCTTCTCGGTGGTGGCCCCCACAATGGTAGAAATGTTCTCTCCACTGAGTCTGCCTGGCACCAACACTGTCATCCTTTTGGCACCAGGTTAAGACTTTCTTTATACTCCCAGGCATTATATGATTGGTTTCCAAAGGATTCTAGGAATTTTATTGTTGAGTTTTACGATTATTATATTTTTGTATGTGACTGGTTTTATATTAAGTTCTTCTACCGTATTTTCAGGGTTTTAATCCTTATAAACCATCCAGAGAGCTTTGACTATTAGACATATTAATTATTTTATTAATGACTGAATAAAAGAAAAAGGGGGTAAGATGGAAAAAGAAATGGCGCTGCCACAATAGGAACATCTCCCTTTCTGTGGGAAAAGACACATCAAACTTCTTTTGATCCATTAATAAAGGCAACCAGTTGAATCAGCAGCTGCCCAGTCTAGGACTCGGAGCCCTTATTTTTAAGCTGCAAGTGAGATATACAGAGAAGGAGGCATGAAAAATTTATTTCTTTTCATTGCTCACCTGAATTTACCAAATTCACACCTCCCACAACCAAACACAGACTCAAATGCAGCCTGCAGCGGGAACCCGTACATTTCTGAACTTGTAAAGTGATTCACAAACAAAAATAATGCATACTTTTGAAAATGCATCTATTGGAAAATGTGGGGGGGGGCGGGTTGAAAAATGTGCACATGTATGCTTTAATGAAGGAGAGGAAAATGTATACATATCAAAATTGCACACATGCAAAAATGCATGAAAACATGAATGAATTTTCATGTGAAAAGAAACTTAAAAACAGTGCTAAAAATCGACGCTCACAGCAATCTGACAGGGGCATGAAAGAGTTGCTAAGAGGGTCGAGGTAGAATTTAGTGTATTTTGACATTCGCCATCCTTTGAAATATGTCACATCCATACAATCCATGACACACGGATAAGGCTGCAATGTTTTTCTTTTCCAATAAAAAGGAGAATAGTTTTGAAGGAACTCCTGACCCACTAACATCATGGAACGCAGGTAGACAGAGCCGAGCGAGTTGGAGTGGATGCTACTCTGAACGGCTTTCCTAAACCCAGGCCTGACCCTCGACCTCAAGTCAGCAGGCCTTACCTCCTTAAGGTTACTTGTAGTTGGCTGGGACTCGCTGGGACGTCTAGGCCTTTTCCCCATCCACAAATGCACAGGATTGTACTTCAAAGATCTCAAGAGCTTCAGGGTGGGTGCCATCTTTCCTCCACCCTCCAAGATTTGGAAGCTTCTTGGGGTCCCTTTACTTTCCAGCTTCTTTTAACTTGAACCCTTCCTCTCTTCCATACCTGCTATTAGAAATCTCCCCTGGGTTGTCTGGATTGCACATGATGGGCATGTCATGAGCGGAGCCGGCTGGAACCAGGGGTCAGACTAGATGGCCTAGGAGTCCCCTTCTGACTCGTGCGGTTTCTAGGTTTCTATGTCTCCATCATCTTCCATCTTTCCCTGAGCGTTCTCACTAACACCAAAGCTCTGCTTCATTTGCTTTTATTGCTCTCTCATCCTTCCACATTTCAAACCTGCTTTTCTTACTTTCTGCCTTCTTCAGCTGCTGGTTTTCCATGTGTAAAGAGAACGGCGTCGCTCTCCAGCCAGGAGAGGAGCCCTCACTTCTTAGACAACATGCAACTGCATCGGACAGTGAATTCCTGGAGAGCATTTGCTCATTTACCACCAAGTCTCCAGCCAGTCTTCCATGCCTCTGAACTTCATGAAATCTCCAGCCTTCAAGAGTGGCAACAGAAACAAGATCCCCCTTTCCTTCTGTTGCCTTTCAGGGGTTTGCCCTCAAATAGCTCCCCTCCAATCTGGGGTGAACTCCTGAAATGAAACAAAGGGAGAGCCGCTCTAGCTTTGCACATCACGATAAAGAACCTTCTTTTCACTGGGGATGGTGGGCACCTCCAGACCAAAAAGTCATTGAAGCCACACATCTTCTCTTCAGATCTCTCTCTTGCTCCCTTCCTCCCCAGTGTTTTGCCTGACGAGACAGCTTGCTCTTCCGAGAGGTCCACACGGATCCCTCCCGGAGGGCTTTCTGAACTGGTCTGAGGGCTACATCCAACGAAGCTGAAGGCCAAGCTGAAGCTGCACACCTGGGGTGCAGAACCTCTCAGCCCAGGGCCCAATTCCTTTTCTGAGAAGCTCTAGGGGCCCATCTGGGGATGGGAGGAGCCAAAGAAAGTAGGGGCGGGACCAAAAGGTGTTGGGCCATAACACCAAGTGGTTTTATTCTTGCATAAGCCACCACTGGAGAGGCACCTTGATCTTTCAGAATTGGAGGAGGACTGCAGAAAAGTGGGGAAGTAATTGGTGGGAGGTGAAATGAGGGTTGGGCCAGAAGGAGCAGCCGCAGCTTTCTGGGCAACCCCAGAGAACTGGGACCCCAGGAGGATGAGATTTTGAGCCTCGGCCTGAGGTTCTCTTCTCTTGCCTTGGATGCTACTGCTTCTGAAATCCTATGGAAAAAACAGTCCCAGTGTAATTTTTGCTCATACATATAAGTATGGGAAACATCATCTGTTGGAGGAGAATCACAAATAGCATTTTTTCCAGAGAATACTCTGTTTACTTTGTGCACTTTTATACACAGAAAACCATTGCGTTCTCTCAAGCTGGCATCCTTCTTCAAAAATTCCACTCAGTTTCCACTGTATGCTTAGCTTTGGCACTCTTTCCCGGACAATGTTGCTGTTTCCCAGAGTGAGCTAAATACAGTTATGCAAAAGTGGATTCTTAGGAACTTCTTCAGATGTATCCCTGGATTTCCCACATAGCCAAGGAAAGTGTGTGTGCGCGTGTGTGCGTGCGCGCGTGTGTGTCTGCACGTTTGTGTGAGGCGTGAGCAAAAATAACCCTCAGGCTTCAAGATTCATGCAACTTTGTGAAGGGGCATTGCTCACTATGGGTTTCAAACCAGTTTTTGGAAAATGCTTCCCACCTCACATAGGTATAAAAATGGCAAACTTTCGGAACAAAGAACATTTTCTGCCAATGTTATAGGAAACAGTGCTATAGCATATACCAATCTGGTGCATTCTGGATGTGTTGGATTCCAGGCCCCATCAGCATGCAGGGGATGATGGGAGTTGCAGTCCAGCACAGGCAGAGAGCACTAGGCTGGAGAAGGCAAACGGTTCTTGGGAATGATGGACAGGTTAAAGGGAGAGGTTGCAGAATCAATAAGGCGAATGGTAACCAAGGTTACAGAGTTGAGCAACAGGGGGAAAATTCCTGTGGACACAGTGTAGAAAGCTTCCATACCAGCATCTGCCAAAACAACAGTTCTGTCTGTGGTGTTTGGGCATGTATACATGGAAACAGAGAAACTTGGCGAGTCAGAAGGGCCCTCCTGGGTCATGTAGTCTGACCCCTGGCTCAGCCAGCTCCACTCATGATATGTGCATGACATGTACCATGTGCATGTCCAGCCTATCCTTAAACACCTTCACCAATGGAGCTTCAACCACCTCCTGTGGAAGCCCGTTCCCTACCCTTAACCATCCTAACCGTCTTAGGGATCCTAACCATCAAGAAGTGCTTCCCAGCATAATAACGTTCAAGTTACCATTTCGTGCACACCTGGGCTCCCTACTGTCCAGCTCTTTGCTACCAAAACCCAGCAGAAAGGTGCAAATCAGCAAAATACACAGTCACCAAAGTTCTCCACATTTCATCTTGAAGGTCCGACCGACTCGAGTTGGTGTCAGACGGTGAGCTTTCTTTTTTCCTTTTGTCACAAACATCCTTGCAGATTTCTGTGTGCATTTTTTCAAATATATGCATCAGCTGCACACATCTTTGTCAGGTACACATGCTTCTCTCATTGATCCAAGGGTGTCGGTGTACATTGTGCACGTTTTTCATGCACACTTTTGTCAAATATATGCACACTATCAAATATTGGGGCGGGGGGGGGGGAGGGCAGGGTGGTCCATGAACCACAGTGCTAGATCAGAGATGCATGCCTTTAAGCCTGGATGGTACAAACGTGGCTGAGCCCTGGTCTCCTTCCAGCTGCTCTCTCTGAGCAGGCAAGCAAGCAACAGGAGCAAGGAGACGGAGCAGCATCCATCCTTTGTGTGAGCTCTCCCTCAGACACCACCATGCAAGCGGGTGGTCCTTGATTGGCCGGCCTCCCTCACTGCCACCAGCAGGCTGTGTTTGTGCGGCATAGGATGCTACACGGCTAGCTAGTCAGCAACCCCGTGCATCCACGAGGCTGTGCCAGGTGCCCTCCTTCCACCACCCCTTCCTTCCATTTTCTAGTAAGGACCAGAATTTCCCTTCTCGCTGAACCACCGTTGCTCAGCTGCCAATGCCTCCAAGCAGCAAACAATGCTGGAGGTGCGCTAAGGATTCTATCCTGACCCTTTCTATCCCTTGCAATAGCAAGCCTGTCAAAGGGGAAAAACTTTTGGTCTTCCAGAAGGTGCACAGGCCAACCAGCAAACAATGCTGGAGGTGTGTGTACCCCCACCTTCTGCAGGCTAACATTAATCCCAATCAGATTCTGCAGGAAAAATATAATTTTGCTTTCACACTCTGCAGTCTGTGTCCCACTGGGCTGTTCTGGGGCTTTGTCGCATTTATTGGCAAGAATACCTATTATCAGTTCAGGTAAGAGGTGAAATAACTATTGCTTTTACCTTTCTTCACTGACATTTGTGAATATTTGAGAAATATCTCATTTGCTCTGTCATTTGATAGGAGAGTTTTGAAAAGCTTACAATACTGAGGACAACGTATATTAAATCTGGAACACTGGGATGGAAAGCAGCCTTAAATAGGACAAAATGTTTTCTTGTGTTATAGCTGACAATCAAAGTCATACAGTGATGAAAAAGAGACTACCTTCCGTTCTCTTTTTCTTTGTCTTTTGAATACTTGCCAGATGTATCAAAGGTCTAATTTTAAAGCTAGAATCTGTGTGTGTGAGTGATGGGGAGGAGATTTCGAGGCACATTTCCCAAATTCCATTGCTAACTTTCTAACTTATATTCTCTTCCCTCTCCTTCCTCCAAACTTCACTAAGGTTTAAAATATGTTTTCAATTATTTGGACTTCTACCCCATGTGATGGCCAAGCTGTGAGGGGGGTGGGGAGGGAGAATGTGCTAAGGATTCTATCCTGACCCTTTCTCTCCCTTACAATGGCAAGCCTGTCAAAGGGGAGAAACTTTTGTTCTTCCAGAAGGTGCACAGGCTCAGACTTTGGAGCACCTCCAAAGGAAGAGAATTTCAATGTGAGGAGAAGCCACCCACAGCATCCCTCAGGGACTCAATACTGAATTTTGGAAATGGGAGACTGGTTCCAGGCTAGCCTGTTCCAGGTCAGGCTAGTTTGTTCCCTGCAAGGGTTTTCTCATGGGAACAGGAAAACATGGGATTCACCACCTGAAATACGAAGTGGCAGCGCCCCACCAAAGCAGCGATGCCACTACGCACATGGCTCTGGACTGACTGCTTGGAGGGACGCAACCACAATGCAGCAAACAGTCACCTCAGTCCAGATGGTGCTTCTGGCATCCGAGGGGAGGAGGAAGGGAGTCCAGCCATATTGCACGGTTACTTAGCAACAGCTCCATCAGCTCTTTGACTCTTTCCAGGTAGACCAGAAGCCGCTCAGGAGCAAACTTGCCGTGCAGCGACAAAACGCCAGCTCTCCCTGCATCTCCAGGGCCTGTTCCTGCAGACAAGCCCATGGCAGGAAAGGAGGACCTTGGTTTGGCCAAAGGAGCAACCGGCCTCACTCCAGGTGAGGGGCTGCTATTGTGAATCGCTCACCGATACATCACCTTGCATTGAGTGTGAGCATGCACCTGGCAGGGGGAAGGCATCCCGACACTCTCTGGGGTGCAAAGAGAAAGGCTGAGTTTGCACTCTTGCATATTTCCACTGGCAAGTTTTCCAGACCTCCCTGATTTCTCCACTGGTGACACCAGTGCATGGCCCGTGCAATCGTACCTGTGCTGCAAAGGGCGGGCAACATCCTGCTCGGCCATCAGCTTGGACTGAGAGCTGGTCCAGCATCCAGACATGGGCCATCCTTCCCTGTTGTCAGTTTCGAAAGACTCTCAAGTGAGCAGGCAGTGTTTGCCACCAGCCAAAGCAGGCATTGCTGTTCCCGAAGTCTCGCGAAGACAAGAAGCAGATCGCTTGAGGGCTGCCAGCACCTTCTGATGAAATGCTTCGGCCCTCTGTGCCTGGATTGGATGGATGCTCCATCGCTGTGTTGTCAAGAAGAGGGGGCAGAACCACCAGAGAGAAAGCCCGTGCGGTGCAGTGGTTAGAGTGATGGACCGGGACTCAGGAGATCCTGGTTCAAGTCCGCACTCAGCCATGGAACTTGCTGGGTGACTTTGGGCCAGTCACAGAAGTCCGACCCACCTCACAGGGTTGTTGTGAGGATGAAACAGAAAGGAACAGGAGGACCACGTGGGCCACTTTGGGATCCTTGCAGGAAAAGGTGGGAGATAAATGAAGTAAGTTTACTCCCTTCAGCCTCTTCAGGCTTAGGCAATGGCTAGCAGTTCTAGCATCTGTAGCCCAAAGCATGTGCAGAATGCCAGGCTGAAGGTGGCTGGCTTTAACTGCTTGCAGTGATGGCAGGGAACCTATTTAATATTTCGGGGGCTGCTCTGATTGGCATCCACTCACCAAAGGCCCCTCCAGGGGCCACCTGTCCCAGTGGCTCTATGCTCCCTCCTGTAGCCGAGGCAGGATGCTGGGGAACATGGGTAGGAGGGTGCCGTTGCCGTGATGTCCTGCCTGTGGGATCCTGGGGCAGCTGGACAGATGGACCATGCTCACGGCCACTGTGAGAACAGAGTGTTGGACAAATGGACCGTGACCTCTCCCAGCATGTCTCTTCTTTTCTTTTTTTACGTTTCCTGTGGATTCAAGCCCAACAACATCTGGAGGGCCCAGAGAGGGAGCCAACATAATTGCCACCATTCCCTCTTCTGCATAAGCCGTGCAAGTAATGGAGCTTCCTTTTTTGCAGCCGACTCGGGAATGACTCTCTGCTTTTCTTGAAAAAGGAAGCCTGAGGCAAAGCAAGGGTGGGGGGAAGCCACTGGCACAAGCCACTTGGAATCCCAACAAGCCTATGGAAGACCTGTGGCCTGCATGATGGAACCTGATCCGTGGGATCGGGCCTGACCCGTCCTCCCTTTTTCTCTGGGTTGGACTGAACAGCCTTTGATCTTTTCCAGTTCTTGTGCAGAAATGGAACTTACGTGGGCAAGGAAATACCCTTTCCAATTCCTGTTCCTTAGCAGAGAGTCAGGAGCTTAAATCCACTTGTCCAGGATCTTTCCACATCATTCGGAAGTTGTAAAGATTCAGCATCATGCCGCAGAACAATCGCTCATGCTGGCACACACTGCGGGAAAACAAGCAGAGGAAAGTTTGGCTCTTCTCTTGCCAGTGTGCAATTTGCCAAACAGACAGAAGCGCCCCTGTCTATCAAAAGCATTGATTTAAATAATTACATGCCACACTTAAAGTAGCAACAGAAAAACACTGCTTGGCTTTAAGGAATTGCTCATGTGCTTTGAATAATGATCACGATGTGGGATCCTTATAACAAGGTTATCATCTTTTTTGATTTTTATAAACCACCCTCAGAGGATTACCAGCTCAGTAACAACTCCATAAAATGATTTAACATCCTCACCTTTTAATAACAAAAGGATGCTTCTGGCCTATTCTTTTTGAGAGATAATATTTTGAATATCTTGAAGCAGGGCCTTTTTTGCTGTTGCTCTTAATTTATGGAGCTCTACCATTAAGAAGGCCTGCCAAATCCCCCTTTATTATCAAAAAAACTGTAGGAAGGAAGTCAAATATTCACTTTCAAATACACCTATGGGTAGGGCTAGGGTATTGCAATCTTCCTCAGCCTGATGCCCTCCAGATCTGCTGGATTGCAAGACCCATTATTCCCAGCTAACCAGCTTTGGACATTTTTTTTGGAAATACTGGGAGTTCCGTGTTTTTGAGAGAGCTATTCTAAATTGCAGTACCTGAACCAATATACTGATTGAAACCTGGTTATCCTTTGGCTGCACAACTCTGGATTTTGCAAGACAATTCGTGGCTCAAAAATTCCACACAGAAATGTGTATATTAGGAACCACTTTGGGGGTGGGGGGGAATAACTCTCTTAGGGAATTTGGAAATACAAAAATGTGACTACTGGAGAAAAATTGTATACGAACTTTGTCTGTTAAATAAAATGGCATAGGAAAATGAATCCGTTTTCACTGGTCACCGATGCAGAAACTGGATGCAACAGATTTTGACTGAATATGTGCAAAACTTACAGAATTGAAATGGACTGATCGGCTTGTCTCTGCTTCCAGGGAGGGCAAAGAGAGTGCTCCTTAGACATCCATCAAGAACTGATGACAGAGAAGGTGTTTGTGGAAACATTTATATCACTACAGTGCAGTTACATTCCCGGGTGGCCTTGCACTAGCAGAAACCAGAAGAGGAAAGAGGAAGTGCTTCCATTTGGGGGCAACGGCAAAAGCAAGGAAAGGAAGGGAGATGGCCGTTCTCCGGCTCTATTATTTCCATGGCATTCCCTCTGTGCCAACAGGGCTGGAGGGAGGATGCCCTAAATATGCAAGGCCTGGTTATTGTTCCAGACTGAGAAATAACATGGAGTTCCTGGAGTTCGACTGCCTGGCAACAGTGACCCATGCGTTGGTGACTTCCCGATTAAATTTCTGCAACGCGCTCTACGTGGGGCTGCCCTTGAAGACGGTCCGGATACTTCAGTTGGTGCAAAATAGAGCTGCCAGGCTGCTGACGGGGACTGGGCATGGTTCTCACATTACCCCAGTTCTCCGTCAGCTTCACTGGCTCCCTATTGAAGTCCGAGCCCAATTCAAGGTGTTGGTTCTTACCTATAAAGCCCTGAATGGCTTGGGTCCTGGCTACCTAAAGGAGCGCCTGCGGCCATATATGCCCTCCCGTCCCTTACGATTAGCAGCTGATGCCCTCCTCCGGGAACCCTCCGTGAGGGAAATAAGGAGGGTGAGTACCCGGAGGAGGGCCTTCTCTGCGGTGGCGCCCCACTTATGGAATGCGCTCCCCAGAGAGGCTCGCCTGGCGCCGTCATTATTTGCTTTTCGGCACCAGGCAAAGACCTTTTTATTTAAAAGGTATTTTAATTGTTAATTTATATTTATTGTATTTATTATATTTTTAAGTTTTCATCTCGAGGTGGGCCAGTTTTTAAGTAGTTTTAAATATTGAAATTATGGAATTTGTTTATTTGTTGCTGTTGAGCCGCCCCGAGGCTTGTCTGCAAGGGGGCGGCATATAAATATGTAAATAAATAAATAAATAAATAAATAAACATTGTTCTCTATACATTACCAAAAATGCTAAGGGAGGTCAACGTGGTCAGCAACTAAACCTTTGTGCCCATTTTCTCAGGCGGTGCCAAGTTGTAGCCCATTTGTCATTGCTATGCCCGAGACTCTCTTTCCATGCTCAAGACGGCAGGCCGGTGCAGCACCAGAGTGTAAATATTACAGTATTGTATGGCACTCCAGCAGTTGGTTGGTGCATAAAAGCATCCCTTTTATTCTTCTGCTCAGCACTGACAGAAGGCCTGGATCGCTCCTCTTTCACAGAAGACAAAGGTCCTCACACTGCCGTTCCCCCTGCGTGGAGAAATCTTTTGTGCGCCCAGAGACAGTGGGAGAAGGAGCCTTCTGGTCCGTGTACCTCCTTGCAGAGGGGGATTAATAGAGAACAAACTCCCTCTTCTGCACTGGTCCTGATGAAGGACGGATGCCACAATGCCCTTCAATCACACCAATTACAGCAGCCATTGTTTTAATGACAGTGCTCTCAGTTGGGAAAGAGGGAGACGAATCAGTCCCAAGGTTATACCCCTGTGTATTGGGATAAACTATATATTATATTGTTGTCGGATTAGCTGGAAGAACTTCAGAGCTGGGGTGGGGGGAGCGCGGGAAGGCTGCCTACTTGTTTTCTCTCCCAGCTGTGTGCTGCTTGCTTTTATTTATTTCACCAGATTATGCAAAATAGAACAGCCTTATAGGACAAAAACCGGCTGGCTGGCTTCCTCGTCCAAAGTGGCATCAGGGCTTGCAAGGGTGAAAGGAAGCCTGAAGACAATGGAATGCATTTAGTGGCCAGAATCTTTTAATAATCGTGCTCGCATAGCCTTGCAGCCCCCTGGAATCTATGTGTGTGCATATGTGTGTGTGTGTGTGTGTGCGCGCGCAGGCTTCACACATGTGGTGCCCTGCTCTGCTTGGACTCCAGGCAATAACCAGATTATTGTCAATGGTATTTTTTTGCCCACATCTGCAAACTACTCTTTCCTCTAAGGAGCTTCACGTGCAATCCTGGGTAACTTTAGACAGAAGGCCTAGGTCTTTTTTCTGTCTAAACTTGCCCAGAATTACACCCTAAGAGGGCCATTCCATGCGGTCTTCACAACAACTCTGCATGGTCGGTTAGAGTAGCCAGCCCAAGATCAGCCAACGAGGCCAGAAGGCCAGCTTTCCTTCCATGGAGGTGCTGTGTGAACAATCTTGCACGGTTTTCTTTCGACATGCATGCGTTCACACTGAGAAGCCAATTAGGGGTCTGCGGTCCTAGAGGGAATGAGGGAGCAGCTGCCGAAACATTTCCAGGCCCTGCCATTGGCGTTCTCAGAAGCATTCTCTCCAGCTGCTTTTCCATCCACAGATGAAAAGACAGTGGAGATACGAGCCATCTTTCCCCCTGAGGAAAGAAAAAGGTTTGAGGACGGGGATTTTGAAACCGGGAGGGTCAAGCAACCCCTCTCGCCATCATTTTTCTGCTCAGACTCCCAGCATCTCATGGCTTGGGTCCATGATACCTGACGGAACGCCTTTCCCAACCACGTTGTACCCGGACACTAGGATCAAGGTCTGGGCCCTATCTCTGACCGACACCTCCGAGGCAGGCTCAGTTGGTGGCAACAAGGAGAAGGGGCTTTTCAGTGGTGGCCCTCCAACTGTGGAATGAGCTCCCCACTGAACCCCACCTACCATCAACCCATGATCTTTTCAGTGCCAAGTTAAGACTCTTTTACTACAGGGCATCTAATTAGTTAATGTGGGCTTTATTAGCTGCGTAAACAGGTCTTAAGATTTGCCTTGCTTAAGTTAGTATAATTTTGTGTGTGTTAGATTTTAGTTTTAAATGTTGTATGCCTACCCTTCTTGTGATGTTTTATAATGTGAGTTGTATTTTATACTGTATTTAATGTGTTGCTGTAAACTACCCAGAGAGATGCTGCTATTGGGCAATACAGAACTTGAACACATAAACAACATGCATGTTTCCCATTTTTAGGAGAAAGGGAAGGAGAAGGAGACACAATCACAGCTCAGCCTTGCCAAAATCTGTGCCTCACAAGCCCAGGGAGCAAAAGCCCACCCTGAGAACAGTGGGCAATAGGCAACAGCAAGCGATCCCATTTATCCCTGTGACTGTTTTGTTGCAATTTAAATGAGTTTAAAATGCAAACTGCACATGCTCCAAGGATTTTTTAAAGGGGAAGGTTGACAACAGTTTTGCTGCTGCTGTTCTATCGTTTGCAAGCAGTTGTAAAAGCCTGGGGTACTTCCTAGTAGCAGTAGAAGCATTATAAAGCATGAGATGGTGGGGGAGTGGGGAGGAGAAAAATACTCATTGTGTGCTTCAAAGCTGAAATCATACAAATGTCCATCAAAAGGAGGCCCTCGTAATATCCATGCTCCAAAATTCAGAATGCAGGCTCCAAAAGCAGCTATTTGCACCACTGGCATCTCCCGGACAACTTGTCTAGGTTTGGCCCTCTGTCTGGATTAGATCTGAGAGCTAGTCCAAAGTCCTATCAGCTAAAGTGCACCAGTTCTTGAGAGTCAGCTGGATAGCAATAGCTTTCTTATTAGCGGGTTGAGAAACAACAGCAGTTTTTATTCCAAATGTCAAATGTGGTGACAGCTGGGATTCTTCACTATTTGCATGTTGTCCTTCATTAATCTTATGACATTTAAGATGAAGCAGAAAGGATGTTGACAATCCCTCAGCCTGATTGACAAAGTCTTGCTAAAATCTGCAGCTTTCAAATCTTGGAGTTGGTAAATATTTTGCATCCTAAAAACCATCATGACCTTAAAAGAATAGTAATAAAGGAAGCCCCTTCCCGGCTAGGTCTTAGACATGGAAAAGGCCTCAGAGCACCTGATCTCTTTGGGATCCGCCATTCAGGAGTATGAAGAGGACCATCTCCTACCTGAAGTAGGAATTGGAGCATGCAGTGAGGAACAGTTTGTCCTGGCTCTAAAATTAAGAAATAAGGCCTGAAGATCCAGTCTCAGAACCATCATAGATATGTGACAGGAACAAATTACCTTGCCTTTGCAGATGAATAAGTTAACAGAAGTAAGAGCATATCCCAAAGTCCAGCACAAGGGCTCTCAGTGAGACCAGAACACACGTACCCTGAGATCCATGTACCAGCCCCCTGTGAAGTGAATGGCTGAACAATGTGAGTGGCACCCTTCTCAATGAAGCACCATCAGGCCCTGGACTGACTTCATCCACCCAGACCAGCCATGGACATTCTTGGGCATAAAGCAGCTTCTCCTTGCCATTGGGCATTGGTTAGCAACAAGGTCACCCTGAGCATCTTAATCCTGATGCCTGGCTTGTTTCTGAAGCCTGCTCCATGGCTTACTCATTGGCCCTGACTTGCTTTCCATTTCTCACTTGCCAATCTACACTGCCTTGTGATTTGACCCTCAGGCCTGTCTACAAGGTTGATCCCTTGGTTCTTGGATCCTGGCCTATCCCAGACTGCTGCATGTGACGCCACAACAAAGAGAAGGGCCTTTTCAGGGGTGGCCTCTGTTGGGAAAATTTAGATAAATCCTGGCAGAAAAAACATTGCTTATATGTGCCTGTGTGTTATAAAATCAAACCTGCACCTCTTTCTCACAAAGCGCCAGCTTTCCAAGCCAGGCCACTGTTGTTGTCTTAAGAAGATGCCAGTATTTGCTAGAATGGGAAACCGCCAGAGGGCTAGTACCTGTGCAGAGCTGGAACAATGGCACCCATTTGCTTCTGAATGGGCCCATCTAAGTCCCACAGAAGCAAGCCTGAGTGAAATTCTCAGACCGGACTTCCTGGATGCTTCATCCATCAGACACATTTACTTGTTTAAACAGACCTGGAGATGGGTTTAAGCTTTTGGAATTTACTCCACCGAAATGTCAATACACTGCAATTGGAAATACTGTCATCTTATTGTCACTTGTATGTTCAGCTGATTTTCCTTATTTGTTCTGTATATGGTGACCTCAGATTTCCATTGTAATATCTGTATCCTGACATTAATTGCTCTGTACCTGTGTACGAGACTAGGAGATTATAAAATGCTCTGTACATGTTTTGAAAATTTGCAGTTGAATTTACCTCTGCCCGGTAATGCATTATTGTTAGTGACTGCAGGTACTGGAGCACCAGACAACAAAGCAGCAGAGGTTCAAACGTTCAGTCTTTCCCACAAACCCGAGTTTTTATTTCCTCCTCACAAATTGAAAACCGAGATTCTGTCACCTCCCAGTTATAGAACAAGCTCCCCAATGAGGCCCACTGGGCACCAACCTTTTCGGTGCCAAGTTAAGATTGTCCGCTACTGCAGGGCATTTAATTAGTGAGGCTTTGTTAGTTGCCTCATCCTCTCTGGAGATTTATCTTTTTTTAAGTTAGTGTAATTTTTACATGTGTTTTATATTTGGTGTTAAACATTGTATGTCAACCTTTTTATGATGTTTTATGATGCACTGCATTTTAGATTGTATGGGGGCGGGGGTGGGCAGGATGAACCACGCAGAGAGCTTCTGCTATTGAGGGACATTGAAGTTAAATAAATAAAAAAGTAAATAAATCACCAAAAACAGATGAAATATTTCAGGGGTTTTTCACACAACTCCAATATCTGGAGACCCAGCATCCTGACTACTGGAAACCTTGAGAAAGGTCAACCGCCGACTGCTCCAAATGTACAGTGCTGTTGTTCTTGGGAGTTATTTTCTTCCTGTAAGTTGTGTCTTTAAAGCAGATGCAAGCGCCATGCTTTCAGCTTAATCTACTTAAACCTGGCTGTATGCTAATGCCCATGTAAACAAATACTTCGGTAGCCATCAAGATGAAAGCAGATAATAATATTGTGAAGAGATTGTTTGTGACCCTTGGGACACAAACATTATGTTGAGCTTGGCATCATTAATCTTGTGGTCAGAAAAGCACTGCATCAGCATGTTTAATGAGAGAGTAAAATGCCAGCTGTAAAAGTTTTCTTCTTGAAAAGGACAGCCATGCTGCAAACATAAATCTTCCAGGGGTTTCTCCTCTGTGTGTTTTAAGCACGGGGGCTGGTCCAGCTGAGGCACCACACTTTAGATTTGAGGGTACTTAGCAAGGAAAAAAATCACCCGTGTCAAAAGATGACATACAGTTTATGGAATACAGTGATGAAATATGGATGCAGAATAGAAACAAGCAGAAAAAGGGCTTACACTCCCCCTTTCTGTAGCTGCATTGACTCCCTGAATAGGTCCAAGGGCCGCAAAAATTGCCTGGGCGAACAAGCTGTCAATTTCTCTCCGCAGGCCAAGAATGAAAGGTAACACCTCTTGCCATGGATTTTATAAAAGTTCCTTCCCCCACAATTGCACAGTCGGTCAGGATGCACAGTGGTTCCCCCTCCCGCTTTCCTGGGAGCAAATCTGCACCAGCATGGCAAACAGTTTCGTTCTCATAGCAAAGGCAGCTCTTATCTACAGAATGACTGGGGAGGCCGCTCCAAGGCAATCATCTCTTCCTCATAAGCTGAAGGCAGTGTGCCATCAATAAATTGTGTCGGCTTTGGGACACTGGGAAAGTTCACTGCACTACCGGCTGAATCTTGCTAACCTCCTCATCTTTCCTCCATTGGAGCCCATATGGTACATCTACCATACAGACGCTTTCAGATTTGCCGATTTCTAAGGCACACAAGCCAGTGATGATACGGCTACATAGAAACAGAGCAAGTCAGAAGGGATCTCCCGGGCCATCTAGTCTGACCTCTGGCACCAGCCGGCTCCACTCATGACATGCCCACCATGTGGACGTCCAGCCAATCCTTGAACACCCGCCCCAATGGGGCCTCAACGACCTCCCGTGGAAGCCCATTCCACACCCTCGGGGTCCTGACTGTCAGGAAGTGCTTCCTGGCCTCCAAATTGAACCTTGGCTCCCTGAGCTTGGTTCCATTGGAGCGCGTCCTGCCTTCCTCTGCAGGGGAGAACAGGTCTCTACCCACCTCCGTGTGACATCCCCTCTCATACCTGTATGTTGCCAGCAGATCCCCTCGGAGTCTCCTCTTCTCCAGGCTGAAGAGACCCAGTTCCCTCAGTCTTGCCTCATATGGCATCCCCTGCAAACCGGCCACCATCCTTGTGGCCCTACGCTGCACAGACTCCAACCTGGCTATATCCTTTCTGTAATGAGGGGCCCAAAACTGAGCACAGTACTCCAGTTGCGGGTGCACCAGAGTCGTGTAGAGTGGCAGTAATGCCTCTCTTGGCTAAATGTTTGGCAGGCACGACTGCAGTACAAGCTATGAGATGTCATTTCACCCCAGAGCTGTTGCCAGCAGTAGGCAATGCTGGGCCTTTGTGGAGGCGCACAGCCCTCCAAGGGGTCTGCTACTGACCCTCACAGCACCATTTGCAACTTTGCTTTCCCTCCATGTTATTGGTGTGCATGTGTGAACATGCAGAAAACAGGGTAAAGGTGGAACAATCGTTGTGAGCTAGGCGTCCCGTCCCAAAAGAGATGGACACATCAGCAATTATTGGAAGAGTCTTTATTCCATACAGAAACAATGTATTCACAAGCCTCCAAACAAGCACACCAGGTGGAAAGTTGACCCTTCGCTCTGCCCCCCTTCACCCAAAGCTTTGCTCATGAACCCCTCGGGGCGGGTCTCTGGAGGGGGGTGCAGTATGGAAGAGGGCGTGCCCACGCTCTTCCCATCGGGTTTCCAATTGGTGAAGCCAGCGAGTGCATTGATGGGCCCACACATCCATGTCTCCTGGGGTGTCAAGTCCTCCTCCCGAGAACCCCTCCCCAGCCTGTTCTCCGTTGGTTTCTTTCCCACAGTCGGGGGGGGGAGGGGGCTCAGTGGTTGTCCTTGAAGGGCTTTGATCCAGAGCTGGCTCAGGCTGGCTCACTTGGAGGGTTTGGGCAGCCAGGGCCTCACTAGTCTCCACAACTCCAATATCAGAGTGCAAACTCTGAGTCACGGCTAGGTCAGGTATCCACTCCCCTCCTCCAGGTCTGAGCCGCCATTCCCACCAAAGCCCTCCATCTCCTGTGTGCACCTGGGAATCTCATCCGAGCGCACGCGCATGACAGCAATGGGGATTCCTAATGCATCCATTCTCTTTCAGAAACAGAACCTGGCAATATGGAACTGCAAAATCCAGGCAGAGATTCACGTGGGAAGGATTTTGAAAGTATCTCTGCTGGATATCACACCCATGCAATTCCAAACAATTCTGCAAGGCTGGCTTGCACACATGCCACCCACATGTCCACAGTTCTGCTTCCACACACATAACTTGTGGTCTTTGTGTGCTTTCCATACTTTGCCCAAAGAAGGGGTCTTCTACCATTCCTGAGCATTTATGGATATGATCTTAAATGCTCATTTCCCAGCCAGGGTTGAACATGGGAAAGAAGTCCAGAGAGCAGAGGAGAGCCTGATTCCAGTCCAATCTTTGCACGTCTATTTCACCCCAGGACTGAAGTTCTGCATTGCTGTTCCAGAAAGAGGGAGCCAGAGGACAACACTGACTGAACAACAGAAGGGGAATAGAAAAGTTGGAAGCAAAATGATGGCTGGAACCATGGGGTATTTAAAACTTCTTAAAAAACAGGGGCTTAGGGCACCATGGCAGTGAAGTGACATGGTGTCCAGGCCAAAATCCATGCAAATATCATTGGAGGCCAGCAACCCCCTGCCCAAGGGGCAGCAAAGAAAACATCCTTCCTCCAGCAATTCCTCAGCTGCATGGTGTGAACAGAGGCAAAACAATTTTGTGGGAATGCAGGTGATGTCCAGGGAATCTGTACTCCTGCGCACATACCAGGAGCACTTGTGTGTTCCATGTTCAAAAACAATGCTATCCAAAGAGGATTTGAGGGATTAGATGCTTCAAGACAAGCTCTTGTTGATGGGCATCAGATAGCCTTTGGAAGTTCATCAGGTGTCTTAGAGAGTGTTCAACTGTTTCCTGTCAGACTCCATCCGTCATTAGGAAATGTTCATTTTATTCCAGACACATCATCCCAAAGGTATGAGTGGTCTAAGTTGAATGATTTATCAGAGCTGTAACAGCTCACTACATCCGGAAAGTGTCTCAGATAATATAATTTGATACAGGCACTTAGGATAAAAATGTGTGAACATCTCCCTCACTTAACTAACATTGTATTGAAAGATTTTTTATTATATTCATACACAGCCTCCTCTTGCTGTGCAATTTCTATTTCTGGGAGATAAAAATGTTGTGTTTTACATTTATATCCTACCTCTTGCAAGGAACCCAAGCAGCTTACACTATAACCACCCTGTGAGGGAAGCTGAGAGTCAGATGGTCCAAGTAACTCACTGCTTCATGGTGAGTGGGAGCTAGAACTGGATCTCCCAAGACCCTGTCCAAGACTCTAACCAATGATCCACACCAGCTTTTACACATACACATGAGTATATATAATATAGGAAGGGGAGGTAGGAAAGTAAACACATATATAACTCATATCCACATCTTAGTTAAAGTGGCCCTTAAATGAGATCTTTGCAACCAGGCCCAAACTGATGTAATGAAGCATTACCTGCACACCGTACTTGTATCCAAGAAATCACCTCCTTTAGGAGCCCAGTTACTAACAAAGCTGATTGCATTAAATGCTCATTAATATGCACGTCCACTAATCTGATTTATTGAAATGAATGTTAGAAAAAGGAATGTTGAATGAAAAGTGTAGGGTAAACTACCAAGAAAAATTTTTCCATACCCACAAATCGGCACACAGCCTATTGCAAGATTTTTTAACTCACTCTCTCATTCAGTGTCAGATTTACAGTTGCTTCCAGTTGACAAATGAAGGATGTGAACCTGATTGACAGAAAGGAAATCTCCTAAATCTACAGACTTAGAGCTCAGTCCATACAGCCTTTAATCTGGAGGACCACTCTTATATTGAATGTCAGAATCTATTGAATCACATATTGCCTTGACTGGTGTCCATTTAACATCACAGCTATTGACGAGGGCAGAAGCCAAAAAGTTGACCTCTGCATATATTTTGAAATTACTGTGTTGTTCATCTGTTTTGCTGGTATCCACATATAAATGCAGAAGAAGCATGAGTCCTGCAGTGCTTTCCTGATCCTTAGCTGAAATGTACAAAGTAGATTCCTTCTTCTGAGGTGGACCAAGTGACATCTAGATGGTGCATAGCTCCTGGAGTCCCCCCTTTGAGGGCTAGATTTTTCTATGAGGCAGTGCAAGTTTGAAACAAGGACCTACCCCAGATTTGGTGGATGCCAGTGAGTGAATGGGAGCCCTTCTGGGCAAGGTATGACCTTCATTATTGAATCATGGTCCTCTGATGGACTAGCACAGCCTTCCCCCAGTATGTGCCCTTCAGATGTATTGGACTACAAGTCCCATCCTCCCAGCCAGCATGGTCAAAGCTGTGCTGACTGGGGGTGGGGGGGGTGATTGCAGTCGAAGTCCAATTCCTTTGGCGGACACACAGTTGAGGAAGGTTGGCCAAGTATCTGAGGTATCTACCAAAGATATGAGAGGAGGGATTTCCAAACTCTGGGTCCAACTAATGATGTCAGAGAAATCTGCCATGCATTCAAATAGCGATTTCTATGAATCTGATCTGCAGATGCCACTGTGGACTGGCTTTTTCCAAGTCATGTGAATTCCATGGACTTGTGGACTTCATTTTCCCTTTGCAGGGCTGGAGACTGTTGTTCTTTAGTGTTTATGCCATTGTGTTTTCACACGTTATTGCAAACCAGTGCCAGTGTGAGCTAGCACAAGTGGGATGAAATCCTGGTTAAAATATTCCAACTTTGTTGATGAATGGGGAACAGAATGAATGATAACTGATAACTGGCAAAATACAAACAAACTTTGACAAAATCTCTATATTCCTAGATGTACTGAACACTCCAGGGCCTACCTATCTCATCTTAGGAGGTGAAGACACCTGAAATAGGACCTCAGCAGAAGAGCTTGTGCATGGGAAGGCTCATGTGAGAACAAAAGGTTCTTCAAGTAAACTGACTTTCTGCAATTGAAGGCACTGAGTGTAATAGTCAGAGTTTTGGATTGTTTGTGGGAGAAAACTGGCATCTATAAATCTGCCATTCAGTAATTCAGAGGTGCACTTTGTCCACACACCTTCCACTGGCTGAGCTTGGCAAATGAAGAATGAGCCTTTGCTAGAGAAGGATTCATATACCAATTCCATTGTCGGTGCTAATGGAACATGGATGGTGAAAATGACCTGTTCTCATGAAACTTGGTTTAAGCCCACCAAAGCTTTGTTGTTGTCGTGTACTGTCAAGTTGTCTACAACTTGAGGGGTGTCCCTAGAAATGAGTGCCCTCCAAAATGTCCTTGGCAGCCCTACCCAAACCTGGCCAACTCAAGGCTGTGGCTTCCTGGATGGAACCAGTTCATGTTGTGGTTGGTCTTCCTCGTCTTCTGCCCTTGACTTTTCCAAGCTTGATTGTCTTCTCCAGGGAGTCTTGCCTTCTCATGATGCGCCCAAAGTACGACACCTTCAGTTTCTTCATTTTTCCTTCCAGGGAAAGTCCTGACTTATTTTGATCTAGGGTCCACTTGCTCATTTTCCTGTCTGTCCAGCATATTCACAAAGCTCTTCTCCAGCACCATGTTTGAACACATCAACTGTCAGCCCTCCTCTCAGCTCTCCTCCCTGTCCAGCTTTCACACATTAATCAAGAATACAGTAATGTGCGTGATCTTAACCTTAGTCTTCAGTGAAACATCCTTTGTTGTTGTTTTTAGTCGCGAAGTCGTGTCCAACCCATCGCAACCCCATGGACAACATTCCTCCAGGCCTTCCTGTCCTTCACCATCCCCCGGAGTCCACTCAAGCTCACACCAACCGCCTCAGTGACTCCATCCAGCCACCTCATCCTCTGCTGTCCCCTTCTTCTTTTGCCATCTATTGTTCCCAGCATTAGGCTCTTCTGCAGGGAGTCCTTCCTTCTCATTAGGTGGCCAAAGTATTTGAGTTTCATCTTCACTATCTGGCCTTCTAAAGAGCAGTCAGGGTTGATCTCCTCTAGGACTGACCGGTTTGATCGCCTTGCAGTCAAGGGACTCGCAGGAGTCTCCTCCAGCACCACAACTCAAAGGCCTCAATTCTTTGGCGCTCAGCCTTCCTTATGGTCCAGCTTTCACAGCCATACATTGCAACTGGGAAAACCATAGCCTTGACTATATGCACTTTTGTGAAACATCCTTACTCTTGATCAACTTTTCTAGTAAATCATTTTGAAATCAACACAGGATTTGTTTTTTGTTGTAACTAACACAGCCATCCCTCAAGAAAATACCCACTTTATTTCTACTCCCAAGAAGATGGAAGACCAATCTCAAATCCAGTTAAGTCAAAGTACTTGGATTTAGACTAGTGGGACTTAAGTCTATGTACTTTAGCTTAGGAGCTATGGTTGTGGATTGGGTTGTTAATTAATACTGATGGTAATCTGTTGGCATTATTAACTTCCACAACCTGGAGTAGTTATGGCAAGCGATGCAGATTTAAGAAATGACTGTTCCATGAGTGTTTGCAATGCTGTCTGTTTTTTGATTGCCTTTAACTTGTTCTCGCATGATTCAGAGTACTTGGCTGGGCACGCATTCATAGAAGGGAAAATAGTCTCGAGAGAAGAGCTTTTTCTAACCTCTTCACCTTCTCCAACAAGAAAGTAAACATCAGACATATATCAAGCCCATAGTCCTAAAATGCAGCTGACTCAGAAGAAAGTGTATAAGGAAAACCCTCTGTGTATGCCTAAAACCAAACAGAAACTGCTGACAATCCCCGACAAATTTAACGAGGAATTACAGAATTGCCTCTCCTCTAGCAGAAGCCCTTAAGAACTCTTTAATCCAAAGTCTTTGGTAAATTCTTTCCATTGGTACCTTTACAAACAGCAACTGTTGAGATGCTCTTTCCCCCTTTCTTTTGTATAATTAATAGCTGCAAAGGCAGCTCTTTAAGGGGAGGTAGACTTGCTTAATGACTTCTGATGACTGGTGGCTACCAGCTATGACATACCAGGCTTGTCTGGCTGGCAGCTGGGGAGAAATGGGCTGAGCATCTGGAATTCAGCCACCAAAGGAGATACACGTCTATGAAGTGCTGCAGCTGCCTGGAGAAGCTGCTTGCCTGCTTTGTGTAGAAGGGCTTTAAAGACCGCCACTGTCTGCACAGGGTACTTGTCTGTGCTTCACCTGCATTTTTCAATAACTGAAGCACGAAAAGGCAAGTGCACATTTTTTTTCTGGGTTGACAAAGTGCCTGTCCACTTCAGGCTGAAGGCAGAAAATTCAGGCTCTGAAAGGGGGAATGTGCTTCCGCGCAAGTGCTCTATGCAGAAGTTCACCAATGCAATCCAAAGTCCAGAAGCGGTGACCGTTTTTCAGGAATTGCACTCCTGTTTGCATTCATGTTAGAAGTTGAAACCAGGGCAGCTATGCATGGTTTGCGAATGGGGCTTTGCCAGAAATTCCTACTGGAGGCGTCTTCTCCTTCCACCCCAGTATTCGGTGCCTCCTTCGTTTATTTCTTCGTTTTGTATCTATAGATGCACCAACTGACAAGTTATGCTACCCACGTCACTCCACAGGCAAGGGGAATGAGGGCAACCTGGATTTCACCCCAGGTACACAAAATCTGTTCGTGCATCAGTTCCGGAAGCATTAAGGGGAACAGACAAAAAATGTGACCCACACATTATATATCTACATACCAACTTACGTAGAATTGTATTTTTGGAGCAAATCCTAGAAGAGGTAGCCATATGCACCTAAAATGATTCAAGGAGGATTTTATGTATTTATTTATTTATTTATTTATTTATTTGATGTTTATCCC
Source organism: Varanus salvator macromaculatus (assembly GCA_023646645.1). Lineage (NCBI taxonomy): Eukaryota > Metazoa > Chordata > Lepidosauria > Squamata > Varanidae > Varanus > Varanus salvator. Next base: position 26,948,750 of record JAIXND010000624.1, on the reverse strand, counting down.
ACAGTTCCCTAGTTACTGCGTCCTCTGGCAGTAACTAGGGAAGTGATTCAGGTCATTCCCTGCACTTTAAAACTGTCCCAATTCAGACCCAGAGTCCGTCTTGCTCAGCATTCTATTCCCAAAATTCGCAGGCAGATACCCACAGGGTCCCCAAGCAGGCTGTGAGTGCGACAGCACTCTCACAACCATGTTCCCCAGCAAATAGCATATCCAGACATGCCGCCTCTCATACTGGGGTTAGCATATAGCTATGAGGGCTACCAGATAGTCTTTTCCTCCATGGATCTGTCCAATCCCCTTAGAAATTGGTGGCCATCATTACATTTCATAGAAGTGAATTCCATAGATTAGTTATGCATTGTGTGAAGAAAGTTTTCCTTTGATCTCCCACCAATCGGTTCTCATAGCAGGGGAAAGCAGTAGCCAAAACAAAGCTCCCCAGTGCAGTTTGTTTGTTTATGTTTCAGCCATCAAGAGCAGCCATGAAGGAACTGCGAAAGAGCAACAGGTGTAAGAGCGTTTCACTGGAGACCACGGTTGACATCATCCGTACTGTTGTATTCCCAATCACCATGTATGGGTGTGAAAGCTGGTCAGTGAAGAAACACGACAGGAAGAAAATAAATGTATTTGAAACATGGTGCTGGAGAAGACCTTGCATATACCCTGGACTAACAGAGATGATCAAAGCAATCTAGATCTAATCAATCCAAAACTTCCCTAGTGTCCTACTTTGGACACGAGAGGGCAAGACTCCTTGGAGAAGATCATCATGCTATGGAAAGTCAAAGGCAGAAGAAGAGGAAGACCAAATAAGAAGTGGGTTGACTCCATGAAGGAAGCCACAGCCTGGGCTTTAGAACAGCCAAGCGGGGCTGTCATGGGTAGGACATTCTGGGGGGGGGGGGGGTTCATTTAGAGGGTCACCATAAGTCGGAAAAACTTGATGACACATAGCAACATTTGTACGCTACTCCACATCCAAGCAGGTTCTAGAGTGGCAAACAGTACTATGTTAAAACAACTGCATGCATAACAGCAATACCTTAGAAACAGTAAAAGAAATTATAAACAAGAGAACAAGAGAACCATGGCCCCCCCACAATAGAAGCCCCTCCACAACCAAGGATGTCTTTCGCAGGCCCCCAAAAGTGTTCATGCTGCCTGACCTCCTGAGGAAGAGAATTCCATCGAAAGGGGGCCACCACATTGAAGGCCTTTCTCCTGGTGGACTCCGGTTGAGTCATGGGTCTGTGCGGAACCACCAGGAGAAGGTCCTCCAGTGTCTGCAGTGGCTGGGCAGGTTGGCAAAGAAGAAAGTATGTACAGCATAACATGTCCAGTTTGAGATCCCCAGTGTTTTTTTTAAAATAAAAGCACTATAAATACCATTCCCTTACCATTAGGGAGGGAGATGACCTAAACTTGTTTCTGCAAATATGTCTTGGCTAGCATATCATGCACAAAACTGTTTTGGGGCCTTTTTAACGTTTTAATTCTTTTTCGAGCCATTTTCTCAGCAAGTGCTATTTGTTTTGACAAACATTTCTGAATGCTGTCATGTGGAATAATCGGCTTTCAGAGAATGTGCTCAGTGATCTAATTCACACAGTCTTCTTTCCCTTCCTTGTCTGGATTGCACACAGCTTGATGCAAAAACTGAGTGAAGACAGAAAGCTAGAATGGAACCGACACCCTGGTCCTGCATGGATCTGCAGAGCCGTAATGGCTCCTGGAGCAACTTGAGGTGACACATGCTTGACACATAGGGCAGCGCTGTCTATTACGGTTCTTGTCAACCATCCTTACCCACAGGAAGAGATGAACGCGGCAACTCGCTTTATGTGCAGGCAGTCCCTTGGACCACCTACCCAGTACTGTCAGCAAAGTCTTTCCTGCCCCATCCAGAGATGCTGGAGATCTAACTTGCAAGTTTTGATTTGCAAACACATTCAAGGCTAGGACTCTTATCTCTTTAAGCTTCTTAAAGAGAGGAAGCATTTTGGGGGGAAACCGTTCTTCTGGGGAGAAGGAGTCAGGACACTCTGACTGGGAACCACACGGAGCAAATGGATTTCAGTTTGGCCACCTTGGCATAAGAATATGGGTTCTGAGAGCAGAATTTGGAATACCACGATCGACAGTGCAGATTCTTGGTCCTCTAAGATCTTCTAGATCAGTGCTTTTCAACCTTTCCTCAGCTGGGGACCTGCAAAACAGGAAAACCAGCCTGGGGACCACCAAGGCAGAAACAAAAAGCACCATACACATACTATAGTATTCACAATACCAGAAAAATAAAAATTCTCCAAATCAACTGAGCAACAGAAAATGCCAACAAAAGAACAATATACTGAAACTGGTGCAGCATGACTCCCAGCCGAGCCGTCTCCCCGCCCCCTGCCCCCCCCAGGGGCACTGGAACACCCCACATGAACATGATGCCAACCAAGGAAGAGGTGGTGGAGCACAGCCACCCCTGCACTGGCCCACGGCAAGTGGGATCCTGCCCAATGACTGGCAGGAAAGCTCCCATGGACCAGCACCGGCCCACGGGCTGGTGGCTGAAAACCATTGCTCTGCATCATAAAAGGAACTGGCACGAAAGGTTGGACAAGGACTCACCCAATGCTTGTGGGTCACCAGCAGCAGCTGAAAGTGTCCTTTGGCTTCTGTCCACTGTATTTTCCTTAACACTCGTGCATGCAAGGCAAAACTGCCCTCCCTAGCAGTTTGCCACAACCGTACGTCATTTTCATCAGGTAACGCCTTTGGTAGTTTAACTCTGTATCTCATTCCTCAAATGTCTGAATTTTACTTTTGCTCTGAAGAGCTCAGGACACTCTATGGTGTGGCTGCCCCCCACTTTATCTTCACAACAACCCTGGGAGGTAGGACAGGGAGGGAGAGAAGGAAGGAAGGAAAGGAAAAAAGTGCACCAAGGTCACCCCATGTTCTTCATGGCTAAGGGGGATCTGAACTCAGGTCTCTGCAGTCTCACTGTCTTACCCTGACCACTGCATCATACTGTTTCCTTTAAATCTGGTCCTCTTAACAAGGATAATCCCTTGGGTATCACCAAAAAGAGGACAACAGAGGGTAGAGATCTGCATATCATTCGTACATTTGAATTGCTGCAAATTTGACAATAGGGTGCATTTCAACATCGTAGGGAAAATTGCGGGGCACTGCCTGTTCAGTCCTGTTGGCTCTTGACGGGCAGCTGCAAGGGCCCCGCACACCCTGCATTTTCATGGTCTGATATTGTTAACAGGCTTTGAGCTTTACAGCTGTTCAAAAAGATGACTATCCCCTGAAAAGCAGAACACCTGGCCACAAAGGCAGCACCTCCCAAGCTTTGAACCCAGCTGTTTTCTGGCCTTTGGGCACACATGTCGCTCTTCCACTCAGGAAATTGGCTGTTCATCATCTCCCAGAAGAATGGATGAGTATCCTCGCTGCAACTATGGGGCAGCCCAGTTTCTACAACCTCCCAGGATCTGGACCTTCCCTTTTGCAGATTCATCCAGAGATGGAACTGTGATCTTGGAACAACCCCGGTGCATCAGGTATCTCCTCCTTCCATTGATTGAGTCATAGGCCAAGGGAATCCGAGTGTACCTTTGGCCCCTTACTCAACTGGAAATCCCTGCTGCTATAGTAGCAAGAAGGAGGGATCCGTGTCACATGGGGCCTAGGAAGCATACAGAGTAGTGGGCACATCTGACTGATGCATGGTTTAAGGTTCAGAGGCACACTTTCACTTCCCTCAAGGCACACGAATCTGCCCAGGTTTGGAAGCACACCTCAAAACAATCGTGAAGAAAGAGAACCTCATGCAACATATTTAGAGTGGGGCAACATACCCTTTTCACCCCAAAGGCTGCCATGGGCGTCATCTGAGGTGCTGGAGGTTGCACATGTGTGCAGGCATATGCGCACTTACACAAGCATGCGGACAAACATCGACACACTCGCTCCTGCCCAAGGCAGAACTTGGAATGGGAGGAGGTCCCCAAAAGATTCTCCAGGTCCTTCCCTGGTCTGACCAGGTGCCTTAAGCATGCAAACAGGTGTTCTGCCAGTGCACAATGGCCCCTGGCTGCTCATATGCTGATTTTTGCTCCTGCTGTCTTTAAGACCATTGCTCTAGCCTGCACAATGCAACCCATCAACAACCAGTCCTGCTAGGTAGTCCCCAAATGATGCTTCCCAAAGCTCTCTGGCTAGGAGGGCCTATGTTTGGCTGGGGAGGATCGCTGGTTTTGCTGCCTTCATAGAATTCCACCTTTCCCACATCTGTTCCCTTCCGCACACATATGTGGTACCCAGCAGGGGGCAGGAGGGCTGCTCAGGAACCTTTGTGTGAGCTTATTAAACTAGTGTAATGGGCGGGTTCAGATGTGACTCATTGAAGTGATGCACCGGCTGTTCCTCTGAAAGTTTGAGGCTGTTCCTCTGAAAGCTCCCGCTTCTCCTCCTTACAGCATGTTCTCTTCCAGATAACATCATTTTAGCCACATTCAGTGGCGCGTGTCTTCTTGCAAATGCTAAGAGGCACTTTCACAATGAATCGCTAGTGCTGGGTTGAATGTTCACGAGTTACCGTTTTTTTTACATGAAAGGTCTGCTTTCCTGGGCCTGGAAAAACTCACCAAAAGGCTGTCTTCCTCACTTTTTCACAGCTGGTAGCTGCCTGTAAATTCCCCTCCTCCTGCGCACTCCACCACATTTAAAACACCAGTATCTTTTGTGGCTGGTCAGCCAAACACAGAGCCTGTTGTGATGGTTCTGTGTAACCATTCAGAATTGACTATGAGTTGACATGATGAAGTCAATTCGGAATAAGGGCAGGAAGTATTGCCTCATGGGGAAAGCCACAGAACTAATCACAAGCAACCCATCACAAAGCCAATCAGATCAAAGCGAGGACACTGCTTCCCGCTCTCCCTGCACGCCTTCAACTCTCTGCAAAGAATACTGCAGCTAACAGAGTCATCCTATGACCACTAGACAGCTAGATGGCTATAGATTTTTTTGTTGATTCCCAGCTGTGGGATCAAAAAATTGCTCTGAGGATTCATATCTGGTTGCGCCTGCTCTCCACAGCCAACCAGACTAAGATGTATTCGCCCTCTCCAGGAGGAACAATCACATCAGCAGAAGAGAATGGCTCTCCCTAATGCTGATGGGGAAGAGAAACTTCCAAAGGGCAGCTACTAGTTGAAGGGGACGTGGGTGGAGAACTTTCTCAGACAAGAGCAGTGATGCTCAAGCTAAGTCTGGCTGGTACTGCACAGAGGCGGCCATGGTAACCCACTTCTGAATCTTCTTACATCGAAAATCCTACGATGAAAGCTTTAACAACGAGCATGGCATCATCCAGCTCACCTTAGTCTTTATTCTGAATAATAAATAAGTCTTTTCATTTTGTTAGTTATCAGATCATGTTCTGATCACTTAAGAAAGCCATCACAAGAGACATGACTCAATTTGTCCTCCTAATTAATTGATTCATTGCTTCAGCACATAGCCCTTCCTCTCACAGAAGAATATTTTTATTGGATTTCTCTCAAGGTGTCACCCATGAAAGGATGTTCATTGCTGATGGCACTGGACGCAAACTAGTTTCTTGTGCAAATTCCATTCATGCAAATGATGGTCCTCATGGATTGCTCTGAAAAATCCATGCACTCTGTGCATTTTCCTCGAGTCAAGAAATGAGCGTAACCAAAAACACCTCTGTACGACCCGTTGAGTTCAGTGGTGCCTATTTCCAGGTGACTACATATAGGATTCGCCTTATGTCATAGCCCAATCCCTCAAAAGCATACGCTCTGTCAAAGAGCACAAAAAAACCACGAGACCCTTTTATTGCAGCAAATCCCACCATTAAGCCCAATGGTTACATTCTCAGAAATCCTATAGCTGGGGACAATTAGCTCCAGGTCCCATAGGTAATTCTACAGTACTGCAAAGCTAAGAACAACAGCTGGGTTAGTGATCCAGGCAACTCAGTTTCCCTGTCCTAATCTCTGCAGTGAGACTGATTCCTGGCGTAAGCCTTTGCAGGCAACCAAAGACAAGTCCTGCCAAACCCTGAGGGTGTCTAGCCTTGGTAATGCACTGGATTAGAGCAAGGAAACTGAGGCTCAGAACAGGCATGACTAGCAGAGGCTTGTGGGGGCTTCTCTTCCAGGACGGGAAAGTGCAATCAGCTTTGGATGAGGTCAAACACAGGTCACGGCATCCGGTCCTCTCACTTCCTGGCAAATAGAAGGGGAAGAAATGGAAATAGTGAGAGATTTTATTTTCTTGGGCTCCAAGATCACCACAGACAGTGACAGCAGCCATGAAATTAAAAGGATGCTTGCTCCTTGGGAGGAAAGCTATGGCAAATCTAGACAGCATACTAAAAAGCAGAGACATCACCTTGCTGACAAAGGTTTGTGTAGTCAAAGCTATGGTTTTCCCAGTTGCAATGTATGGCTGTGAAACTTGGACCATAAGGAAGGTTGAGTGTTGAAGAATTGACACTTTTGAATCGTGGCGCTGGAGGAGACTCCTGCGAGTCCCTTGGGCTGCAGAGAGATCCAATCAGTCAATCCTAAAGGAAATCAATCCTGACTGTTCTCTAGAAGGACAGATACTGAAGCTGAAGCTCAAATACTTTGGCCACCTAATGAGAGAGAAAGTCTCATTGGAAAAGACCCTGATGCTGGAAAGATTGAAGGCAAAAGGAGAAGGAGACGGCAGAGGATGAGATGGTTAGATAGTGTCACTGATGAAACAAACATGAATTTGGGTGCACTCTGGGAAACAGTGGAGGGCAGGAGAAGCTGGCGTGCAGTGGTCCGTGGGGTTGTAGAGAGATGAACACAACTGTGCAAGTGAACAACAACAACAACAACAAACACAATCTGCAGGAGCAGGTGAGCACCTGAGGAATATCCCAAGCTCCATCATTCAGGTGGAGCTCAGGTGCTCCCCCCCCCCCCGGTGCAGAGTGCCTTCAAGCAGCTTCAGGTGATAGCCCAGGTACAACCTCAGCCTGGCATAGAGTCTATACTGCTAGGTCTGGTGCCTGCAATATGTTGTATATTCAGCCTCCTCAGATGGCAATTTGGACACTGCAGCTAGAGTGGATTAAGGTGGCCACATTGTGGACTGGGTTGAGGAAATGTGAACCGATCTGTCCATACCTGGCCACTTGCCCTGGCTGCAATTTTGTTTCTGGGGCAAATGGTTTTAATATAAAGCCCTCCAGGGCTTGAGAACCCCATACCTCAAAGACTGCCTCTCCCTGTGTGCATTTACCTGGTCCGGTTTCACAGGACCGTCTCTGTGTTTCTCCTGCAAAAGGCACTCAGGAGTGTTATGTTCGGGGCCTTTTCTGTGATAGCCCCATATTTCTATATTACTGTCTCCTATAAAGCTCATCTGATGGCAACACTGTCAACTCTTTAGCCTCAGGCAAAGTTCTGATTATTTTATAAAGCATTTGGACATCAGCCCATTTGCTGTAGGCTGTTCTGTGCTGTTCTTTCTAGGCTGTGATGGAGGTGTGTAACCATTTTCCATGTCCTATTGCTTCTAAATTAGGTTTTTATGGGACATGCTTTTTCCATGGTGATGTTGATGGTGGTTTGTATTGATTTGGGGCTTTTCTTCTATTATAGTGATGATAGATTTCTGTATTTTCATGAGAGAGCTGCTTTGAATATATATTTAAACCCTGGCACATATATTATGCATGCACTAAGTTCAGTATCCTAGTAATAGGATTTGACACACCAAACCCTTGAAAATCCCACCTTCTTAGAAGTGCACTTTAGCAAACACTGCGATTTGTTCATGCAACCCCAACGTCCTTCAGGACTTGGTCCCAAAGCAAAGGAAATCTGACAGCAGCAAGGAACCGATTCACCATTTCTTCTTCCTGTGATAAATGTTGCTCTTAAGAGAACATACTATCTACATCAGCAAAACTGATCAGTGTGATTGATGCTATGACTGAAAAGAGTCAGTGAGATTGGACTGGAATTTCTGCCCAAGAATTGCAATGGGGGTGACACCTTAGACCTGTTTTCACCTGTGCTGGTTGAATGCGCTTTGTGTTTCTGCTGCACTGTTGCTGTGCATATGTGGAAGTCAGAAATCCAGTTTTAAATGTGTTATCTCAGGGTTTTACATCAACAGATGGCTATGCAGGAAAGTGGATTTGCAATCATGTTTCATCTTTCCTGTATTTACGTGTCACCTATGAACAGATGTATCCTATCAGAAGTACATCTGTGGTCCTTCACACACCAATTTTCCTCCATAGTCTTTTACACATTTAAGAAAGATTTCTCCGCACAGTGGGAGAGGGATCCTTCTGCAGCAGCTTCTAGAATTCTAGAACGGTGCAGCTTTAGAGTCTTAGACAACCGCTTCAGAATTTAGCCCCCTTTGCTCCTGCTTGGCTGTCCCTTAGAAAGTGAGCAGAGCTGAGAGGAAGCCTGTGAACACTCACGGCACTCTTGTTTGCAACCCAGCAATCTTCTTCCACAGCAAGTGCATGGGAAAGGGATGCTGTGTGTGCGGCGTCCACAGGCATCCAGTTCCTGGCAGGTGCCTTTGTAAATGCTCTGGACTCAGCACCAAGTCAGACTCAGGGATGTGAGAAAGCAAACAGGGGTCCGGGGGGCTGAGCCCTGGGAATCTGAGATTCCCACTTGCAGTACGGATGCCTCACATTTTCACAGCAGCTTCCCCAAATACAGGAGTAACTTCAGGGTTTGCCTTCTGAGAAATAGAAGGGCCGTCTGTGAGAGGCCACTGCCCAATTGGAGGGGGGGTGCAGAATCCCCTCACCCAGATCTCACCCCATCAAGCAAGGGTTTCTGACTCTGTGTAGCATTGTCAGGCAGTTGGAGGGGCTGCCAATGGATGCCCACTTCCACTGGTGCAATCGTCCAGCTTAAATACAGATTCAATCCAAAGTGTATCACTAATAACGGCAGTGGTACCTCAGTTCATGACCAAATCAGGTCGCAAACAGAAATTTCATAAAAATTTTGCTGCAGGTCATGAACTCCACATCGGGTGATGATCACGAGTGCGCCCGCCTTCCCTGCATGGGCACGATCACGGGGGGAGTGGGGGAGATGGCTGCGACTGCACCCATGTTCCCTGCCCGAGCACGCCTGTGCCTGCACCCATCTCCCCCCCGAGCGCACCCACAATCACACCAGTCTCCCCCCCCCAGCGTGCCCGCAATCACGCCCACTTCCCCCCACCCCCCGCACGATCGCTGTGGGAGGGGAGATGGCCGTGATCTTTGTTGTTCTTTGTCACTTTGCTTCAAATTTTTGTGAGAAAAAAAATTAGTTACAGAACGGATTAGCCTTATTGACATTGAACCTTATGGGGGAAATCTGACTTGGCTCACGACCAATTTGGGTCATGGCCAGAGTCCTGGAAGGGATGAAGTTCGTGAGCCAAGGTACCACTGTATATGCTCCATTGTTAATGATGGGGACAGAAAGAAGGTTTGTAGTTAGTTTATATTATATTTTCCCCTTTCTCTTTGTAGAGGAAGGGGCAAAAACTCCCTTCCTCCCTACCCTTAAAACTTGGCAAGGAAATGTTATCAAAATTCAGAAAGGAGGATTCAGTGCCTACCTTATCTAATAAATGAGATCAAGAGTTTCCAGGCTTTCTTATTTGTTTTTTAACTTTAAAAAAATCTGGACGACTTTCAGTAATGTGAAGAGCTAAGTAACTTCCTAGACCAGCATAAAACTTTGAGGACATCATGACATGACATATTTCTATTGGTATTTCAGGAAGATTAATTTTGGGTCAGGAAAGTTACAGATGGGGGTGGAAAAATCAGGCTGCAATCTCTCTCTCTTGCACTCACCAGGCCTCTTTCTCATGCTCAGCCTTGGCCAGCAGGTGAGCCAAGCCAAAACTAAGTCCATGAATGCTCAGGGGATGGGGCTGTTCAGCCTTGAGAGGAGAAGACTGAGGGAGGACATGATATCCCTGTATAAGTTCCTCAAAGGCTGTCACAAGGAGGAAGGTCAAGATCTCCTCTTGCTGATGCCAGAGTGGAGGACACGGAATAATCAATTCAAGTTGTGACAACCCAGATTCAGGCTGGACATAAGGAAAAGCTTCCTCACTGTCAGAGCAATACGAAGTGGAACCAGCTGCCCAGAGAGGTGGTGGCTCTCCCACACTGGAGACATTCAGTGTGAAACTGGACAGCCACCTGAGTGGAATGGTGTCACGTGGTGTCCTGCAAGAGCAGGCGGTTGGACCTGATGGCCTTCATGGCCCCTTCCAACTCTACTATTCTATGATTTTAGGAACACTAGCAGCTTCTTTGTGCGAAGGAGAAAGCACGCAAAGTATGCAGTTCTTTGCTCAAAGTACACAAAGGCCATGAGAGATGTGCTTCGAAGTGAACTCCACTTGCACAGTGGCATGTGGGTGGTGCGTGTGCAAAATGACCTCATAGAACATTATTTAAAAAGTGAAGTACCAAACCATGCAGCCTTGCGCCCCAAAATCCTGCTGAAATTCCCTCCTTTTGCAAAAGCTGCAGACATTGACTCCAATTTTGCAGGGGAAGTGGATTGACAAAAGTACAGACTGATTTTCTAAGGATGGACGAACAAACACTGTCTGAGCTCGTGAAAGGTCTTTGAGCATCAGTTTGCCGCTCATCTTGTGCCTGCTTTTCTGTCCCATTCACTGTTTGTTCTAAACAAATGGGAAGTTGCACAAAATCCCCAAATGTACACACATCCCCCCCACACAAAAAAACCCCTAAACTGGGGCTGATTTAAAAATGTGTGCAAATTTGGAAATCTGCTTAAATCAAATAGGGAAACTTGCACAAATGAAACATGAGCATGTGGTAATTTGCAAACAAGTTTGGCAAAGTCATTATTGCACTCATGTTCCAGGCTGCAAAAATACCAGCTCCACATGGTTTGCAAGCAAAATCAAAAGTCTCACATATCCCTAAAGTTTTCGGTGGACCTTTCATTTTAATACCAGCAGTGGCTCACATCACCTCATAACTATTTTTTTTCTTGGGGCTTTCTTGGACAAAGTGTGATGTTTCTCCAAGCTTTTTTTTTCTGGAGAAAGCTCATGTTTAAAGTCCAGGTATGTATGTATGTATGTATGTATTTATTTATAAAATTTGTATGCCATCCAATTACTAATGTCTCTGGACGGCTAACAGCATAAATAAATTGACGACCCACTCTGGCTGCAATTAATAAAATACAATAACACAATTCAATATTAAAACTTATTAAAATATTGATTAAATAAAAAGGTCTTAACCTGGTGCCGAAAAACATATAATGATGGCACCAGGCGGACCTCTCTGGGGAGCGTATTCCACAGGCAGGGCGCCACCGCAGAGAAGGCCCTCCTCCGGGTACTCTGTCTCCTAATATCTTTCACAGAGGGTTCCCGGAGGAGGACTTCTGTTGCCGATCTCAGGGGGCAGGAGGACAAATAGGGAAAAAGGCATTCCTTTAGGAATCCTGGTCCCAAGCCATCCCAAGGGACCATGCACATTCTTGAGAATCTTTTCCTTATAGGGGAGTGATGGGATTAGTAGTTTCCTATGCCTACTTACCCAGGTCACTTAATCGGTTGGCACAGGAAATGTGAATTTCCATGCATTCCAGTAAGATAAAATTATTCTTCACCAGACCTTAAGGCTGTTAATTCATTATAAGCTAGTAAGGGTAAGTTTGCTTTGCTCAGATAGGAAAGCGCTGACAGAGAGATGGTTACTGTTGTACCCAGTATGATCTGTGAGCACAATTCAGACAGGATTTGGAGCTTTCTTCCTATCAGAGCTGGATTTCTGGACCAAGGAAGTTCAGTTTCTGAATTCCTCTGGTCCTGGATTCACCCAGATCACGACTTAACATCAAAAGGTAACAAAGATCCCAGGAGTACTCATGCTTAGTGAAGCAGTCAGAGTGACTTGGTATCCTCTTTTGCAGATGACAAGCCTTTGTTCAAAGGGCTGCCAGAGGACTGCTTTCTATTTGAACACCTCCTCTATTAGAAGGAGGACTGCCCTGGCCAATTTTGGCTTAAACATGATGAACACTAATGAGTGCTACCCATCAGCACTGGGCACCTGAATAGTTAGGGTTATGTGACTACCCAGCACCAATGTCAACTTAGTCCGTGCTAGTTGTACCAACATGCAATCTTCTATTTTAAAGCAGGCTATGATTTGCACTTCTCCCCTTTTTTTCTTTTCAGAAGGTAAATTTGTGCAAAATATGGGGGCTATTTGCATTAAATATGGCTACAATTCATGCAATTTGCATATATACAGCCACAGTTTGTGCAAACTGCAGCCATATTTTATGCAAAATGCATGAACTGTGGCCATATTTTACACAAATCCCCCTGCCTTTGAAAAATGCAAATCATACCCTACTTTAAAAACAGAAGCTGAACAAAGAAACCCAACTCAGCCCTCTTTTGGTTCGCAAATCCACAAGGGGCACCCAAGTCTGCCAAAACAAGCAGGTCGAGTTGTTCCGAGTTGCTCGTTCTTAGTCATGGTCTTTCACACAATGGCGAGACAAAGCGCACTTCAATTTAAAGTATAATAACTATTTCAAAACCTGCATCTGTTCATGTAAATTAGCACGGGAAATGTTACTCAAATGGGTGTCTGTTTTTCAGGACACATTCCCTGTTCTTTGGTGGCACCCTAAGCAGCTACCAGTAACACAGGCTCTTTCAGTGTCATATGGTTCCACTGAGAGCTTTAGAAACTTGGCCAACAATCAACAGAACTCCACATGGGAACTTGCTTGTCACCTTGATCTCAAATGCTCCCTTCCTTCCTACCCCCAGGCCTGCTTACTGTAGACTTAAGAACTCCTGTTTTACTTCCAGAGTTAACAGAGCTCCACACAACATAGATATAAAAGTCGGCTGACATCTCTCCGGAGCAGCTCGCTGGGGAAAAGCACCCGGCGTGGTTGCTTTCCTTACCACTGACCCCTCCTAACTCTCTGCTGAAAATTTTAGCCTCCTTTTCCCTAAAAACAAAGCCCCGTCCAAAGGACCATGTTTGCAGCCAGTAGGAGGCTGGGAAAGTTGTTCTTCCTCCACAGCTTCCCTTTGATTTACCATTCCAAGGATGCGGCAGGCTTGGTTGGTCTTTAAATATATACAAATAATATATACAAATGAGAAAGGAAAACATCTCCCAACTCACCTCCAAAAATGCCGCATCTTCAACACAGTCCACCAGCATGTGTTCCAGAGGACAGGAAGCTCCTGTCGAAGCTGAGCCAAGAAAGGAGTTAAAACTGTGGGTTTTGGAGACTTCAGGCACCTGGAAGCAATAACAGATGATATGAAACATTAACCTTTTTCTTGTGATCTTGCTACTCTGTTTAAAACATTAGCACAAGCAGTAAGGATTAGCACCAAACAAAGCAGGGCATTCAGCCTCGCTCTTCATTTGGTTTAGGAACCTGGGCGGCCATGCCAGGCAGTTGGAAAAAGAAAGACATCATTTCAGGTTGACTCTTTTTTATAGAGCTATTGTTTCCGCTGAAGAGTATTTCCTTCAACAGAGTTGAAAGGCAGCTGTGGGAAGTGGGACATGGTGGAATTATTCCAGTGCAGCAAATTCTGAATCTGTCTCTTCAATTGATTCCACAGAAGTTATTGGAAGCAACAGATCTGCACCAGAGACGGCCTTATTCTATTGCAGGCAAATCTCAGATTCAATTTGCCCTCTGCCTGTTCAGCAACGCAAGCTCCCAAAACAAATTATTTCCAGTATAACAAGTCAGGGGCAGGCAGCTTTTTAGCGGAAGTTGCATGTCAGAGCAGCAAGACCTACAAAAGAATAACATGGGCCCAGTTTCTAGCATGCATTGACCAAAATGACAGATGAGTGAACATACAGGATCCACAGACAGACAGACAGACAATAGAAACAGAGTTATGAGAAAATAAAGGTAAGTTAAAGACCAATGAAATTAAAAGCAGAGACACTGTTGTGGCTTGGATCAACCTGGATGATGTCGGAAGGCAGTTTCACTTCCCTCTTCATGCCCCAGCCTGTTCTGAGTGCAGACAGAAGCTGACAAAGCTGCAGGCTGAACAGAGTCGCAATGCTGCAAGTGAGAAGCAGGGATGTGGGAGGAATTTGTTCTGGGCTTGGCTGCCTGGACTCTGGTCTGCTTTGCAGAGGTATTTGCAGGAATCAAGCTTCAGGTGTTGCACTGCATGCTGAAGAAGGCAAGCCACAAGGGGCTCACCGGGAAAGGAGCCCCACAGGACTGCTTGACTCTCTCCTGTGCCAAGTGCTGGCTGTGCAACTAGGGCCCAGAAGCATTCATTACAAAGAAAATAAATCCATCCCTTCCAAACTAAAATGCAACTTTCTAGTCCTCAAGATCAACCTTCCCCAACCTTGTGCCTTCCTGACATGTTTGGACTACAGCACCCAGAATTTCCAGTCAATGGCCCTTCTGGATGGGAATTCTGGGAGTTGCAGTCCAAATGCCTCTGAAGGCCACCAGGTTGGGGAAGGCTGCTCAAGATCATTGAAAACCCCTTGCATGCATGTGGGTAGAGTCTGATAGTGGTTCAAATGCATTGTAGTCCATAAAAGGCCTACCCCTTGCTTTGACCTTCATCCTATATCCTGCCATGTGCTCACCTCTCAACTTTCCAGAAGCTACTCTGTCCCTTCGTGTCGTATCCCTAACTTAGCTGGTACTCCTGCCCAGCTTACAAACCATCAAGTAATGTATGAGGTATGTACCTTATGGCACAATCCCAGAAGTTAAAGATGGTTGGGAATTTTGGATTTCAGAGAAGAATTTAACAAACGTTAGCAACTTCCTTCAAAGATGCACATGAAAGAACCGAAGAGTTTTTTTTAAACGTAAAGCAAAACTGAACATAGGAGAGACCGATTGACAGATAGGGTAATGCAGGCCAGGAGAAGTCACCAAATACTGGTGGAATGGATTCCTCGGCGCTCCAGGGCATCCCCAAACTTGAGTGCTTTGTGCTTAAAAGTCTGAATGTGAATCTTGGTGGATTCAGCCTTGCTGGTGCTTACCTGGGTTGGTCATTCCGTTTTCCTGACAAGGTTCTCATCTCCGACAGCTTTGGCAGGCAGATACACCCTGGTGCACTGTGAAGCACAGCTGGGCCTATTGACATTTCCCTTGGATAAGAATTGCTAAAATCTGAACAGAAAGAAGGTGAGATTTGAAAAAATTGAATGTGCAGAAAAAGCAAAACAGAGAGATTTGTCCACTGCAGTTCTCAATAAACTCTCCACCTCTCTGGAATAATCTAAGAACCTGCAAGGCCAAAATCCAGGGTGAATGGCTGGCATTCCTGGGTTCACACAACACTCAGAAGCTGGGGATTTGTGAATCAGCCATGGCTTAGAACAACAGCTCACAACTAGGAACAGAAACAAGGCAGGTCAAGCTTCAAGGTACAACTCCCAAAGGGAGTTATTACTCTGGCTACATGGAACAAATGGGCATTTCATAGAAATCCACATTGGATTTGGCAGAGGACTAGCTTTTCCCAAATCCTACAGATTCTGCAGATTTGTAGACTACTCTTGTGTGTGTGTGGGGGGGGGGGGGAGCTAATTTACATTAATTAATGTGCATTAACACATTTGTGCTAGAGCACTAATGAGAATGAATGCTAAAATGAATTAAGGTTAATGCAAGCGGAATGAAATTCTGGTTTTTAAAAAGCCGTTCTTCCCTGAGCAGACAACAACCCGAAAGCTGCCCTACAATCCGCAAAACCCAGACAGAATGGATTTCACAAAAGAGAAAACTTACCAAGCAGGAAAATGTAGCTAGAAACACCAGCTGCCAACCCCACCCTTTTAAAGGGACTCTCCTGGCCCCTTCTGAAACCAGAACTATTGTCTCTTTAGAGATTATTCTGGAGAGATAAGATCATTTTCTTCTTACAGCTTTGAAGCCCTGAGGCTATAACTGACCTTTGCTTTAAACTGCCCAAATTTGGCAAACTACACTTTAACTGCTGTCTGTCAGTGCCAGTGGGGACCTTGAACACACCTCTCTGGGCAGGTGATTGATCTCTGCGTATAAGTTTAGCAACTGTGGGAGCCAGGAGACCAGGCCAGAAATTGGCACTGAATATTCCATACTTTCCCCAGGAGGAAGTGGAGAAAAAGAGGATGGGATTTCTCTTCCTGACCTAATTTCTTTCCATTCCAAGGGATGGATTTGCCTGCTCCATCTCTCCCCATCCCCTTTCTTTTGCTTCTGATTATTTATATAGGGCCACTGGTGTACACACTTTTGGAATTAAGGGGGGGGGGGGTGTTTGCAGGAAGGCTTTATATTATAATACATGCTGCCACGTTAAAATGTAGCAAGCCGGCCCCACTGCATTTGGGGCCCCTTCTGCCTGTTCTGCTGAGTGGAGCTCAGAACCTCTGCCCTCATATCCTGCCCCAATAGCTGGTAGGGCAAAGCCAACATGTCTCCCCATTTTGCCACCCCATGCATGTTTGCCTTGTTAACTGAAACATAAACCTAAAAGTGCAGCAGTTTGAACCACCGGATCCTGTTTTCTTTTCTCAGCACACATCAGAGAATGACGCTACTGGATGCCAAGAAAGGAAAAACTCAACTGGTGGGTAAGCACCTCTAGTGATGGGTGAACTCACCCCAGTGAGTTCATCATTTCTTCGGAAAGTAATGCTTTGCTTGGATGAGGATTCTCCTTTTATACGAACTCTCCTGCATATGCAAGTTTTTGCACATGCACATTAAAGCAATTCTTCAGTCTGCAGCTGGGAAGTACATATTGTGTCCGGAGATGGTACTTCACCATGTTATGTGCCCCCTTCTTGGTGTCCTGTGTTCACATGGCCTTGCTAGGTAATGCTTTGCTGTTAAGGAAAGAAATGTATCTACACCTCCCTGGCTGTTTCTTTGCATGCAGTCGGTTGTAGTTCAAGTGACACCCTCACCTCAAGCAGGAAAAGGGCGAATCCAACCAATTCTGCACATGTGCAGGAAAGGCATTGCTAAACTGCATATCCATGCTCAAAAGCTTGCAACCAATGCCAGAGTGAATAACAAGTTCGTAAATCACAGAATCATAGAATAGTAGAGCTTGAAGGGGCCATGAAGGCCATCTAGTCCAACCCCCTGCTGGTGTAGGACACCAAGTTACACCACCCCACTCAGGTGGCTGACCAGTTTCGTTTGGGAATGTCTCTAGTGTGGGAGAGCCACCACCTCTCTGGGCAGCTGGTAAAATAAAGATCCAGGCTTGTTACGTAGGTAAGCATCACAAATGGGGTTGGGTCTAATTATGACATTTGGCAGCATCACGCACAGCCACTGGCCGCTAAGAAGAGCTCTAGCAGTGATGGCAGTGAAAGGAAAATGGGAACAGGGCAAGTTCACTATTCACGTCCACTGGCTCCCCTCCCTTCCCCTCAGTTTCAGGTGGAAGGTTCTCACGCCGGAATTTTCAGCTCATCCCTGAAGGATGCCATAGTTTCTAGAGTGATAAGCAAAATATGATACATCAACACATATTTGATGTGTTGTATATACAAAAATATATTTGATGTATATTTGTGGATATAGTCAGGTTGGAGTCAGTGCAGCGTAGGGCCACAAGGTTGGTGGCCGGTTTGCAGGGGATGCCGTATGAGGCGAGACTGAGGGAACTGGGTCGCTTCAGCTTGGAGAAGAGGAGACTCAGAGGGGATATGTTGGCGACATACAGGTATGTGAGGGGCTGTCACATGGAGATGGGTAGAGACCTGTTCTCCCCTGCAGAGGAAGGGAGGACGCGCTCCAACGGAGCAAAGCTCAGGGAGCCAAGGTTCAATTTGGATGCCAGGAAGCACTTCCTGACAGTCAGGACCCCCAGGGTGTGGAATGGGCTTCCACAGGAGGTCGTTGAGGCCCCATCGGTGTGGGTGTTCAAGGATAGGCAGGACGTCCACATGGTGGGCATGTCGTGAGCAGAGCCGGCTGGTGCCGGAGGTCAGGCTAGATGGCCCGGGAGGTCCCTTCTGACTCGCTCTGTTTCTGTGTTTCTATGTTTTTAACGCTCTTGAAGTACTTGAAAGGTCACACAGAGGAAGGCCAGGATCCCTTCTCAGTCATGCCAGAGTACAGGGCACAGAATAATGGGATCAGTTCCAGGAAGCCAGATTCTGGCTGAACACCAGGAAAAACGTCCCATTGGAGCAGTACAGCAATGGAACCCAAAACCAAGGGAGGTGGTGGGCTCTCCCACACTGGAGGCATCCAAGATGCAGCTGGGCAGATGCTTTAACTTGGAGTCCTGCACTGAGTGGGTGGTTGGACCTGACCGCCATCTTGGTCCTCTCCCAACTCTGCATTGCTACATTCTAAGATTCTATGAAAATACAGAACAAAAATGTAGGTCTATGGACCTTGGCCCAAGCTCTTTGTAGTCTAACTGCCCCCACCCCCATGGGAGACAGCCAAGCAAACTGAGGGAAAGACAGGGCGAGGATGATGTGACCGGGCTCCACGTGGAACACATACGTCGTGTTTCACTAGGTGCGTGGCAGAGCTGGAACTGAACTGCACCAGAGAGTGTGTAAACGCAGCCAAGTCCTTGTTGGCTCAGTAATCATGTGCTTAGGCTGGGCTATATCAAGTTACACTAAGAATTCTCAGCAAAAGCCCTATAAGCAAATCTGGCTATCTGAAAGGCGTAATCCAAATACCATCCCACAGGCAATTGCAGAAGTGGTGGTTGTATGATGGGATGTAATGACCTGTTAGGCATTTCAGATGCTCCTTTTAAACTCAGTCCATTCCAAACATCAGGAATTGTTCCAATCTTAAATTCAGCTCATCCCAAAGGCTGAGATTAAAAACAACAACAACAAAACATGAATATGGTCATGTGTGTGTACACTTCTAATTTTGTTCCCGGTTGTACCTACTATGCACCATTTTTGCAAGCAATTTCTCCAATATGCTGTATTTTCATCTGTACTGCTCTCACTTTCTGATGGAGGACTCCATTGCACTCTTCAGAGGAGTATGAATTTTGAAGGAGAATTGAGTTTCAGTTCACATTTTGGTTTGAAAGTGAAAAATTAGGGGAGCTCATGTTCCCTTGCAAACCAAATGAATTTCCCCTGCATCCCAAATTGCATGTAGAGTTAAGCAATAGTGTTAGCTGGAAGGAAATTGCTTTATCAATTCACCTTGGGCTCACCCCAGTGATATGCCTCAGGCATTCTGCGTGTATTCATGGCACCTCACTGAAGGAGGGAAGGAGCAAATTGCTTTCCAAGCTGGCACAATGGCAATTATTAAAAGCATCCACCTGAATGATGGTCAATCTTTTTATCTGAAAACAAAATCATTCACAATCTGCTGCTGTCGCCATCTTGGCAACTCAGCATTGCGATGTCTCAATTTGGGTGTGTGTCACTTTCCAGGTGCGTTCCACACCGCCTTTCTCATTCTGTGACGCATGGCGGTGTGTTGTTCTCAGTCTGGAAATTCCAGGGAGAGGTAACATCCTTCCAGGTAAGTGAAAAACTCAGAATTACACTTCCGGCAACTGTGTGGGCCCAGTCTGCATGCATCTCTGTGTTGTGGGTCACCTTAAAGGCCAAATTTGCCACACATTCATTGGAATAACAAGATGAGAGGAAAGTAGGTAAGTTGTGCATTGAGTGCAGCCAAAGAAATGTCCTCAAATAGTCAGTCAGTTTTTAGTCAGCCACCCTTTCCTCCTCCTAGGCCCGTACTCACCTTCAATTGGCTGAATCCTACTGTACAGGCTGACCCATGTGGCTTTGTTCATGAATACCTCTGGCGAAGAATGAGAGAAACTCTCCTTGTTGCCAGATCTCTGGTTGTGAACATTGATTTATGTGGTTCCCCCTTCCCCAAACTTGCCCCTTTCAAGGGCTTTTCTGAGTACAGAAACTTTGCAAAAGTTGGTAGATGGTAGCTCCCACACCCCTTTCTTGCTCTTGCATCCTGTAAAAGCAGAAAAGGGTGGCTCTCAAGTGACCCAAAATGGATCACCACTTTTCTTTCCGAGAGAGGCATCCCACTCTTCAAGAGTCCTCTTTCCCATTCGGGGCGTGTGTTCTCCATACAATGAGAGAGGCTGTGCAATTGCACAACAGGAGCCCCATCTGGGGTGTAATCCCATCTGAAGCTGGGGGATGCTGGGAGTTTAATTTTTTTCTGTTTAAACCTGGATAGGACTTCTAAGACTGCACTCTTAGCAGCTCTCTCAGAACAGGCAGCCAAAGCAGAGTCTAAACCATGCAATTTCCAGCTAAATTGACAAACCTATTTTCAGACAAAGTTGGGAGGCTGTAGGTATAGGCCCTAATTACATGCTGGCTGGGCCATGCTGGGAGATGAAGGCCTTTCTTCTGTCAGTATTTGCATAGAATTGTGCATTAGGTATGTATGCACCTCCAAGGTGCAAATCCCTTGGCTCTCAGAGTGGGTGGCAATTTTACATGCATAAACAACAACAGTGCTATAATTCCTAAGAGAGCTGAGACTAAAGCACAACCAATGCTTTTAAAATATGCAGCTCCTTTTTGCAATTTCATATTGGATATATCCAAAAGCTGGACAGAGATCTTGCCCAGGATACAGGCCGTGTGTCTTTCTACAAAACAGTGCCTCCGGTCTGATGCCATGTAACAGGATCTTGTCCTTGGGTCTGTCAAAGGCTGTCCAAAACATGTCACGGCTTATGTGCAGGACAAGAGCAGTCGCACCTGACAATGCAGGCATGCGTTCAGGCTTGCCTAATTGCATGACATGGGTTGCAGCTATGGGGTCCTTTCAAAAGCAAACAGCTTCCACATCAATCACCCTTGATTAGCACATTAGCAGGGGGAGCATTCAAAGAACTGTACTGACAAGGTGAGGTCAAATGGTTTATTTAAAGTAAAGGTAAATTGTTTTGGTTTCTTTTGCTTTTCTCTGAAGGCAGGTTGGACCCTGCTCATTCAGGAATCCTGATAAAGCTGAGTTCCTGGTTGCAGAAAGATTTTTATTTAGCTGTTTGCTCCTTACATTTTGATCTTCCCGTTCCACTGAAAATACTGCTTGAGGCTGCCCCATCTGGCATGTAATGGCTTCCTTGGAAGACTCAGTCCTTTCTCCCTTGCTGCCCATACTCTTGGATTTGCCTCCCAATTGCTCTATACGTCTTCTCTTACTCATTTCCAAACCCTCCTCAAGACTCACCTATTTTTCACATTCTCATCCCATGTCCCACCAGAACTGAACCCAAAAATAAAACTAAGCACAGCTTGAGAATACAGCTTGAGGGAACGACTCCCCCAACCATTACCCTGCCTCTACACTATCGTCAACATTGGGTGCTTTTCTCCAAGTGCCTACCCTTAGGGACATTTGGAAGGGTGGCAAGAAGGAGTAGGGCCTTCTCGGTGGCAGCCCCTTGACTGTGGCATGATCACTCCACTGAGACCCACCTCACACTAATACCTGGTGCCAGGTTAAGATGGCCCTCTGTACTGAAACATTTAAGGATGACCAAAGCTGTCTTGATATGGGTACCCATGCCTGGTACCCATAACAGGTCTGTTCTGTACTGAATACTATTCTGGCTATTAACTTTTTTTAAAAAAAAACCCTGTTTTTAAAGTTTGTATTATGGAAAAATAAATCTTTTTTATCATAATAAGTTCCTGTTGGAACTGTTGTACTGCCCAAAGATCTTTGGCTATTGGACAATATAGAAGTTGAATGACTTCATTAAAGAAGCTACCGTGTATTACTTCCCAGTTAATTCCGCGTTCCCTTCCTTCCCCTTATTCTGCAGCTCCTCCTGTGTCAAGTTATAAATGGGTACCACAACTCTTGAGGGAGCAGCTCTCCCAACTGCAATCTACCCACACACCAGGATCAAAATCTGGGGCTTTCCTCTGAAGGAGGGTCAAGGGGAAGCAACAAGAGGAAGGGCTTTCTTTGTGGTGGCCCCTCATTCATGGGACAGAGGCATCTTGCAGACTGTGAGCATATAAAATGCGCAAGGAACACTATGGGGCTGCCACCATGTAAAGCACAGATTCACTGCAAGAAGAGGCAACTAGACAACCCAGGCGTGAATTTAAAGAGGTAAATATGGTTTCAAGAAAATATGGTTTCAAACTTAATTCTGCTTTGGGACTCACTCTTGGGCTTATCTGCTTCACCCAAGACAGCAGGCAGGTCAGGGTTTCAGCTGGATTTTGTGTATTCAGAAAGGCTGTGATGGTTGATTCAGATTTTAGTCTGCACTTTAAAGGAGCTGCCCCAACCAAAAAAAAAAAGTTTAGGGTTCAGCACCATGAGCACTGTGGATAGCTCCTCAGAGGTTCAGGGTGGAATCTGGAGTGGATACCAAGCCCCACTGCAATTGAAGCTACCAGCTTCTGCTGCAGAAATAGCAAACAACCATTTCTCCTTCTTCCCAAAATGTATACCTAGGTATAACCCGATAACCACATTAGCCAGTGGCTAATTCCTTCATTTCCATTATGAGACTCGGTCTCCATGGAACACAGGCTTCCTGGTCAACATCACGTGGCCAATTTTTTGGACTTTTCCATTCCTGCACACAACCCCTGCTTTTGTAGCACTGCTACATCTAAGAGGACTTGCCATGCTCTGTGTAATGAAGGCTGAAAACATCCTTCTCATTGTCATGCAAATGCCAACAAAGTGAGTGGAAGTAACATCAGGGCAGGGCCGAGGAGGATGGCAAATGGGTTTATCTGAACAGCTGGGAGAGATTCACACGGGGACCTTCTAGATGGAATGCAGGTGTTCTGCTACAGAGCACCAGCCTGTCCCTTAGAAATGTGTAGGGAAGCCAAGATGCCTCCAACTCCTCCGTCTATTTTTCTTGTGCTGGGAGATGTTGTTGGGATCTAATTTCCAAAATGCATGATTATAGCACTTTGTGTCAGGATTATAGCAAGTTGCGTAGGAGCAACAACCCCATTGTGTTTCCTGCACTCTATTTTGTTTGGCTGTATTGAAGGAACAATATTAAAAAATGTATAAGGAAAGATTCCCCTGGCCCCAAAATAAGTGGTTTTGAGTGAATGAAAAAGCCCATCCGCTGAGCCGCAAGCAGGTGCCACTTTTTAAAATTGTTCCTGAGATTAGAAACCCATTAAGTGGAGCAGAATGAAAACAACATGTATGGACCTGGTAGTGTAAAAGGGAGTGTTGCATTATTGTGGCAAAAAAAGCATCAACCATCCATTAAAGCATATTTCAGATATCCTGTTTCAATGAGGAAACAGTCTGTATGGATTTCGCCTCTTCAAACAGAGAAGAGACTGGGCATCATTGCAGTTCCTTGCAACAGTTCTGTTTGCATGTTGTGCTGGAATAGAGGCTTTCTTTGAGGTGTGAAAATGCCAGTATGTGTTTCTCCCTTTCCTCTTCCCTGCCTCTCTTCTCCACCACCTTCTCACATTCCCTGGGTCTAATTCTTGGCTCTGAACTGTGCAGGTTTAGGAATCTGAATCTGCTCTTGTGCTTTAAGAAGTCCACTGAGCATGTGTTTTCAATGTCATTTGCCGGCAGATCAAAGCTTGTTCACATCAGCCCGTTGCTCCATCAGTGCCCGTTCAATGCATCTTTTTCTCCTTCCTGTGGGATTGTCTTTGGAGTAAACCCCCCTTGTCAGTTGCTTTGGAGGAACAAAAAATCAAATAAAAATAACATCAACTAGAAACTCTCTTTTCTGGGTGTCATTTCGAGTCTGAGCATGGCCATGAAGGCTCAAATAACATTTACCATTGTTTGCTCCCAACAGGAGTTGCTTGTGCTTCTGCATCACTGGGCAAGTTAGCACATTGCTAACGAGCTCGAGCACATGGGCTAAGCACCAGAATGATTTTTGCAGAACCAGTTTGAAAGATGATATTGTTAAAACAGGCAATCCTTGCGAATGAAAGGTAAACTATTCATTGCCATGGAGCATTCCAAGCATGACGCTCCACAGTGTTGGAATATGTCCACCTATCCAGTTCCCATAATTTCCTGTTGCTCAGATCACTCTATCTTTTTCTGGATGAGAAGAAAGAGGTTTTTATATTTGTTCCCCATATCCCCATACACTTTTACAGCTCAGGGCAGCTTGTGGTTAGATTTACCACTTATCCGGGGGTTGTGGGGGCGAGAGATGGAACTAAAGCTGACTTCATGACGGTTTTGTAAAGTTACCAAGTGATTGAAATGTGTGAAATAGGAAAAGAGGCAAAAGACACAATATAATATGATAGCGTAACATTTAAGACATTATTTTTCCAGAGAAATGGTGCATTTTTTTAAAAAAAAAGTTTGTTCAGAACTATAGGTAGGTTGCTGTTTGCATACCGAGCTTTGGTTGCCTATCTATGAAACTGCCCCCATTTAGTTCTATGGCTATTTTTCTCCTTGTAAGACAAAGGCATTATATATTTGGAATATCCCACTGAGAAATGGATGGGACATGGTGCATTTGCTTGATTTGTTTGGCTGGAATGTCTACATCCATTTGTGAACAGGCCTTGGATGAGGTGCCCTCTCTGAGTGGCCCACAACTTCTCGCTTTTCCATCCCATACCTGCATATCCTCTGCTTTTGGAACTGGTACATGCTGCACCACAGAAAAAGAGGGTCCGTTTATTCATTCGTTCCTTCGTTCATTCATTCATTTCTATACCTCCCCACAGCCAAAGCTCTCTGGGCAGTTCACAAAGCACATTAAAAAGATGCATTGTATTAAAACATATTAAAATATCATTACAAGTACATAATTTTAAACTGCATATTATATAGAAGGAGAAGAAGAAACTAAAAAACGTCAGACCTGTTTAACGCTAGCAGGCCCTTAAAGCTACTTGAATACCCTGCAGCAGAGTATGCTCCTTATCTGGCACTGAAAAGATAGTAAGGTTGGACCTCAGTGAGGCGCTCATTCCGTAGCTGGAATTCCATAACTAAAAAAGCCCTTCTCCTTGTGGCTATACCAGCTGGGAATCGTTGGAGGTGGCCGTCAGAGATAGGCTCCGGAACTTGATTGTGGTTGCCAGGTAGAAAAAGGTTAGGGGAGGTGTTCCAGCACGTATGGTGGACCCAAGTCATGTGGGGCTTTATGGGTTCTCTGCCTTAGTTCTGCCATGACTCACTTGCTTCAAGGGGTTAGACAAATTGATGGGAAAGGATAGGCTGGGGATGCCCAACTGTAGTGAAGTCAAGTTTAGCATGAAGTAAGCAATTTACTGACACTCAATGAATTGCCATAGCTTCTTCCTGAGAAGACCTACAACAGTTGCAGTCAATGGTCCACCTGAGAGTCAAGCATCTACCTAGCCACTGCTGAGTTAGTTCAGCCTATTTTCTCCCTACCTGCCCTTTGTCCAGGTGAGTAGCCCAAAGGGTGGTCTGACAAAGGCAGAGGCCTTTGTTTTGTGTAAACAGCATGTCACTAACACTAGATTTCAAATTATAGAAACCATAAGACAAACCAAAGGATACCCAAAGGAGCGTCTCCTTCCATATGTGACTGCCCATCCCTTAAGATCTGGGGCAGACGCCCTTCTCCAGGTGCCCTCCCTGAAGGAGATTAGGAGGGTGACTACCCAGAGAAGGACCTTCTCTGTGGTGGCACCCCAATTGCAGAATTTGCTCCCCAGAGAGGTTCGCCTGGCACCATCACTTTATTCTTTTCGGTACCAGGCCAAATCGTTATTTTCCCAATGTTTTAAGACCTGGCCGTTTTAATGGGGTTTTATTATTAGCTAAATTTTAGGAGACTGTGTTTTGTTTTGTTTTGTTTTTACATTTTGTATTGTTAAACCATCCCAAGACTTTGGTAATGGGACAGTCTACAAAAGTTTTAAATAAATAAATAACTAAAATTCATGGAGAGGAGAGATGGAGCTACAAAGGATGAGGGGCAAAACAACAAGGTTGCATTACACAAGAATTGTCTTCTTTTCTCCCCTTTGCAATTTCTTTTTTCACAAAAGCTTTCATGCACTAATTTACACATACAGATGCCAAATTTAGAAACACTTCCTATAATTTAAACAGAAATATGATACATATTGCCATATTGGGAAAGACTCTGACCAGATGAACTTTTCAGTCTCCTGCTGTCCAGGTATTAACTAGTGATGTGGTGAGCAGCCCACATCTGGGCAATGTAGAAATTACATTAGTCGTGATAATCACCATCGTAGCTGCTGGTGGGCATCCTGAAGACCCCTGCTCTGCCTTCGGATCCTGGTTCTTGACACGGGGCAGCTCTTCAAACAAAGGACTGACCTCTGTAAAGTAGGACACATGGGCACCCTCACTTGGGACATGGCGTGTTGTCCAAGGCAGAGGCAAAAGCATGCTTGCGAAGTTTGGCCATTGGCACATTTGAACAAGCCAGGGAGGCGGAAGGAAAGAGTGAGAACCGGGAGATTTCTAGCCTGCTTCTGATGGAAGCATTCATCTGTGTGCATTCAAGGTGCCGGAGATGTGACAGGTTGCTATGTCGTAAGGAAGTCACATTGTGCCAGCTAGACTGAAATTTTAAGGAGACAAGCATCTTCTCTTCTCTTCTCTTCTCTTCTCTTCTCTTCTCTTCTCTTCTCTTCTC
>JAIXND010000624.1:26895015-26922016 GCA_023646645.1 Varanus salvator macromaculatus | reverse complement strand
TCTTCTCTTCTCTTCTCTTCTCTTCTCTTCTCTTCTCTTCTCTTCTCCAAATATCAGCAATCTCTAGTTCAAATAGGGTTTCAGTTTTTGTACTTTCATGCATCTTATTCTTCATGTGTTTATTGTTCATAGCTCTGGGTCAATCAGTGGCAAAGATACCTGGGCTTAAAATGCAAGTGTTGATGTGTGTACATTTTTTAAACTGGATCCTGGAGTGGATTTGGGATCTTTTTCCAAACCTTTTCCAGTGGGTGGCTAGCACACTGGTACCCAGAATGGTCTTTTAAAATGGCCGTGTTTACCAAAGGTGAGAATAATGAAACACTTTTAATCTACATATTGATAAAAACATATGAACCATGGAAGCTCTGAGTTGAATTTCTTCCATTCTACCATGAATCTGAATGATCAGCAAATTAATTGTACTTATTTATTAAATCTGTCTAAAGGCTGCCCCTTAGCATCACTCTCTATCCTTAGAATAAAATTGCCAATAGGTAATATAAATAAAGCAATACAGTTAAAATACAAAATAGCATCCAAATAATCAACAAGAATAAAACTGAAGTTAGTAAATTAAAAGCTATGCTGGAACACAGTTGCCAAGTACTCCTACATTTTTAAAGAAAAATACAATTTTAACATTTGAAAAGGTAGAGGGAAACTTAAAACCTGTTTGCCAATCATGAAGATCCCCTCCAGGGAGCCATTCATACCATTTGACAGGGCTGCCTGTGATTGTGACGGGCACCTGTTGAGAAGCATTCTGTGATCCCCGGAAAAACGGCTGTTAAAATGCCAAAAAAGCCACTTCTCAGCCTTGGCAGAGAGGAAGGAACAACTCCATCCCACTGCAGGCGTCCCTGGAGATTCCTCTTAGAGGACCAAAGGGGAAGAAAAAGAGGGAGCAAGCAACCCATGATAAATGCCGCCGTCTCTCAGACTCACCATGGATTGTCCACAGACCCACCAGCCCATTGACAGTGCGGCCATCTTGAGAACTGCACTGGCTGCAGAAATAGGTTACCAGGGTGCTTGTGGGTGCCTGGCATTCAGATCAAGTGAGAATGAGTCTGTGCCCATTCCATAGGTGCCCTACTTTTTCCCTGGCTCAATGCAAAGCACTGGGATTGACCTTTAAAGCCATATGCAGTTCGGAATCAGTGACCTGAAGGACCTCAGGATGGTCTCAGGTCCCTGCTGTCTGGTCCATTGTTAAGAATGGTGGTGGATACCCAGGGCAGGACATTTTGATGGAGGGGGGGGGGGAGGTGACTCCGAATCTTCTCAGTCCCCTCCACTTGGAAGACCATAAGGCCCACCCACTGGACTAATTAAAAAAAGTTGATCTATGAGCCATTTGACTGGTAGTTTTATGCTGGCTTTCATGTATTAATGACCTTAATGTATGGGTCCTTTTTTAATGCCTTGCAATTTGATAAATGAATTGTATTGTGTTAGTTAGATAGTTCTGGTGAGAGCCCTTGGGAAGTTTCTTTTCTCTCAAAGGTGGGATGTGACTGATTAAATAAATAAATAATTGCCATGCTGTGTAATAAGCCAGAGTTGACTATCTGGTGTCATCACTAAGAGCAAATACAGCCTGCATATCACCTCCACCATTAACGGTGTTCAAAAAAGAATGATTTGCTTCCCTTCATTCCTACTGGAAATATAAAGGTAAAGGTAAAGGTTTCCCCTTGACATTAAGTCCAGTCATGCCTGGCTCTAGGGGGCAGTGCTCATCTCCGTTTCCTAGCCGAGGGAGCCAGCGTTTGTCCGCAGACAGTCTCCATGGTCATGTGGCCGGCATGACTAAACACCAAGGTGCACGAAACGCTGTTACCTGCCCACCGAAGTGGTACCTTTTCATCTACTTGCATTTGCATGCTTTCGAACTGCAAGGTTGAAGAGTTGGACTAAAAGACAGCATTGTAGTGAATGCAAAAGATTTCTACCCACCACAGTGGGTAGTAGTAATGGGCGAGGGATCCATTTAAGGGTTAAAATCCAGAGCACTGGACCAGCTCAACCCCCTGAATTCCAGTCATTCTACCCAGCACTGACTCCTTCCAAAGTGAGATGACCTGCCACATGGTCATCTCCTTTCAAAGTGAGCCATGATTTGCATGTTTAAAATGCCAGAGAAATTTGTGCCACAATTTCTGTAAATACAGCTGCGATTGCACAAATAGCAGCCATAGTTTGCACAAATGCACACATTTCCCTGCTTTTGAAAACAACAAATATGAAAATCATAGCCACTTTATAAATGGGATCCTCCCCCGCTCCCAAAAAAAAAAAAAAAAAAGCCCTGGAATGGAGTTGCTAAAGTCCAACATGCAAACAGGGTCAAGTTCTTTGGTTTCACCCATCCCTGCTGGGTGGTTTGGCCTCCGATGGCAGGTGCCCACAGTATGCAGGACACATTGCAGCTTGCCTCTCGTGGCATATCTCCACACCAAACAGGCCTCTGTCCACACACACACACACACACACACACACATCATAATGATTGGCATGTCACTCATTCCCTATAATCCCAGCTAATGCTCCTCGGCACCCCTTATTTTATCAGCCTGGAGAGTCGTGCAATAATTTGTATATTCCTATATATTAGACTTAATCCTGATATGATTTCCTCAGAGACAAGTTTAATTCAATCGCCGATGTATTCCATTCGGGAGCTGTCAACTTGGGTTTAGAGCAAGAGTGATGTGATTTGACAAGTGGCGTATCCAGCGCAATAGGACGCATGTCATCTTGCGGCAGCCCAGCATCTGGTGTGATACTGATCTTTTCTTTATGAAAAAGGATGAAATTATCAGCAACAGGCAACATCTCAGCTTCCTTTCCCAGTGAATCAGTCCTACATGGCACCATATTTCCACCTGGGAGGCAGATGTTTCCCAATTAATAACATCTTTGTTGTCAAATCAGGATCGGGAAGGATTTCCCAGCTTCAAGATGGTCTTGTGCTGCACCTCCAAATGTGGAGCCAAGTCCAACGCAAGAGCCTTGCAGATGGGAGAGTTCTGAAAGAAGGGGTGCTAAAGGAGAAAGATGAGATGGCAATATGGGCCGAATGGGGCTGGAGAGTTAAACTAGACACGAAGGAAATGGGAGAGTGTGATTTTCTGAAGGACAAAAGGAGCAGCATGGACAGCAGGGATTTCTCAGACTGGCCAAGACAATGCAAATGGAGTGCATTTTCTACTATTTGTAGCGAAATGGCTGGAGCTTGGTGGCTGCACTACGGTTGTCCTGTGCTTTCCAAATTGCTGGTTAGCTCAGTCTTCCTTCCACAGACCTCATGCAATGTAAGACCCCACACCCTCTTTCTCTGATGACATCCACAACCATGATGCACATTGCATGTTCTGAGCCCCTGCAGTGGCTCATGTGTGAAATAATTCTTGGTTCTGCTGTGAACCACACTATGTTGAGTCTTGCGGTCTATTAGCAATGCAGTCTGTGAACACACAAAGAGCCTCATACTGAATTAGAGCATTGATCCGTGCATCCCAAAATAGCAGGGATATTCCATGGTCTTCGCTACCTGAAAACTGGAGATGGGGAATGTGCGGCCCTCTGAGCTGGAATTCCCATCAATCCCACTATTGGCTAAGTTGACTAGGTTTAATGGAATTGTACTTTGACAAATTCGGGAGTGGGGGGGACATGTTCCCTAACCCTGCTGCTGAACTTTACCTGGAGCTGGTGCCTTGGACTAGGGAGGTGTGAGGAATCCCTTTTTGGAGCTGGGGATCCAGCAGATTCCCTGGGCTCAGCTCCCCAGACTCCAGCCCACTTTCTTGCAGTCATTAGTTCAACTGCCTGGCCAATGTGCTGAACGTTCACGGGGCACTTGCAGCCTTTGTGCTGCACATGATGCAGAAGAAGGTGGTCAGTGGCACAAGCAGGATTCCAGAAGCATCCACAGCCTTTTTGGCCTCTCAACTAGCTTTCCAAGTCAGGGCTGAGCACAAGAGGAAGCCCACAAAATCCAGAGATCGGTTCCTCAGAGCTTCCTTGCAACACTACCTTGGACTTTATGCAAGCAAGGCATACCAATGAGTCACAGGCCCTCCCTTACAGAAGACTAAAATCAGTCTGGGTTATGAATTACAGATGCTGGTTCCACCAGTGTCTTCTTTTACCCGCTATGCTACAAAAATATGAGTGCAATAGATGCTCCTACTCCTCATTCCATTTGGGAGATATTCCATTGGCTCAACAGGCTAATCCTTCCCAAAAGAGTTTGTTAGAAAGTCATGAAGTCTGAAGGACTCTCCCTTGGAGGCATCTAAAGGCAGCCTTACCTCCAGGGAATACAAACCAACGCACAGTCTTGAGCATGTTTGTGCTGGTAACTGTTCAGCCACACAAACAGAAAATCAAAAGCAGAGATTGGTGGCACCTTAATGACTAAAAGAACACTCCTGGGGTCCCTGGGGAACCACAGAATAGGTCATAGGTTGGAGACAGCGCCAAGTGCCTCTCCAAGTTTGGAAAAGGGAGCGTTGCAGGGGGATGCAGCATCTGCCAGTCCCCTTCCTTCCCCCTCCGAAGCTCCCTTATTGGTTGGTCTGAAAAGCCCATCTAGCCACGTCTGCAGGGTGGAAGGATGGAGAACTGAGGGGCACCTCCACCACCTCTCCTGGCCCACACTGGATCATCAGCCAGCTCCAAGTTCTGGGACTCCCAGGCACCAGGACTGTGCCTTAACATATTTACAATTACATAAGCCAACTGCATCCAGTGCAATCTGAATGTATTTCAAAATTACAGTATTACATTTACTGTAATTTGAATGATGAGATGTTAATTCGTTTATTTTTGACAGCCATGTTGGATGCAGCCTGCTTGTCAAATTTGCAAACGATGCAACACGGGAAGGAATATCTAAGCAGAGGATGAATGGCCCTCTCTCAGGGATGCTGTAGTTGCATCCTGCACTGAGATGACTCCAAGGAACCTTCAAACTGTATCATTTGATGGGATTAGGCAGCAACATAGATAATCCCAGGCTAACAAGATGTTGTCCAGTCACACAAAAATAGCCCTCTGAAATATTCAGAAAATGGAATCTTTCACTTCAGTGATGCCTGCTGGTTTCAGACTTTTGGATCAGCCATCTGGTTTCTACTGAAGATCTAAGAGAAATCAGTTTCAGTTCATTTTTTACCAGAATTTACCCAAATTGCATCTCCTGGAGCCAAACGCAGACACAAATCCAAATTTCATTCAAAGTATGTAATTTTCTGAGCTTCCAATGTAATGTGCATTGCAATAAATAAATAAATATATAAATAAATAAAAACACATTCAGAAAATGTGTATATTTGAAAAAAATGAGCATAAAATCTGTACTTTTGAAAAATGCAGGCTAACACACTTTAAGCAATGGAGATAACTCATACAATAAAAAGTGCACAATTGGTGAGTACTTTTGGGAGAATGTGCAGAAAAGTACATATGAATTTTTGTGTTTAAAGAAAAAAAGATAGCTCACAATTTGATACAGACATAAGCTAGAAAAAATTTCACAGTGGAATTCATAGTTTCTCAACAAACGTGTTCTGATGATTCATTTGTCTGTAGTTTTTACCATGGCCTCTTCCTCTCATGGATGTATTGCCTTTAAAAATACACATTGCTTAAAATGTTAGTTATGTTATTCCAAAAGAGCAAATTGGTAATTTTTCATATCATTGATTCTGAGGTTACATTACTTTTTCCAATCAAATTCTCATACATGCCACACCAGAGTAAATTATAGGGAATTAAGGAGTGTACATAGTGTTAATTAGATATGGGACATACAAAGCTAATTTTTTGTGACTCTGGGGGAACATTTACATTATGCTTATAAATCAGATTCAAGCAACTGTAGAAAATAAAACCCTTTCAAAACCTACTTAAAAGCTTTAAAAAAATCATATTCCAAACCACAGCAGTTGGTTGACAAAGAACAGATTCTTTAATTTAATGCCCAATAAAACAAAATAATCCTTGAACAGCATTAGAGTTGCTTAATTACAGTGCCCAATAAAATCAGTTAATTATAAGGAGATCATCAAAGTAATAACTGATTGACCAGGAGCAGAACACGACTTTGCATGAGACTTGAAACCCCCACATTGCAGCTGTGCAAAATTCCCAATCTTATTTGTGACAAAAAGGCTTTGCCCATAAACTATGTCATGATTTTAACAGCTTTTTAACCTCTCTCCCAAGTCTCCCACTGAACCCCTTAAACCGGTATGTCGTCCTTTCTTATCCATTCTCTTTTTTACTCCATCAGCCAATTACAAATATATATATTTAAAAAACCGACACAGCAAACTAAGTAACCCTTTTTGCTACATGCTGAGAATTACAATGGTCAGATATTTTAAAAAACTGGCCATATTACATGTGCATGAATGGATATAACTTGGAGGTCTGGATAATGCGGGTTCTTCTGTTTTCGGCAAGGGTGGAACCTCTAGATCACTGGTGGGCTGCAGGCATTCTGTGCCGTCTGCCTCATGCTCGGTTTCTGCTGTCTTCAGTGGAAGGAACAGGGGAGAGAAAAGGCCCCATGCCTGGAGCAGCTGGACAGAGGAAGATCCATGCCAGATCAAACCGGGGGTCCATCAGATCCAGCGTTCTGCTCATACAGTGGACAACCAAATACTTATGGGAAATGCACAAGCAAGCCATGGCCATCCGCTTGTCTTCCAAAGATGGAGGTATGCCATTTATCCTCAGACGCCCAGGTTGGTGGCCATCTCTAGCGAATCCCACAGCTTCACAACATGTTACGAGAAGAAGCCCTTCCTTTTATCTCTCTCAGATTTCCCACCAATCAGCTCCATGGGATGACCCACTGGGGGCCCCATATTACAAATGAAGAAGGGAAACTTTTCTTATCCCTACCCACTTTCTGCTCTCCATGCATCCTTTAATGTACTTTTCTCATGTCTCCCTCACTCACCCTTCTGCAAGCTCAGAAATTCTAGATGTCAAAACCTTTCTTCAGGGTTGTTGTCGCTGTTGTTAATTAATTTAGTCACTGCTTTTGTGCAAAAGTATACAAGGCAGTTAACTTAAAGTCAGTGCAGATTGAAAAGGGGAGGGGAGGGGACAGACAAGATGAGACGAGATGAGACAACGGGACGGGACGGGACGGGACGGGACTGGGCAGGGCAGGGCAGGACAAGACGGGAGAGAAATATAACATAGAGAGGAAAAACACAACCCACTGATAGTTAGAAACCACCCAGCTATGGGGTGGTATAGAAATGAAATAAAAATGAATGAATAAATGAAAAAAACAAGCAGCAGTTTTAAAAACAGCAGCTCACACAACAGAAGTTTGGGAACTCCTGGGTCTGCAAGCTTCTTCCCTTCTCCAGTTCAGAGAACAGCCTCAGCCAGGCTTCCCCTTAACCAAGGTTTGAGGCTGCTTCCATAGCTAAGAGGGAAACTCACTAGCACTGAGAACATTAGAAGAGCTACGCCGGATCAGACCAATGCACATCGAGTCCAGCCTTGTATTCACACAATGGTTAGTTAATGTTAGAGCTGATGCCAATCACTGCTACATCTGTTGCTGTTCAACACAGACAATGTTGGCTAGATGGGCAGAGTGCCTGATCTGGTCTCAGGGAGCTTCCCGTGTGCCTATGTGTGGTGGTGGTGGTGGTGGGGAAGGAGAAGGATGGTCAATAGATGGGGCCGACTAGATGAGGCAGTGGTGGCTGAAAGCGGCAGCCCCGGCTCTGGCGTCAAGGGTTCGCACACAGCCGTGGCCGCGGGCTGGCACAGCCTTCCCCCACCTGGTGCCTTCCAGATGTGTTGCACTATCTCCCCCAGCATCTCCTGCCCTCATGGGAAAGAGAAGATTATCAGCAAAATGCAATATTCTAGGGGACCCCAAGAGCTCTTGATTAGCAGGCCTACCTACACAACCCGTCACCATGCATCCCAACTATCTAATCAAGCCGCCACCCGAAAATAGACCAGCTTTCAGCTACGCTTGGAAAGAGATGCGTCTAAGGAGACATGATGGGTGCAAAGGGCAGGAGAACATCTTCCTAATTTCTGTCTTCAAGATACCAGAAAGGATACGTCAGAAATGTGACTGCATGCAGGCCCATTACATATGAATTTCCCCCCAAGTGTCATTCAGTGGCTACAGACAATGGTTGAGTCATTCTTTTCCTTTTATTTGTCTTCTTTTTTTTAAAAAAAAGAGACAGCATCTTGAAGACGAGAGGAAATCGATCTGTCACTCATGCCTCTTGTACGGTGGCTTTAAAAGAGCACAGAGAGATGCTGGGAAGGCAAGCTCTTTCCCTAAAATATGACTCCTTGGAAGGGATTTGTGTGGCACTATAAATCATGCAGCAAGTTTTGGGGCAGTTCTAAGGCAATATGCATAACTGATCATGCACGGTCCTTTTTTCTTTTTTCCCTTGACTGAAGCTTCAGCCCCCCATCCTAGCGATAGTATATTCCTAATTAGCACCCTTTCATTAAAATCTCGCGTCCCCCATGGCCAGAATTAAATGGCGGCTGCATTACAACAAGCTTCTTAATCATGTTTTTAAGGTCATAAATCTTATCAATTAATATTTTGGAATGCTTCATCCTATTTCTAATATTGCACTAGTTGTTAGGCAGAGACTTGCGGATAAAGTTATATATATATGGAGCAGATTCAGAATAATTGCTTTTCAGAATTGCTGATGGGGATTCAGCAGCTCAAAATGCTTGAGCCTGTAAATGTACTTAAGAGATTAAATGAGGAAAATGGTGCTACTCTGATAACTGCCCATTTTGGGTATGTCTTCAGAGTTGTCCTGACTCAAATGTGGGCAGAAGAGACTAGATATTCCTTAACATCCCTTAAGCAAAAGATTACAGGGCATTTATGCTTTAAAAGAGGTTCATGTTATGACTAGGAATAGCCTTTCTACGTTACAACCCTACTACGGGGGGGCTGGGTGTAGGCTGAACTGGGTACAAACCAAGAGCTCCCGCTCCCACAAGGCTTTCTCTGCAGTGGCGCCCAACCTATGGAACGCGCTCCCCAGAGAGGTCCGCCTGGCGCCGCCGTTATTTGTTTTTCGGCGCCAGGCGAAGACCTTTTTATTTAAACGCTATTTTAATTGTTAATATTTTAATTAGTTTTAATTTTTGGCCAGGGCGACTCAGTTTATTTTTATATGTATTAATATTGACTTTTTTATTGTTAACTTTGAATTATTATTATTATTTTTTTTTATGTGTGTGAGCCGCCCCGAGGCTTTGGCGGTGGGGTGGCATAGAAATGTGCAAATAAATAAAATAAATAAATAAGTGTTCACAGGCAAGGTCGCTCGGACTTGCTCCTGATCTTCGCCTAGGAAATGCCCACATGCAGCTGCTTCTTGTTCTGGCACAGATAACAGGGTTGATGAGAACAAAGAACGGTGGGTGCTACACCAACTTGCCAAGCAAGCAAGTGATGACGAGCAGGATGAGGAACAACAGACTCTGGTGGCAATGGGGGTGAGAATGCGGGCTCCCTGAGCGCAGGGGAGCCAGGGAGGCTGTCTTGTTCAAGGGCCGTCCAGGCCATGAAGCCAACCGTGAACCCAAAGAAGTGTCTTCTTGGAGTGCAATGTTGTTGAGGAAGTACTTTGGCTGCAGCAGCCACGGAGCTTCCTTTGCCAAGCTCTTTTTGGACTTCAAATCCCAGAAGGCTGTTGTAAGCCGCCCCGAGGCTTGTGGCAAGGGGCGGCATATAAATTTGTTAATAAATAAATAAATAAATAAAAATAAAGGCCCCACCAGCGTGGCCAATGGACATGGAAGTACAAAGCACCCGGAAATCTCGCTTCTGCCCAATCTCTCACCTGGAGCAGGGGTGGGGAACCAGTTTCAGCCTGAGGGCTGAACTGCTTTGAGGTCAGGCCATCAGGGCCACTTGTCAACCTGGAACTGGGTCCTTACTCAGGGGGTAGGGCATTTCACCCCATCCAACTGGAACCGCTGATGGTGTGCACCTCTGCACACACGTTTCCACACATCCCCATTCACACACACTTCATGCAGTTGATTTGTTTAGCTGGGCCATGCCAGTCAACTGAAGGGGTCCATTTTTCTGCCCAGCACTGAGAAGGTCTCTCTTTCCTGGCTCTGAGCATGGGAGAGACCTTTCCTTCTTCTCAGTGCTGGGCAGAAAAAAGCAACAGGAGAAGCCAAACAGGGCACCCCCATCAGCTCATTCAGCTGCAGGCCAGAAGGTCCCTGTACCTGATCTGGAATAACAGAGGCTAATCCTAAGGAACACCAATTTTGATGTCAAGTAAACACACTGGAGAGTTATTCCTACTAGTGAACTCTGAGAGAGGCCTCCCTAACTTTTCCCCAGTCATGGCCCCTAAAAAAACTAGTGTCCTCTGATGTGGAAGAAAATCTGTGGAAAAAGAGAGAAACAAGTCTCCCTATCTACCTCCTCCACCCTACGCATAATTTTGTACACCCTGATCATGTCCACCTTATTTGCCTTCTTCCTAAGCTAAGCTAAATGATCCAAGCCGTTCCAACCTTTCCTCACAGAGGAGGAACGGAGCCATTAGGGCTACTAGCCCTGGGTAGCCTTCCCCTCCATGAATGGTCAAATCCTGTTTTAAAGCTGTCCTAATCAGTGGCCATCTCTACTTTTCATGGAAGTGAATTCCAGAATGGAACTATGAATGGTCTGAAGAAGGATTTCCTTTTATCTGTCTGGAATCTCCCATCAGTCAGCTGCATAGGCTGACTCTTGGGTTCGAGTACTATGCAAGAGAGAGGAAAATATCTCTCTGTATTCCCCACACTGTACTTACTTCATTCATTCATGCGGGTGATGCAGGCGGCTCAGTGGCCAACCACCTGCTTTGCCACCAGATCCCAAATCTCCGGGCAGGGCTCGGGGAAACCCACCTGAAAAGTTGGAGTGCCACTGGGTGGACATCCATGCCAATGAGGGAGGTCTCGACAGGTGTGGGACAGATCCAAACTTGGCAGAAGCACAGAATCTGTCTGGGGGACCACCAAACAGGGGAACTCAAAAACACCCTCCTGGGGACTTCTCATGGTGGGCATGTCGTGAGTGAAGCCGGCTGAAGCCGGGGGTCAGACTAGATGGCCCGGGAGGCCCCTTCTGACTCACTCTGTTTCTATGTTACTCAGGGAACATCTGGGCATTTCATTCCTATTTGCAAACCATGCAAATACGCCCCGTTCACAGCCCATGAGGAGATGTTGAGAGAACCGAGCATGCTTAGCCTGGAGAAGAGAAGCCTGAAGGAGATAGGAGAGCACTCTTCAAGTACTTGAAAGGTGTCACAAGGTGGAAGGACAGGATTTCTTCTTGATCTTCCTGAAGTGAAAAACATGGAATAATGGGGTCGAGTTACAGGAGGCCAGGTTCTTCTTCTCACTGCTGGCTGTGCTGGGCAGGGAAGAAGGTTGGTCACCAGGTGTGGCACCTGGTGCAGCTGCTCACAGCAGCCCTCTTCCACCCTCTGCAGCCACTCTTTGGGGGGCTTGACCGGATGGGGAAGTCCACTGGTCGCACAATTGGGGGTCTGTGGGCATTTGCAGGCTACCTCTTAGCTTGGCTCACTTTGCAGGATGGGGCTGAGCACAAGAGGAGGGCAATGGATGTAGGAGGACAGATTCCAAAAGCGTTTGTCCTGACCCTACATCCTGTGTCCCCATCCCATTGTTATGTGCCACCAAGGTGCCTGCAATTTATGGCAACCCCATGGAGGAGCACCCTCCAAAATGCCCCGTCCTTGATAGCCCTGCTGAGTCTTGCAACCTCAAGGCTTTGGCTTCCTTGATGGAATGGATACATCTCTTATTGGGTATCCCCCTTCTTCTTCTGCCTTCCTTTGCACTATTATCCTCTCCAGTGAGTTTTGCCTTCTCATGATATGCCTGAAATACGGCAGTCTCAGTTTTGTCATTTTTACTTCCAGCACCATGTTTCAGGCACATCCATTTTCTTCCTCCCTGCTTTCTTCACTGTCCAGCTTTCAATGCCCATACAGAGTGACTGAGAATACAGTCCTGTGGATGATCTTGGACCTGGTCTCCAGGGAAACGTCTTAACCCTTGATGAGCTTTTCTAGTTCCTTTCTGGCTGTCCTTCCAAGTCTCAGTACTCTTCATATTTCTTGGCTACCATCTCCCTCTGAAGTGAAGACTGAGCTAAAGTGTGCAAAATCTTCCACAATTTCAATTTCATTTTTTCCCCTCTGCTGTGCAATTCTTTTGCAGTAATCAGTTTCTTTAAAACAACAGCAACATGACAATTTGTGTTTAAATACTGCCCGAAATATGTAATTTTGTTCATATTGGACTGGTTCACAGTCAACACTGAGCTTTGGAGTAGTTTGTTTTGACCTTGTATCTGGCTTGTCACTATATTTAAAATAATAAGGATATATAAGGATTTCACTCTGCCCTGTTTGCAAACCAGTATTATTATTATTGTTGTTGTTGTTGTTTCTAATGCAAATGCATGCTCATTTTATAGGCAAAGCTTGCACTTTCCTGAGCTTGCAGTACTCATTCCCTAAATTATACTTTAGAAAAATGTGCATGTTCATGATTTAGTCAATGTGGGGAAAGTAGACTTTTGGGGACATAGCAATGTAGGCACACAGGAAGCTGCTGAAGGTGGAGTCCGGCCATGGGTCCATCTAGCCCAGAGCTGCTGTCACGGACCAGCAGCAACAGCTCCCCAAATATACCCCTGTAAATGCATCATAGTTTGATAACCATCTATAAATCACATAGAAACCATGCTTTATTGTTGGCTTACATAGTTTGTCATGAAGTCAGAACTCAGATATCCTGGCTTAATTCTGGCTTGTTTGCACAGCTGCTCACTCTAAAACAGAAACAAGCAACCAAAGAACAGGCTTGAAATAAACCTTTTCTGACACCTTGGGACTAGCATATAAATGAAGTAAGATAAAGCTGATAGAAGGGAAAGCAAGCTTTCAATGTTTGCTGCATTTGCCACAGGGGTCCTTTCTTCTTTCTAAAAATGACTTTAGCATTTAAAAACAATCAAGATACAAGTTCTTCACACGCTGAATGCTGCCTCCATTAACGGAAGACGGAAGACGCAGTCATGTCCTTCCCCTCTCCCCTCCGGACTAGCATGCAATAGTTCTAAGGACTGCTTCCCACATGCACATCAATGAAGACTCAGGTGTGAATACAGCACCCCCATTCCATTCACTGTTACTTCAAATGCAATAGTTTTCAATTAGCACAGCTCACCCATTCAAGTCACTTCCAACATCTACCTGTGAGCCCTTAAATGTAATCAAGTCTTAATGTGATGGGCAGATTCTCATTCTCAAGTCTGGCACTGAGTCCAGGTTTATTGAGCCAAATGCTTTCCAGATATTCAGCAAAGTAGTCTGTGTCTTGAGCAACATCTGGCATCTGGATACCTCTAGTAACAGAGACAGAAAGATCCTGTTGCTCTCATGTCCCACCCATGGGCTTTGCAGAAGCTTCTGGTTGGTCATTATGTGAACAGAATGGACATCATGGATCTTTGGCTTGATATGACACATCTCTTCTTCCATTCTTAAGCAGACTGTGCTTTCATTGTTGCATCCCAATGTGAACAATTCCTGCTATACCTTCTTACTTTCCTTAGTGAATAGAGGCAGCAGGCACTACAGTAAGTCCCAAAAGACTCTCTCATAATTTTTGGTGCCAGCACCAAAAGAAATTGGAAATTGCAGAAAATGTTGTTCCAATGCTTAGTGGTGTCTCTACGCTCTGTTCCAAGCAAACCAATAAAATACAGGGATAAGGAAATTGGGTGGAGACTGATGCCCCTGGATGCTACTGTTCATGCTTAGTAACAGCAGTATTTTGGGATGCAGGGAACCATAGGAACAACATTTCCCATGGCTACCACCTTCTTCAGAAGCCACTGCTCTTCCTAGTGACACTGCCAAGGCTGTAATGGAGGCTTATAATGAAGCTCTGGAGAGTTCTTCAAAGCTGAGGTGAGATTGAGAAAGAGAAAGGGGTGGAACAGAGGCAGATTTGGGTCAATTCAGACTGAGTAGATTTCAGATTGACCATGTAGAGACATGGTTCTAACCTAAATTGATCCAAAGGGAAGTTCCATAAAACCCAGAAATTCTCCTTGCTCCACAATTTTAGATATCGAACGAATGATGCCTGTCATCTTAGGAAAAGAATCAGACAAGTTTAATTTGAAGCAACTGACTTCAGTTGTTTCCTGAACAATTCTGATTGCGTTTTGTGTCCTTCTGGTACCGTACCAGAGTGGCTACCTAGATCGTTAACACTGCCTTGATTAAATGAAAGGCATGCTACCACATGTTCTGATGTCATCAAATGCAATTCTTATAACCAGGAGCAATTTGAGCAAGAAGGGCAACATTAGATTTCTCCCTGCTCTCGTTTCATTACCCTAAGGCAGGGGTCGGCAACTCGCGGCTCCGGAGCAGCACGTGGCTCTTGAACCCCTCTGCTGCGACTCCGAACCTCAAAACACACGCCAGCACAGCTGCTGATCTGCTGATCTGCTCGAAGCTCCACTCAGGAAATGCAGGGCTAGTTAGTTAAGTAAATCAGCTAGTTAAGTAAATCACTACATTCCTCTGCTAAACAAGCTTCTCATGTTACACTGCTGAAAAGATTCTCTTTGTCCCAATGTAATCTCCTTCATCTGAATGTTAAAAGCTGCGCTCGGGACCTGTCACAATTCATAGCACTTGACTGTTTATCTGCTAATCAGTCACTAAACACACCTGTATCTGGGACCTGTGCCTATTTACTGAGCTTCCCACCCCCACTCCAACCATGGATAAATCCGAAGAAAAGAAAAGGTTCTGAAGAAAACTGAACGTTTAATGGTACGTGGGT
Organism: Varanus salvator macromaculatus; assembly: GCA_023646645.1. Lineage (NCBI taxonomy): Eukaryota > Metazoa > Chordata > Lepidosauria > Squamata > Varanidae > Varanus > Varanus salvator. The sequence goes on along the minus strand of JAIXND010000624.1, from coordinate 26,907,061 downwards.
AGATTCATTTGCTTTTACTGCTGATGAACTTATGGGGTTTGCTGTTTAATGCATGCAATCCTTTAGCACTGACTTTGACTCTGCAGGAAGCTGTTCTCCTATTCAAAATATATGAAAAGAATCCTACTAGTTTATAATGTAAGATTAAAAATAACAGTTTTTAGTGACTGAACAAGAGCTGCAGCTAAATCATAATGAAGATAGAGATCTACTTCTTTGTTTTAAGAAGATTCTTATAAAAATTCCAGCAACATTATTACATTGGGAGGGGGATGTTTGTTCAATATTTCACCACGTGATAAAAGGATGAGGGCACACTGAAGCAGACGGCATTTTCGGTTGGCTGCAGGTGGCATGTTTGGTTTGCTGCTAGTGGATAATATAAGTTCGGCTTTTTATTTGATAAATACGAGGAGGACTCAGACATTGAGTATTTTATTTGAAAGTAACTTTCAACCCAGTGTCTTTTTTTTCGGAGTTCAAAATGCTTTTGTTGCATGCAGAAATAAAAAAATGTTTTCTCTGTAGCAGTTCATTGATTTCATAAATGCAACACACTATAGCTTTTTTATACATAGCATAAAGGTAAAAAGCTATATACGCAGTGTTATCTTCATTTTAGATGTCAAAAGGGTTTTGCGGCTCCTGGTGTTTTCTTTTCTGTGGGAAATGGGTCCAAATGGCTCTTTGAGTGTTAAAGGTTGCCGACCCCTGCCCTAAGGAAATGTGGCTTTGCTCCACTGATATGAACAGCATCTCTAAACACCTCCTGTGCATTAGGAGGAAACATGTCTCTAATGGAACCACGGATCCTGTTCATTTTTATTTCTCTCTTCTTAAATCAAAGCAGCACTGACCTTCTGCTCAGGAAATGCAGACCTAAGCCTCAACTGGCGTAAGCTGAAGAGCAAGATTTCATTAGATCATTGTTGCATTGGGGCAGCTGAGGAACTCACCCTCCTTCAACATGGCTTAGCAAGTCTAGAGCACAATCAAACTGTACTGTTGGAAGGAACCTTGAAGGTCACTGTATGCAGACAGCCAAAGCAGAAACTCTGGGTTTGCGGAGCAGATCAAATTTTCCTGCCTCCAGCCTTCCTTTCTTCATTGGAAGCGCTCAGCAGGACAAAGGGATGGCCATAAGAGCATACGTTGTGCCATTCTTGAACCAGACCAAGATCCATTCAGTCCAGCACTCTGCTTGCGTTGTGGCTAGCCAGCTGCCCATGAGAAGCCCACAAGTGGGACATGACTGCAACACACCCATGTTCTCCAGCAACTGGTCTCCAGAGACAGACTGCCTTGACAATCATGTTGTTGTTGTTAGTCGCGAGGTCGTCTGAGACCCATCACGACCCCATGGACAACATTCCTCCAGGCCCTCCTGTCCTCCACCATCTCCCAGAGTCCACTTAAGCTCGCACCAACTGCTTCAGTGACTCCATCCAGCCACCTCATTCTCTGCCGCCCCCTTCCTCTTTTGCCATCTGTTGTTCCCAGCATTAGGCTCTTCTCCAGGGAGTCCTTCCTTCTCATTAGGTGGCCAAAGTATTTGAGTTTCATCTTCAGGATCTGGCCTTCTAAAGAGCAGTCAGGGTTGATCTCCTCTAGGACTGACTGGTTTGATCGCCTTGCGGTCCAAGTCTTCTCCAGCACCACAGTTCAAAGGCCTCAATCCTTTTGCGCTCGGCCTTCCTTATGGTCCAACTTTCACAGCCATACATTGCAACTGGGAAAACCATAGCCTTGACTATTCGCACTTTTGCTGGCAGGGTGATGTCTCTGCTTTTTAGTATGCTGCCTAGATTTGCCATAGCTTTCCTCCCCAGGAGCAAGCGTCTTTTAATTTCTTGGCTACAGTCCCCGTCTGCGGTGATCTTGGAGAAGGGGCCATGAAGGCTGTTAAGTTCAACCCCCTGCTGTTGCAGGACACCAAGTTACATCATCCTACTCAGGTGGCTGTCCAGTTTCCTTTTGAATGTCTCCAGTGTGGGAGAGTCCACCACCTCTCCGGGCAGCTGGTTCCACTGTCATATTGCTCTGGCAGTGAGGAAGCTTTTCCTGATGTCCAGCCTGAACCTGAGTTGTCACAATTTGACTTGATTATTCTGTGTCCTACACTCTGATATCAGCAAGAAGAGATCTTGACCTTCCTCTTTGAGACAGCCTTTGAGGTACTTATAGAGGGATATCATGTCCTCCCTCTCTCTTCTCTTCTCGAGGCTGAACATGTCCACTTCTCTCAGTTCCTCCTCACAGGGCAGTGTTTCAAAGCCTGGATCATGTTTGTTGCCCTCCTCTGGACCCTTTCCAATCTTTCTGCATCTTTCTTAAATCTTGGTGCCCAGAACTGGACACAGCATTCCAGATGAGGTAGCTCAGAGCCATCAGGATTAATAACTCAGGATCGCCTGCTCCTGCATGCATTCCTCTGGTCCTCTTTTGGAGCCATCCCAATTGGTGGCCATCACTAGAACATCTTGGGGGAGCCAATTCCATCGCATTATCATTATGCTCTGAATTTAACTAGCAACTTTCTGAGGCATCAGGAAACTTCACACAAATGACCACAGGTCTTGCATATGCATGCCACAGAATAACGTACCAGGCCTGATGTGGAGGACTGAACTGCACCCCTTCATGCTACAGTTGAGGGACACCAATTGCAATTTTCGCCTTTAAAAAAATTCCAACAAGGAGAAAACTAGCATATCAAGAAGGAAAAAATATAGCTCAGCCTGCTCCTACTTTTCTACTTGGGAAGATCTACCATCATCACATATAGGAGCAGTCACTTTTTGTTGTTCCTCCATAAAGATGGCACGACGCACCACCTCTGGGCCCTCCTTCGAGTGCCAAGTCCAAGGGAAGTGTGCAGGTTGGCAACATGGGTGGGGGGACGCTTTTGGTGGTGGCCCCATCTGTGGTATAGCCTCCTCACTGTGGCCCAGCCAGTGCTGAATCTGTCATCCTTTCAGTGCCAGGTTCAGAAGGGCCTCTTTCCTGAGGCTTTTAAAGACTTGCTCAGCCACCAGGGGCTTGAGGGAGAAGAGCAGGGGGTTCACAGGGCCAATCTTTTGTTGTTCCTTGTTTTTATCATTTGGTTTTACATGTTTACAACTTTTCTTTTTTCTGATTTTGTAATATTTTATTGTATCTTTATCATCTGTTTTTAGGGATTGTATAAACCACCAATACAGCTTCAGCTGTGGAGTGGTACACGAAGCAGAGAGAAAGGGAAGGAAGGAATGATGTGCCAAGGTTCATAATTACTTTGTTCAGTATACAAATATAACTTGTTATACTTAATTAATTTTTATGCCATCCAACAGCCAAAGCTCTCTGAGTGGTTTACAACAATACATAAAAATGCAATATAAAATACAAACTGCATTAAAAATATAATTAAAGGGATATCATACAAAAAATTAAAACCAGATTTAAAACACATATTAAAAGTTACAATAAATTGCACAAAGTTATACAAATACAATAAATGGCTGTATTATGAATGAAGCATCACTTCCCAAATGCCGGCACCATGGCTCACTGGGGCAGGACCTGACTTGATGTACTGTACAGTCACTTCGTATAGTCATCTGTTCTCCTCAAAGTTTTTCTTCAGCTCAGAATGTCAAATGGGAGTTGATTGATTTGATTTGATTTGATTTGATTTGATTTGAGCTTTTCTACCCCGTCCACCACTAGCATCTCAGGACGGCTTACAATAAAAATGAGGAGAATTAAAAAACAACAACAACATCACAGCGATGACCAGCCCAGGTGGTCAAAGCAAGATCTTTGTAGATTCTTGAGCAGAAATTCTTTAAGGTTACCTGGTTGCTCCTACTTCATCATTCACTGATTTCTACCTTGTGATCAGAGCAGCCAACTGTACATCCTTTAATATGGTGAGCATCTGGTCTATTTGGATATATTTGTTCTTTGTTGTTTTCTGCAAAGAAGTTGTGGCAATGCGGTCCCACTTCCAGATCTAAAGTCTTCCTTGATCCTGGAAACATCTGTAGTGGTCGATGTTCCAACCTAGCATAGCTAGGGCTAATACGTGTGGAAGACATGTGAAAGCTCTCTGCAATGACCACAACAATAATGCACAAGCACATGGCATTGGCAAGGCACTTCTCAACATTATGAGCTGGGAGATGCATCTCAGAAAACACAGAGACTTTTTCTTACTGTTCATTAAGCAAAGTCGGGAGTGCAAAGCCAGCTCCATCCAACAGATGCTTGTGCATCGCTGTTCTTCTCTGGACTTTCCTCAAACTGGGGATGGAGAAAATCCAGTCCTCCAGTTGTTGTTGAGCTGCTGGCTATGGTGGATGAGGCTGCTGGAAGTTGGAGTCCCACAACATCTGTAAGGTCACTTATTCTCTACCCCTACCATAAGTAAGAGGGTTACATACCTGATTCTTATCTGGGTAGGCTGGAAATCAGGAAAGAGAATATTTCCCAGAGATGTGCAAGCTGGCATGGCCATTCTCCCATATCTACGGTTCTCCTGGAGCTTGAGCCACACGGGTGACTGGGTCCCCCACTGGGCTTGGCCCGGGCTCAGGCGATCAAACTCTGGAGCCAGGAGTAGGAACGGCAAACTAGGAAGGAGCAGTGCAAACAGTCTGCACATCAACAGCGGCATGCAGCATGTGTCAGTCATCAAAGGGCTGACTTCTGACCTGGCGAACTTCCCATATTGCCCTGTGGACAAATGCAGGAAGCCCATCAGCACTGAATCTGGCACCAAGCGGTGTACAAACACACAGTAATTAATCTACCTGGCTCCCTTGTAAGGCAGGAAGGTAGCTATTAATATTCCGTTCTCTGCCCAGAGGGCGTTCACTGAAATAGAGGATGCAGCACAGAAGTCATTGTTCCTGAGATTTGCATGAGAATAGCATCCCCCCACCCCCCCCACCCCGCAGAGCACTGGGCTTGCAAGGCCTGTTTGTAAGATGGGGAAGGGGGGGGGGTGTCTAATGAAGCCACCCCAAACATGGCACATTCCAGATTAATCGCACTACAGCTCCCATCAATGAAACTTGTAGGAGTTTAACATGTCCCCATATGGTCTGGGATGTCTTATGGGGACCTGTCAATCGCCCCATTGATATGGGGCAATGGGAGTTCTAGAACATGTGGAGGCCAGAACATTGAGAAAAGGCTGGTCCAATACATGACCCAGGAAATAGTTATAGAGGGGAAGGAAGGAAGGACTGATTTTCAGTATATGGAACTCACTATTACAAGATACGGTGGTGACAAGTAGCTTAGGAAACATGCGCACAAATACAACTTGACAAATGTTTGGAGGCTGAGTCTATTTGCTATAATGGCTCAGAAGCAGTTCATTAGACTCACTGGGATGCACAACAGAGAGGATTCCTGATTTTATTCCCTGTTTCTAGCGGAAGAGGCTTCAGAGTGGTTGATTTTGGAAACAAAATACGGGGGTGGGGGGAGCGCTAGGAAGGACTCGGTGGAAGAGCCCTACTTTGATTGGATCCCAATTTCAATTCCTGGCATCTCCAGAGGGCTGGATAGATTCTAGCCTGAAACCCAGGAAAGCTGTTGCTGTCAGTCAGTGTCGACAACATTAGCTCAGTGGACTAAGGCTCTGACACAGTATAAGGTACGTAGCTTCCTGTGTTCATACGTTCTGCCCAAACTTTAGGGGATTTGGAATTGCTGACTTTGCATGACTTACTGTAAGGTGGACAGGAGCTGTCACGGTTTTTGTGTCCCAGGCTTTAAAAAGAGAGTCGGGACCCATGAAGCATGCAGCTTACACCGCCACTTGTGAAAACATAACTTTCATTGGATCCCCGTCTCGTGCATCGCTCAGGACTAAGTTGCCACTAGTGCAAAGCCAGTTGCGCTTGAAGAATAACACCACTGGACGTTATTCTTGTGGCTGTGCTCCATCAAGTGATCCCCATCTTATGGCAACCCTGACCGTTTGGATACTGCCCATTACATCAATGCAGCCGTTCCTGATGCGGTGCATTGCATTACAGCTCCCTTCAATATGGCCAGCATGATGGATGGGCGGACAGACAGCTGGACAGACCGACAGTGATGCATCCACTCTGTACAGCTCTAGCTGCTATGCCTCAAGCTGAAAGGTGCAGAAAGGGGCAGCCAAAAGGATCAAAGGGCTGCCAAAAGAACCCCTTTGGGACATTGTAATTTGGAAGCCACCTATTCAGTCACCTGCTCTGCGAGGGTCACATGACAGAGGTGTATACAATTATCCATGGTGTGAGGATAATGGCTAGGTTCTCTAATTATATCAATACAATTAATATTAGCCACAGTGATTTATGTACTGCTAGGAAGGACATGGGTGGTGCAGTGGTTTAAACCGCTGAGCCACTGGGATGGTTGATCGAAAGGTCAGGACTTTGAATTTGGGGTGAGTTCCCATCGCTCTGTCCCAGCTCCTGCCAACCTTGCCGTTCAAAAGCATGCAAATGCAAGTAGATAAAAAGGTACCACTTCGGTGGGAAGGTAACATGGGATTAGCTACGAAGCCATGTTCAGTTGTTGTTTTTGTAATGGCATACAAAGACCTAAAAAAACTTGGGAACAGATTAGAAGGCTGACTGCTACCTGCATACGCACCAGATCAGCCCCAGCTCTTCTGAGGAGCCCTTATTGGTCTTTCGATGTCCAGTAGCGTGTCAACAGGTAATGGCAAGTAAGTGGGCCTTTTTGGAAGTAGCATCCACCCTCTGGAACACTCATCCACGTGGTTCGAGAGATAACAGCTTCAAACACATTTGTAGCCTCTAGGTTTCCCTGGCTTGTAATCATAATGTTTTACTGCTTCTGTTATAGTATTTTGAAGGTATTTATTGTTTGATGCTGATTATATTGCTTGTGAGATGGTCTTGTACATGTTTTATGTGAGCTGCTTGGAAATCCTAGCATGTAAAACGGTGAAGAAGCCGAGAAAAATAAAGAATTAAAGAAGCGATGTGAAAAACTGGGGTCATCCATTGAAGCTACATGGCGAGAGACTGAGGACAGATAAAAGGGAACGCTTTTTCCTATCAAATATAGTCCTCCTATCAAATTCATTCCCATGAAGATGCCTGCTTGGACCCTAAGACATTTTTCTCCTCCATGCCATCAAAGTCACCTGGACAGGTGAGGACAAAAAAGAGGACCTTCTGAGTGGTAGCCTCACCACATCCTAGGAACCGGCTTCCTTTGGAGATTCATCAGAAGCCTTATTTGTAAGCCTTCAAAAAAGCTCTTAAACCCCACCTCTGTTCACTAACTTTCCCACAATGTCTTGGGATGCTAGTTTTACTGATCATTTATCTTTGCATTGCTTTTTATTGATAATCTCCATGTTTATAGATTTTGCGGATTCTTTTATAAAATGATTCAACATAAAAATCTACATTTTTATGGATTCTTATTGTACCGACTTGGTATAATTCTTATCTTGCATGATGCTTTGAGAGAGCCCTGAAAGACAGCCTGGAAATAATTTCAAAATACAATGAAAGCATACTACTGGTCAGGATTTCTCTGAATATCATGGCGAAGAGGGAATAACTGTACGAGAGAGAATTGATCTTAATACCCTGCATGTGAGTTTCCCACAGGTATCTATTGCTGCATTATTCTTTAGGGCCCCTGTTGTAACAGACGAATACAGCCAGCTCTGTTACATCCATTCTCTTTTGCCTCTCCTTTTATGCAAGTTGAAACTTACCAAACACACAAGCATGCACACCATCAAATTAAAAAAAATTAAAAATTCCATTCAGAAGTCACTTTAATAGAGGCTGGAAGCTAAGTGGAGATTGGATTTAATTTAGGCCAATCCTCTGCTGAATTTCAGATAAAGGGCTTTTTTTCTAATCTAGTGGTAGGCCAGATAAAAATACCCTTCTTCTATCCTGCAGGCAAGTTTTTTCTGCCAATTTTCTTGGCAGAGTGGAAAGGAGGGTGGGTATATAATTGAGAGAAAGCTGCAGCGTAGAAAATTCACACGTGAAAGTGCTTTGGAATTGGATGCCCTGCTTAAAACTTACTGGTTTCCCTGGTTGAAGGTGGGGGTGTCTCTTCTCCTCCTTTTACTGTATGGAATTTAAAGAAATGTCAAATAAACATCTGGAGTACCACATGGGTGGTTGATTGCTTTGTTGTGAAACAAACAGGATCACCAAGAACTCTGCAATGCAGCCTCAACTTTCTCTCTTTTGCCTTTTGCCCGCCATCAGCCCAAACAAAATATTTCCAGAGTTAATTTATTTGCCTAATTGCCAGCTGGAAACTCGGAGTGGTCTGCAACACTTTTGTTATTTCCCCATGGCTTGAGGCTCTAGCAGTTTGCACATGTACATGCTTTCAAGCTGATCAGTTCCCTTGAATGGAATGATTTGAGAAACATGATGTGAAAAATAAAAGGCCTGCCAGAGGCAGATTCCTTTACAGGTGTGAAGCAAAAAAACTCTTCCGCTTTGAACAAAATGAAAGGCTTGGCTCAGAAAAGACATTATCAAGGTTCTATATTTGAATACTGAGCCAAAACAGATTGTTTTTCTCTTCCTCCTCCCAGATTTCTGCCCAGATATGGAAGACTGCAAGTAAAGGCAAAAATACCATGTGGATGCATGGTGCAGACCTGGAAAAAGCAAGGTGCAAGGTAGTTATGCAACAGTCTTCTCATGCCAAAGTAATTCTTTGGCTGCAGTTTCTTTTTCCTCTTGCATGTGTCTTCCCTACATTTTCTTAGCAGTGGCAGTATCGTTCTTAGGTGCTGTCTAGCTGTACCCATGGGTGCCTTGCGAGTGATTGCCCTCCAAAATGTCATGTCATAAAACACAGAATCACAAGATCACAGAACAGTAGAGTTGGAAGGGGCCATGAAGGCCATCTAGTCCAACTCCCTGCTGATGCAGGACACCACGTTACACCCTCCCACTCAGGTGGCTGTCCAGGTTCTTTCTGAATGTCTCCAGTGTGGGAGAGCCCACCACCTCTCTGGGCAGCTGGTTCCACTGCTGTATTGCTCTGACAGTGAGGAAGCTTTTCCTAGTGTCCAGCCTGAATTTGAGTTGTCGCAATTTGACTTGATTAGCCCGTGTCCTACATTCTGGCATCAGCAAGAAGTGCTCTTGACCTTCCTCCTTGTGACAGCCTGTGAGATACTTATAGAGGGATATCCTCCCCGCCCGCCCCCCGTCTTTTCTTCTCAAGGCTGAACATGCCCTGTTGTCTCAGCCTCTCCTCACAGGGCAGTGTCCTTCACCTTGACATGAGGCATGTCCTTCACTGCGGCATCCAAAGGGAAAAGGGTGGCCACCCCCCAGTGGAAGAGACACTCTGGAAGAGAGAGATTGGCAGGAGACCTCTCCAGTGGGCTCAGTGTGGGAAGAGGCGCTTCTGGGCTTGCTGGCACTCTCCTCCGGCAGCATTTGCCCCAGGGCTGGTGTGGACAGGGCTGAAAGCCCCTGCAGGGGCCTCTCTGGTGTACTATTTCCCACGTGGAGAAGCACGCCTTGTTGGCCATTCAAAGAAACGCCTTTCTTAATGAGTAACAAGTTCTGGCCCCGTGCTGCTTCTGCAGATCCCATGTCCCAGCTTTTCTCCGCACTTGGGAACATGTTGCAAAAAGCACCCATTGCAGTAAACAGACTATGTATGCATTTAATTAATTAGTTAATTAATTGTGTAATTAATTAATTAGTTAGTTTATTCCCTGCCCTGTATGCAAAAGCATATCAGGGCGGCTTACAAAAATCAAAAACATATAATTTAACAAGTTAACAATAATCAAATATACACATAAAACCAGTCACAATTCACACATGAAAGAAAAGAAAAACAAAATCAAAATCAAAATCAAGAATAAGAACAAAATCAACACCAAAAAGCGACTGTGAAGTTAAAACCTGATTAAAATTCCTAACAATTAAAATGATGGGCAAATAAGAAGGTTTTCACCTGGTGCTGAAAGGAATATGATGCCAGTGCCAGGCGAGCCTCTCTGGGGAGCACATTCCATCGTCCGGATGCCACCGCAGGGAAAGCCCTCCTCTGGGTGGAGACCATCCCCACTTCTTTCAGTGAGGGTTCCCGGAGTAGAGCCTCTCCTGCAGATCTTAAGGGGCATAAGCGTTCGTGGGGAAAAAGACGCTCTTTTAGGTATCCTATCCTCCTTCAGGTAAACACTGTCTGTCATGAGTGTGTCCTTCAGAAGATCTTGCTGTCCCCTTTCTGAGTCCACCAGTTACCACCGAAAACAGGAATGTCACCAACCAGCTTCAATGCACTGCCCTGCCCTGAACCCTTTAGCAGAGCCTAGTCTTTGCATAACTTCACCCCCTCTCGTAGACCAGCCAAGAGCAGCAGCGTGCTCTTGACCCGGCTCCATCACTCCAGGGTCCCCACGTGAGGCCTTGGCATTCCTCAATAATTGTTTGGTGGCTTTCACCCCATTTTCTGCACATCAATTAGACTGTGAATAAGTTAGAAGTTAGACGTTACGTGCCAAAATCCATATCACTGGGGAAGGTTTTGAATTCATGCCGTAAAAACTGAGGGCCATTATCGGACATAACCATGCGAAGCATCCCATGCTGGAAAAGAAATTACTTAGAATGCAATCCCATGCATGTTAAGATAGGGAAAGGGTCTATAGCCTCCAGCATATCCCAGCCAGCCTTTCTGCCTAAAGAGGCATAGAATTGCGCCCTTAATAAATCACCCGAGAGGCAGTTGTGCCAGCTGATAACGTGATATGAGGGTAGCATGAAAAGTAATCTAGAACTAACAGATAGTCTTTCCCTGCCAGGATCAATAAATCAATGACCATTTTATGCCATGATGCTTGTATTTCATCATCTAACCACATAGGTTCTTTCTTGTTCTTAGCTCAATATGTCTGGCCGGTATTACATTTATGAATTATATTTTCCATTGCAGTACTCATACATGGCCGATATAAAAATTCCCAAGTCCTCCTTTCATATTTTTCATTGCCCAGATGACCTTCATGTATTCCTTCGATTGTGTCTGTTCATAGTGTTGTAGGGACCACCGTCCTCTGACCCTTGAACAAAATAGCTTCTATTACTGACAGCTCTGCCAAGAATTGATGACATAGGCAGGGAGAAAATGAACTAGCCGACCTCAGATGATGGCTTTTGTAACTTTCAGGAACATGGCAGCCACATCGCAAGTTTTGCCACTTCTCATCTGAGGCTGGGCTATCTTGTCACATTACCTTATTGGGATGACCAATATCCACTTCCAGGTCATCACCATGAACCGTTAGATCAACTGCCCTAGACAACGTGTCCACGATTACTATGTCCTATATTCCAATCAGAAATCATACAGCTGTAGCTGAAAAGCACAAGCGCAATCTTGGAAGACTGGCCTTCCATATATAAAAACATGATTTGTAAAAACAATGTGACATCTGTGGACCAAAGCTGGAGCATCTCTGTCTATTTGTGCATATACTATTCCTGTGTTTGTAGGAACTCTGCCTGCATATGCTGCAGGCCGCCAATGACCACCATAAGCTTGCAGAAACGACCTAGTACCCTCTTTGGAAACATCTGTGGACCACTGCTGTCAAAGCACCTGGGCATTGGAGCTGTTTCAATTAACCTTTTTTGTAGTTGGGGATCTCCAGTTCCTATTACAATCTGATCCCTTCCACATCCCTTATTATACACTCAGTAAGCTGCCCAAAATTACAAGCCAGACTCATTAGCTTTAAGTCTATAAGGAATTCTTCCAAACATTCAGCTTTAAAAAAAAACCCCTCTCTGGTGGAACATCTCGCTCAAATATCTCACTTGTTTTCAGTATGGAGTATTGTGTAAAGTTATGCTACAGAGCGTTTCCTATCCTCCTTGTTTAGCTGCATGCCCTTAAAGACACCCACTGCCATATTTCATGCTATTTTCTGCTCCTCTTTCTTTTCTGCATAGAAATATTTCTATTTTGTGCTCTCTCTCTCTCTCTCTCTCTCTCTCTCTCTCTCTCTCTCTCTCTC
>JAIXND010000624.1:26845322-26895005 GCA_023646645.1 Varanus salvator macromaculatus | reverse complement strand
TCTCTCTCTCTCTCTCTCTCTCTCTCTCTCTCTCTCTCTCTCTCTCTGCTTAATATTTTCCCAGGATTCAGCAGCTTTATCTGTTTGAGTTTTTTGGCTATTGTTAACTGTTCCATCTCTTTATAATATTTCTCTCCTTCTTTTCTTTCAGTCCCACTCCTGGTACCATGTGCTGTTTTCTATAAGAAGAAGCAAGTCTCACTGAGTCTTTAAAGAAATAGCTTACTAAATTCATCAGCAAAGAGTTGGGTTACAGCACTGCAAGTTCTCTTCTCCCCTGGAGTGGCCATGCTGGTCTTCTAGCGAGCCTAAACTAACTCCCTGTTCGCATGAAGAACGGACTTTACAGAGAAGGTGTAGTAGGCATTTGCCTGCACAGGGGAGGGAGGGATTAATAGGAAGACCAAGGACGGACTGCAAGCTTAACCAACCACGTCTCATCCTTCCCATACCCACTGTATCTTATCTTGGAGGTAAGAATTCACTTTCTCCTTGAGAAAAGATCAAAACAGATGAACAGTCAGAAGGGGTCTCCTGGGCCATCTAGTCTGACCCCTAGCTCTAGCCGGCTCCACTACCATGTGCATATCCAGCCTATCCTTAAACACCCTCACCATTGGGACTTCAACCACCTCCAGTGGAAGCCCGTCCATGCCCGTGGGATCCTAACCATCAGGAGGTACTTCCTGGCATCCAAATTGAACCTTGGTTCCCTGAGTTTTGCTCCATTGGAATGCATCCTGCCCTCCACTGCAGGGGAAAAAAGGTCATGACCCACCTTTGCGTGACACTCCCTCACATACCTGTCTGTCACTAACAGGTCCCCTCTGATTGTCCTCCTCTCAAGGCTGAAAATACCCAGTCTCTCCTCATATGGCTTACCCTGCAGACCAGCCACCATCCTAGTGGCCCTTTGCTGCACTGATTCCAACCTTGCTATATTCCTCCTGTAATGAGGGGCCCAGAAATGAACACAATACTCCAGCTGCGGGCGCACCAGAGTCATATAGAGTGGCAGTAATACCTCTCTTGATCTAGAAGCCACACTTCTGGCTATGCATCCCAGGGTGGCATTCACCCTCGTGGCTGCCACGTCACACTGGTGGCTCATGTTTAGCCTGTAATCAATCAGCACCCTGAGATCGTTTTGACAAGTGCTGCTCTCCAGCCACTTGTCCCCTAACCTGTTCTTATGACAGCTATTCCTATGCCCCAAGTGCAAGACCTTGCACTTATCCACCCTGAACGCCATCCTGTTGTCCCCGGCCCACTTCCATAGTTTGTCCAGATCCTTTTGGAACTGGAGCACCTGCTCCTCAGTTGTGGCCACTGCCCCCATTTTAGTATCATCTGTGAAACTGATCAGCAGACTGTTCACCCCTTCTTCCATGTTGTTGATGACAAGATTGAAAAGGGGGGGAACTGAGGGGGGGACCCCGCTGATCCCCGTCTGTCATCCCAATGATTCCCCACTAATAGTAACCCTTAACAGTAAGATGTGCATATAAGGGGCAGCACTAAGTACCAAAAAGATCCAGAGCTCCAGCTAGCAGGACCAAAAAATGTACCAACACGAACTGGCATATGCCCTGAAGACTGTGTGTGTCTTTAAGGGATCCTCTTTCCCAAGGACACCTCCATTTGTCCTTCTTCTGTATTTGCCCTCCCGCCCCCTACGATCAGCGGCAGAGGCTCTCCTCTGGGAACCCTCCGTGAAAGACATTAGGAGGCAAAGTACCCGGAGGAGGGCCTTCTCTGCGGTGGCTCCCCACCTATGGAATGCGCTCCCCAGAGAGGTCCACCTGGCGCCATCATTATTTGTTTTTTGGCGCCAGGTTAAGACCTTTCTATTTCAACAATATTTTAACAACTTTTAACTTTAGCTATATAGGTTTTAATCTGCAGCCAGGGTGGATCTAGATTTTATTTGTATTATGTTTTGTTTTATTTATGTAAGCCATCCTAAGGCTATGCGAAAGGACGGCATACAAATACTCTAAATAAATAAATAATTTGTAAAAGGAGGGATGGATAGATAGGGGAGCAGAGGGCGCTTGATTTGGAGGAAAATGCAGGCAAGAAGTTTCAGCAGGTGGAGGAGCTGGCAAGAGGTAAGGTGCATGTGAACAAAAAGCCGGCTAATCCAGAAGGGTCAGGTGCAGCCGAGATCCTCGGGGGCCCCATGCCTGTATTCAGCAAGTGATTGTGCACAGCAGGCTGGTGGGGCAGAGGCCTCCCGGGGATTTGCTGCTCCAAATGCAAGGTTTAGGGTTCCCACCATACTGAGCCGTCACCTTGCCTCACCTCTCCTCCAGCTGTGGGGTTCTCAGTGGACTTTGATGGAGCATCTGTCTGTGCAACCTGCCAGCTGGCTCATGCGGGTCACAGACCCTTTTACCCTGCATGGCACTGAAAGCATACGCTGCTTCAAGAAAAATACAGAAAAAATAAATATTCAGAAATGTATTTATTATCAAAACCTACAAAACCAAAACAAATTGTGGCATGTACTTAACAGCAATTCAATTCCAGTTGCCTAAAGCATACCGCTTTCACAGACAAAAGGTTGCACAGCATCTCTCTGCAGATGAATTTAGGAGGGGGAAAAAACTCAAGGTGTTTTCAGCATCTTTAGCTCCAGACTAGTCTTCTTCTTCTTCCACAGGCAGATGCTGAAGGACTTGTTGGAGCTGCAGCTTGGCCTGTGAACTTAGAGATGCTCTCAGTCCTTCACTCTCTGGCCACAGGCCTTTCTCCCTCTGTGGGCTCTCTCCTGCTTCTGGCTGGACTCACTGAGTGGTTTGCCCGTCCTAGCCATGATCCCAGGGAAACCACTTCAGTAGGGTTACATCTGCAACAACCATATGCAAGGCTTGCAGGTCAGTAAGTTAGCAAGCATTCATATATAATCCCCCCTTTCCCCCATTTTTATTCCACCCAATAGCCGAGGCTCACTAGGTGGTCAACAAAAGTTAAAATCAGACAAACCTCCAAAAACCACACACAAACACTAATGTAATAGAATATTTACATTAGTGTTTGTGGATAGACCACTGGCTGGACCTGTGACCCATATGGCAATTGCTTTAATTCAGGATAGAAGCGTAGCGGCAGTACAGAATAAAATGGAATGCATATAAAAACAAAGTTAAAAAGCTAAACTGCTAAAATACTGGGAAAATAAAAAGGTCCTCATGTGGCACCAAAAAGAATACAAAATAGATGTCAGGCACACCTCTCTGGGGAGCTCATTCCAAACTGTGGTGCCACCACTGAAAAGGCCCTCCTTCCTGGTAACCGCCCACCTTACTTCCTTTGGAAGGGGCTCCCAGAGAAGGAGGCCTGAAGATCTCAGGGCTCAGGTATGCACACATGGAAGGAAGTGGTCCTTCAGATAACCCGCCCTCAAGCCTTTCCCTCAAAGTGGGCTATTACGGAATCACAGAATAGTAGAGTTGGAAGAGGCCAAGAAGGCCATCAGGTCCAACCCCTGCTGCTGCAGGACTCCAAGTCCCACCATCCCACTCAGGTGGCTGTCCTTCTTTCTGAATGTCTCCAGTGTGGGAGAGCCACCGCCTCTCTGGGCAGCTGGTTCCACTGTTCCGTTGCTCTGGCAGTGAGGAACTGACAATGGGGAGAGGGGGAATTGGCCACTACTCCAACTGGGATTTACTCTTCCTACGGAATCCGTCCCTCCCAGTCTTTGTGGCCTTCCTCCTGTGCTCGGCCTGGTCCTCCAACAGCAGGTCTATGAATGCTCGTGGATCACTTTTTGCGCATCTGGGAACCCTGCTCTGCAGCCACTGCAGCAGTCCAAAAGGAGGCTTGTGCAGTGGTCCTGGGCCGCTCCCTTCCCGGCGAGCCCCTCACAACCAGCCTTCCCCAGCACCACCTGTGGCCACCCAAAGCGCAGCTGCACTTGGCACACGAAAGGGGTGTTGCTTGCGTAGGTCTCGATTCCATGAATGCTGGGTGCGCCCACCAGCAGCTCAGATCCTGGGCAAAGTGGACCAGAGTCCAGGGAGCCAAGAAGGGGGAATCCAATGGATCCCCACTCCCAAATGGCTCCTTCACACAGCCCCAACTCTGCCCCATGGGAGGGGTGACTCTGAATAACGCTGCAGAAGACTGGCTCACTTACACCAAAAGCTCTGAGCAGAGTTTGGTACTCCGTGGTAACCCAGTCGAAAAAACGACACTGCACCGATGAACTATACAGCGGGCCGAAATTCCAACTGTCTTCTGACATGGAACAAAAAAGCAAGCGAAAGATGCTTGCTGGATGGGAAGGAGGATTTGACCTTTTCAGGATTACTTTGAGTTCCAAACCAGAGAAGGAAGCTTCTGAGGCCACAGTGCTTGCCTTGCTTTTGAGGCACTATAAGCCACTGACATTCCTATTTCCCAGCCAGGAAATAAGAAGCCGCAACATCACTAAGGGTTGTTCAGCGGCGTCCAGCTGTGCAGGACGAATTTGAGGTCTGCACCTGAATGCTGAACAAAAATCAATAAGCACAGACTGTCCAATGCCTGCAGCCTTATGATCTGAAGTGGTGGATAAGAAAGAGGGCAGGGAGAAGAGAGGAGGAGGTACCGGAGCGAATGAAGATGGGGAAGCCCAGGTCTAAAATGAGTTTCCAGGTGGCATTTGTGTGCAGCGAGAGAAGCAGCCGCACAACTGATAAGCCAAAAGAATAAGAAGTTTGAAGAGAAAGAGGACAAGGTGAGTCGGAGTTCTCTGGCTTACAGAGTTGGAAAGAACCTAGGGAGCAGGCTGTCATTTCAGTCCAAGCCTTGAGCAAAAGAAGGGGAAGGGACAAGAGAGGGTCAGCACTTCGGAAAACAAAAGGCTGCTTAAAGTGAACACGCTTAAAGAACGGAAGCTGCGGGGAAGAGCTGACCCAAGAACGGAGATGTGATCGCAACCAGGCATGGGATGGTGGTTGAATTACTGGGGGGCCAGGTCCACCTGCCTTTGCCACTGGTACTTTTTAAAATAGTTTTTAGATGGCTACAGGGCACAATAAGGAAGAATTTGTATATTTCACTAAGGACCTGCTTGCTACACCTCTTGACACGACTGTGTTCTGATAGACCAGACAAAGAGAAAAGAAATGGGATGCTTTTTTTTGCGTTTCAAGCCTTTGATCGGAGGTGCAGAATCTCTGTCTGCTGAAGGCCATGTTCCGTCTCAGGGATGCTTTGGGAAGGTGCACTCCAGTCTGTGTGGCAACCAAGGCAACGTGGTCACGGTCAAAGGTGGCAATGTGTGGGGAATCTGGTTTGGGGGAGGGAATCCCTCAGAACGCCTCAGCTCTGCTTCCCAGATTCCAAAGCGGGAGGTCACTCTCTCCCCTCTAAGTCCACCTTGCAGCAAGCATCCATGTGGACATCCAGCAGGAAGAGTGTCCGAATGAGCCTGTGGGCCAGCTTCTACGCCCGCCACCCACACACCCACCGTGCAAGCAGTGTTCTGCTTCCACACACGTGAATTATGAGCTTTGTGTACTCTGTATATTTTACCCAGAGAACTGAATGCTTCATGTACTTCGCACAAAGAAGCTGCTAGCGTGCCCAAGCATTTGCGGACTTGATCTTGGCTCTCGGCTCATTTCCCAGCCAGGCCCAAGTATGGGAACGAAGTCCAGAGAGTCCAAGAGAACTGAATTCCTGCCTGACCTTTGCACCCCAGTCAAAGGCAGAAAGTAGTACTTTTTGGATCTCTTGTGCTCGTCTTCTTTGTATGCTGCTCTCCATACACATTTGCCTATTCCTCCAACAACAGATTGTTCATGTTCCTTTTGATCAGCTGCAGTTTCCAGTTTCTCACCAGGAAAAACACTGTACCCTCCGCCTGGGGCAAAATGCACCGAGAACAAAACCAGACTTCAGCCACCCACACATTGCCAGGCATTCGAGGCAGTCTCTGAGGGTGGCTCTGGCCTTACCTGCAGGGAGTAAGGTGAGTGCAACATTTCAGAGAGTAACACCGGGTGACCATTGCTGGCCTCCATGGCAACTGCACTATGGATTTCTGCAGGGTGCCGTCCTGCTGTCAGTGTTGTTCAACATCTAAAAGAAACCGGTCGGTAGGCGATTTGGGGCCAAGCTCTGCCGTATGCTGCGAGTTACAGCTCCCTGTGAGATCTGAATCAGGTGAGATTGCGCAAGTCCAGAATCAGTGCATAGACCCAACTAATAAATCTTGGCTGGATGGAAACCCCCTCGGCGAGTAGACCCCACGTGTAGCAAGAACCGCACTGCCTGTTCTGCACAGAGTTGCAGTCGCTTCGACAGATCAAAGTCATAGTCCAGGGGCCTTCAAGCTCCATCTCTGTGGCTGGAGGCCCAGGCAGCCAGGGCAGCACAAAAGGGCTTTGGCTAGCTTGCCAGGTGCAGCCTGTCCTGGACAGGGATGGTCCGGCCACAGGCATGCAGGTGCTGGCAGCCCCAAGCCCTGATCACAGCCATGTGCTCCTCGGGGCCGGTCCAGCAACTGCACTGATGCAGGAGGCAGCAGGGGCATTTCTGAGGAGCTACTTTTACTTATTTAAAGTTTTTCTATGCCGTCCCATTACAGCTTACAGAGAACAACAAACCAAAGAACAAAGCAAACCATAACAACAACAACAACAACAACAACACATAACCCGCTGCATCCAATAAATAATTATAAAAACAAGGATAAAACCAATTCATTGTTAAAATATCGGGAAAATAGAAAGGTCTTTGCCTGATGCTGAAAAGAATAAAGTGATGGCACCAGGCAAATTTCCCAGGGGAGCGTGTTCCACAGTCAGGGTGCCACCACTGAAAAGGCCCTTCTCCGAGTAGCTACCCTCCTAATCTCCTTCAGGGAGGGCTCCCAGAGGAGGGCCTCTGCCTCTGGTCTCAAGGGGCAGGCGGCACATAGGCAAGCAGGCGTTCCTTCAGGTATCCAGGACCTCTTTGCTGAGGGAACTGCACTAGGTGCCTGTTCACCTACCAGGCCAGGTTTAAGATTTTGGTATTATTATGCAACCCCCTGAACAACTCGTGCCTCCTCCTTTATCAGCTGGGCACGGAGGTCATCAGATGATGCGTTTTTGGTGGTTCCACATGTACCTAAGGCCCTGCTGGAGTCTCTGCAGAACAAAGCCTTCAGTGTGGTGGCTCCCTTTTGAAGCAATCTCCTTCCTTTGGAAATTCGGCAGGCAGCTACACTGTTGTTCGGGGCACCTGCTGAAGACCTCTTGCTTTCAATAACCCATCTTCAAGTGACCAGCTACTGTTTTGACTGGAATTTTGTTTTTTAAAAGCATCTTTGAAAATGGCATTTTATTTCTTTTCTCTGCACTGTTCACCTCTCTGGAATCTGTTGAGATGTGGAGCAAGATAGAAGAGCTGCAAAGAACATGAAATAAATAAACGAGGCATTAATCCTGTGCATTGATTAGTTTTTTGTTCTGCTTCTGAAGATGTTCCAGAATATGCCAGGCAGGAAGCAGTGACTGGAACTATGTGCTAAGATCACATTATGCCAGCACTGAATTATTTTCATGTCACTTCCTGGTTTATTTCCAGGCCGGAGTCAAAGTGATATACTAATCTACAAAGCCCTCTGCGGTATACAAAGGAGTTCCTCCCCCTCCATATTCCTACCTAAGCCCTGAGGTTGTATTTGGAAGCCCTCTTCTGAGAGCTGTTACAACTGGACAGCTACTCAAAAGCAAGCCTTTTCAGTAGCAAACTGACCAGAGAGCTTTGGTTGCGGGCAGTACTTTTTTTGTCATAGAACGCACCAGAACGGAGTTCCGGCACCCTTTTTCGACAGATTTTCCAAGTTTTAAAAGTAACTTTTGAAAATTTGATGTTTGGTCCACGTGGATTTGAATCGCCCTGTCGAGCGTAGCAGGTCGGCGGCAAAATCATTAAAACGGTGCCGCTTGTGTGTCGAATCCGATGCATGCGTACTTCGTCCGCGCTGGTTGTGATGGCGCCGCTCGGCTTGTGATCGGTCGTGTGGTCGCGCACTGAGTGTTTACTGCGGGCGGCAACCGTTACGTTTCCTTGCACAACTGACGTGTGTGGGTGTGTGTACAGTGATTGACTATGTGCGGAAGGTAAATAATTTCATGAGTTCCGGCACCTTTTTTCTTACAAAAAAAGCGCCGGTTGGGGGCAGTATAAAAATGATGGTGGTGGTGATGAACCTCCTGTGTGTTTGTTTGTATTTGCCTTCATTTCAGTGCCCCTTTTATTAGGAATGCCTGAATAAATCATTGTGGGTGTGGAAATCCATCAGATGCCCTGGGCTTGGCTCCTGCAAGTTCAGAGGGTTACGGGCAGCCACACTGGATGGCACCGTCTGTGGTTTCAGTTTTGCTTTAAGTCGGCCTTGTGCGGCCTGTTTTTACCCTCTGCTGCTTTTCATTGGTTGCTGCATTCTGCCTTTCTGAGGATTTTGAACTTTTTTAAAAAAATGTGTTTTCTTGTGCTGCGTCCTCAGCGTCACCGTGCTTAGCAATAAATAAATCTATTGTCAATTGATTTTCATGGATGTTGTTTGCAAATCCACACAGGTATATACCCCAATGCGTGTAGAGGCCTGAACAATACCCTTTCTTCTTGTGATCTTTGTTCCCCTGGAAAGCGGTATTCAGAGGAATACTATATTTGAATCCAGAAGTTAACTCTGGGTTGTATTACAGTGGCTAAAATGTTCTTAGGAACAAGACTACTTTTCACTTGCTGGTGGGTTTCTCCACAAAGCAATTTAAATTTTTCAGTATAGGTGCCACCACAAACAAGACCTTGCAAGGTTAACAAAAGCTTTTAATGATGACCTTATTGCTACATGGACTAACCTCTAGTAGAGGCGGGTTATAAACAGAATGCAATTTATAAAGTAAATGTGCTAGCTAGTGAAAGAAAGAGAATATGACCAGATTTTTTTTTTTATTTTGTTTTGTTTTTTGAGATGCAGGGCAAAATGCAATAGGGTAGAAAGTGCAACTTCTTCTATTCCCCAGTGATACAGAGGAAAATGACTAATTAAAGAATAATATTTCATTGGCTACCAACTCAATCAAACTTTAGATAGACAAACCAGCAATTACAGGAAGGAGATAATCAGTTACGCATTTAAAAGCGTATCTGCCAAGCAACTTGTCCTTTAATTAGATGTGCAATTTTGAAAGGGGGGAAAAATTGGATTGTTCGGAAGTGAAGGAAAAGCAATAATCATATGGAGAGTGAAGCATCAGTTGGGTTTATCTCCATCTAGCAGGAACCAATTAAAATAAAACAATAAATTGCAATTGTTTAGATTGTGTTCCGTGATTGCAATTAAAAACACCCTGTTAGCTACCCCAGATGAGGAAAGATGGCCTAGAGCAGGGGAAATAAGTTTTAAAAATGAATATACAGTACATATTGAAAATTCAGAGATGATGGCTCAGGCCTGATTTTCACTCACAGAGGCCAAGCACATGAGATTCAATGTGCAGTGCATAATTAGGGAGGGGTGAGAAATTTATTGGGCTTCTGTTTTAATGGAAGACTATCCAATTTTCAGCTCCCAGAAAGAAATGCTGAACCAAACGCTTACATTTCCCAAAACCACAAATATGTATTTGAAAGTATGTCCACAATTAAAAATGTACATGGAAAATGCACACATTTCCAAAATGCCTATAATGGATGGATACATACACACAAAAATAACTGAAACCTGGATACCGGAAACATATAGGTTCTGTACAATTTGAACAAAAACAAATGTATACAATTTTGCCTGGGAGGGCAAAAAAGGGCTTGTAATCTAATGCAGAACCTTCACCCTAGTGGTGAAAAATGGGAACTTTAATGAGGAAAAGGTGGACAGATGCAGTCATCCCCATGCTTGGTAGCTAAAAGTTCCCTCTTTCACAGAAAATTGGCGTGGCAGAAAGAGAACGAGACTGCAACTCTCTTTCCACCTGCAGGAGTATCATTTTCCCCAATCATATGAGCTGCGTAGCTACAGTCTGATGGCCATAGAACTTCGCTGGATTATCTCCTTAGTGTGAGAACAGGAATATGTTGCCATGGGAAGCAGAGTTTAGGTTCCTGAAGGATGCTATATGATCGCTGCAGCAGCAGACAGACAAGCTAAGTCCGTGACACAGAAGGGAAGCACAGACCGAGCCAACAATGTGATGTTGGCTCACTTGGGACAAATGCCAAGTTCTGCACCTAGGAAAAGGAAACCTGATGCATCATTACAAGATGGGGAATACTTGGCTCAGCAGTGCTGCACATGAGAAGGAACTTGGAATTGTACGCCACAAGCTGAATATGAGTCAATATTGTGATGTGGCTGCAAAGAGGGCAAATGCTATTTGTGGCTGCATTAATAGAAGTATCACTTCCAAAGCTGGTGAAGGACTAGTTCCTCTTTACTCAGCACGGTTTAGGCCTCAACGGGAGTGCTGCATCCAGTTCTGGGCACCGAAGTTTAAGAGCTGCAGGCAAGCTGGAACGGGTTCAGAGGAGGGTGACGAGGGTGACCTGGGGACCGGAAAGAAAGCCCTGTGCGGAGAAATCAAAAGAGCGGCATCCAAGAGGCAGCTGAACAGCCACCTGAGGCGGGTGCTTCAACTTGGAGTCATGCACTGAGCAGGGCTGCAGACCCAACGGCTTTCTTGGGCCCTTCTAACTCCGCTATTCTAGGATTCTGTGATTCTGTGATTGAACAAACAGCTCCCAGAAAGTGGCAAAGAAGAAAAGCAGAAAGCAGAAGTGGAATGGGGGGGGGGGTTCAGATGGTGCCCACCATTTGCTGAAAGGAGATGCAATATAACATGCTCCCTTCTGCTAAGCCAGATCATTGGCCTATCCAGCCCAGGGTTGTGGACACTGACCCGCAGCCCCTCTCCAGGCTTTTGCTGCCTTACCTGGAGATACTGGGCATTGCACCTGAGTCCTTGTGCAAGTAAAGCATGTGCTCTATGGCCCTGTCACATGTGAGCCAGTGCTGTGGTCGTGTGGCCTAGATCCATCCCCACCACTGCTGCCAGCAAGTGCGTAAGTCATGCACATCACCATGGCCCATTCATTCAGAGCCAATCAGAAAATGTTCGGTATGTGCACTGGCCTACTCGTGTACTGCTCCTCCACACAGGAGTGGCACTCCGGCCCAGACTTCACTCCCACCTCTCCTGGAGCAGCGCTACCTGTGTACATCATCGTGTGCCTAAAGCCCATAGAGAAGAATGCACCTGAGTGCACATGGCATTAGCTTATCTACTGCAAAACATCCAGCAATTGGCCACTAAGTCACATGCTCCTGCCCTGGGCAACCTGGAAAGAAAAGAAGGGAGGAAGGCCCCCACCCGCAATCCATGGGTGGTGCTACTGAATGGGTGTTGCATCAGGGGCAGCCGGTTACTGAAAGATCCAGAGCTCAGGACCCCAGGGGGGAAATGCACAACTGTGCCAGGGCTAATTTACGTATTCATTAAAGTCTCTGTGTGTGCGCACGTGTGTGTGGAGGGCCTTGTCTCCTCAGGGCACCACGAGCAGGCAAGACTCACTGGAGAAGACGGCAAGGCAGAGTCAAAGGCAGAAGAAAAGGAATACAAAGAAAAGATGGATGGACTCCATGAAGGAAGCCGCAGCCTGCAATTTCCAGTGCTGAGCAGGGCTGCCAAGCACAGGCCATCTTTGGAGGGCTTCCATTCATAGGATCGCCATTATGACTGGATGGCATGAAAAAAGTCTCATTTCTTGTTCTTACAAGTTTGTAAGAACAATATGGGCAGGGAAGAGGTGGGCATTTGATTTCAGCAAATACCTGAGACAGAGAGATTCAAAAAGCGGCAGCAGGAAGGGAAGCATATGTGGACAAAAAGGTGGCTAATTCAGGATACAAAGCCACAGGGGGCATCAAGGTCTTGGTTCTTTTGTTACAAATACCCATGACCAGCAGGGTGGAGGGGCAGAAGTCTTCACAAAGATTCAGGGCTCCAAATGAGAGACTTGGTGCTCCAAGCCTAGCAATCAGACCTCGTTTTTGCAAGGGAGACAGTCGAGGAACAAACTTGGACACGTTTTTCCACCCACTCCAATCACGGTGCATTAGTGGGCACAAGGAAAGGGCCGTCCTTCCAATGTCCAGTGCCTCGCTATGAAAAAGGATTAAATGGGTTTTCAAGTTTCATAGCCCGCTCATACCAGCACTTATCTTGGAACGTTCTTGCTGGAAGACATCCTGTAGCTTATAGCATTTTCAGACAAATTGACCAAAAACTATGGCAGGATGGAAAGGGAGCCAGATCAGTTCCCTTCCTACACTGCTGCACTTGTTCTTCTGAAATACCAGTTTCCTTGCTTAGGAGGACAAGAAAGTCCTCTTTGGGAGGCCTCCAAAATGACGGGGCTGCTTTTGCACAAACAAATCATGCTATCCTGAAATTGGGCAGACCTGATCCCTTTCAGAAGGGGCCATTTTCCTCTCCTCCTCCTCCTCCTCCTCTTCATCATCATCATCACCACACTACATTTATATCCTGCCTTTTAGTCCTTGCACCAAACCCAAAACAGCTTACATAGCCCTCCTTCTTTCCATTTTATCCTCATAACATCCCCATGAGGTAGTTTACGGCAAGGATTCTTACTGTACTTATTTTTATTGTAATATCATTGTATGTTATGGAGTTTTTATTGTACTGTTTATTTTTAATGGAATGTGCATCACTCAGAGAGCCCTAAACTGGGCTCTGCATTGCAGTATGTGAATCCAATAAATAAACAATAAACAGTAAGTCACTGGCCCAGAGTTAACCAGAGAGAACCCAGATCTCCCATCCATAGCACCACACGGCCTGCTCCACACTGGCACTCATCCCTGCAGTTTTCATCCAACTCTGTCAAGAAATAAATTTTTATCAAAAATTACCTTCAAGATATATAAAGATGCATCTTGCCAAAAACCCTCACCTATTTCTCTGCTATCAGACAGACACAACCTTCCCCTAAGGGACAACTATACCTATATATCATCTCATTCTGCCTGAGAAATTTCACTGTTTTAAAAAATCCTGGGATAGCCCAGGGGATCCATGAAAACTGAGTTTCCCAAGCTTAGCTCATGTTCAATGCTGAGTCAAAGCACATCAACTTGAGTCTCTCCAGGAAGAGGCGGACCAAAGCCGGGTCTCCATTGAAGCGGGGGGTCTGACATGCCTTCACCAAGCATCCCTTTTCTCCCAACCCTCCAACAGAATCTTCCGCTCATGATCATGGATGAGACCTGCTGGCCATAGCTGGGGCTGAAGTGGCATCACTAAGTTGGTGCTACACCCAAAAGACCCAATTTCGTGCATATTTGCACGCATGCACCAACTCCTGTGCCCCTTTCACCCGCTAGCCAAGCATGTCCCAGAATACCTGCCGGTCTGGAAACGCTGCTTTGCAGGATCAAAATTGCGACCCCTCTCTCCATTTCAGCCATGCATCAAAGAAAGCATTTACGGGAGGGCAAAGCAGAATTATTTGGAAAGAATAAAATTAATATGGCAGAATCTTATGCTGAGTCCTTGCAGAGGGGGGAAGATCAGTGTGGTGTGGTCCCCTTTAAATCTTCCCCAGTGGAACCGAGGACACCAAAGGGCATTTTTCTGTTTAACATCCCCAAACTTTAGCAGAAATAAAATCCTTTGGAAGGAGAGGCCAGCAGATGCCAAGGAACCGAGAACATCTCTCTCCTCTCTGCTGGCCAGGGGAATGATCACATCCCCACCAGTGACAGGCCTGTGGGCAGAGCCATGTTTCATCTCAAGACTGCTGGAGGAGAAAAGAGCATCGTTGTCCTGCCACAGCTGCGCCTAACCTGCTGGAGTTGTAGCAGGTTGGCACCAGCCCCTCATCATGCCTAACTGGATAAAAATTATTGACTTCCTGCAATTGAGTGGTTTATTTGAGATCCCTCCCCCACCACGCTCCAGTTCTCCGTTTGCAAAGGGGACTTCGGGACACTCCATCCAGCTGGCAACTGCTTCTGTGCTTTGCTCAAAGGCATTCTTGCTAGAGGGCAATATATGTAAAGCAAAGGCATATTGTGGAGGGGAGGGAGTGTCCAAGAGAGCCTTCCACAAGTCAGAGCCGCACTGCACTGATCATTTGCTTGGGAAGATTTTCTATACAGAAAGGTTACTCTCCCCCACTCCTCACCCCTCAAACTAAGGATTTGGAGAAATCTGCAAAGGATTCAAAGGAGTTTAGATTTCTCCGATTCCAACGTGAAAATTCTGTGCAAACTGGCTTTTTCCTGAATCATACAGATTCCGTGGGCTTGCAAACCATTTTTACCTATTTGCATGCACTATTTGCATCAACACATGTGCCATCAACTTGTGCATGTGCTCATTCATGCTACATGTGTATTAGCACAGATGAAATATTTATTTATTATTTATTTATTTATTAAAACATTTATAGGCCGCCCCATCGCATCAAAGCCTTGGGGCGGCTTACAACAGTTAAAAATACAGTGTAATAAAATACAATAAAAGCATAAAACTCTAAACAATAAACACTATATCCCTCCCCCCCTTGGTGCATCTCGGCAACAACAACAACAACAAAGCCAACAATTATTAACTACAACATAAATACATACATAAATACATAACAGCAAATTATAAACACACCTAACTAACAATTAAAATATGACTTGAATAAAAAGGTCTTCACCTGGCGCCAAAAAACAGATAACGACGGCGCCAGGCGAACCTCTCCAGGGAGCGCATTCCATAAATAATGGTTTTTATTTATATATATCCATGGTTCTACCAAGGAATCCACAAAATGCAGGCAGAATGGGTTTAATAAAATCTGTGCATCTCTACCCTGAACCCTCTGCTCACCTTGGGGTTGTTTGATATTGGTCAGCAGACCCCCCCCCCCCCGCTTGGTTTTCTATTCCACTACTATACTTATGCTTAACCAAGTGTTGTCTCCTGCTCCCTTCCCTGCTCTACAAACCAACCAATCAGGGATGATGATGTCAGTTTTATAGTATCATCTATTATAGCATCATGGTTCCATGAAACCAGATCTGGCTCAGGGCTGATGTCACAAAGCCAGTTCAGTGTGAGCACAATGCAGGATTCCGTGTTTGCTGATGGGGTTTCTTGCCTATCAGCACCATGTAGAACTTTTCTTAGAAGACTTTTTAAAGAAATGTTCTGAGGTTGCATTTTTTAAAACATCATATCAGAATAAAATTTGCAGAATTTTCTCCAAATGTTCTCCACCTGATTTTAAATGTCATTTTATCTGTGGCAGCCATCATTTTCCCATCATAAGCAAACCAAAGGAAAGTCCAGGGCCTTTGCAAAATGCAAATCTAGTTGAGGTGACAGCCTCATGTGCAAAACCAAATCCAAATCCATTTTAGGTCACAATCCTGGCTAGTGCATACTGGGAAGTGTAGGATCGGTCCCCTGGGGATATAAAAAAGGAGCTGTGTGCTGGGTGTAGTGAGCTTCCCTGGCTCAGCGCAGACCTCCTGCTAGGCAAGTGGAAGGTCCCACATTCAATTGTCATCATTTCAGGTAGCCTGCCCAAAACACTGGAGAGTTGCTGCCATTCAAAGTTAGCAATTCTGGACTAGATGGACGAAGGCTTTGACTCCATATAAGGTAGCTAAGTTTCTATGTTTCTCCTCCCTGACCTAGTTATCATCTAAACTTATGTTTTTAGGCTGTCTTTAAGGGTAGAAACCCTCACAAAACTGAACACAAGTAGATTTCTTGCCTTGCAGCAATTTCCTGGCATGGTCCCCCACTATTTCTCTCCACAAATAAGAGTGGGAAATATCAAAGGGGCCATTTGCACACAGCTCATGTCAGAGAACACACATAAAACAAATGCATTTTCCAGAAGAGCAGTATTTTGGCGGCCAGATCCAAATTAATGTGAAATGCAGCTCCTCTAATTATTGGTTGTATCTACAGCAACCTGCGGAAGAAGCAGTCAACCCTCCAGGACACGGGTGCAGCAGCCCAGGAGGTCCCTTCCAGTGGTGGACATGGTCAAAGGCCATGGTGCTGGGGGCAAAATAACCGAGATATGGGCACGTTGTGTGGAGCCCAGAACTGAACCCAATAGTCGGTTCTGGACTCCACATTACAGGAAGGATGTAGCCAGGTTAGAGTCAGTGCAGCGTAGAGCCACAAGGATGATGGCCAGATTGCAGGGAAAGTTGTATGAGGCAGGACTGAGGGAGCTGGGTCTTTTCAGCCTGGAGAAGAGGAGACTCAGAGGGGATCTGTTGGCAACATACACGTATGTGAGGGGTGTCACATGGAGATGGGTAGAGACCTGTTCTCCCCTGCAGAGGAAGGCAGGACACGCGCCAACGGAGCAAAGCTCAGGGAGCCAAGGTTCGATTTGGAGGCCAGGAAGCACTTCCTGACAGTCAGGACCCCCAGGGTGTGGAATGGGCTTCCACAGGAGCTGGTTGAGGCCCCATTGGTGAGGGTGTTCAAGGATAAGCTGGACATGCCCGTGGTGGGCATGTCATGAGCGGAGCCGGCTGGAGCCAGGGGTCTGGCTAGATGGCCCGGGAGGCCCCTTCTGACTCGCTCTGTTTCTGTGTTTCTATATTTGTTAGAAGAGAGAAAGATAGCTGCTCTTGGCACTCATTCTCAAGGCTAGCTGGCTGGACTTCAGTGGAAGAGGAGGTGGAAGAGCTAGTTCCAGTAGCTGGGATGGGAGAAGTGGAGGTGCTTATCTCAAGGCCACACACCCACACACACACACAAGTGCAGAGGCAGCCTCTGAGATTAACCAAGATGTGCAGCTATCGGGAAGAGGCTTCCATCTCGGAATTTCTCAGAGACAGAAGAAGCGGACACGGCTCTCATCTCTATGATATCATGTGAACAGAGGAGGGTGGCCCAATTAGAGGTTTCATAGAATCATAGAATAGTAGAATTGGAAGGAGCCATGGAGACCATTGAGTCCAGCCCCCTGCTGTTGCAGGACACCACGTTACACTCTCCCACTCATATGGCTGTCCAGTTTATTCTTGAATGTCTCTAGTGCGGGAGAGCCCACCGCCTCTCCAGGCAGCTGGTCCCACTGTTGCATTGCTCTGACAGTGAGGAAACTTTTCCCGATGTCCAGCCTGAATCTGGGTTGTCGCAGAGAGACAGAGGATTGGTGTGCAGAGAGAAACCATGCTCATTTCCAGAAGTCCCTTCCCAGTAGGATGGGGCCCAAGCATGGTCATAAGGAGAGTTCCTAGAAATAAATACTAGTTTGGGTTCAACGTACCATTCTGTGCATGCTCAGAGCTTTCTTCTGGCTGTTTGTGCTTCTGGAAAATGCTTTGGTCCATAAATAATGTTTTACAAGAAGGTTCTGTGAGTCTGACTGTGTGAAGGGAGGAGCCCAAGCTCACAACAATATTGCATAAAGCGCTTCTTCCCAGTAATAGAGACTCAGGAAAGGCATTTCAAAACTTTGGAACAGGAAAAACAAGCTGGAAAGCCACCAGACAATCCGTGGTTGTGGATGTGGCCTGGTGAAGGGGGCATGGATCTCTGGGGATTTCAGGACAGCTTGTCTGGGACGTGGGCCCTGAGACCCCGCAGCCCTGACCTAGCGGAACTTCCGGCACAAATGCAAACTCTGTGCTGGCAGCTACAATCCATTTGACCTTGACTGAAAAGATATGTGATTCCAAGACTCATTTTCTCAGGATAATTTTTCCTCGCACTTTAATAGGCTGCTAATCCAACAGCAAACCTCATTAAGCGCCAGATCATTGCTTTTTAAAGGAAGAAGCAGTGGTTTCAGAAGGTTACTGGCATGTGTTGGCTGCATAATCCAGACAATACCTTTATTCTGAATACTTGTGGCTTCCGTCTCATGCAATGCTGCATCTTTCCAATATTCCCAGGTCTAGCTCCTCTGGACATCTCTATGATTATGTAGCAAGATCTGATGCTTCACTTGCCTCCTTAAAAAATTAGGGGCTGAAAGTACAGAGCTCCCTTTGAACATTTGACATATAACACAACATGTTTTCACTGTGATTCATTTTTTCCATGCCTGTACAAATGAAAGGTCAAGATTTCTGTCATGTTTGCCATGACCGGCTAGATTTTTGTCTGTGGATGATTTTATCTATGGAGGTATATTCTGATAGGCAATCTTTCATCTGTAATCTGAAATTAATAGTTCAGAAACAGTTTTGCAACTGTTTGTGCAGGCAGAGTCTTTCACAATTTTGTTCAAAGGAAAAAACAAAGGTGAGGATTTCTGGAGAGGGGTGGCGAGGGCGGGGGGGGGGGGCTCTCATTCACTAATCAGTGATGAAGCTGGATTTCTCCATAGGCATAATTCAAGATCATTCCATAGGTCAAACTCAGTGGAACAAAGAATCAAGACTCTGTTGATTAATGTTCAGTGGCTATCACTTGTTTTTATTTATTGGATTTATTTCCCACCTTTCCATCCAAACTGACCCTCGGGGCTTTCACATGTTGTCCATTCCCCTCTGAAATGCATAAACTAGAAAATTTTACAGATAAAGAAAAACTATGAAGAGATGATTTTCATAAACACTTTGGTTAATGTTAAGCTCTCCCCTCTCAACCATTATTCAAGAATTACTGTGAAAGGAGATGAAAACACTCTCCTCACCCCAAATAGGCTTCATTTGCTTCTAGTATTTCCTGATTGCTAAGATCATCTGTATCACTGGTCTGGAAAAGGCTGCTGTCACTCCAAACTGACTATGTATGACATCAGCCCACCAATTACATGACATGGTAACATCATCATACACACCGCGTGATTCCAGATTGGTTGGAACCATCTCAGAAAGAAGTCCTACCTAAGAAAAATGGGCTGAAACAACCAGGGACCGAGGAAAGAGTAGCGGGAAATTATTTTGGAAATAGGTGAATAATTTCAGGAAATACCTCTGCTCATTTTCAGCACTAATTTGACATGAAAGTACAAATAGCGAACATTTGCTGTGACCCTGCAATATATAAAAGAACATTTATGACTCCTGTAAAACCTTTCCCACACTTTGAAAGACTGTCTTTTGAAGTCTTTCCTTGTCAACTAACTATATCCTTTTAATTGTTTAAGTATCTGCAGCAATCACCAGAATACAAGGTCTTAAACCTTCATGTCTAATTACAGCTATGAAGGGAAGGTAGGCCAAAGGATTAGAAGACTGCTATTTTAGTTTGATGCCCACAGCATGTCTTGCTTCCTCTGCCATTAAAGTCAAGTAATGTCTCCCAAAATGGGAAAGAGGAGAACACAACAAATTCTATGTATCCAAGTCTGAGCAACTGAATGGGGGGAAATCTAACTACAAATGAAACCAAAGCCAGCTAAGTGTTTCCAACAGAAAGCTCAGATCAAGAGGAGCAAGCAACAAACGTTCCCTCATATAAAACCAATAACTAAAACACACATTACAAATATTTTTCATTCATGTCTATTTCCAGAGGCGGTTCCCCAACTCCCACCCTCTTCCCCTACTCCATCTCAGCTGCACTGATTGTCCTCCAGCCAAAGTGCTTGGAACAACTGCAGCTCTTCCCTGCCCTGTGAATGCCCTCTGTATTCTGGATGGAAAGGTTTCCAAGGGTTTTCAACTGTGTTCTGAGCCTCTTTCTATTTCTGAAGTGCTGCTCCTCAAAAACAGGTAAATGCATCATGTGGAGACCCACATTCAAATCCTTGAAACCCAAAGACTTGATTGCTCCAGCGCAGTCCACACAGGTCTGCCCCTGAAGACTGTTCAGAAATGTCAACTAGTTGGAGGCATTGGGACCTCCAGAGAGTTTCCTCTCACTGTCTTAGGGTAGATCCCACTCTGAGGGGCCTTTGGGTCAATTACCTGAACCATCTCCCCATTCCACAGGCCAACCAGAGCTTTGGTGGGGTGCAAAACGGGGAAATGCTCAGTGCAGCTCTAATTAGGATACATTTTATGGGTTCTTCTCATCCATGGCCATGTTGAGAGTGCATATTGTCACATGCCACAGCAAGAGGGTATTTGATCAAGAATTCTTCCCAACATCCAGCACGTAGTCATGCTACTTCTCCCATCCAAAGTGCCTGTCCTGTGGAGGAGCAAAACATTCATCCATAGAACATTTCCTTTCCCTGACGCCCCCTCCATGTGCATCTGTACAATATCGAGCTGTCATTCTAGCGACTTATGTGGCCAGCAACTCTCGCAGTATCTCTGCACTCCAGAGATATCCCTGGATGGTATTAAACATCTGCTTGTTTGCTTGCGGCTTAAGGGGACACCTTCACTGTTCTCTGAGCTTATTGCACGATTCTGCTTTATCAGCAACACGTCTCATTAGGATGCCATTGCAGCATCCCAGTTCATTCCTGTACTTTGATCAGCAAAAGATTAATTGTCCCAGACTTAATTAATAGCGGCGATTAAACGTAACTGAAAGTAAATGGGACTGCAATAGGACCGCGTTACAGCGCGCCAACATGACCATTCAGCGTGGCTCCTTTATGCGTGATTTCTTCTTAATCATCCTACGCTAAGAGTTTATTATGGTGTACTAATTAGGGAGACACAGCTAATATACATGAACCTTCATAGTCTGTGGCATAACTTAGCAAATTATGCACAAAGTGGACGGGTTGGGCACTTGCTCCTTATGGGGCTTCTTCTTATGGGGATTGTTGTTATACAATCCCCAACTGAGGGTATTGATCATCATCATCATCATCATCAATGTTGTCAATGTTGCTGTGGCAGGGATCACGCAAACGTTTCAGGCTGTCTCCTACCCAAAGATCAGGCAGCGGCAAAATTGATTCAGCAAGACTGGAGCAAAAATGTCATCAAGGCCAATTTGAATTGCTACTAAAATAGAATCTGCATGAACAGGTTGAGGGAGTGATGGGGAAATGAAGGGCAAAACTCTTCAGATATAAAAGAATCAGCCACAGAGAGCTGGAGCCCAGCTATTTTGCAAATCAATAAATAAAAAAGGAGCAACCAGAGTATTTGTCCTGGAGGTACTTACCCTATCCAGAGTCAGCATTTCCTGGACAGTGCTATGCTGAATTCTGCATTTCCCCCAGGCACAGCCAGCTGCCCACAGGAAAGCCACAAGCAGGGTGTGAGTGGAACTGCCCCCTCCCCTTCCCAAGGGTTGGGGGCGGCCATCATACTGCCGAACCCAGTCCACGTGTGCCTTCCCTCCAGGCACCTTTTGCCTGTCGTGCTTTTAGAGAGCAAACCTTCCCTGCCCTTCCTCTCTTCCCCTCCACACCTCCTCCTGGCCTTCTCCTCCCAACAGATGGGTGCCTCTTGCTATGCAGGCTGGCATATGTACAGCCCCAGGCACATCCTTCCAGGGCAAGTCCCTCTGGAAACCATTCTCCTTCCAAAGCATACCTCCCCGAGGGAACAGCTGTCACCGCTCTGCCTTGCTGGGTGGTAGAGAAGGAAGGCAGGAAGGCAGGCAGGCAGCATCTGATGGGGCTGAAACGATGGATGGAGAAAGATGCTACCAGGCTGTGAGGATCTGTCAGTGTAACAGATTTCAATGCCCTGAGAACTGAGAGATGTTGTAAAATCCATCCTTCATTCCCAATGTGGGATTGCACAATCTCTAGCCATCCTTGCAGGAAATCCATGTACGATTCCCATGAAAGTGTAGAATGGAGGTGTGAGGAGGTAGAGGGGATGCGCCGCCGAACGTTCAATGACGGCAGACCGGGCGTCCAGCCAGAGCCGGCCACAACAGAGCGCGGGCACTTTAAAAGCGCGGAGCGAACGGGAAGGCGATCTGGTGCACCTGGCGTCAGGGGGCAGGGTCAGGGCGATAGAATAAGAGCGGCCGAGGCAGCGGGAGAGGGAGAGAGAGGAGAGGAGATGGGGCAGTGGAGTGATCAGAGGAGAGCAGAAAACACACGGTGGAGAACGCGGCAAGAACCAGCGCTGGGCTGGAGAGGTCGACAGGGGTCCGTGCCGTAAGCCCGGGAGCCGGCAGCCGCAGAGACAGGGAGAGGCGTTTCGCGGAGCGACAGGGGCTGTGCTCACTGGAAATAAAGGCGACTGTTGCTGGTTCCCCTTGTGTAGACGCCATTATGTTGCCCGGAACAGGTGAGTTTGCGGTCCCGCGGAACGACGGCATGACACTGGTGGAGAATGCGGGCACGGGGCGGTCCGGAGGGGCTCTGGGGGGAGCTCCCTTTAACCCTTTGGGAGACTTTCTGAATTGGTGGACAGAGCAGCAAAAGAGGCAGGCGGAAGAACAGGCAAGGCTAGTGCATCAGCTGGCAGACCAGCAACGACAAATGATGGACCAGATGTTGACTGCTCAGTTGCAAAGCCAGAACCAAATGATAAAACAGGTGCTAGAGAGTGTTCAGGGGCTGCCAGCAGCAACGGGACTCACGGCAGGGGGACCAGTGTTTAAAGTAAACAAGATGATGGATACTGATGATCCAGAAGCCTTTCTGAACACGTTTGAACGTATCGCTGTGGCAGCTAGATGGCCCAAGGAGCAATGGGTTTTGATATTGCTACCTTGCCTAACGGGCCCGGCACAAGCCGCCGTGGATAATCTGACCCCGGAGGAGGCGGGACAGTATGATAAAGTAAAGGGGGCGGTGCTGGGCATACTTAATATCTCAGAAGAATCATATAGAAGGCGCCTACGGCAGGTGAAGTTTGAGAAAGGGATGGCCCCCAGAGCGGTAGGACAGCAAATAAGGTCCTTAAGTCTGCGATGGTTGAAGCCAACAGTGCGAACGGCTGAGCAAGTCGCCGAGTTGGTGATGCTAGAGCAATTTGTAACTATTTTGCCACAAATAGCGCGGAATTGGGTGCACTGCCAGCAGCCGGTTTCTTTGAAAGAGGCTATCATCCTAATGGAAATGTATGTAGCAGCAGAGGAGCCAGAAGGGGCCGAGCCAGTGGCCGCATTATGGGATGAAGGAAAACCAAATCAAGACCTGGAAGGACGGAGCGGTAAGGGTATAAGAGGGAATCAAAACCCAAATCCTTCACCTACGGGTCGCGGGGTGGCGCTGCTGAAGTACAATCAGACGGAGAAATGAGTCCTGAGACTTCCGTTGCTGCCAAGACCACGGGAGAACCTAAAAGAGCCAGTCAAGCCTACTGTGGTCACCTGTTTTCGTTGTGAGCAGGAGGGGCATCTTCGTCGTGACTGTCCCATGATGGAATGTGACTTCGTGGAAGCTTGGTGGTCAGGACTGGTGAATTACAAGCCGTCAACGGTGTGGCGGGTGAGGGCCAGAGTGGATGGCAAGCCGGTAGAAGCATTGGTGGATACGGGCTGCGGGCGCACCCTAGTAAAAACACCAAGGGGCCAACCACTAACGGAGGTACTGAGGGTACAATGTATTCACGGTGATGTTAAGCCCTATCATGCTCGCTGGGCAAAAATAGAGGTGGCAGGTAGAGTGCATTTAAGCAAGGTGGGGATAGTCCCTAGTCTGGCCCACGAAATGATCCTAGGGAGAGATCGGCCTTACTTTGATGAACTGGTGCGGTCACTGAACATAACCGAGGCTCAAGCAGGGAATACAGAGGAGGAGGAACGGGACGTGACAAGGGTTTCCAGGGAAAAAATAACATTCTGGCAACAGAATGACGCCTCCCTAGGATATGCTTTACGGCAAGCGGTGGAAGCCGGCCAAGAAGGTGGGAGGACTGGACAGGGCCCTTACTTTGAGATGGAGAGAAGTGTGCTATATAGAGTGGTACCCACCCAGGGAGAACAGAGGGAGATGCGGCAACTGGTGGTACCAGGCCCATTGCGAGGGGCTGTGCTGCGGTTGGCACATGATGTGCCTATGGCTGGGCACCTGGCAGCGGCTAAAACAGTGGAAAGGTGATTCAACGCTTCTATTGGCCCGGAGTGTATGCCCAGGTTAAACAATATTGTATGTCGTGCCCTGAATGTCAGAAAACACAGAGGAAGAGCAGTGTGGGTGCCCCATTGATACCGATGCCTATCATGGGTGAACCCTTCGAAAGAGTGATATAGTAGGACCACTAGAAAAATTGGCGAAGGGACATCAGTACATTCTGGTAGTGATTGATTACGCTACTCGGTATCCCGAGGCTGTTCCTCTGCGCACCATAATGGCCCAAGTGGTGGGGCAGGAGCTGGTGAATATTTTTGCTAGGGTGGGGCTACCAAAGGAAATTTTGACCAACCAAGGGACAAACTTCATGAGCCACGTTTTGAAGCGCATGTGGGAGGTGCTTAAAGTTAAATCGCTGCGCACCTCAGTATATCATCGTCAGACCAATGGGTTGGTAGAATGCATGAACCAAACATTGAAGAATATGTTAAAAAAATTCACCAGGGATTTCCCTCGCCAGTGGCACATGCTTCTTGGGCCGCTGATGTTTGCAGTCAGGGAGGTACCGCAAGCCTCACTAGGGTTTTCCCCCTTCGAGTTGTTGTATGGCCGACATCCGCGAGGCATTCTGGACCTGATCCGTGACCAATGGGAGACTGTTGGGGCCGAGCCCATATCCACGCTACAGTACGTGCTTGACATGAGGAAGCACCTAGCTCATTTAGCTAAAAGAGCGGAAACACATTTGCGTCAAGCCCAGGAAATGCAGAGGCATCATGACGATGGCAAGGTGCAGCCTAGGTCGTTCCAACCGGGGCAACGGGTGCTGTTACTGTTGCCGGAAGGGGAGAGTAAGTGAGCAGCTATGTGGCAGGGGCCTTTTGAAGTTCTCAGGCAAGTGGGGCCAGTGGATTATGAGATACTAATGCCCGGCAGGCGCCGGGAAAAGCAGGTATACCACGTCAACTTGCTGAAAGCGTGGCATGAACGAGAGGTGCCCATGGAAGAGTCAGGGGATTCAGTGGAGGTTGCGGCCTTGGCCGAAAAGGAAAGAGGAGGACTCACTATAGGGGAACAATTGTCTGAGTGTCAAGCATTGCAGGTGCGGGCCCTGGAAGCAGAGTTCAGACACGTGTTCTCTGATCAACCTGGTCGCACCAATTGGATGGAGCACCAGATTCAGACAAAGCCGGGTGCAGTGGTTCGAGTACCCGCTCGACCTTATCCTCCACGGTTAAAACAGGCAGTCATAGATGAAGTTAAGCAGATGCTAAAGAGAGGGGTAATTGAAGAGTCCAGAAGCTAGTGGCGTAGCCAGCCAGTACTAGTCCCCAAGAAGGACGGGAGCACCTGCTTCTGCGTAGATTTTAGAAGGATGAACGAGGTGTCTAAATTTGACGCTTACCCCATGCCTCGAGTGCAGGATTTGTTGCATCTGCTGGGAAGGGCGTGCTTCCTTACTACCTTGGACTTAACAAAAGGTTATTGGCAAATCCCTTTGTCAAGAGACTCGCGAGAGAAGACTGCCTTTGCAACGCCTTTAGGACTGTTTCACTTCAAATATATGCCTTTTGGCCTCCACGGCGCCGTGGCTACTTTCCAACGATTGATGGATAAGGTGTTGGGACGGCTAACGCACTGTGCAGCCGCGTATATAGATGATATAGTTATTTTCAGTGAATCATGGGAGGACCATATAAGGCATATACGACAGGTGTTACAGGCCTTACGTCAGGCTGGGTTAACGGCCAAACCAAGTAAATGTACAGTAGGCCGGTCAGAGGTTCAATTTCTTGGCCACATAGTGGGGAAAGGCCAAATCAGACCCGTGCCGGACAAGGTAGAAAGATTGAGGCAGTGGCCGTTGCCCAAAATGAAGAAAGGGGTACAGCAGTTCTTAGGGCTAGCCAGCTACTACAGACGCTTTATTCCCCATTTCTCGTCTAAAGCAGCATCATTAACAGATGCGTTGAAAAAGAAATGTAGGAAAGAAATACAGTGGATGGCACAAATGCGGCTGGATTTTGAGGCCCTCCATTCGAGCTTGCTTAGCTATCCCGTCTTGCGATCTCCTGACTTCTCCCGCACCTTTATACTGCAAACAGATGCTTCCACCGTGGGGCTGGGTGCAGTCTTGTCCCAAGGGGAAGGCCAGGAAGAACATCCGGTATTGTATTTAAGCCGGAAGTTAGAGCCCAGGGAAAGACAGTACTCCACAATTGAGCGGGAAGCACTGGCAGTGAAATGGGCGGTGGTCACTCTCCAACAGTATCTATGGGGGGCCCCGTTCATTCTGGTTACGGACCATGCCCCTCTTCAGTGGTTACATAGGATGCGCAATGATAATCCTCGCCTTACTCGCTGGTTCCTCATGTTGCAACCCTATGCTTTTACTGTACAGCATCGACAGGGGAAAGACCATCGCAACGAGGATTTCTTTTCCCGGCAGGGTCACTGGAGCGGGTCCGAAGACGGCGATCCCCTCTTGCAGGGGGGGATATGTGAGGAGGTAGAGGGGATGCGCCGCCGAGCGTTCAATGACGGCAGACCAGGCGTCCAGCCAGAGCTGGCCACAACGGAGTGTGGGCACTTTAAAAGCGCGGAGCGGACAGGAAGGCGATCGGGTGCACCTGGCGTCAGGGGGCAGGGTCAGGGCGATAGAATAAGAGCGGCCGAGGCGGCGGGAGAGGGAGAGAGAGGAGAGGAGATGGGGCAGTGGAGTGATCAGAGGAGAGCAGAAAACACACGGTGGAGAACGTGGCAAGAACCAGCACTGGGCTGGAGAGGTCAACGGGGGTCCGTGCCGTAAGCCCGGGAGCCGGCAGCCGCAGAGACAGGGAGAGGTGTTTCGCGGAGCGACGGGGGCTGTGCTCACTGGAAATAAAGGCGACTGTTGGTGATTCCCCTTGTGTAGACGCCATTATGTTGCCCGGAACAGGTGGGTTCGCGGTCCCGCGGAACGACGGCATGACAGGAGGATGCTGTGGAAGCATAAGGACTAGCTCGTCGTCTTGTTGCATAGTATTCTTGAGCAGAAAGCTAAAGGGGTGCGTTCCTGCGAGTCTGCTCAGAAGAAACGCCATCTGATTGCCGCCTCAGCCTCACTGAGTCGCATCCAGGTGTAGCCATGCTTCGTTTAGACCTATGTTAGTCTCAATAGAGTGTCCATTGGTTGCGGTAGATCTCAGCATGACTAAGTGAGCTGGATCCAGGTAACTTGTCTCAGCTTTTTGACTGGCAAGTGAGACCTTCTCAGACTTTCTGTAGGCATCTGGGTGCAACGGCCCATTTTGTTAGCTGAAGCTGGCAGCAAGCAGAAAGGAAGGATGAGCAAACCCATTTTGGTAAATGTTGGCACTGGAATGTGAAATCTCCATCTGTTGGATGAATGGTATGAATGTCCAGAACACTGGCAAATGCTGACCATCACCCAAAATCAGCATACGCATCGCATGCTGAACATGTCATTCCCTGGGGAATGACATTTCCTCTGCCTGGGGTTGTCAACCTTCACCACATTTCAGACCTTCTGTTGCAACATATAAAAGAGGCAGATGGTAAGAAAACTTTAAAAGTTGTTACTAAAAGGCAAGCGCCTACAGGAAGATTTCTGCTGAGAATGTAGAGGGCCACACAATCAGAAAACAGCCAGCCTCCCCCAAGCTTGTGTGCTGTTGGAATGCATATCCCATCATCCTTGGCCATGCTGGTTGGCATTGATGGGCATTGTAGTCAACCCGTACTCAGGGACCCGACATGGGGAAGAACTGGAATAGAGGACTGGGTTAGTGCTCCTCAGCATGGCACCTTCAGGCACCTTCAATGACGCCTGCAAAGATTTTCCCCCTCAAAAACTGAGAAGAGTTTAGGGCACCAGGATCTCCTTCCTTTCCTAAACTGCTGATCAGCGGCTCAGCAGGCAGACAGAGAAAGCAAAGGAAAGCAGTGGAGGGGAAACTTAGTTCAAGGCTAGAGGCTAAGAGTGGGGAGAAATGAAAAGGTTAAGAGGTGGCAGGCTGAAAGAGCAGAGCTGGATGTTCAAAGCAGCAGCAGTGGGAGAGAGAAAGAGCAAGGTTACAGGCCAGGAAAGGAGAGAAAGAAGAAGGCGAGGGATGGGGTGGGAGAGAAACAGCAAGGCTACAGGAATGGAGAGAGAAAGAGCAAATGGGAGGAAGACTGGATGAACAGGAGGCTGCTCTTTCCATTTTCCCCTCACTCCCAGCCTCAACTCACGGTTTCTTTTCTCCACCACCATCTCTAGCTAGCCAGATGCTTCATGGGAGCCACTTGAGGTGATGCCTTCAGAAGCTTCTCAAATTCCCAGATGGGTCCATCGGTCCAAAAGGTTTGGAGACCCCAAGCAAGGCAGCTTCCTTTGCTTCCTAGCTACACTTCAAGCTCCGTGTGTTTTCTACTGGTCCTTGATATGCCCCATACTAACTCTGTACTTCTTCTGCAGCCCTCCTGGTCTCTTTGCCCTTTGCTTGCCCTTAATTCACGATGGCATCTACTTCCTGGCTTGCCCCCAGCAGTGATCTGTGCAGGTGTGTGGACACATTTCTTCTCCATTCCCTGAAGATCAAGTGAATGTTGCAGCTCAGTTTTCCCCCAGGACAGAGGAGAGGCAAGAGGGGATAGGCTCACACTCAAAGCTGACTCCTGCAGCCAACTTTCCAGGAGCTCTTATTGCCCTTCATGTTTAATGAAAGCTTTTTATTTAGCTTGGCAACGGCTGCCCCCTTTTCATGTCCATCCATTTCCACTCTGTTCTTTGATGTGTAAAATATCCAGGGAGACCGTTGGGATGTTATTGAAAGCCCCCAATCAAAGACACTCCAGGCTCTCCTTCCCTTTCTCCCTCCTCACCATATTTAAATCCTTTGCATGCATTTCAGAGCTGTTGCCACTGTTTTTGACCTACTAATTAGTAGGA
Organism: Varanus salvator macromaculatus; assembly: GCA_023646645.1. Taxonomy (NCBI): domain Eukaryota; kingdom Metazoa; phylum Chordata; class Lepidosauria; order Squamata; family Varanidae; genus Varanus; species Varanus salvator. The sequence continues at coordinate 26,866,195 of JAIXND010000624.1, read as the reverse complement.
TGTAGAATACGATGCATCACTGAGAGTTCCACTGCACAGACTGATGTTCCAGTGGTGAAACACTCAGTTCTGCATGGCCCCCATCTTTCTGCAATCCACCATCAGAAGAGATCTGCCATGATCGATGCTGTGCAGTTTCTCCTTGCTACGTGACCCTGTAAGAAAAGAATCCTAGAGTTGGAACAGACTTCAAATCCTTTAATGCTTCGTTGTGGCTGAAGGCTGCTCCTACAGCATGTACATGATCTAGAATTAGGAGCAAGTTGTGAAGTGGCCATTGCTGATGACACCAAACTCTTCAGTTAAAACCAAAAGGGATTGTGAGGAACTACAAAGGGATCCCTCCAGGCTGGGAGAATGGGTATCAAAATGGCAAGGGCAGAGTGATGCATGTCGTGGGGGAAATCCCAATGTCAAGCATATGCTGATGGGATCTGAGCTAGAAAGGGATCTTGGGGTGGTGGTGGAAAGCTCCATGGAAATGTCTGTCCAGTGCACAGCTGCTGTAAAAAGGCAAACGCCATGCTAGGGATCATTAAAGGTAAAGGTAAAGGTTTCCCCTTGACGTTAAGTCCAGTCATGCCTGACTCTAGGGGGCGGTGCTCATCTCCGTTTCCTAGCCGAGGGAGCCAGCGTTTGTCCGCAGACAGTCTCCGTGGTCATGTGGCCGGCATGACTAAACACCAAAGTGCACGGAACGCTGTTACCTGCCCACCGGAGTGGTACCTTTTCATCTACTTGCATTTGCATGCTTTCGAACTGCAAGGTTGGCAGGAGCTGGGACGGAGCACGGGAGCTCACCCCATGTGCAGATTCGAACCGGCGACCTTTCAATCAACCAGCCCAGCAGCACAGTGGTTTAAACCACTGCGCCACCTGCAGTCCCTTAGGGATCATTAGGAACAGAATAGAAAATGGAACTGCCAAGATCTTACTCCCCTTATATGAAAGATCTCTTCTGGCTGATGACAGAATAATCAGTTCAAGTTGCAACAACCCAGATTCAGGCTGGACATCGGGAAAAGCTTCCTCACTGTCAAAGCAATACTACAGTGGGACCAGGTGCCTGGAGAGGCGGTGGGCTCTCCCACACTGGAGACATTCAAGAAGAAACTGGACAGCCATCTGAATAGGAGGGTATAACGTGGTGTCCTGCAACAGCAGGGGGCTGGACTCGATGGCCTCCATGGTCCCTTCCAACTCTACTATTCTCTGATTTTATGAAATTCTTGGTACGACCATGCTTAGGACATCGTGTTCCATATCTGAACCAACTTTCTGCCGAAATGGACTAGCAGCCTATCTAGTCCATGCTTTCCACTGTGACCAGCCGTGGCTTTCCAAGGCCTGGGAACATTGCACTGCTGGTCTACCACATCCCTGGGACAGGAAGGGCATAATGCACAGTGCACGTCTTCATTTTCTGAAACCAGTGGTATGTGGGTTCTGCTCTGAAATCGCTCCTGCAAAGATAACCCAAATTCTGCGACATCAAATCTGAGCTCTGCAACCTGCATAAATTAAGCAGGTGAGTGCGTTTGCCTGATTTTTCATAACTGTACGGCAAATACTGATGAGGGGCAAGCAACAAGATACAGCACTGCAATCTTATCCTTTGACCACTGAAATTGTTTGGCTTCCTTTCTGGGTTCTGAGCTTTCATCAGGCTTTGCTTCCCACACTGACATCAATGTTTTTACAACCTTAATTTTAAAAGTGGACATGGAAGCTGAGATTCTTAGGGAAATGAGTGCCTGCTGCTGCTTCTCTCCCCCCCACCCTCCAGTGATCTTCTGGAATCATGACATCCCCAGACCTTCACTACCTCTGAAAGTGGTAGAAGAGGAATTGGGTAGTTAACTGTTGGGAAATCCACAGATTTAACCTGTCCTTAGCATGGACTGATTACGGTACTGCCAAGAGACACAGAATACTTGTAAGTCCATGCCCATTTCGGTGGGTAATCAGAGTGACTCTTCCATTGCAGCAAATCCCATAGTAAAAGCTGAACAGTTGCATTCTTCAGAAATCCTATAGCTGGTGACAATTAGCTATAGGTATCAGAAGTAATTCCACAACACTCCAAGTTAATCACTACAGCTGTGCCAGAGATCCAGAAACTCGGTTTCCCTGTTGTCATCTCTGTGGCTCAAAATGCAAGGCAAGAGTTTGAATGAATCTTGTGCTGAGCCTTCCCAGGCAATCAAAAAGAAGGATTTCCAAGAGAGAAGTGAGCAAATCCACACACACAGTGGTTTCGTCCAACCTCAAAAATCTTCCTAGGAAGTTCTGCATTCATAGGCTCAAGGCCTATGAAATGCATGAGCCCAGGCAAATCCACAGGTGAGTCCAAAATAAGACCACAGAGAGATGCCGATGACCAAAGACTTCATTTTGGAACCCCCATGCTCTTGTTTATTTATTTATTTATTTATTAAAACATTTCTATGCCGCCCCATCGCAATAAAGCCTCGGGCGGCTTACAACAGTAAAATTAAAAACATACAATTCCATTTAAATAAAAAAACCAACCCCCCCTCCCCCGGTGCATCTCGGCGAAGCCCTTAAAAATACAATCTCTTAACAATATTAAACAAATTAACAATTAAAATATGATTTAAATAAAAAGGTCTTGGCCTGGCGCCAAAAAACAAATAACGACGGCGCCAGGCAGACCTCTCTGGGGAGTGCATTCCATAGACGGGGCGCCACTGCAGAGAAGGCCCTCCTCCAGGTACTCACCCTCCTGATCTCATTCACAGAGGGTTCCCGGAGGAGGGCCTCTGTAGCTGATCTCAGGGGGCGGGAGGGCATATATGGGCGTAGGCACTGCATTAGGTATCCATGCCATGTGGGTGCAGGCACAGAAAAGCTCCGTAGTCAGGATCAGTCTAAGCTACTGAGGATGTTCATATGTCATCCGTAGCAAGCAAGAGCTCAGGTTCAATTAAAATGGTGTATGCAAGAAGGAAAATATGGAAGAAGGCGATCCTGAAGGTCCCCTGGCCACAAGTCATTCGGGGTTTTAAAACCAGCACCAGGAATCGGGCCCAGAAACAAATCAGTACCCAGGGTACAGCAAAGGATAGTGGGAATGTCAACTGATTGCCTTGCTCCAGCCCATGCCCTGCCGTAGGGTTGGGATGCAACTCAGCTGCCTCCACACCTCCAGCATCCACAGGCTTCTCATGCTTGGCCAGTCTTAGAAAGTGAGGAACTCCATGAATGCTTGCAGAAAGAAATGTGTGCAGCTGCCCGCCTTCATCTGCATCACAAACAAGGGCCATTGTACATGGCACAGAAAGGGGCACTGCTTGGGCAGCGTGTGGGGCCCAGTTCCTGGCAAGCTCCCCAAGGATGTTGGACCAGCAGCTTGGCCTCAGGGCCGTGACAAAGTGGACTGGGGAGCAGAGTCCAACAAAAAGACTGGATTCCCCTTTGCATTAACCGGTGCCTCAAACCCGGATCACGAGCAGTCCCATGTAGGGTATGTTACGATCACCCAGCGGCACCTCCTCCGAAAAGCAGAGGCAGGGGGCAGGGGGCATCCTGGTTGCAAACAGCTGCCACAGAAGCCAAGCCCGCCAAGCCGTCCTCCACTGCACCGCTAAGCAGACGGGAGCCCGTCACCCACTGCCCACGCCGTCTCCACTCATTATGCGTCCCGCAACTTGGGCTAAAACAAGGGCATGGAACTTGTTTTTCCTAGTGCCATTAGCACATAAGAAGCCTGAAGTTAGACTTGGTGACTTTGAACTGGTAAAACCTTGAAGATATAATGTGGCTTAAACACATGGAAATTCCTTCAGGTCCTAATTAGTTTAGTCTTCTGCCACAGAAAGGCTGTTGCCGTAAATTATTCATAAGATATTATAGACACACTGATCTGGAATTTCATATAAAATGATAGTGCGGCTTCTCAAACTGGAAGGAAAAACAGCTATCAAAGGCCCTTGTGAAGTGGCCTCGGAAAATTACACCGATTGTTGGGCGGGGGGGGAGATGCCACATTATGCAGCACCCTTCTGCTAGGGATTGCTAATGTACATAATTGCCTTTTGTTTAACAAGATGCACTGCCCCTATCCGGTTGCCAAACAACAGCAAGCATCCGAGCTTCTTTCAATATTCTTTATGCATATCAGATATAAATTTTAATAAGGGTCGCACTGCATCTTCTCCACATGAAACATTCTGCTCTAAACTTGTGATTTTCAGTGTAGTAGAAAGTTCTCCTAAACATTAACAAATCAATCTAGCCATGTCTACTTGGAAGTACATCCCACTCACTTCAGTGGGATGTACTCCCAAGTAAATGTGGGAAGCTATGACTATGAAGACAGAGGAGAGGGGAGGGGAGGGGAGGGGAGGGGAGGGGAGGAGAGGAGAGGAGAGGAGAGGAGAGGAGAGGAGAGGAGAGGAGAGGAGAGGAGGAAAAAGCATTCAGTATTATTAATTCTCTAGCACCTGTTTCATTCTGGTTAATCATATCATAGAATCATAGAATCTTAGAGTTTGAAGGAGCCATGAAGGTCATCGGGTCCAACTGCCTGCTGTTGCAGGACACCAATTTACATTGTCCTGCTCAGATGGCTGTCCAGTTTCTTTTGGAATGTCTCTAGTGCAGGAGAGCCCACCACCTCTCCAGGCAGCTGGTTCCACCATCATATTGCTCTGACAGTGAGGAAGCTTTTCCTGATGTCCAGCCTGAATCTGGGTTGTCACAACTTGAATTGATTATTCCATGTCCTACACTCTTGTATGAGTGAGAAGAGATCATGTCCTTCCTCTTTCTGCAGCCTTGAGAAGAGAAGAAACATAGAAACAGAGCAAGTCAGAAGGGGCTTCCCAGGCCATCTAGTCTGACCCCCAACTGAGGGTGGACATGATATCCCTCTATAAGTACCTCAAAGGCTGCAGTTCTTTCAGTCTTTCCTCACCGGGGAGTATTTCCAAATCCTGGATAATTTTATTGCCCTCCTCTCATTTTCCTGCATCTTTTTAAAATCTTGGTGCTGGAATTGGACACAGCATGCAAGAAGTCCCAACCAATCAGGGATCATGTCCTAGTGAACAAGATGGCATGAACTAAGTGCACTTGGTGCCAGTGCCAGCAAGACCCTGCCCATGATAGCATCCTGTTTACCCAACTGGTGACAACTTCCTGGTGGCGCAGAAAGGAGCACTTGGCCAATGCAGTTGGATTCTCTGGCGTGGCTGCCATTTTCATGTCCCCACCATATGATGCTCTTGATGAACACTCCACTGGCATTGCATTAGGGCAACGTAAATGATGGTGGCATAGTGAGTTCAGCCACTCGGGCCCAGCACTTCTGCTAGCACAAGGCAAAGAGAACTAAAAGGGGCCCAGAGGTCTAGATCAGCAGTGGGCCCTCTTGAGAATCTAGGGCAATAGCTCCAGGCCTAGCCAAGGGTTAGGCTGCATGATGATGCACAGGAGATAAATAAGAGCAATTAAGTTAGGGCAAGCAAGGGCAATTTTACAGAATAAGGGAACATTTTCCTAAGCAGCACTGTGCAGAATCATCAAAAAGAAAGCCATTTTTCACCACTACCAAGATCATACATGAAAATCCGTGAGCAATTCTGGTGCAGTTCTAATTTTAAAAACCGGGACTCGTCTCTGCAAATGGAACATACACCATTAGTATCATTATCATGGTGAGAAATGAAACACGGCCCATTTTCTTTAACATAGTGCTGACTGACAGAGCTTGGAGCAACATAGCTACAATATGCTGTTCTTTACTCAGTAAATGGGTCAACTCCATCCAGCTTTGCTGCTCTTCGGCTACAATCCTATTAGAAAATTTAACACCAAAGGCATACAGAGTTAGGTTGATACAGACACCCCTGAAAATGCCTTTGCGATGGCCCTCGCTGAGATCGCTGGATTGGTTTCTCACAAACCCTGCCTCCTGTCGCCCCTTCAACTCACAAGGTCACTGCTTCACGAAGCTAAATCCCACCTGGGCAAAGGTTAACATGTGAAGAGTGCGGCTACATGACGGGAATTCGAGATGCACTTTAAAGCCATGGGAGAAAAGGCTGATGGGATCTCACAGAGTTGCAAAATTCCCTCCCCGGTGAGGTCCAACAAGAGGTTCCGGCTCCACTGGCACTGCTGATTGGAAGATCCCACTTTTGGCTGCGTTTCACACCGGCAGCCCTTGTTTAATTCAGCAGCCCATGAAGCTCCTGACTTGAGAAATCAGGTAACACTGGAGGAATAACCCATGCTAATGAGGCCTATCAAGATCTGCAGATCACCTAACTTCTCAGTCATCATAACTTTTGGCTGGGGAAGCCACCTGGTCATACCTCCTAGTGAGCCTGCTCTCGCGGCATGATTAGTTTTCACCCAAGCAACTCATAGCAAGCAAAAAGTATTAGGATCTTTGTATAACACTTTGGGCAGAGAAAGCAGGTTATAAATAACTAAACATTGACTCAGAAAAGGCATCCTTGCTTCTAACAGATTCTTCTGTTTGATTGCATGAAAATCATTCTCAAAGAGAAAGACTGTAATTGCAAGATGGCTGAATAGCATGGTGAGACCCATAATATTTTAATGTAGCATATGGATACATCCAATATGTGATGGGAAATGCAATGATGGGAAAAGAGCAGTGCAGGGCATAATAAATGCTGAGCTCAATGTATAATCACTCAGTTAACGACATTTCATGGCCACCCACTGAGCTCTTAGGCTACAGGAAGTCCAAACAGAATATTAGATTTGTTTTGCTTCTCTCACTCTCTGCATCCCAAGGACCAATGAAAGTGCGGTTCATGTCACAAAATGTGTCGTGTGCCAACTGGCACTCACAAGTTCAAACAAGCAACCATCACCTGTTTTCCTTATGGAAACAACCCAAATCCTTAAAGGGCGGCTAAATAGACATTAGGAACGCTACGCAGGGGATATAAATATCCACACAGACTTTGTGTGTGTTTGTTTGGTATTCATAATTCAACAGCAAAGACGGTGGATTATGGCAGAAGCTCCTCTTTCAAAGGCAAAGTAAGCAGGTGATACCTCTGCAAACTGCCCATTGGCACCTGTGTGGAAGCAAAGCCTTTGAGATGTGCAAGGGATTATACTTAAGGAAGGCAGCATGTCCTGCAGGTGGAACTCCGCTGTGGCCCAATTAGGATTCTGGGCTGGGGTTCAGGAATGGGGAAGGATCATGGAACTGCTCATGTGCACACCTGGCAGGGCGGGGCGGTGCATTCACTGGTGACCACCTTCTCCTCTTCTTCCTATGCATTTCCAAAGGGAGAAGCAGTGATCAAAGCAAGGAAGAGAGGCTTTGGGGCAGTGGTTTGTCAAGGCAGGCAAACACGGGGCAGTAGTGAAAGTGGCCAGGAGAGATCCACTGCAGGGATCTGGTCCAAGCACTACCACCTCTCAGATACAGAGCCAACATTGTAGAGTTTCTCAGCTTTAATTTGGTGTGCAGGTGCTGTTTGCAGTTCCTTGAGACTCCCAGTAGCAAGATCATGCCATTTTATTTTAAAATAAATGCAACAAAAAGACTATACATAATGATCAATCAAGAGTACTAAAGAAATAAAGGAATTCACTAATTATCATTCTTAGTCCATGACCAATATATGTATGGCCTATGAAGGAACTCAATATTGATTGAAAGCATTAAAAATTATACTGCATATAAAAGGAGTGTGTATGGATGTGTGTTGTGTTGTGTGTGTGGCAGAGGCAATGTGGTATAGTGGTTAGAGTGCTGGACTGGGACTTGGAAGTTGCAGTTTCTATTCCTCAGTCAGCCATGAAGCTTACTAGGTAACTTTGGGCCAGACATTGACCCTCAGTCTAACTTAACTTCCAGGGGTTTTGTTGTGTAGAGGAGAACTTTGAAAACCACCCTGGGTTCCTTGCAAGAGTAAGAAAGTTTGGATATAATTATACAGTAATAATAAAAACAATGATGTGTGTATATAAGAGAGAATAATAGAGGAAAGAAGTAAAACCTTGGACAGCTTCAAATGGGTCCTTTTGGTTGGAACTCTCTCCTACCAGAGCAATAAGAGGATGTTGTCTCAGTAAGTAGTTAAAGCCAAGGGAAGCATTACACAGCTGAAATACCTGCAGCTCCTGAAGCAGCTGATGAGAGTGTTAGGCACTCAGTTGACTTTGTAGCCTGAGACATCCCTGAGGCTGGGGAGGTAGAGGAGCTGCCCACAGCCACATCCTCTGGCTGAGGCCTTGAATGATATGCTGATTGTCCTAATCCTAAACTAGTAACTGGGCCCTTGTTAACCCTGTGAGACTCAAGACGGCACTGGGCCATGCCAATTATCCTCTGAGTCAACACGCTCTATGCAACTGAATCGATTATTATACTTGTATTCAACCCTACTGAACACGCACATTGTCATGCCACTATGCCCTGTCAGACTGCTGCCGTTGTTTCTCAGAACCATCATCCTCCATCGCCACCTCACTGACTTCAGCTTCATGATGGGCATGTGTGCTGCAAAACTATCTTCTTATCAGTCGGTGCAGTGAGCAGAACTCTGGAGAAAGGGTTTGCTGTCAGGTCCTCACTGTTGGACCAACATTTGATTTGATGCCAGGAATATCCTCAAAGGAGGACAAGTGAGATTTTGATAAATTAAGAAACCGATGGCTGGATTGGACCTTCCCGAATTGCTTCACAGGCCTGGTTGCTTTTGCATTCAGTTTGTTCACAGGGCACAATCAAATGAATGTTGCTTTTTGAATGCTTTATCTCATTCAAACTCTCACATGGTTAACATGGTGGGTGGCGAAGATATACATGAACTGAAGGAAATGAAAGCTGTGGCAAGCTACCCAAGGTCCAATTCTGAGAATAATTTTAGGAAGCCACCCAAAGCCAATTTGCAGAACAATTTAAAAATGGCAATATACTTGAACCCTACTTTGGTTGTTACCAGTTGAAAAATGCAGTTGGAGCTGTAAGATTTCAAAATGCATGATATGTGAAAGGTGTGTTTAGAAAACAATATCAGATGAAGGGAGGTCCAGTTGGCACCAGGACCACATGGTGGTCAGCACAGTAAGCAGGGAGAAGAGCTAACCCTGTCCAGTTTCTGCTGTGGTGCTGATTCTCCTGAAGCAGGTTTGACAAAGAGCAACATCTGGAAGAAAGAGGGCCATTTTCATGGAGAATTCAGTGCGAAGTTGAATCCTCCCTCCCTGAGGAGCATGGTTCCAATTCTGATTGGGTCTCTGAATGAGTCAAAAATAAATGAGACCTTCAGTAGATCCAAGTGGTTCCTGCCCATTAGAACTCCCCCCCCCCCCTCCACCCAGTATAACAATAGGAAGAGGTTGTCTCAGCAAGGAAGTAAAGCCAACTGATGCAGGCTGATAAGACCTGCCATGTGTTTGGTTCTGCCCTTTGCTGGAAGTGGTGGCAAGACTGTTAAAGGACCCACTTATGGTTTGGACACCTGGGAGACTAGGAAAGTGGAGGTTCCATGCCTACCCATCCTCTGAGTCAGGGAAGATGGCAAGGCTGTGTTGTCTAGCCAAGCAGGCTGCCTGCCCCTCTCTTGAGTGTGAGTGTTGTCCTCATCAGAATCCTCTGTTGCAAACTGAAAGGCCCAAGGGCTAGTAGTCAGAATACCAAATGCTCCACCATTGAGCTAAGCTCCCTCCCCCTTAATTTGAAAAGGAATTGTGCTAGTACTGGCTACCCTTTTAGAAGTGCAAGGCCAAAGAAGGCATTCTCCACACAGAGGAAAATGTAGATAGGTTAGATGAATCAACCATGTATATAGTCATATGTCCACTGCAATCCTATGGCATTCCAACAAGGTCTAGGAGGCCATAGGACCCTTCAGGGTCCCAGTTCTGAGATCCAGCAATTGCAGAACTGGAAGTCCAAAGGCTAAGCCCCCACCAAACTATCCTCACAGCTGGAATGAAGAGAGCCATGCTGGCTGCCCTCCACCGGAGGTCACAGCTGGACCTTGGTGAGAGCTAAAGGGGGCATGCTGTGGGGAAGGAGAGAAGACTGGATCCGAATCCTATCAGGGGCCCAGCCCTTCTCTCCTCCTTCCCAGTACTCTTTCCAGTGGCTGAAAATGAACTTCCAGACAAAATGTAGGGCACAAGATGAAGCCGAGGCCACTGCGACCACACCTTGCCCCTGCCACCGGATGCTTCTGTGCCTCCAGCACCTTTCATCCCTTTATTCATCAGCCTGGCTTTTTTAATGCATGCAACTGCACTTATTTTCATGCATAATTTCCTCTGAAATAGTCATTTTGTATGCAGCTCCCTCACTAGTGCATTTCTGCATGCTGCTTTCTCTAATATTCCATAATGTATGTCATTCTTGAGCTGAAACCTGCATCGCATACTTTTGGGAAGTGCACTAAATTCTGATCAGTACATTAGACCAGGAGATGTGAACGAGGTCCAGGCACTTAAAAATCCAAACCAAACTAAATTCTCCCTTATCCCCAGAAGTGGCCATTCCATGGCCTCCATGTTTTGCATGAAACAACATTGCAAGGCAGGGTCAGGGTGGGGTCCTGTGCCCCCAGCTCTCGATGAATAAATGCCTCTGAAACCTGAGACTTCCGAGCATTTTATGCCCCAAAGTACAGCACCCTGCACTTCAGCTTCACCTCGTGCCCTGATTTTTACCTAGACATCCGTGTCCAGCCATCTGGATAATATGCCAGGGAAGGAGAGGGAAGGAAGCTAGGTAGCCATTAAGGATCAGCATAAGCCTTTGGCCCTGGCCTCTTCCTCCCCCCTCCCCTCCGCCTCGCAGCATGTCCCTTTTTCCACCTTTCACCATGTATTTACAACCTCATGCAAAGGTTGTACTTCCCGTGCCAGCTTCAAGGGAGTAGAGTGCGGTCTCATCCTTCCAAGTCCCAGCTTTGAGATGGCAGAATTGTGGAGCTGAGATTCCAAATATGCCTCCCCCTGCCAAAAACATAAAAAAGAAAAACGAACAACCCCAAAACAAAGCACACCATATTCGGGTGCCATAGGATTGCTCCTTGCTTGAAAGAAGTCGCCAGAGGATTTCAAGAGGAGCACAAATGGTATTTCTCAAGGGCGATTCACAGTTGCATTGGCGGTTCGCTGCCCCACAGAAACAAGGTTTTTCTCCTTGGCTCTTCCGTTCAAGCGTTCATCATAAGTAAATCGGTTCCTGATGGCGCAAACTCCTACAAACCATAATTGCCTCTGATTCCATGTTCAAATTGGCTATTCATGGGCGAACCAGCACAGTGTTGCAGTGATGTTTGGAGTCTCCGTGATGAGATGCCTGAGCAGAGCGTTCCTTTAACGAGAGCTTGGTGCAAAAGTGATGTGCATATTTTTTCCTTCGTGTTGGGAATCTCTCAGAGTGGACTGATGTTTGAAAGGTGGTACCCAAGGAGATGAGCAGTGATATAAATCAAAAGCAGCTAGTTCCTGAGATATTTATTTATTTATTTAGTTAAAACTTTTGTATGCCATCCCTTATGCCTTGGCATCTCAGTACAGCTAACAATCCATAAGATTGAAATGCAATAAAATCACAAGTATAAATAACATACTTCAATAAAAATTTACATAAAGGACAAAATCAAAGCGACTGTTTGACACAATTAAAATATTTTTTTAAAGTAGTGATTAAATAAAAAGGCTTTGACCTGGCGCAGAAAATAATATAAACTCGGTGCCAGGCATACCTCTGCAGGGAGCACTTTAGGAACACATCAGATAGAAGTAGGAAGAAATATAAATCAGTGCTCAGAAAATGTCTATGTTTTGGTTTCTTGCCAGGCCATATATATACAATATATCAACAAATATACAATGAATCAACAAGAAGAGGTGTGCAGGCATAGTGTTGCCCAGTGGTTAGAGTGTTGGACTGTGAATCTGGGGATTTGGGTTCTAGCCCCATAGTCATGAAGCTAAGTAGGTGTTTTTGGGCCAGTCTCTGATTCCCAGCCTAGTCTGCTTCACAGGGCTGTTGTTGTGAGGAGAAAATGGAAAGAGGCAGATGGACTGTGGAAGCCGCCTTGGCTTCCTGGCAGGAAAAATGGTGGGATACAAATATAATGAGTAAGGAGGTAAATAGAAAGTGCTGCCGGGTTGGACGGCTGCATTTCAGGCAACACCAAAGCCATTTGGAAGGGAAGCAGGGCGATCAGGTGCTTCCACTGAGAAGAAGCCACAACAGCCTCAGAACCAGCTGCCTAGGTTAGAGACAGGGTTGGTTTATCCAATCCGCAGAAAGGGGCGGCAGGGTCCTTCCTAGACTGTACCAAGTTGGGACCAGATGGCACTTCTCCTCACCACTGGAGCCACATGGCAACAGATCAGGACAAAAGGACCTCAGATGAGAGTCAGAATTAGGACGGGATAAACCCTATTGGAATCCACACATTTGCAGGCTTCTTCTGATGCTCAGCCCAGTGTTCCAAAGCAAGCTGAGCGCGCTCTCCAAGAACTTGAACTCTGGGCTGCTGAAAGGTGGACAGGAGTCCGGGAGCCAAGCCCAGGACGTCTGGCAGATTCCCAGGCCCACACAGATTCCTCACACATCGCCAGTTACACCCTACACACTTGGGAACACTGTTCAGCCCAAGGGCTGACCTGAATTCCAGTGATGCTCTTGGGCCCCGTGCCAGAACTGGACATGGCTAAAGGAAGTAGAACCATCCCTCTCAGATGGCCGACCGTTTATTGGTCTGTTTATTTCTAGGCACGGGAATGTCATGCCATTCCGCATCTAACTGTCAATACTTGACACTCCTCACCCTCCTCTATCCCTTGAGGACCCCTCTTAGCCTTATTTCAGGATTTAGGGACCCCACTCAGCAGGTGCCAAGCCAAAAACTCCCCAGTGTGTTTTCCAGGGAAAACTGGAGCCCAGCTCATAATCTGAGCTGTGTGCGTGGGGGTTAAGAGGAAGAGGACAAAAGCTACAAAAACAGCCAATGTTTGGCATCTGTTAAAGTGAATGTACTGCTTATTAACCACCCTCCTCCCCTTTATTCCACCTCTCAGCTTTGATGTGCAGAGAAATGCCTTCTAGCCTTAAATAATATGCATGTAGGAATGTTGTTCTTGAAATTCCCAGAACGGAGGAAATGATCGTCGGAATGACTGCAATGGTCATATGGAAGAGAAGCATCGCTATGGGGCCGAGAGGGGTGTGTCTCGGTCCAGAGCTGCGATTGATCGGCTGCATCCTTTATTCGGTATTGTGTATGGCCTCTCCCAGGACAGCTGCTCTCTCAAGCCTCAAAGCCCCCGAAAAGACTGTTACCCAACACCCATGTCAGAGAGGATGCTCTTACATCTCACTCAGTTCCCTTTGAGATCCCTATCAGGCCATGAGTCATTTCTTTACATGTTATCAAACAAGCGCAATTGGCTAAAAGAATCTCTTTTATGTTTAAGATCTAGGACATAACCAGATTCCTGAGCAGTGAACAATGAAAAGAAGGAACCAAAACACAGAATTAAAATCTTTAAAATCCAATTACACCAATCAGGAAAGCCAGGTTTAAATAAAAACGTCTACGTCAAGAGCCAAAACCAAAACGGTGGTGTCTGCCTGACATCAGCAGACATGGAATTCCAGGGAAAAGGAGCCGGGCATGGAAACCTTTGCTCTGAGCAGGCTCCAAAGGTCCTTGCCAAGCCACCAGGAGTGCCAGACAGGTAGCGACAGAGAGGACGATGTTGCGAATATCTTGGTACAAGCTATGGGGGAATCCTCTGTGTTCCACTTCCCCAAGGAAGTCCCTGCTCCACAGCAGGGCTTACATGGTTCAAACTGCAATCCTAAACCCACTCACTCGAAAAGAAGCGTCACTGAACACAAATCCCTAAATATGTATGGGACAGCACTCTGGATAAAGGTTAGTCTGGTTCTGAGGGCTGACCTCCATTCTACATGGGTTCTGTCTTTGGAATTAGCTCTTCAAAACAGCATGACATCTTTATGTAAATCAACCCTGATTCCCAACCGTTTTGCCAGTTTTATTTGCAGCTAATTATTAGCTATTCCATGTGGGAAATTCATCCTGAGGTAATAAGTTAATCAGGCTTTGTCTGAAAAAAAAAACACTTTGGCAACTTGTACCTTCATATTAAAGGGAACTGATCTAGATTAGCAACAAATATAATGATCATCTTGCAATAAATCACATAAATAACCAAGTGTAGTGACATGAAAAACAAGTGCTGCGAGAAATAAGATAAATGCCAGCCGTCCGTATCTTCCCTTGGTTATAAACACAAACAAATTCCCATGCTAAATGCAAAGCAGGCAGAATGCAGAAGGGAAATATACTCACATATATTCAGACTCCAAATGGATACACCAATTAACTTGTCTGTCTCTTTGGAATCAGACAGATTGCCTTGCAAGTTCAGCTCACAGACAACAACCACATCTTTTACAAGTAGGGACATGTCCCTGCTCATGTTTCCTATAGATGAGTGAAATGCTAATGGCCATGTGCCAAGTTATCAGAAACACCTTGGGAAGCTTGTAAGCTCTGCTGTGCTGCCCAGGCATGGGACCAATTTACCCCTCCATGCAGATACCACTCTAATGGCAGAAAGTGAAGAGGAACTAAAGAGCCTCTTGATGCAGGTGAAGGAGGAGAGCGCAAAAGTTGGCTTGAAACTCAACATTAAGAAAACTAAGATCATGGCATCCGGTCCTCTCACTTCCTGGCAAATCGATGGGGAAGACATGGAGGTAGTGACAGATTTTATTTTCCTGGGCTCCAAGATCACCACAGATGGGGACTGCAGCCAAAAAATTAAAAGACGCTTGCTCCTGGGGAGGAAAGCTATGGCAAATCTAGACAGCATACTAAAAAGCAGAGACATCACCCTGCCAACAAAAGTGCGTATAGTCAAGGCTATGGTTTTCCCAGTTGCAATGTATGGCTGTGAAAGCTGGACCATAAGGAAGGCCGAGCGCAAAAGGATTGAGGCCTTTGAGTTGTGGTGCTGGAGGAGACTCCTGCGAGTCCCTTGGACCGCAAGGCGATCAAACCGGTCAGTCCTAGAGGAGATCAACCCTGACTGCTCTTTAGAAGGCCAGATAGTGAAGATGAAACTCAAATACTTTGGCCACCTAATGAGAAGGAAGGACTCCCTGCAGAAGAGCCTAATGCTGGGAACAATAGATGGCAAAAGAAGAAGGGGACGGCAGAGGATGAGGTGGCTGGATGGAGTCACAGAGGCGGTTGGTGTGAGCGTGAGTGGACTTTGGGGGATGGTGGAGGACAGGAGGGCCTGGAGGAATCTTGTCCATGGGGTCACGATGGGTCGGACACGACTTCGCGACTAACAACAACAACAAGGAGTAAGGGAGTATTTTGCTTGGTTTGTCTTCATCTTCTAATTTGAGATTTTAAAAAAGAAGGTGCTGAAAAAGGGAGAAAGTTTTATGTTTTCCTAAATTGTCATTTTATCACATACTGTTACATTTAGCAGAATATGAGAAACAGCTCCCTTATTTGTTCTGTGCATAGTGTGCTGAGTCTCCAGAAAGCAGTTCCTATGCATGTGGTCTTACACTTAGGGATCTATAGATTTTGTTAAATCTGGTCTTGATACATTTTTGCAGGTCATCATATTTTTTTATTTATTTATTTATTTAAATATTTGTATGCCGCCCCTTGCAACAGCCTCGGGGCGGCTTACAATACAAAAACAAATATAATATTAAAAATGAATATCATTCATTCCACCATCCATTCACAGACAGACCCAGAGTCTGCTCAATTTCCCAACTTCCATACAGGTTGGAAACAGTATTTAAGGAAAAGTTCACTTCTGAAAATGCAAAAATTGCTCCAAGATGAAGAAATTCACACACACACACACACACCACGTGCATTTCTATGCCTTAGCCTGTTGGAGCAAGTGTACATATTCATTTATCTTATAAAAATCATGTATGACAAAATTTTCACACAATTTTTGAAAGTTTTTCAAGCGATCCACAAGTCTGTAGAAGCCATGTGACTTGGGAAAAGCTGATGCATTGCAGAATCTGCCTGTGGGAATCACAGAAATTCGATCTCAATCCACTGTAGATTTCTCTGACATCCCAACTTATACACACACAAAGAGATAGGGAGAGGGAATCCTAGGGTTAACATCACATGAAACCAGATTTATATTCCAAAACAGCCTTCTCTGACAGTACATCTGGAGGATACCAAGTTGGGAATGCCTGTTAAACTATGGCAAAAGTAGTTCTGATTACAACAAAAGTAGTTTTGATTACAAAACTTTGATTATTATAAGACGACTGGCTCCAAGGTCAGGATAGTGTATCCACTCCAGGTTTGAGCCTGAACTTTAAAAGACTTATCCATGGTCCTGCATTTATTTGGGGGTTTGACTTCTAGACCATGGACAGCTCCTTTAGAAGGGGAGCCAGCCGCCTCCAATGGACGGAACTCTTCTTCAACCAGCTATCAGGGGAGGACCAAAGAGGCTGTGGTGTCCACTGCTCCACCTCACCAACATTGTCAGAGTCGGCTACAGGGGAAGGCAGGTGAACAAGAAACTTGAAATGGTCGGGACAAGGAGCGGAACTGCGAGTCCCCTTTCCATGAGCGCTTCAGCCGAACCTTGGCTTCCCTGTGACCACAACCCTGGCAGCTGCTCATTTCCTGCCAGGCCCTGGCATATGTGCATGGAAAAGCTGATCCGTAGTGTATAGATGAAGATATAATTGCAACAGCTCATAGAAAAAGCCGGCCTTCTTATCACCCCATGTAGCCTGAGGGAAAAAAAGTATTGTGAAATTATGCTACATTAAGTCATTTCAGTAGGACAAACTCTCCTTGAAAATGCCAGCTTCAGAATAAAATAATTGGAGCAAAAATTCTTATCTTTAGCAGGTGTTTGATCACATTTAAGATAATAAAATAAGGATTGAGGAAGGGAAAATAATGGGAAACCAGGGAGAAAAGTGAGACATATTAAGCAAGAATCTAGTGCAATGGAAAATGAAAGCCTGATCGATCTTCGTGCCACCTGGAAAATTAAGTTCAAGCTACCTTCTCAATTAGTCTGCGAAACTTCCTTATTCCCCCTTTCCTCCAAATCCGACTCTTGGAAGAAGCTCTGGGGATTTCCTGGTGGTCTCCCGGAGCATGAGCTTAGCTCTGTTTCGTTTGTTCTGTTGGCATCAAAAGCAAGGCAGGGTCTTAGCAATCCTTCATTCTGCCTTTTCATTGTTCATTGTGTGCCCATAATTCACGTCTTTCTTGGTTGTGTGTTCACATCAGGGACCACAGCCTGCTTTGCAAAGCATTTTTCCCCCTTCCTCCACATTCATCATGCAAGATCTCACTCACAGTTCACTGGCATCTGTTAGGATTCTTAGTCTTACACAGCCTAGCCATAGGAAGTATTATTATATTTTAATAATTTGGTGTCAGGGAAAGTCAAATTCGAAGTAAAGATGGCATGATCCACCTGAGTGTTACGTGGCAGGGGTGGGGGATATTTATGGCTGGCATGCTCAGCTGGTCCCATGGGATGCTGCATGAAAAGCAGGCTCAGCTGACAAAAAAGGTAACATTTTCAAGATTTTTGTTCATGTATTTCACTTCTGGACCTCCCTCAGCCAAAGCTCTCTGTGCAGTTACAACAGTTCATAAAAACAGACAATGAACATGCAATTAAAATATCAGAAACCAGAAAAAAATAAAAAGTTTCAAGTGGCTAAAAACAGAGAATAAAAACAGAAAAGAGTAGCAAAGAGTGACTCGCCAAAATGTGTGATGATGTCCCTCAAGTCCCTGGAAGGCTGAGTAAGTCTTTGAAAGCCTCGTCTTAACCTGGCACCAGAAGGTGATGGAGTCAGCGCCATCTGGGCTGCAGATGGGGGCCAGCACAGAGAAAGCCCTGCCCCTTCTTGCTCCCTTCTGCACTTCCCTCAGAGTAGACACTCAGAGGAAGTTAAAAATGCAGTTTTGCAGTGCTAAAGCTCTCTCCCTTTTCCAAACCAAAGTAGTCCTTCCCTGGGGAAAGGGAGGGGGACCCAGGCAATAGAGAACTTCCCCAACACAGAAGATGCCGCATGCAGTCTCTGCTTCATGCCAATGTGACTTAGGAATCAGCTCCCCAAAATTCAGCTGGCACCCTCTCTCTATGCCTTTCAGTGCCAGGAAAAAATATTTAAATTTGTGCAATATTTAAATAGTTAATTATTAAGATTTTCCAATAAGCAATTTTTAAGATAACTTTTATATGGTATTTATTGTATTATACTGCTACTGTACCTTTGGATTAATCTGAATTATGGCTGCTGTGAGGTTTTTATTGCTGGATTTTTATCATGTATTATTGGGGGGGGGGTTAATTGTTTAGTGTGCATATAGATTTAATATTACTGTTTCATTATATATGTTGATATTATGTTTTTTATAAACCACCCACAGAGCCATCTTGGCTCATGGGCTGTGCAAACATTCAGTAAATACATAAATAAAATAAAGTGTATACAGACCATCGTCTCCTCAGGGATGTTACCAGGGCCACACCACAGGTGCACATCTGGCTGCAGAAGCTGACAGCACCAAAATAAATAATTATTATTTATTTTTCTTTTATATCGCTGCTCAGCCAAAGCTCTCCTGCTAGATTGGGGGGGGGGGGAGGTTCTACCCACTCTTCGTTTTAGTCAGAACTTTAAGGGAACGATCCATGATGCTAAACCCTAATCCCAAATTGAGTTGAGCCCCACGGATTGCTCCTTGGAGTTATTTTACATTCCAGAGTAGATACACCACCCTGTGGATGGTGGAAACATCAGCCTTCGCTGGTTTGTGGGTCCCTGCAGTCCAGGAGGGTCAGCAAATAACCCTCTGAAGGCAATTAGTTCTCCTAGCAATTATCACTAGCTGTGCATCTGTGTACATAAATTAGCAAAGCTGTACAATATTCGTCTGTGTGTATCGACTTTCCTTTGCACCAGTGGAGCTTCAGTGGAAGGTCAGCTCCTGCCAGGGCTCTCTGTGACTTAAATCCAACAAGCCTTGTCATGATGGGAAGGGCACTTACCGTATTTTTCGCTCTATAAGACGCACCTGACCATAAGACGCACCTAGTTTTTAGAGGAGGAAAACAAGAAAAAAATATTCTGAATCAAATGGGCACATAATCACAGGCACATTCCCCATCACTTCCCCATGGGCTGCACATCTGACAGACTTACTGCACACACATATTCGCTCTATAAGACGCACAGACATTTCCCCTTACTTTTGAGGGGGAAAAAAGTGAGTCTTATAGAGCAAAAAATACGGTACTTGTCTGGGGAAAGGACAAGGAGAAAAGCGATGCACTGCAGCAGAGGAGCATCCGGATGAGAGCTTGCAGCAGGTCCTTCACCAGGAAAGGCAGGCTGGGATCGATTAAAATATTGTGCTCTCTTCCCTGGAGCCTGGAGTGGCACAGTCTGCTCTCCTACCTTAGACTTCTGCCACTTTATCCTGCTATATTTGTAGGTCAAACCTGCTGGTTAAACCAGTCTAAGATTAGAATTCAGCTCGTGTTTCCCCAGAAATACATCCCATTTTCTTCAATAGGCCTCAGTCCCAGGATTATAGCCTAGAAGTACAGTCCTGTACAAGCCTATTCAGATGGAAACCCCAGTAAGTCCAACAGGTCCTTCTCCCAAGGAAATACATACAGAATTGTATCCTGAGTGGGGACTGTACCCTAATAGCAGAGGCAGTTGGGTCATGTCCTCCCTCCATAAGTACCGACCTTCTTTTTCTTCAGAATTAACATATTTCACATCTAATAATTTTATTTATTGATTTATTAGATCTTTTGTAAGCCGTCCCAGAATGCTTGCAGTGGAAGGGTTAGAAAAGCTTTTAATAAATAAATAAATTTTAGATTTATATCCCACTTTTTCATACAAAGTCAAAGCAGCTTACATCATTTTCCTCCTGCTGTTCTCAGGCTCATCCCCACAGCAACAACAACCCTGTGGGGTAGGCTGGTCTAAGACTCTGCAATTGGTCCAGAGTCACCCAGTGGCTCCGTGGCTTAACGGGGACTAGAACCCGGATCTCCTGAGTCCTAGACCCACGTGCTTAACCACTTCTTCAGATTATGAGGCTGAAGCCTCGATAGAAGCCCACTGCTTCACTTCCTGGCTGTGGTGCTGCTCGGTGCAGAGTTTGCTGTTTTGCACTTGTGCATCCTGGTTCCCTGCTTGCAAGGAAAGGGAGAAAGAGGGAAACAAAGGCAAATTGTGCCCTATAGGATGTGTTGCAGGACTGACTTTGCAGCAGAAGAACCACAGGGAAGCCTGCTGGTTCCTATCTGAATTATTTGCTCTGCTTTTCCCTTGTTCTGGCTCCTCCATTCACAGAATCCCTTGTTGTTGTTGTTGTTAGCCGCGAAGTCGCATCCGACCCATCGCGACCCCATGGACAACATTCCTCCAGGCCCTCCTGTCCTCCACCATTCCCCGGAGTCCACTCAAGCTCACATCAACCACCTCTGTGACTCCATCCAGCCAGCTCACCCTCTGCCGTCCCCTTCTTCTTTTGCCATCTATTGTTCCCAGCATTAGACTCTTCTCCAGGGAGTCCTTCCTTCTCATTAGGTGGCCAAAGTATTTGAGTTTCATCTTCACTATCTGGCCTTCTAAAGAGCAGTCAGGGTTGATCTCCTCTAGGACTGACCGGTTTGATCGTCTTGCGGTCCAAGGGACTCGCAGGAGTCTTCTCCAGCACCACAACTCAAAGGCCTCAATCCTTTTGCGCTCGGCCTTCCTTATGGTCCAGCTTTCATAGCCATACATTGCAACTGGG
>JAIXND010000624.1:26780424-26845312 GCA_023646645.1 Varanus salvator macromaculatus | reverse complement strand
CCTCAGACAGCCATTTTGCTTTCTTGCATTTCTTTTTCTTTGGGATGGTTTTAGTTGCTGCCTCTTGTACAATGTTGCGAACCTCCGTCCATAGTTCTTCAGGCACTCTGTCACACATACACACAACAAACTGGACAGAAGTCCACCTGCTCCCTCTTTAGTATGACCTGTTCCTCTATTGACAAGATTTAGCTTGTTGGCTCCTTGGGGCAGAGACCTCCTGGATTTTGTTTTTTCCTAGTGGCTTATAATCTGATGTAGACCATGGTGGCTTCCTAGTTTTTGTGCAATGAGGGAAGAGGCTTAATTGCAGACAGAAAGAGCTGGTATTATTTTCCGCATTTTTGGATCTACTGTTTTGCCTTAGGCACCACTCGCTTCTGGTATGCAGTCCATGAGATTTTCAAAACAGAAATCAGTCCTGGGGCTGAGAGAGGTCCAGCGATGTTCCTGCCCTGTGAACTGTTAAGTGCATAACTTTACGTGCACATTCATGAACACGCATGTTAAGGCCAAGCAGGGAGGGCTTTTGGTTCACTTTTGAGGATCTCCCATGTTAGCTCTCATTCCAGCTGTGTAGTGCTTTCCATATTTTAGAAATGACTGCCATCCGTTCCAAGTTCTGAACTGGGGGTTGCATTGCCCTGGGGGCCAAAAAAATGCCCCTTCCTATCCCCTGGCACAGGGCCATTCTGCAGCCCCTGCTGAGTGGGGAGAAGCAACTAGAGGAGCGGCGTGGGGAAAATCATGGCAAAACGGCTGTCAGTGGTGCTAGTCCTTTTGGCCATATGCCACCCCCAGTATCAGGAGAAGACTGCCGCTGTACACTGGACATTGGGGCACATGGGCAAGAGGGTGCCCCATTTGTGGGCTCCTCCAGGGAGCTCCTTGGCCACTGTATGAACAGGCTGCTGGGTTAGATGGACCCCTGGTGTGATCCAGCAGGGCTGTTCTTACGTTTCCTTTGATTCTTAAAGGACAGTAACTCTCCATCCCTTCCCCTCTCAGAAAACTTGACCAGCTTCTCACTAGCCAATAACAATTTTATTGTACGCAGCAGAAGGGGAATTTTACACAATCCCACAAGGCTTAGGATTACAGTTCCGGCAAAGCGCATCTCCCGGCTGCAATCTGCTCAGACGCTCACACAACCACTGGAGCCTTGCCAACCCCAAGGGAGGCTTTCGGGTAGCAACAAGGAGGGCTCTCTTGGTGGTGGCCCCCATCTTTGGAACAACCTTCCCTCTGCAGCCCACCTGGCACCACACTTGCCACCTGATTGGCCCCAGCTCAAGACGGTCCTTATAGGGAAGTCTTTAAAGATCTCCTTGGTTCTCCAGGGACCTAAAGGGATTATCCAGGGGATTATTTTCCTTTGCAGGGTCATCGATTTACTTTATGCATTTGTTTTTAGCTATTTCAAATCAATTTAAATTCATTTTAACATTGCTTTGCTTTTATGCTCTTTGCATTGTATTGCATTTTTATGCACTGCTGTAAATCTCCCAGGGATCTTTGTCTACCGGGTGGTATAGAAATGAATAACAGAAATGCAGAAATTTCAATTGCAGATTGCCCTACCCAAAGAAAGGAGTGTGCGGATTGAAATTCTCCTCCAGCTTTGCTTTCCCACTCAAGGTAAACTCTGTGTCTAATTGTCACTCGGGAAACCCTTCAATATCCCAAAAATCAATTATCTCCATTTTGGCATTGATCAGGGCCAGCCTGCAGATATTTTCTCACGATCCAAGATCTCAGAGATCCCTGTCAGAGGAGCTCCAATAGATAACAGAAACACGCTTCTCTGCTCTTTCCCCTAATTTAGCTCTCTCCTTCCCTGGAACAGCTGCTTTACCTCGTTTGAATTATTGACTGACAGATACCAGTGGCCCTGCCTTTAGCACTGGCGCACTTAGCAGGTTTGGAAGGGTGGGAAGCCATTAGAAAGTAATGGCTTCCTGGTTCTTAAAATGTGCCCTGGTGAGTTACACAGCCTATTTGCAAATCAATGAATTAATTATTGCACGGATAAGCACCAGGAGCACGGTGCTTTGCCACACAGGCAGACGACGGGGTGCCAGTGGAAATGACACCAATCAGGACTGGCACGTGCCTTCCAAGCTCTCCCTTGACACATTGCATTGATCTTCCTGCCCCGCTCGTGGCTCGGGAGACCAGGGCACATCGCAATGCTGGGTTATATGCCAAACCTGATGCCAGACACCCAGAATGGGCAGCATTGGCAGCAGAAGACTCCTGTTAAACGGAGGAGTGGGAGCGGCAGGCCGCTGCAGCTCTGGGGCAGAGGCCCAGCCGCCTGCCGGTCTCCCCACTGCCTCCTTGCCTTTAAGTATGAATATTCTTCTGAAACGTGCCCCAAATAGAGCACAGCGGGCTGGAACCCTGGCTACTCCACTATACTGCTTGCCTGGCCCTTCCTGGCTGCCTGATCTGATGCCTCTGGTCAGCTCACAACGGCAGCTTTTGCGCATGCTCCTTTGTGTTTTCCTTTCTCCAACTCCAAGGGACAAAGTCCCTTTAAACTATGGTGTCCACCCTCTGCTGGCCACCATCTGTCACTGAATTGGAGCTCAAAACATCAAGCAGATTCCAGCTGAACACCAAGAGGAACTACCTGGATGTTAGCGCAATATAACAAGGGAGTCAAAGACCTAGGGAGGTGGTGGGCTCTCCTGCACCAGAGGCATTCAAGATGCAGCTGGACAGCCATCTGAGAGGGATGCTTTAATCGGGAGTCCTGCATTGAGCAGGGGCTTGGACCTGATGGCCTTCTTGGCCCCTTCCAACTTCTTGGCCCCTTCCAGTGATGGAAGATATCAGTTCTCGCCAGGGTTTTCCCAAGACATTTGCTGCTTGAGACGAAGAATGAGACAGCACCCATAGTCCTTCCATGTGCAAGAGCTGAGTGCCCTACCTGTTGAATTTTTCTTGCATCCTGGTGATAGGACAGCAGCACCATCTGCCACACCTGAAGACTTGGAGGATCCAGAGCAAGCCTGACAGATCACACCTTGCTAGGGATCATTCCCATATCTCCCCAATCATTCATCACTGGGCAGGCTGGAAATACAGTCAATAAACCAAACAGATAACAAACTTCATGTGTATGTGAACACAACCCTATATGCATTTGCTCAGTAGGCACAGACAAACTAAGATCTTTGGCAGGCACATGGTAAATTGCACTCTTTGACTGATTTCTTGTTACTCGCGAAGTCGTGTCCGACCCATCGCGACCCCATGGACAACATTCCTCCAGGCCTTCCTGTCCTCCATCATCCCCCAGAGTTCACTCAAGCTCACACCAACTGCTTCAATGACTCCATCCAGCCACCTCATTCTCTGCCATCCCCTTCTTCTTTTGCCATCAATCGTTCCCAGCATCAAGCTCTTCTCCAGGGAGTCCTTCCTTCTCATTAAGTGGCCAAAGTATTTGAGTTTCATCTTCAGGATCTGGCCTTCTAAAGAGCAGTCAGGGTTGATCTCCTCTAGGACTGACTGATTTGATCACCTTGCGGTCCAAGGGACTTGCAGGAGTCTCCTCTAGCACCACAATTCAAAGGCCTCAATTCTTCGGCACTCAGTCTTCCTTATGGTCCAGCTTTCACAGCCATACATTGCAACTGGCAAAACCATAGCCTTGACTATACGCACTTTTGTTGGCAGGGTGATCAGTCTTTGACTGATACAGGGAGGAAACTGTGATTCATGCACATTTGTATTTTACCAGAAATATTTTCAAAAGGAAAAGATTGGCTGGGACACCCTGGGCTGGCAGTCTATTCCAGAATAGCCTGGATGCAGCAAGAGTTGATGGCGTGAGGAGTTATGGTCTGCCAGATAAGGAACAAGGAAACCAGCAGCTGGGTTCCTAGTGTCTTCCCAGGCAGGGTGGCTGAGAAATCTGGGCGGGGGGTGGGGGGGGACAGGCCCCTGAATTCTGCCATCAACCCATCACTGATACCTGATCACTCGTCTGCCTTTCAAACCACTGTGGTTTACAGTGCTCTGACATTGCTGGCATCGCCATTTTCAAGCCAGAGAAATGTGCATTCATTCTGTCTGGAATTAACACAAATGGTACAAATCGCAGCCGGCATGTACACACATTTCTCTGGCTTTAAAAAAAATGCAAATGGTGGTCCCCTGTAAAAGAAAAGGCTGTGGGGGAAGGGAGCCCAGCTTGGACCAGTCTCAGGCCCAAAGGTCCACTGAGCACAAATGAGCCAAGTTTCTCATAGTTGGCCATTCTTACTCCCAAGTTTCCTGGCTCCTTGAGATATTTGAGATAATCCTGGCTACTACTATTTCTCAAATCAGTGTGAGAGTCAGTGTGGTGCAGTGGTTAAGAGCCTGGGACTGGGACTCGGATGACGTGGGTTCTAGTCCCCGCTCAGCCATGGAGCCAACTGGGTGGCTTTGGGCCAGGCACAGACTCTCAGCCCAACCTACCTCACAGGGCTGTTGTTGTGGGGATAAGATGGAGGAGGAGAATGATGTAAGCTGCCTTGAGCCCCTTGTAGGAAAAAGGCAGGCTATAGATTGGGGGCGGGGGGAATCAAAGTCTAAGAACACAGGGATCAGAAGACACAGCAGATACAAATTAATATTTAGACACCGAGAGAGAGAGAGGCTACTTGGTGAGCACCAACCTCAGCACCGGTCCTTGCACATAAGAGCCCCTAGCAAGCTTTTCGCTGTCACTGCAGAGTATTTTGGAGGCACTGTTTTATGAATTTTTCCCAGTTGTTTTGACTCGCGGAAGGAGGGGCAAAAGCCGCCATGCAGAATAAGCTTTTTCTTCACTGCAGTGGGACTTCAGTCTAGCAAAAGTAATTAGACCTGCAGGGAACTGTTCCTGCGTGTTACCAATGCTCTCTCCTCAAAGCATGCCAGGTTTAGCTCAGAGGTTTACTGGTGCTCTCCCAGTAGGGTCTTTCCTCATCATGAAACCTGAAAGTTGCCATATAGACCTTGTTCTCATTGGAGAGGAAGAATTAACAGATGAGATTTTAAAGGACTAAGTCAGGAAAAGGAAGAAAGGCAATGCCTGAAAGCACAGGAAAGTAACCACTGGAGCTGGGTCAGGGTACAAAAACATAGATCACAGGGCAGCTGGAGATGACAGAAAAAACCCCATCTGCTGACACGGCAGCAGGCACCTTTGGGGACCCAAGAGTGCACTGTGCAATTTCAGAGACTGTCTGGGGCACCACCACAAAATGGCTGCCATGGGAGGTGTGGCAAAGGACAACTGCTCTCACCAAATGACTGAGCACAAGGCAGAGAGCGGTCCGAGGTCCAACACCCTAAGCCAGTTCTTTGAGCTCACTGTTCTCAACACCAACAAAGCCCTTTGCACAGTAAGCCAAGAGCTGGTAAGGAAATGTGTTAATTCAAGATGATGAAGATGATGCAAAGGTCGGGACAGGGTCAAGCAAGCACGAGAGCCACGCTGAGGTCGAGTCCGTGAACACTTGGGAGCTCTAGCTGCTTCTTTGTGCAAAGTATGCAAAACCCACAAGCCACTTGTGCAAAAGCAGAACCCCACTTGGACTCGCTTTCTGGCAGATGCTCAATTGCACACTCAGCATGAAGCAGACCCAGGGAAAAAGGGGTTGGAATCAGAGGAGCTGAGCTGAGAAAACCCGACCGGATTCCTTACACTTTCCTTAATAACAACAACAGCCAAAAGCCATGGATGGCAAAGGTACCTTGGTGGTCTCCAAGAAGGTTGTCCAGGGATGTATTGCTTAGTAGCTAACAGCCTGTAGACAGAAGGGATTTCCGTCGCTACGGTTTTATGCATGGCAAGCTGTCTTCGTTCTCTGTATATTAAAAGAAGATAGAACTGAGGATCATCAGGCAACACTTCAGCCCAAATCTCTAGGTGACAAGAGATGTTACAGAGGCAGGGAGGGCAAGGCGAATCCTTCCAGCATCTCATAGCCCAGCATCTTCAGGTCCTAACAGCAGCCCCCCAGGCTGGTCTTCTGGCATATGCACCAAAGGAGCCACCAGAGCCACCTTAAATGGCGACTCTCCATCCCACCCATGTGAGGTGGCCCAGCAGCATATAATAATTGATACTGCAGCAGGGAAAGGCCTGACCAGATCAAAGCAACTCTCTGACTACAATGCCTTCTGCCATTCCACTCAGTTTTCCCTGTTTCCTCTGAGCATTGCTTCTATTTTCACATTAGCTAGGAAGCGAAGGGCTGTAACTGCAATCATATGTAGTCCTTCCTCATATGCCCTCATGCCCATTAAGAGCTGCAGGAGAGACCCTGCCCCGAGAACCCTCCCTGAAGGAGGTAAAAAGGACATCTACTCGTAGGAGGGCCTTCTCTGCGGTGGCGCCCTGATTATGGGATGTGCTCCCCGGAGAGGTGTGCCCGGCACCGAGTTTATATTTTTTCCAGTGCCAGGTTAAAACTTTATTATTTAACTGTTATTTTAAAAACTAATTTAAATTTTAATGTTTAACAGTCACTTTTATTTAACTTATTCAATTTGTGGGGGGTTTTTTTGGTTAATTGTTATTTATTGCTGTTTTATTGTGGTTGTTTAATGATTGGAAGCCGTCCTGAGATGCCATGCATAAGGGACAGCATACAAAAGTTTTAAGTCACATCATCATCATCATCTGTAGTCGAGAGCATTTCCTGTGACAGTGAAAAGCATTTCGGGTGTGCTGTAGGGCTGGGACATCTCCTACCCGAAGCCATCCTCTAGCATTCTCAGGCTTCCTCTTGAGCTTGGTCGGCTCTTAGAAAGCAGGCTGGGCTGAGCCGAAATCCACAAACGCACAAGGAACAAGGGATGTGCAATCAGCTACCTTCTTCCACATCAGGTGCAGCAGCACAGAGATTACAGGGGGTAGCATAGAAGAGGGATGCTGCTTGCCAGCACATGGGGCCCAATTCCACACAATTGAGTGCCACACAAACACCGGGAAGTCATGCCAGGAAGTCCCAGAGCTGCAACAAAGCAGCCCAGAGTCTAAGGAGGTGAGCCCAGGAGATCCCCAACTGATTCCTCACTCATCTCCATTGGCTTGGCCTTCAACAGTCGGCAACTGGATAACCTTAGGGAGAACTTTGAGATTAGAATTATGAGTTGGAGAGTCACTGCTCCAACATCCCTACCCCAAAAAGGCCTCTGCTGGCCACATGCATCACCCAAAAAGAGGCCAAAGAGGACATAGGTCTGTGTAAAACGTTTGTGAGCTAATCCCGGTGTCTAGATGAACGTTCTGAAATTGTGAACTTTCTCACCATGGATCGGGGCCTTCCTGAGCTCCACCAGAAGGGCCTGATGGCTGGGGACTTGGGTACAGCTCCCAAAACGAAGACAGGTGCTTTCTGCCTTTAAACTTTTAGAGATTCCCTCTCCAGAGAAGCCATTTCTCCCAAATGTTTCTGTTGACATCAGAAAAAGTAATAGCTTCAGAAACATATGATGTTTTATAGATGTCTTAATAAAAATATATTCCAACAGGGCATGAATCATTAACAACCCTGCCACTGAAAATGGTTCTAATGATTTTTATAAGCTGCGGGTGAGAAAATGTTAGTTAATTGCCTGGCCCAGATTTATTCACTCAATGCAAATGTCTACATTTGGTGACTAAACGGTGATCGTGACGGCCGATGGATAAGCAGCTCCACTCAAAAACCTCACTGGGTGATAGCTGGCTGCTTGTCCTGAGCTGGGATTCCTCCTTCATGAAATCAATCGCCACAGACCCTTTTCCTTGCAAAGCATGACTTATTGACCAAAACGCACAAAACACAAAAACAACAAAAAGCACAAAACAAAAAAATTGAATCTCTGAGCATGCACGGAGTGGTTTGTTGAACCCAATCTAGTATTCGTCTGCAGAATTTCTCCTTATGAGCATGCCTGGACCCCATCCCTTTGGGAGGAGAGTTTTGAAAGCAAGCACAGTTCCTCTCTGTGCACCAATCCTCTAATTGGGCCACCCAGCTGGGAGCAGAGCCACTCTAAGACATTCTTCCCCCTTCCCCAACACGGAGAACTTTTCCAGAGGGATACCATGACTAACAATACTAAAAGAGGTCCAGGGAGATCAACAAGATCACACCCGCCCTGTCTCCCAGTGTAGGTTATCCTATTGGGTACCCAAGGCTGTTTCCATACAAAGCACTGGCCTGGATGCCAGCCGAATCACTGCCTCAACATTCAGGTAACCACACCAACCCCTAAAGGTTGGGGACTTTAGCCTACTTCAGCATCTGATGAAAAACTGGGAAGGAAACATCACCCCGACCTTCTTGACGACAGGCCGGGATGCACATGATGAATGAATGAATGAATGAATGAATGAATGAATGAATGAATGAATGGAGCAGATGGCCCGCCTCCAGGTGCTGTACATTCTGATGGCTTGCAGAGCACCCTGGGAGAACTTCTGACTGATGCTCCTGCTGCAACTCTGGATGCTCTGTGGGATGAAGAGATGGCTCGGGGTGGAGAGGATCACTGCAGTGAGGCAGGTTGAAAGATGGCCAGAACCCAAGCAGCACCCTGGTTGTGCAATGCCCATCCCAGAGAGTCCACTTGGCTAAGCGACAGTGTCGTTTTGGCGCAAGGTGAGGACCTTTTCCCCAGGCCTTTTCCCCAGGCCTTTTAGCTAAAGCCATGGTTTTAAAAGTTGTTTTAGCTGTCTTGCTTTTTATTCTTTGCTCTTCTTGTGCTTGATTACATGTCAGTCTTATCTGAGGCTCTGAATGCTGATCTTGTGCTTTATCGTGGGGTTTTCAGGGGATTGTTTTTGTTTTATTTTGGGGTGGTGGTGTATTTTTAATTTGTTATTTTGGTTCTGTGAGCTACCCAGAACACTGCTTTTTATAGGTCAGCCTATAAATACTGTCCATAAACAAATAAGCCCCCATCACTCCTGCAAGCCATTTTAAAGCAGCATGGGCCAGTCATTTTTGTGGAGCCCCTCCAAGAAGGGCTGAATCTGCAAACATCTCTTCCTGAAGTCGAAAGACGCATCGCATTCCCCCAGTCCCATTCCTTCTTTCCACATTGTCATCAGCCGTTTCATGCAACTTGGAAAAGAATCCTGATTTCTTACTAAATCAATCAATAGCAATTCTGAATTGTCATGGCAGTTACAGGCTCCAGCAACCCTGCTCGGCTAATATATTCTGTGAAGCTACTTAATGCAATCTTCTCCATTAAACCCCTAGAGAAAACGATTCAAGTTTTGCATCAAGCAGGCAAAGAAACAAGAAATAAGACAGAAACGGTTAAATCAGCCAACGAAAAGGCAAGCAACAGTCTTTCGGAAAATCAGCATTTGTGTCAGTCGCATTCTTGGCGAGGGCTCATTTTATGAACTCAATTTTCTAAATGATAGGAGACAACAATCAATAACAGCTTAATGAGGAGCACGAAAGAAAGACATACATTTCGTAGCTCGCTGTGCTGAGTGGCTTTTCAGAGTGGAATGTCAGGCAATGCTAGACCCCATTTCTCAACCTCAGCTCCATCTCCCATCTGCAATATGAGATTAACAATGGGTGAAGCCAAACAAGCGCTTGTACAAGCAGCCCCTCCCACCGATTCTGCGTTGCATCCTCAAGACAAGCATATTTGCCATTTATTTAGCACGTCCCAGTGTTCAAAGGTTTCTGCATTTACTCGGTAACACTTCCACCAGTTTGGTATCCAGTGGGAGCTGTATCTCCCAGTTCCTTTTCATGAATGAGAACCACCATTTGTACAACTTTCCCTGCAGGAAGTCCCCAAGCAAGCAGAAGCGCTTGTGCCTGTATCCAGACAGGTCAAGAGAGCTGCCTTTTGCCTACTTCCAGAAATGAGCATTTCCACTCACTTCCCAGAAGCAGTCAATCTACGTTGCACATGCAGATTTCCCTTCCAAATCGCATATTAGCAAACTGGGATCAGAAGGCGGGGGTGCACCACCCCTTAGCTACTGCCAAGGGTTGACTAGTTTTAAGGATTAACGGGATGAGATATAAAAAACACTTGGCGCACTTGGAAGCACCAAATAAGTGTTAAATGAGGGTGCAAACCCTGGCCTTTCACTGCCCCGTCTTGGTCAGCTATGCATGACTGGAAGGGACCGGATGAGAAGCCACAGTGCTAACAGGTCTTAACCTGGCAAGGTAAGGTACTTACCCTACAGTGTTGCCTTTTGTCTTCTCTCAGTCCAGTACTCAGCCAGTTTTACAGGAATCCTTGGGCTTTGCATACTCTTTACAAGCTACTTATATTCAACACATTGTGTAACTCGGAGGGTGACAGGGAGGACAACAGCTTGGCTCCCAAAATCAGCTTCTGGAAAACTAATTCTGCATAATAGAATGAAATGCCTCCTTGCCTGGGTCATTTTCCTGACCTGTTTTCTTAATTTAGGAAAAGCGCACATGCCAATTCTCTCTCTCTCTCTCTCTCTCTCTCACACACACACACACACACACACACACACACACAGTTTCTTTGGGAAAAGCTAAGCCAAGCAAATAGTATTTGGATGGCTGCAGTCCATCCCCTTTCCTGTTGTTTGTCTCACTGTCATAGTTCTGTGGCTTGCTATCTTCAGAGCAAAGGCACCAACTCCTTTGAGAGAGAGGAAGAAAGAGCAGTACCTGCAGAAGCAAACCCAACCCAAAGAGAGAGGATGGGCCATAGTCCCAATTTCAAGCAGTGGAAAGCGAGTGACACCTAAAGGCCCCCTTGATGTTTCCGTTTTGTTGCGGGGAGGCAGTGCTTTCAAAACATTTATCGCAATGCCTGCAGATGGTCCCCGCCAGTTTTTCACAGCTCCCCACCACACAAGCAGATGTCTCCGTTGCAGGCAACAGGACTGCATATAACAAAATGTGACAGCAAGCAGAGGCAGAAGGAGACGAAGCGCCCCTCCCTGTCCCTTGGTCCCCACCCTTCTCTTCTCCTAGCCCAGCCTGCCTTTTTGCTCCAGGCGTTGGGCTCCTATGTGATGCCTTTTCGAACGGCCCCCCGGCTGGCTCACCTGCCTCGTGCAGGTGTAGCGAACGCATTAGGCTCGATCCTGCGCAAAAATCAGAACAGAGGCTGGCCTTTCTCTCCACAGCTGCCTCTTGGGAGTCCCATCAGCAGCAGCGTAGCAGCCGGAACGACCATTATTTCACACCGACTAAAAGTCCAGAAAGTGAGCATTTAGCAGGAAAACTGCTCACACAGCAATTCTACTGATAAGCACAGGGTTTTTTGGGGGGTGGGGGGGATTCCTTATCCAAAGTCCAGCCAGGTTCATGCCAGCAGTGGCAAAAGGGGAAGAAGAAGCATCTTTGCTTCCTCCGCCACAGTTTGATTTTCTCCAGATTGGTTTTTTCTTTTACGCTTTTCTTCCTGCTGGTTGCAATAGGAGAGAAATTATTTACACCAGCTACAGGGAAGGTTTGAATTTTTCACAGCTCTGGTTGCTTGGTGGGGAATAAGCAGAGAGGCCCCCAAAATGGTGAGACAATTGTGTTTGTATTTAAATTAGAGTAATGAAGCCTAAACATGAAATTCTGCATATCAATTGGAATAAGCACATTGTATGCAAATTCGTGTCCACATCCTCTCACTGACCAGCCTAGTAGTATAAGCTGAGACATGCAGATCCAAAGCACAAAGTTTTCCAAAGTTTCCTAAACTTTCCCCTTCCTGGAAATGGGATTGGTTTTTGCTGACCTGTTAAGTTAACTTGTGCCGGCTCCTCCGGGAGCAGGAAGGGGGCCCTGGGCATTTCTTTTCATTCTGGCTTCCCCTCTCTCTCTTATCCACTCCCCTCTCTGAATCGTGGCTTATGTATCAGGTTTGGTGGCACAGATGAGTGGATTGGAGGGAGGGAGGGAGGGAGGGAGGAAGGGGGCAGTCGCTTTAGTTCCAGCATGAATTAATATCCAAGGTGGCAAATCAAATCAAGATACAGGCATATCATCAATGAACCAGCAGAAGGGTAATAAAAGAGTAAAATACGTATCTCACCCAAAACAATTAGGGATGCCCAGTAATCAGAAAACACCTTTAAGTTCATGGCAGAGACACTCTACCCTAGAAACCCACCTGATGTCCATGGAGAGGTTGTTCCACATGGTGGGCACCATGGCTCAACAGATTGTAAAATTTTGTTATCGCTTTTGTGGGTGATTGAGGTGGTAACCCCATGACCCATTTCAGTTTGGGCACTTTTCACAACTGTCATTGTTTGTGCCATCAGGTCACCTCTGATTTGTGGCAACCCTGTGAATGTCAGCGGTCCAGAATGTCCTGCCATGACAGCCCGGCTCAGCTCTTGAAAACTCAAGGCTGTGGCTTCCTTGATGGGGTCAGTCCATCTCCTAGTTGGTCTTCTCCTTCTGGTTTGTCTTCTCCTTCTCATGATATGTCCAAACATGACAGCCTCCGTTTTGTCACTTTTGCTTCTATGGAAACCCCTGGCTTGATTTGATCGAGAATCCATGAATTTTTGAAACTGATTTGGCTCAATAAATCTCCTTTTGCAGAAGGTGTGCTGCATCCGTCACCTCCTAAGAATAGATAGATTTTGCACAGGATGGTGTATGCATTTCAATATAAATCTCATCTAACACTGAGTTCTTTAACTACGATTGCAAGTTAGAAGGGAGAAGTTCTGGAGCAGCCTGAGATATTTTGCTGCCGGTGTGAAAGCACAAAATGATCCACCCCCATCCACCAAGAAGACTTGTACTTCAAACTTACTCCAGTACTAGTAAGAGGACCGCATCTTCTACCACATCTGAGGGCAGGTCTGTCTGTCAATCATTCAATTATATGCCACCCCACTAGCCATAGGCTCTCTGGGCAGCTTACATCATATTAAAAGCATACTAGCGTAGGGGATGAAAGGCAGGTTTCCTGACCTTCCACTGCTGCAGCCTCCGCACCACCAGGCATCTGCTCCCTGGGCCTCAGAAACGGGACTAATTTTATCACAGAATCACAGTTTTAAGCTATGAGCTGCAACCCTGATGCAGGATTAATTGCCACTGAAGAAAGCCACAAAAATGGGCCACCTTTGCAGTAGAATTCATCAACAGTTCCATATCGACCGTCCTGACACTTAAGATCAGCTAAGGAGACTTTGCCTGTGGAAAGTAAGAAAAGTGGCCTATCGGGCTACCACATGGCAGGGCCTTTTTGGTGGTGGGAACCTAGTTCTGGAACCTGTTATGGGACTTCTACTAGAGATTTCACTGTCACAGATGCTGTTGTCTTTCAGGTGCCAATTAACAATGTATTTATATAAGCTTTGGGGATATAAGCAAATTCTTTATTTGTTTTTTGATGGGATGTTTGATTGCATTCATGCTTCTATTGCATTCTATTATAGATTTGTGATTGTACAATTATCATTTTGAGGCTTCCTTGGTATATTGTGTGCTGCTCCCCACTGCATCCTGCCCAGATCCTTGTGAACTGTAGGATATAAATCTAAAAATTGAAATCGGCAAAAAACCAGTCTGCCCAACTTATCCTATATGCTCTTCCAGGCCCAGCTAGACTACCCCATCTCTGACATCCCCACATCTGTGACATGGAAAATTAGAAACCCACAGGTTGGAAATCCAGTCACTATCTCTGCAGTCTGGACCAATGGTTATGGCATTTTCTCCTGCCACCCATTTTCAAGCGCTAAGACCTAGGAATCTGTGGCGAAGCTGTTTTTGGAGGTGCAGCTCAGCTCCCTATAGCCTGGCTTGCTTTCTCCCCGCTCTGAGTCTGACTTCCTGGTGTTCATGCAGCACCCACCAAAAAATCAAGGCCTATGTAGACACTGTCCAAGTAGCGTCCCTCTTCTTCACACTTGAATTGCGGCTGTTTGTGTTGCACGGGCTGTGGAAGAAGGTTGCTGCTGTGCAAATGCACTTCTACGAGTGTTCACAGGTGCCCTCTCAGCTCAGGTTGTTTCATAAGCGTGGGCCAAGCACAAGGAGAAGTCCAAAGGAAGGAGGGCAGATTCTGTGGGGGATGTTACAATGCTACTAAGACCCCATGGGGCATCCAGAGATGTCGGTGGTGTGGACCTGCTGAGTGGGTACAAAGGGTGGCAGATTCCCGCTCTCCTCCATGGCTGGACCTGGGAGAGATAGCATCCTATCCCAGCCTGAATGAACCCCAAAGGGTAAAAAAAAAACAAGCCAGCACCCAACCAAGGAGCAAGCTCAAGACAAAATTCCAAAGGGATCAGGTGCAGGTGTTAAGAGCCGGCCCTACCTTTAGACAGGTGAAGCCGGCAGGTTGGGTTACAGTTGGATGACAGAGTTGCATGTTTCATGGCCTGCCTGCTGTGTGCTCCAAATGCTACCCTGTGGCCTCTCGACTCGTTGCAGGACGGCGTTCCAGGTCCTGCAGCAGGACAAACGGTCCGGTTGGCTGTTGCACATGGAACGGGGGGAGGCGCCATCTTGTTCTTGGCTGCAGGGGGCAAAACAGGCTGGCCGTGGCAGCAGCTGCAGAGGCGCCCAAGCACATGGTGCTGCCCCAGGGCAAGAACACCCAAAAGGCCTTGCTGGTCTGGCATTCATCATATGCAGAGGGAGGGTAGGGTGGGCAGGGCACGGCACGGAGCAGGAGTCATGCTTATTATGGCATTAGGCAGATTGTGGAATTTAAATCTGCCCAAACAAACGCGTTGCCGCTTATTTACTTGGAACTCTGATGCAGGTCATGCAGTTCCCAGTTGGGAGGCAAAGCTGGTAAAAATAACTTTTACAGGAAAATAGGCACATTCCAGAGAACTTAACCAGCCTGAACTTTCCTAGGCTTTGTAGCAGGAGTGGGAGGGGAAGGGAGAAAGGAATGATTCCCGGGAACTAGGAAATTCCTCCTTGCTGTGATGAACAGAGTCTGTGTGAAGCAAGATAATGACGTACCCGGAATGCATTGATGCATTCTGCATGGAGAGAAATCTTTCTGCAGACTCCTTGTTGGGAAAGGCCAGCCTACCTGGTATCGGGGAGGAGGGGGAGGAGGGGAGGGGGAGAGGGAGAGGGAGGAGCACATGGTGGAGAAGGGGAAGGGGAAAGGGGAAGGGAAGGAGTCACCGGGAGCATTCAGCGCCCATTGGTGTGATTCTCCCATCCCTAAATGGGGACATGGTGGCACAGCAGCTTAATGACGCTGGAACTGTCAATCAGAAATTATCAGCACTCCAGTATTTTGAGCCCAGCCTCGCAGAACAGAGAGATCTTCCATCATCTGCCCCAGCTTCTGCCCTGCTAGCAGTTCAAAGGCATACCATCGGCAAGTAGTAGGAGGGACCACCACTGCTCTGTGGGAAACCTGCTGGCTTCGCTCGCGATGAAAGCAATCACGGCGCCGGACCTGCCTGGACATGCTTGGCTGAGGATCGGTGGAGAAAAGCCCTGGATGAACTGTTTCCACAAGAACATCAGTGGCCAAACGGTGTTACGCTAGTTCACCTCCCATGGTGCACCGGTGCAATAACAGACTAGCAACTGCAGGCGCCAGAATCTCTACTGTGCGTAAAACAGTGTAGACTCCCTGGCAATATATGCCACACGCTAAATAAATCCCATCCCTGACATGACACAAAAGGAAAAAGGGGTGGAAGGAAGGGGAGAGCGAATGCAGGCGCTAGTTTCTTGTTACAGTGATCATATAAGAAGAAGCCATGGCCAAGAGGATCCGCCAAGGGCCTACAGAGGAAGCCAAGGCCATCGTGGTGAGCCAAAGGGCAGCATTCCAGCACATCCTCCTTCACCTTGCACCGGGGTTGCATTCCCGAGTACTTCTGTTTCTCATTGCAACGCAATCATGGCAAGTATTTTCTCATTACGTTGGCCACTTCCTCTACGGCATGTGAATCGCCAATCAAAGCATAATAGCTACTGGAAGAAGTACTCATTCTCCAGAAATGTACAATCCATTCCAGGGGGAGGTTAGGTTAATAAAAAGATTCCATCCACCTCTTTCATCATTATCTTACGATTGTAATAAGAACCTCCTCCCCACACGTTTCCGGAGAATTAATAACCAGTTTGGGGTTAATAGCTTCCTTGTCAGTGCTTTGAGCCATCAGCTCCTCCCAGCTGGTCATTAATCCCAAGGAAATGCCCTGCTATTCCAGAAATAACTTCCCATCCAGGGTAATTCTTTGGGGAGCTAATGGATAGCTGGAATTATTGCCCTCGGCAAATGTCCCAAGATGCTCATTAAACTCCATATAATGCCAGCCAACTTTGATTGTTATTGTTTCATTCTCAGATGGACTGAAGCAACCTTTGGGTGACCTGGACACAAATAATTTCTTCAAATGTTACCATTTTCTTCCTGAAAAGCTGGTGGGGAGAGAATCTGGAGTCATTATTTGGTTTATGTTTCCCATATACCCTTCAGGGCTTTGTGCCAACAATATTCTATTAACCGATCCCAAGTGGTTGAGTGTGAAATTTATCAGTGAAAAAGCTGCTTGCAATGCAGCATAAATTGTGCAGGGAGGGGAACAGCATCATGCGCAAATGACAGTGCAGGATGCTAAGATGGATCAGAAGCAGATGCACAAAAGGAATATTTAGACCTCGGGCTCCATACTCTGCAGCCATCTGCTCGACTGTGTCTTCTCAGCTCCTGATCAAAGTTCAGGCTGCCCTGGCACTGGGTCTCCTGTTGTTATGGGCTTATATCGGGCAATATCCCGCACTGCTTTTGCAGCCCTGCTGCTTCCATTGTGACAACAAGGTCAAGCAATAGAGCAATGGGGAGTTAGCACTTCCTATCTTGAACCTGGGAAGGCGTAACGAATATAAGTACAGAAGAGAAGCCATGCTGGTGGGACCCAAGGTCCATCTAGTGCAGCTTTCCATACACAGTTGTCCACAGGATCCCTCGAGAAGGATGGGTGCAAGGACAGGCTGGACATGAGCATGGTGGGCATGTCATGAGCACAGCCGGTTGAAGCCGGGGGTCAGACTAGATGGCCCGGGAGGCCCCTTCTGACTCGCTCTGTTTCTATGTTTCCAAGACCTCCTCCTGCCCAAGCTCCTCAGCAACTGGTGCATGCAGGCAGGCCACCTCTGGTGAAGGAGGGAGCACATAGCCAGCAAGGCTACTAGCTACAGAGAGCCCCTCCCTCCAGGAATCTGTCTGAGCCCTTTTTAAAGCCATCCTTCTGGCATCAGCACTTCCCAAGGCAGCAAATTCCACAGTTTAACTATAGATTGTGTGAAATACTTCCTCTTATTTGTTCTAAACCTCCCCCCAGTCAGCTTCATGGGATGACCCCTAGTTTGAGTGCCACTTTCTCCACACCATGCATTATTTTAAATTCCTCTATCATGTCTCCCTTACTCCCCTTTTTTCCTAAGTTGAGCAGTCCCAGTTATTGTAGCTGCTCCTCATAGGGAAGCTGTTCCAGCCCCCTGATCATTTTTGTTGCCCTTCTCTATAATTTTCCAACCCAATAATGTCCTTTCAGGTGCAGCAGCCAGAAATGTACACAATAGTGCAAGTGCAGCTACACAAAATATTTTATAAGGGAAGTAAGATTTTGGCAGTTCTATTTTCTATGCAGTTCCTAAAGATGCCCAGCACGGAGTCTGCCTTCTTCACAGCTGCTGAGCACTGGGCTGACATTTCCATCAACCCGTCCACCACCACCCCAAGATCTCTTCCTTGCTCAGTCACTGCTAGTTCAGATCCCATCAGTGTATACTCAAGTCGGGATTTTGTTCCCCAATCATTTCCAAATTTGAATCATCTGGCGCTCCAGTGATTTTATGATTCTATGATTTCTGCTTTTTCCAGTTCCTTGAAGAACTGCTCATCAATTGTTGTGCTGCAGCATGCAGGAAACAAAGAGAGTTTCTGTATAAATTTGCATCTCACCCTCCCTCCAAACTGAAATGAAATGTAATGCAGATCACGGAGCAGCCACCGAAAACTTCCATCAGGTTTGCCCTCCTAATCCCATAGTATTTGGTTCAGGAAATCAACCCTGACTGCTCTTTAGAAGGCCAGATACTGAAGATGAAACTCAAATACTTTGGCCACCTAATAAGAAGGCACAACTCATTGGAGAAGTCCCTGATGCTGGGAAGGATTGACGGCAAAAGGAGAAAGGGACGGCAGAGGATGAGGGGCTAGAGGGAGTCACTGGGGCAGTGGGTGTGAGCTTGGATGGTGGAGGACAGGGGGGCCTGGAGGAATGTTGTCCATGTGGTCGTTATGGGTCAGGCATGATTTTGCAACAAACAACAACTTCTGAATCCATCTACCCAACCAGCAGCATCCAATAATATGAAGCAGGAAAGGAATAGGAAAATACACATTCGATGATGTAACATGACTTCATTCCCTTGTTAAATGTTAGGAGGAGAGGCAGAGGAATGTTTATGATTTATTCATTCTGGAGCCAGGAGATCACCAAACAACTGGTGACCTGGGGAAGCAGGTAAGGGCAGTGAAAGGCATATCACCATTTCAAGAATGCTGGAGAGCAAGCCCAGGTGGGCTGGATTTGGGCATGATCCTGAGATCCCGTGCACCTGTTTTTGTTGCCCTCCAATTCCTCTTGGGTGTGTTGCTGGATGCTTATTTGCAAGACCATAAGCAGGCCAGGAACATCTCACCACTGGACAACGCAGTCGCAGAGGAGGAAAGCAAGGGAGAGGAGGTAGCAGCAGCCACCTGCTGGAGAGCCTTACTAATTAATGAACCCTGCAGAGGGCTTGAAGGGCTGCTCAAGTGGCTGAGTAGATCATGAGGCTTTCAAGTGTCACTATCATTTGTAACATGGGGAAGAATTCAAAAAATGTAAGCAATAATCAAGAAGAAGAGAGAGACCACTTTTCCCGGATGGAGTTTCAACTAGCGATGCGTGAGGAATCTGGTTTGCTGCAGACCTGGAACTCTGCTTCCAGACACGTGACTTGTGGGCTTTGCATACTTAGGGGAAGAATATTTCCGTGCAAAGAGGGGACCCCACAAGCATTGCCAAGCATTTGCAGACTTGATCTCAGCTCAGATCACTTCTTAGGCCAGGACCAAGCATGAGAAAGAAGTTCAACAGGCCAAAGAGAGCTGGATTCCAGGAGAACCTTTGCATCACTAGTTCCAGATGATTTCTGGCATTTTCGATGCACTTTCTCACATTTCAAATCAAAAGCACAAAGTTGCATTCCAGCAGGCTGGAGAAGAGGCTCTGGTAAAGCTCTGTGTTTCATGGGTTGAATCTAGGCTGTCAGACGTTGGAACCACTAGGTCTCATGTGGCTTCATTCCAGGCAATTATACATGTACGATTGCAGCCCTACCGATCGTAATTAAGCTACACACTGCTGCTCTTTGATGTGTGTGTGATGAGCACACATGTGTGCATGCTGTCACAAGGAACCCTTGCACTTCAAAATGTGCTTCTATTCCACTGCTCCTTAATCAGTACAGAACTGGGGAATTGCGCCCTTCCAAAGAAAGCTTTCTTCCTTGTTTCCCCTTCAAAGCTCCCTTTTCTATTTATCCTGTGTTTGGTTACTGGCTTTTAAACAAGACAATCTCCTTCCAAAACAAAAAGGGATGAAGCCAAATGCACCAAAACTCCTGAAGTCCCAGCCTATTTTAGCTTGAAGCCGCTAAGCCATAAGGGAGACATTTCAACCTTGAATATGGGAAAAAAGCTGCTCCAAAGCTGGGAATCCATAGAACAAACAGTGGAAGAGGCTCAAGGCAGGGGATGGGGGCAAGGCTACCTGGAGAACCCCAGAGGGCCTGCAGTTTCCCTTCTCTGAAGTACACGCCCCACAAGTAGAACGTAATCCAGTGGCGCAAAATAATTATAATCAGAATCAATGTATCTTACTATCATTGAAAGCATTTTGGAAGACTTATCTATCTTTAGCCTGCTTGCTGTGGCCCTTTTTATAGATTATTTATCTATTTATTTATTTAAAGCTTTAATATGCCATCACCACATGCCTCGGCATCTTGGGGCAGCTCACAATATAGAATTAAAGCAATAACACAGTAACAAGTGCAGTAAAATTATATAAAAACAAAAAAAGCGACTGCTAACGATAAATTTAATTTTTAAAACAGCCATTAAATAAAAAGGCTTTAACTAGGCACCGAAAAGGATATAGACTTGGCACCAGGCGCACCTCTCCAGGAAGCACATTCCATAACCTGGGTGCCACCGCAGAGAAGGCCCTGCTCCACGTAGTTGTTCTACTTATCTCCTTTAAAGAGGGCTCCCAAAGCAAAGCCTCTCCCACAGATCTTAAGGGGCATGAGGGCAGGTAAGGGAAGAGGTACTCCTTCAGGTATCCTGGTCCCAAGCCGTTCAGGGCTTTATAGATTAAAACCAGCACCTTGAATTGGCCCCGGACTTCAAGTGGAAGCCAGTGTAGCTGGTACAGGACTGGCGTTATGTGAGAGTAGATGTTTAATTTGTTATGTTTTAATTGGTTTTTTAATGTGTTTTTACTCTGTTAATATGTTTTATGCATTGTAAGCCGCCTAGGAAGGCCTCGGCAATTACAGGCGGCCTATAAATACATGTAAATAAATAAATAAAATCTATCTGTCTGTTATTTATTTATTTCTATGCCACCCATAGCCGATGCTCTCTGGGTGGTTTACAACAATACATACCGAGTAATTAGTTTTAGGCTGCAATGCTTTATATGCACTTTAGGGAAATGAGCTTCACTGAACTCAGTGGCACCTGCTTCTGAGTAGACATATTTAGGTTTGCACTCAGTGGGTGTTTGCATCAGTGTTGCGGACTCAAGTTGAGTGACTCAGGCCCAAGCCCAGCTCCGGGCGCATCAGGAACTCCACTTGGAGTTGACTTGGGTGCAACAAGGAAGTGAGTGACTCGACTCAAGATATTTTTATGACTGAATCGCTCCAGGGCTGGCCTTGAGGCAGGACATCCCAGAAAGCAGGCGGAACAGAGCAGAGGTGGTGGAAGGGAAGGAGTTTCAAGGGGGTGGGGTGGAATAGGGAGGAGGGGGTTGCGATGGGGAGAGGAAGGCCAAGGGTGGGAACATGGGGGGGCTACAACTCTCCCACCCCCACACACATACCCCCCACCTCCCTTTTTTCTGTTAAAGTTGGCTCTTGAGACTTCAGAAGGGACTTGAGACTGAACTCGAAGATTTCTCTCAATGACTTGAGACTCAACTTAGACCTGAAAGTAAGGACTTGAGACTTGACTCGAGAGTTGGCGTAACGGACCTGAACACATCACTGGTGTGTACGCCCCACCTTTAACAAGCCACGTTCTTTGGAAATCTATCATAATGAAGAGGAAACTGGCAACTGTTTAAAACATGTATATAAATAGGCGTGAGCATGACAATTGCAAATGGCAAATGACAGAAATATGTTTGTTCTTTATTTTTGAAAGTTCAACTAGCACCAGCACAACCCCTTCCGAACATTTAGCAAAGAGCTCTGGAGGATTAACGGCAGCTGACTGTGCCTCAAAGGCAAGAAAAAATATTAAATATGACTTTGATGGGCATGCTGAATGTACACAACGGCTGCTGGGTATCTATCACAATATTGGCAGGAATGGACATGCAGCGCCCTGTACACGGAGCCGCTTTTCACTATCAAAGTGCAGTCACAGAACACAGGGAGAAATTGAGCAATAGGTGCTGGCTCAGAGCATGCTTTGCATGTCACATCTTGCCACTGAGTTGCCCAGAATAAGGCCTGGACCTGGGATGGAGAGAGGAGCGGGAGACGATGGCTTCTGAAACAGGAAATAATGAACATTTCTCAGGTACTGAGAAACTGGAGATCCGTGAACCACCTCAGTGATGGCTATGGAGCTTCAGGAATGATTGTCGTGCCAGTTTGGGATGGCATTATTTATCATTTTTTAAAGCATCATTTTTCTAGGCACTGCACAATTATTAACAGTCTTCACCTGCAAAGTTTCTATCTGTTACCAGTAATACAAAAGAAAAACGCCATTACTGGAAGGATTATTTCATTGCAATATATGGCAGCCAATCTCAGTTTGCCATTAAACATCCACCTGGCCAGGAGCCACAACCAGTTCTTATTATGTACAGGACACATGCTTATAAATGCACATCCATGCTTTACATGTTGAGGTGTACTTTTTAGAATGACTTAATGACATGCCAAAGAATTATGCATGGAGCAGCTTCAAGTTGTGCTTCAAGAGGTGCTTTGGCACAATTAGATGGCAGGCAAATGTTTTAAATAAATAAATAAGATGCTGTTGTTGCCTGCTATTGGGTCATCTTTAACTTACAGAAACACTATGAATGAAGGAACAAACTTCGAAATGCCCTGTCTTTCAACAGCCCTGCTTGGCTCTTATAAACTCAGCACTGTGGCTTCCTGTATGGAATTGATCCGTCTCATAGCTGGCTTTCCTCTTCTTCTGCCATCAGCTTTCCCTAGCATTACTGGCTTCTCTGTGGGCCTTGCCTTCTCATGATGTTCCCAAAGCACATCTTCGCTTTTGCCATTTCACTTCCAAGGAAAGTTCGGGCTTGATTTGTTCATCTTTCTGTCAGTCTTGGGCATTTGCAAAGCTCTCCTGCAGCACCATGTTTTGAACCAATCCGTTTCCTTCTTCTCAGCTTTCTTCACTGTTCAGCTTTCACACCCAGAGTCTAATAGCTGGGTTAAAAATGTAGTATTTATTCCAATCTGGTTAAGCATCTCCCTAATCGAGTGATCACCAAAGATCTTGAGAATGAAGCATACAAACAATGACATTCTTTTTCCACCCAACATTTCACAAAATTATGATACACCCTCCTTGTTTCCAGTACCCAACCCATACTTTACTTACCGAAG
This sequence comes from Varanus salvator macromaculatus, assembly GCA_023646645.1. Lineage (NCBI taxonomy): Eukaryota > Metazoa > Chordata > Lepidosauria > Squamata > Varanidae > Varanus > Varanus salvator. Next base: position 26,822,441 of record JAIXND010000624.1, on the reverse strand, counting down.
AAAGACATGTTATGCCGAAGAAAAAGTGTTGGCCCCGAGTCAACTAGCCCAACCACAAGCGAGGAAAAAAAATCGAACAAGTCATCATTGGTGGATATAAATCAGTTTTTCTGATAGTTACAACATGATTGATTGTTGTATGGTGTCAGGGCCAAAAATGTGAATTGATTGTTTTCTTTGGCAAAGAGTAGCCAGTTAAAGTTTAAAAAACATGCTGAGCGCAGGCAAAGGGGTATCTCCATTGCCTTTGATACTGAAAGGGTAATAAACATCTGAGTGTACACGGAAGACGGTGAAGTTTGGTGGTTTAGCCATGCCAACCACACAGACCATGAAGGTACAGAAAAGAGAAACTAACTCACATAAATCTTTCTTTCAGCTATGAAAATGTTAGCATTTCATTGAAACTAAATCAGGTCTCATTATACATGTGGGAAATAGAAACATGTGAGATGTGAGGTACGAATTGACTCATTATGGGATTCGGCAGAAATACGTGTGGTGGTTGTTTCTCTTTTTGTTTTGTGGTGTGAGGATATTGTGATATGCCGTGAAGAAATAAATATGTGGGGTTAGCTACAGTATGCAAATGGGATGGAAAGCATAATACTTCCCGAGGATAGGGTGGGAAGAAACCTAAATAATAAACTTGTCAACTACCATGCAATTCATGTTGGTTTCCAGAAAATATTTGGCATCCTTCTATTTTCTTTTCAGTATCCAAGTGGTGCAACATCCACCCACAGAACCTGTGCATACCTGAGCAATACAGAATCAATACCTGTGGTGACTGCACCTTGTTCGCACTTTGTCTTGAGCACAATAGCTGCAATGTCTGCTTGCTTTTGCCACATGCCCCAGCTGTGCAATTCAAGGAAGTTCCCCCCCCCCCCCCACCTTCCTGCTGCTGAGTCAAATGTGCAGCCAGAAAGATTTGGTAACTGTCTGGCAGCCCTTCAGCACCTCGCCAATGGCAGCCCAAACATGGCAGCCCAACCACTCGTGGACACCCACGCATCGCAAAAGGAGAGGAGATGCATCACCGGAGGAAGCGGGTGGAGAGGGAAGTTCTAGGCAGCTTTGGATGGGAATAAGTGCCACCACTCCTGGTATTCCCCAGCCAGTCATGCTGGGTGATGAATGCTAAGAGCTGTTATAAAGTCTAAACACACACACACGCGCGCATAATTTTTCTATCCCATCCCCTACAGAACGTCTCAGGATGCTTTACAATAAATGAATCAAATAGAACAGCCCCACAGCATCCGACCAAAAAGGGTTTTGCCTGATGCTGAAAAGAATATAACGTCAGCGCCAGATGAATCTCTCTGGGGAGCATATTCTGTAGTCGGGGTGCCACCACAGAGAAGGCCCTCCTCTGGGCACTCACCCTCTGAATCTCCTTCCAGGAGGGCTCCCAGAGGAGGGCCTCTGACTTAGATCTCCAGGGGCGGGAGGGCACCTAGGGAAGAAGGCACCCCTTCAGGTATCCAGGACCCAAGCCATTTAGGGATTGTGTGCTAAAAGTGCTCAGGTGATCCTGAAATTTCAAATGTACATGCCTCGATGCCCATTTAGGAACCATTGCTATAGAGACAAAGACAAGACAACTCACCATCACAGCAAAGACTGTGAGTGGGTGGCCTGTGCATTCTCTTTTCAGCCCACTGTGCAGGTGCCACGCAGGGTTGGGCAGCTTCAAAGCCCCTGTTTTACCTTCAGACGGTTCTGGCTCCTTCAACTGAAGCTGGACTTGGAATGCCATGGAAGAAAGCCTTTAAATAAATGACCACCCCATGGCAGACTTTGACAGCAGGTTCAAAAGAATGGCTGCCCAGGGATGAGTGATAGTCCAGTACATCTGGAGGGGACCAGGCTGGGGAAAGCTAGATGAGCTGGTTATCAAATTGAGCCATGCAAACCCCCAGCATTTCAGTACTGAAGAGCATGTGCACATTCCTTGCGCTGAGTGAGACCTCCAGTCTGCTCCAGCTGCCATCAGCCTGTCAAGGTTTCAAACAAGGAGCTTTTCCAGCCCTGGTAGCCGAGATGCCAGAACCCGCTGGGATCATCCCTCGAACCTGATTAGTGAGACATTTAGGGCAGATGAAAGGAAGGGCTTCTTCACACCCTGCCTAGTTAAACTGTGGGATTCACTTGCGTGCGATGTACTGATGGCCACCAGTTTGGATGGCCTTCAAGGGGAATTAGACAAATTCATGGAGCAGAAGGCGATGGGTCTATCTATCCAGCAGAGGGCAACAAAAATGGGTCCATCGGAGGGCAACAGAAATGATCTGAGGTTTGGAAGCACTGCCCTGTGAGGACAGACTGGGCATGTTCAGCCTTGAGAAAAGGAGACTGAGGGGGGACATGACATCCCTCTATAAGCACCTCAAAGACTGTCACAAAGAGGAAGGTCAAGATAGGATATTAGGAGGGTGAGTACTCGGAGGAGGGCTTTCTCTGCGGTGGCGCCCCACCTATGGAATGCGCTCCCCAGAGAGGTCCGCCTGGCACCGTCGTTATTTGTTTTTCAGCGCCAGGCCAAGACGTTTTTATTTAAATGCAATTTTAATTGTTAAGGTTTATTTGTTGATTTTAAACTGACCAGGCTGTTTCCACTATTTTATGTATTTTATTTATTCTATGTGTGTGTGTGTGTGTATTTGTATTTATATGTGGAATTTTAATGATTGTAAGCCACCCCGAGGCTTATGCGAAGGGGGCGGCATATAAGCTGTCTAAATAAATAAATAAACCAACCTGTTCATGCAGGCTCAATGCCTTGCAAGGTGGTCCCTGCTCTTACAGGAGCCAGGCACCAAGTTCCTGTCCTGTGACGGGGAACAGGTCAGCCAACACTGCAGAGCGGGGCAGTTTTCCAAACAGCAAGAAGGTCACCTCTGCAGAAAAGTTCTAAGTGAGATCCTGAGGCCATGCTTTGCAAGCCTTTGCAATTCCTTTCAAGGTGGGGGCCATGAAGGAAATCAAGGGGGAAATTCCCAGAATGACTTATCCCCTAGAAGTTAGCAGCAGCAACAGATGACTCTTCCCACACCTGAGAGATTCAGGAGCTACGATTTCTCAGTCAACCAGCCTTCATTGAAGAAGCTTAATTTCACATACGGACTTTCATTCACTTCTGGCCCTCCCTCTTTGGACTTTGTAAAGTCCCTGTGCTGGTGACTTAGGGGGCAGAAGGCCAGACATGAGCCAACAATGCGATGCAGCCACCAAAAGGACAGATGCTATTTTGGGATATATTAACAGGAGTATTACTACCAAATCATGAGAAGTAGTAGTCCCTCTATACTCCTGACTAGTCAGACCTCACCTGGAATACTGTGTCCAGTTCTGGGCACCAAGATTTAAGAAAAATGCAGGTAAATAAAAAGGGTCCAGTGGAGGGCAACAAAAATGATCCAGGCTTTGGAAACACTGCCCTGTGAGGAGAGACTGAGAGAACTGGCCGTGTTCAACCTTGAGAAGGGAAGACTGAGCGGGGACATGATATCCCTCTATAAGTACCTCAAAGGCTGTCACAAAGAGGAAGGTCAAGATCTCCTCTTGCTGATACCAGAGCGTAGGACACAGAATAATCATTCAAGCTGCCACAACCCAGGTTCAGGCTGGACATCAGGAAAAGTTTCATCACTGTCAGAGCAATACGAAGTGGAACCAGCTGCCCAGAGAGGCGGTGGCTCTCCCACACTAGAGACATTCAGAAAGAACCTGGGCAGCCCTCTGAGTGGGATGGTGTGACTTGGTGTCCTGCAACAGCAGGGGGTGGGTGGACCCGATGGCCTTCATGGCCCCTTCCAACTCTCCTATTCTATGATTCTATGATCCCAGTTTCTGGGTGGGGGGAGCACTCATGTACCACTTATGGACTTTGCATAACTGTCTGGTTGGATGCTGTGCAAAAACGATGCTATTCCACAGGGCTGTTATATTCTGTTCATTTTTCTGTGCTTGATTGTCCATCACTCTGGCAATAAAAATTGGTAATTTTATTGTAATGGCCACCCAGAGAGCATGATGTTAATGGGCGACCTTTAAACAAATTTAGCTATAAACACATAAATTAATTAAAAATGCCTCTCATTAATATGCATAAATATTTAGCCAGTCGTTTCCCAGAGGCTTGGAGTAGGTGACAATTTGTACAACTTTCTGTGTGTATGTAACTTAGTTTAAAAATGCAAAAAGTAAAATACCAATAAATATTCAAACATTTTCATTTGGATCTTCCAAAAGAAAAGTTTCTTGAAAATTGCTCAGGGGATCTGGTAAATTTCCAAGGAAAGGAGTTCCAGAACTGGGAGGAATGCCTGTGTGTGTGTGTGTGCAAGGTGCATTATCTGAGCATACCAAAATCACACTTGACCCATTTGCACAGCTGAATTCACTCTTAGTGTGAGCACATTTGGTGGTATAGAGGAAGTTTAATGAACAGACACTTAAAAAATCCTTCACATACCCGGTACCACCATATATAACTGCGTGGGCAGATGTTCTTTAATTTTATTTATTTATTATTTGTTCTATCAGCTGCCTTTCTCAACAGTTAAGGCTAATGCAGGATGCCTGGGAGAAGCCGTTAATGCGCAAAACAGGCAGTCTTCAAATCAAGGTGACCTTGCACATGCGCTTCACACTTTGATCGCCTTCCTGGCTGTGATGTGACATGATTCCATTACCATGTGTAACATCTTTCCATTTAGTTCCAACACGGAGGTGCCCATGTGTGCTTCCTAGGCGTTCCTGAAATAACTTATATGAAGGGGTAGTCTTTATTCTTTAAAAGAAAATCTTTTAAGTGGTTAAGTGGCGTTAATTCAATGTATAGCTGGCTTCATTGGGGATGTTCACTCCCTGCCTCCTCCTGGCTCAGGTCTGCTGTTCGATTTTGTAGCAACTAATCTGATGAGTTAGCAAAGCATTATCACTTTAGAGCTGATGCTGAATGGCCCAGTTGCTGATCTGGTCCTAAAAGGTGGTCTGTATTCTGCTCTTTCTGCATCTCTTGAACTTTACTTCAACTTTCCCCACTCTGGCACTCTGCAGATGACTTGGACTACAGTTCCCAGCATCCCATGCCTATTAATCATATCAACTTGGGCTGATGGGAGGTGAAGTCCAAAACATTTGGAAGGCACCAGTGTGTGGAAGACTGGCTAAAGGTACCTTCTTATGCACATTTAGACAGGAATAAAGTCTTAAACTGGGCGTTGTATGACTTTCTCCTGCCTGAATCCGGATTGGATTGAACCTCTAGGTCAGGGCATGAAATTACTGCTCAACTGCTCGCCAAATGCAAATGTAAATTCCTTTCTGGCGAGCACAGTAATGCCCTGCATCCCTATTTGCAAATGGGACCCTAACCGGGAAGCAAAGGACCCACACAGGCAGAGACTTAGACGCATCTGCTTTCTGCGATCCTTGGGCCTGTCTCTCCACTGGCCCTTCTAGGAAGCAGCCCTCTCTTGCTTTAACCCTTAGATGGGCTGTGAAGTGTGAGAAGTATTATTGCAGGCGGTTGGAGGTGGGAGGGTGCGGAGTGGGTAGTGGGGCTCTGGCGTCCTCTGCTTGCCCCTTAAGGCAAGCCCTGCGGCTGCTTCTTGGCCTGAATGGAGACAAAGAGAGGCTGGGGGTCTCTGCCTTCCTGGAGGGGCCAAGCTATGTGAATTGGGAGAGCTTTTCCTCCCCCCCTCCCCACCCCGCATCCCGCCATTCCAGTGCACTGAAAAGCTGGAAGGAGCCAGAGGATGCAATGGGACAATGTAAATTTTTTGTCATGTTGTTATTTATTTGTATATTTTGTTTTGTTGTGAGCTGCCCCGAGGCTTTGTTGCAATGGGGCAGCATAGAAATGTTTTAAATAAATAAAATAAACAAACATAGAAATGTTTTAAATAAATAAAATAAACAAACATAGGAATGCTTTAAATGAATGAATGATTGAATGAATGAATGAATGAATGGGAGGGCTGGGGGATGGGTGGCTGAAGAACTGGGGAGATGTCTCTGCCCCGCAAGGTTGCATGCTCCAGGTGGAGAGTAAGGTTTTTGCCTGGCTAGTAGGTTTAGACTTGAAATTTTAAGCCCTGCTCTAGGTAATGTCATACATTTCAAAACCATGATGGAAGCTGGTTCATGTGTGTCATGATACGATCAGGGGGCCTGAAATTCTGCGTCAGAAGCCAAAACAATCCCCACAACAATGCACAATCGTGGATTAGCAGAATCATGTGCTGACATATTATTTTTTAATACCCATAGAATACGATGCCTGGGTTCATACATCATGGCAACCTACATTCAAACTTTGAGTGCAGCTTGTCATTGAACCATGGACTGATGTTAAAATGTTGGTTGCTGTGTTGTTTCAGCCCAGCCACAATAACAAACCATGGTTTGTTAACCACAAACCAATCATGAAGAGGACCAACAGTTCCTTGTTGGATTGTGAATTGTGGGTTGTTTGTGGTTAACAAACCATGACTCGATAGTCAACCCCTGAGTGTCATCACATTATATGAACCCAGCCAGTCCATTCCTCTTCCTACTCTGTCCTGCATGCACACCGATCTCTTGCTGCAGAGACTTTCTTTCTCAGAAGCCACGTTGCAAGTGGAGATTTAGAAGTCACTCAGGGACTATGTGCACTTACTATATCGGAGATTAACCGGACTGTTCCAATAGAGAACAAGCATCACATGGAGAAGGGTTCAGAGCTGAGTGCCGGTGTGGAATAGTGGTTGGTGTGTTGGACTGAGACTGGGGAGATTGGGGTTCAGGTTCAACCATGATGCTCACTGGGTGAGTTTGGACCAGCCACTGGCTTTCAGCCTAACATACCTCCTAAGATTTTGTGAGGACAAAATGGAGAGAGGAAGGACAGTGTAAGAGCTCTTGAGTTCCTTGGAAGGAGACAAAGGGTGGGATGTAAATATAATGATTGGGTGGATGGATGGATGGATGGATGGATGGAGTAGTCACCTCCTTCTCCCTAACCTAAATTTCTGTGAAACAAATGGGAAAGAGGGTTCATATGGACAACATTTCAAGTTCCAGTTCTTCAACCTCAGGAGCTGCACCTCCATTAGGCAGAAGGAAGCATTTGCCTCAGCCAACAGATGCTGAGGGGCATGGAATGGCAGTGAGGTGTTGGAGGACCAAGCTGTGTATGCCGCTCAGCCTGCCCCATTCCCCACGCTAGCCAGGTGCCTTTAGGCCAGGGGTCGGCAACCTTAGACACTCAAAGAGCCATTTGGACCCGTTTCCCACAGAAAAGAAAACACCGGGAGTCACAAAACTCTTTTGACATGAAGCACTGCATACATCATTTTTTTTACCTTTATGCTATGTATAAAAAAACTACAGTGTGTTGCATTTATGAAATCAATGAACTGCTGCAGGGAAAACAAATTTTTATTTCTGCATGCAACAAAAACATTTTGAACTCCGAAAAAAAAAGACTGGGTTGAAGGTTACTTTCAAATAAAATACTCAATGTCTGAGTCCTCCTTGTACTTATGAAATAAAAAGCCGAACTTAAATTATGATTTTTGCTCAGATCAACCTTCCGCATCAGTTCTGAAATGGCTTTTTTTCTCTCATCTCCATCCAGAAATTTTTCAGCAAAGGCCGTGTGTTTGTCTGGAAGTGTCTTGCAACATTCGACTTTTTGTTGTTTGCCAATTTCTCACCACATATTAAGCATACTGGTAAACCAGTCTCATCAGCAGTGAAATCAAATGAATCTGCCCATGTACCATTAAGCATTCTGTTTTCTTCTGAAACTTTTCTTTTCTTGGATTTATCCATGGTTGGCCTTCCGGGGGTTGAAAAGCTCAGTAAATCGCGTGCCGGTGGGTGTCGCACATTGGCGGCTGTGACGCATATTTTGAGCAACAGGGAGCCGCAGCAGAGGGATGAAAGAGCTACATGCGGCTCCGGAGCCACAGGTTGCTGGCCCTGCCTTAGACACAATGGAGAACACTGTCCTGTTTCCAGCACTGAAATAAGATTCAACTATCAGACAAGCCCAGTCTCTTCTGATTACGAATGGGGTAGAGGAGCACCATCTTGCCCTTGTCCTCACACATTGAAATGTCTTAGGCCAGCTCTGCCCATGTCAATTTGATGTGGTACAGTCCAGCAAGAGCCAAACATAATGTAGCAAGGTTTTGCTGAACATGTAGTTTTTCTCCCCAGTATCCAACTTTCCATTGCAGCTACTAGCTGACACTTTGTCTTCTGCAAGATCAACAGCTAGTGACAGATTTTATTTTCCTGGGCTCCAAGATCACTTGAGATGGGGACTGCAGCCAAGAAATTAAAAGACGCTTGCTTCTGGGGAGGAAAGCTATGGTAAATCTAGATAGCATACTAAAAAGCAGAGACATCACCCTGCCAACAAAAGTGCGTATAGTCAAGGCTATGGTTTTCCCAGTTGCAATGTATGGCTGTGAAAGCTGGACAATAAGGAAGGCTGAGCGCAAAAGGATTGAGGCCTTTGAGTTGTGGTGCTGGAGAAGACTCCTGCGAGTCCCTTGGACCGCAAGGCGATCAAACCGGTCAGTCCTAGAGATCAACCCTGACTGCTCTTTAGAAGGCCAGATCCTGAAGATGAAACTCAAATACTTTGGCCACCTAATGAGAAGGAAGGACTCCCTGGAGAAGAGCCTGATGCTGGGAACAATAGATGGCAAAAGAAGAAGGGGACGGTACAGAATGAGGTGGCTGGATGGAGTCACTGAGGCGGTTGGTGTGGGCTTGAGTGGACTGCGGGGGATGGTGGAAGACAGGAGGGCCTGGAGGAATGTTGTCCATGGGGTCGCGATGGGTCGGACTCGACTTCATGACTAACAACAACAACAACAACAAGATCAACAGCAGCCAACATACACTGCATGGGAAGAAAAGAACTTGTACTGTGTGTTTGGGTGGGGAAAAAAAAGATCTAGACTTGCTGGAGAAGACAAGGGACATTGAAGACGGAAGGAGAGGAAGCCCAGACATGAGATGGCTGAATCGCATAAAGGAAGCCGCAGCCTTGAGCTTGAAGAGGTGTGCAGGGTTCTCAAGGACGGAGCATGGGAGGCTCCCTTTCATGGGGTCACCTTAGGTCAGAGACAACTTGACAGCATCTCGCCAGAACAAACCCAGAACTTAGAGCCGTTATAAGCAGAGGGTCACCAACAGCATTAGTTACTTGGCTCTGGGGCAAAGAAATGACTAGCTCTGGATTTCTCTTCCCAGTCCTGCCCTCCAGCAGGTTATTGGTATGGTTGAGGGCAATCCGTCTGGGGTTCCACATACCCTGCACCAGCTCCCAGATCAGGGTCTTGAGCCTGGTGAAATGCGTCATGAGCTCCAGGTTGCTTGTGTGCTTTCTTCCGTTGCTTTTGCATTTCAATATACGCTGCCAGAAATTGCCCGCACTACAAAGTATGTATACAATGTCAGTTATATGTATTTATTTATTTATTTATTTAAAACATTTTTATGCTGCCCCATCGCAACAAAGCCTTGGGGTGGCTTACAACATCTCAAAATACAAAAAAATTCATTAAACCCCCGCCCCCAGTGCATCTCAGCTAAAAACTTTACAATTCAATAAATAATTTAACAGTAAAATAAGTTTTAAATAAAAAGCTATATCCCACTACCTCTGAATAGTGGTTTGCATGTCCAAAAGCCCAGGCACAGAAAGCCTTCCTTGCTCTGACATGTTAACTTGCAGGTCCCAACAAAGACCATTTAGGGACCTGGGCATGTTTAGACAGAAAAAAAAAAAAATCCCACAACTCTCGGCATTTCCCAGCAGGCCATTTGCTTTTGTGTCTAAACTTGTAAATGGTTGTACTCTACAGGAATGGTTTTTGCAAGGAGAGAATGATGGGCTTCATGTGCCATGTGACATCACAGTTGCTAAGCCATGGTGGCTTAAATTCCATCAGAACCCACTACAATTTTCTCAGACCTTATATACCAGCCTGACAAGCCATGGGTTTGTTTGACCAACAATGGGCTGTCATGTCATCCAAACCCATTACCAGGCTTGCCAAGTGGCTACCAAGCAAAGGCCAGCACCAACCACCCTCAAAGTGCCCCATTGATGGCTAGCATGGGTTCCCCACCACCACCACCACCACGAGCCTTTCCAGACCCACTGTGGCTTTTTTCTCCCTTTACTTTTTAGGCGGTAGACTGTGGAAGGTGACTATTAACCCATAAGCAGTCTCTGAAAGAAAAGCTTGGAGACGCTGTCCATGGCAGCCCAGAAATATTATTTTTCAGTAGCGTGCAGAAATCTGCACATTAAGAAAAAATAATCCCGGTTGCACCATCGCGTGCATTCACAGAAGCAGAAACGGATCAAGCCCCGCAGTGGCAGCAGGAAGGAGGGGAGGACTCGGTCTTCCCAGGGTGCTCCTGAGGACACCTGCAGGAGGACTGAGGCGGGAGGAAGGCAGCAACAACCCACAACCCACACGATCCCGTTGAGCACTTTGTGGGGCCTCAGGTGATTCATCCGCACCCCATGGTTTGTGACGCAGCGTGTGCTTTTGTGTTGCCTAAATGTAGCCCCCATTTCTTGTTCTTTTTTTGATATAAGCTCATGTTCTGAACTGAGTTGCCAAGCAAAAGACTGATTAGTTTTCTGAAACTGAACGGGATCTGGCCGACTGGTGCCGGAATCTATGCTCCCAGTGTGATAGGAAATAACTACTCCCACTTTGGGGTCAGGAAATTAAAAGAAGAGGCGGGGAGGGACGTGGATACGCTGTTTTTCTGTGAGCACGGCAAGGCTTACACTCTCTGCAGAAGATAAGGCTTCACAGGCGCTCCCCATGCCGACCAAGCACATGCAGCAGCCCTGTAATTACAAACACATCAGATAAGCTGTCAGCCAGCAAGACACAGAAAGTGCTGGGAAACAGATGTGAGAGACTCTGGGACACCAGCTTCACAGCTGGGCCAGGAGCTAAAGGGATGCCTCCCTCCCTGTCAGCCTGACCGCTTGCCAAGATCACCGCCTTCCAGCCCTGCTCGGGGTGCCTTTGCCATCAGGAATAGCTGGCTAGCTGCAGCAGGGCCTTCTTTGGGTGGCATCCAGCCTTTGGAGCTCCCTCTGCAGAGACATCCTCTTGGCACACGACCTGCTTTCGATGCCCACCAAATCGGTTTCATTTGGGTGAGCATTTGGAGGGGTGAAGTCATTTCTGTCACTGTTCTTTGGTGCTGCTTTAGCTAGTGCTCCTGGACAATCCCTAGACAAGTTCTCTCAGAAATGAGTCTTCCTGCGATATTCAGCAGGGCCGATTCCAAGGTAAATGCACAATGAGGCTGAGGGTGCTTCCAGACGTTTGGCTTCTAGTGCTACTGTTCCAAAGTCATTTTGTAGCTTTTCCATTGTTTCCTCCTCAATGATTTCCTCGTTTAAGACAGAAGAAGAGCAGGGAGGCAGAGCAGGGCAAATGCAATAGTTGCCCACTAACCACTACACAAAGATGGCAAAGTCCAACAGCCTCATTTTAAGGACCTTGACAGCCTGGAGCAGATCCAGCGCAGAGCTGCAGAATGGTGAGGAGCCTGGAAACCAAGTATTACGAGAAACAGCTGAAAATGCTGAAGATGTTTAGCCTAGAAAAGAAAATATTCTGGAGAAACAAGACAGTGGTTTTCCACTCTCTGCAAACCCATAAGACACTTCTAAGAGGGTCACATGCTCGGGAAGTTTGCCTTAGGAAAACTTGTAGTAGAACATTTAGTGTTGCAGGTGCCCAGTCTCTGGAACACTTTACCAGTTGACATTAGACAAGCGCCCACAGCTTTGATGCTCAGACATCTTAAAACTGATCGCTTTGCAAAAGCTTTAACTGAAGCAGGAAGCAGCCACGTGTGGTTTATAACACACCACAGGGTATGCCACTTTATTGCTATGGATTGCGTTGTGTTGCTTTTATTCTCGCATTGATGCTTGTTTGTTATGAAATTATATTGCATGTTCACCACTTCAATGCCTTTATGAAAAGCGACATATAAATTTGAATAATAATAATAGTACAGTCAAAGATGGAACAGACTTGTTCTGTCACGCCAGAAGGCAGGACTAAAACCAAAAGTTGGAAATTGCAGTGAAGTAGATTACAGCCAAACATAGGAAAGTTATCTGAACACCAAGAACAGTTCCTTATGGGAGTAGATCCCTGGTGAGGTGGTGGGTCTTTTCTCGCTGCAGGTGTTCCAGCAGAGGCCGGGTGGCCATCTGTCAGGGATGCTGTAGAAGCACCGTGCAGTTCAGAGCATCATGAAGCAGAGAGCTGGACTAGATGATCTCCAGGGTCCCTTCCATCTACCATGCTGGGCTAGGATGTGTTCTACATGTTTAGAATCAATAGATATCAATGCTGTAACCCAATCTAGTGCAGGCCTCCCCAAACTGCCGTCCTCCAGATGTGCTGTACTACTACTCCAATCATCCCCAGCCTGCACAGCATGGGGAAGCACATTGGAGAAGGCTCATGGAGGGGCGAAAAGAGCAAGTAGGGAATTCCCTGGATTATATCTCAGCCTGACCGCCACTAAGTTGTTAACTCTCAGGCGACAGTCTGTGTCATGGGAGAATAACATGGTCTACTGTACAAGGACGTCTTTAAGATTACTGAGATCAGAAAGATGAAGTGCTTTGACCACTTAGGAAAAGCACTATACAAATCCAAACGATGTAAAGCAACAAGGCCATGGCTGCTTTAACCAGAAAACGGGTCCTTTGCCCATATGTGAACACTACGAACAAAGGGACTCCTGGTGCCAGGAGATGCTGATGAGAGAATTACACATAAAGCTAAGCATGTGCAAGCAAAAGCTCCATACTTGCATTTGTTTTTGTTGTTAAAGACCCCGTTCATTTCATTACCAATTTCTTTAAATCACAGTTCATTGCACAGTCATCAAAGTCATATTCGTCTGATTGTTTGCATGCATTTTATTTCAAATCGCTGCTCTTTCTTCTTTTTCAGCCTCCACTTTTGCTGCTTCTTACGGTAGCAGAAGCCACGTGCCTGATTTCTGCAGCTCCCTTGCACCGACCGTCATTTTCTCCGCAGATACAGCAAACCATGTGCCTATTGGTGGGCGCCATTTTGGCCCAGCATGGAACCCTTTCAGGGCGGCTAGAAAAACAAGATAATGGCCACCAGCAGGTAACTTCCAAGAAGACCTGAACTGCCGTCAGGCAAGGAAAAGCCATCAATAGCAAACAGGTTGCCCTGCCTGGCTTGGGTCACGGTTCTGAAGCACCTGCACTTCCTAGAAAAGCCGGGCAGGGCCAGGCACTGTGCTGGCTATGACTTGCCCCAGAAGAACTCTTAGCGGAATGCAGAGCTGCTCTCAGGCTTTACGGGGGCTCCCTGATCTGGGCCTGGCGTTACAGGCTCTGAGCAGCTGTCTGTGTGAGGACCAGGGCTTGGGTGGCAGGCTCAGAAGGGCAGGATACCGGGACCAGGGTGCTGCTGCAAGGCTGGCTCCTGCAGCTTAGCAGGCAGGTAGGTGTGGGCAACAGTCCAGGGTCAGAGGAAGCAGGCAGCCCAACAGGTATAGGAGCAAGAGAGAGAGCACAGTCCAGAAAAGGTCCAGTGGTCTGACGACAGGGAAGCAATTGCACAAAGGTGGTCCCGATGAGAGCAGGCCGGAGCAGGGCAGGAACGGCTGGAGCAAGCAAGGCCACACGGGAGCAGGGCTGGAGCAGGCTGGGGCACGCAGGATTAAACCAGAGCAAGGCTGGAACAAAGCAGGGACTAAGCACAGCCAACAGGACCAACTGGAACAGGGCTCAGGGATGCAAGGGCCAGAGCACAAAGAGTCACCAAGCCCACTCGCACCTTTTGTGCTGCTCTCCAGGGCCTCCAGCTGCACTGCATAATTGCTCCTCGGGGACCCTTTCCTTGCAAGGGTCCACAAAGGTGTTCCTGCTTCTGTGTGCGCTTGCAGGGACACTCAGGCCCTGATCCGGACAGTCTGTCTCTTAAAAGGCCATTCTTTTTCTGCACCTCTGGCTTCTCTTGCTCTGGGGAAGGGAAGACTATGGAATGCGCTCCCCAGAGAGGTCCACCTGGCACTGTCGTCATTTGTTTTTCGGCGCCTGGCTGAGACCTTTTTATTTCAACAGTATTTTAATAACTTTTAATATCAATTTATAGGTTTTAATTTGCAGCCAGGGTGGATCTGGATTTTATCTGTATTATGTTTCATTTTATTTATGTAAGCTGTCCCGAGGCTATGAGATGGGATGACATACAAATGCTCTGAATGAATGAATGAATGAATGAATGAATGAATGAATGAGACTACATCAGGGGATTCTCTTGGAGCCTGGTAAAACCATGGCTCCCAGCTTGGAAAAACCTGGGGTAACAGATGATATTCCGGTTCCCGAATCCTAGCTGAGCAGATCAGAGGAAGCTGCCCCAGCTGGTCTAGGGACTCTGGGACACAAAGAGCCGAGCGACCAGGGAGCGAGCAGCAAGGGGAGATAGGAGAGCACTCTGCAAGTGCTTGAAAGGCTGCCGCCAAGAGGAAGGACGGGATCTCCTCTCCATCATCCCGGAGTGCAGGGCATGGAATAATGGGCTCAAGTTGCAAGAAGCCAGGTTCTGGCTGAACATCAGGAAAAACCTAGGGCCATATGAAAATGGAACCACTGACCTAGGGAGTTCATGGGCTCTCCCACATGGGGGGCATTCAAGATGCAGCTGGACAGCCATCTGAGAGGGATGCTTCAACCTGGAATCCTGCAGAGAGCAGTGGCGTGGATCCAGTGGCCTTCTGGCCCCTTGCAACTCTACTGATCTGTGATTCTATGAGGCTTCATTGCCTGGTGCTTCCTCTCCCTCAGAGTCCTCCCCTGAGCCAGATCCGCGGTCAAGGACAGAGAACATCCTAGGCATTGTGAAACCGACCTTTATTTGTACTCATTCACACAACAGCCAGTTCATTTGGAGAGGCTTCATTCTGTAACAAATGAAAATGGAGCCCTATTAGAGTTGTTCCTTAGGGAACAAATGCTTGCTCATGTGTGATGTTCCCTTTATTAAGCTGAGGGGAGAATTTCTGGTTGACATTTTAATGCAAGCCTGTCAAATGTCACAGTTTCAAACCAAGAAGCTGTTATCCTTTGAAATGTGTTCCTCTCAGGATTTTGCAATGGGGTCCTCTAATCCAAACATGCAAACAAAAATTGTGTGTGTTCTAGGAAACTACACAAAGAAATGCATGCATTCGCAACAAGAACTTTAAAAAGGAATTATATACTACTATTGCTTGCAAAATTTGTATATATTGGGCAACACTGAATACAAAAATGTATGTATTAGGAGAAATGAGTGTAAGACAAACCAAGCTTAACAATGGTTGCATGATTAGATTATCTGGGATACAGGGAATGGACTTGATCAGGAAGGTTAGGCTAAGAGATCTTGACTGGCCCAAAATCACCCAGAAAATAGGGTGACCCAGATACCAAAGAGGCTAGTCATTAGGGGCAGTGGGAACAGTGGTTAGAGTTGTTGGAGAAATCCAGAGCAAATTCAAATGCCGCCAGGTTTTTGTGACTCCTTCTTACAGATTCTATGGCAGCCCAGCATCTTCTGAGCTGTGAAAATTCGATGGGCACGCATATTTTTTTTAACATTCCAGACTTGTATGCACATTTCTAAGAATATAAAAATTACTGCAAAAATTACTGCTTATTGACTGACTTTATGCTGAGCTAAGAAAAATATGCACAATGTTACATGGCGATGAATATTATGCAAATTGTGGCAGGTTACTTTGCATGCCTTCCAAATGGAAAAAGAAATCTGATTCCATCAGTGTCTTGACAATGGTATGCATGAGACCTGTTGATCTGTAAAACACACACTGAGCAGATTAAAGAAAATCCGTACATCAGTAGCTGTATTGCAATCCCTCTGGAGCACACCAGGTTGCCTACCCCTCTCTCCAACCTTGCCTTAGGTTCCAAATACCCTTCAAGTGTGATTGTTCTACCAGAGCCTGAACGGGGTTTTGGGAAAATGAAGACGTAGGACAATCTAATGGTGTCATTATTGCAAACACTGTCAGCACTGGGTCATGTTTTGCTTCCTACTTTATGAGGTCCCTGAGGAGATCCTTGTCATCTTTCCCTTCAGTGGCGTACCAGGAGCAGGAAGCGCTTCGGGGGAATTTGTTGACATTTACCGAAGGATTGCCAAAAAGAATCAGAGGGGAGGGAGAGCTATGATCGTAAGAACTACAAGCGAAGTCTGCTACAAAAGGGCCTCATCCCTGGACGAGAGGGGCTCTCGGCAAGTTTGGGGAATTCCTTTAGGGTCTGTTCCTCACACATGCACACGCAAAATCCTTGTGGAGGGATAGAAAACCCTTAAGGGTGGTGGCTATCAAGATCGGTGAGTGCTTAGTAGTCACAGAATGCTGCGTCTCTGTTACACGGAGGAAGTGTAAAGCAAGTGCAAAGTGAGAAGATTGTCAACTTCCACAGCCACCCTTCAGGGACTCTGGCAGAGAAGCGCCTTCTCCACCCCTTGCGACTTGGTCCTTCTTGGAAACAAGTGATGTCGGAGACAGGATCTGGGATCTACTGCATGCCAGGAGGATGATCTATTGAGGTGACGTCCTGCTATTGTCCTTCCTAGAGCTGCACAGACCTGCTAATGCCTGCAATATTGGCAGGTCTACAGACTGGGGGTGCAGTGGCTCAGCTGGTAAGGCGCTGAGCTTGTCGACTGGAAGGTCGGCAGTTCGAATCCCTGGTGCTGCCTAACAGAGTGAAATCCCATAACTTGCCCCCCGGTTCTGCCAGCCTCGCAGTTTGAAAGCATGCAAATGCCAGTAGGTAAACAGGTACCACTTCAGTGGGAAGGTAGCAGCGTTCCGTACTCAAAAATATCTAATCATGCTGGCCTAATATCTAATCATCATGACCGTGGAAGCGTCCTCAGACAACGCCGGCTCTTTGGCACCACCCCGAAAGTCGAACAGGACTAGCACGCATGTGTGAGGGAAACCTTTACCTTTTCCTACTGTAGGTCCACACTTCCTTCTTCTCTGTGTGCTTTAATTTACTTTTCCATGCAGATGTGGGGAACCTCTAGATCACATAGTATCTGCAGCCAACTCACAGGGACACCCCTCCTCACCCCACCCTACCGTGGCTTGGGAAGGACTCTTGTTGGCTTCCTTACAAGGGTTTTTTCCAGCATCCTTCCGATCCGTGCAAGGTTATCCAAGAGCAGTAGGTTCCCCCTCCTGGGCATTCCGTGTCCCCTAGCCTCTGTGAAAAAGATTCTTCTTATTCATTTGTATTTATTTATTAAAAGCTTTTCTATCCCGTTCCCTACAGAACATCTTGGGACAGCTTAAAATAAATAAGTAGAATAAAAGAAACCCCACAGTATCTGACCATTAACATACTACAACCCCAGATAAAATCAATTACACATTAAAATAACGAGAAAATAAAAAGGGTTTTGCCTGATGCCGAAAAGAACATAACATCAGTGCCAGGTGAACCTCTCTGGGGAGCATATTCAATAGTCAGGGTGCCACCACAGAGAAGGCCCTCCTCCAGGTACTCTCCCTCCTAAGCTCCTTCAAGGAGGGCTCCCAGAGTAGGGTTTCCACCTCAGATCTCAAGGTGGAAGGGCACATAGGGGAGGAGGTGCTCCTTCAGGGATCCTGGACCCAAGTCATTTAGGGCTTTATAGCTCATAACCAACATCTTAAATTGAGTCCAGACTTCAATTTTTAATGTTATCCTATCCTATGTTTGTTTATCCTCTTTGTAAGCCGCCCCGAGGCTTTCTGCAATGGGGGCAGCATAAAAATGCTTTTAAAAAATAAATAAATGGGTAACCAGTATAACTGGCAGAGGACCGGTGTCTTCTTGTCTCATTGAGCAAAGGTAAAATATGATTGCAAGAGTATTCAGGTATGTTTTGTCCATTACAGCACAAGCAAAGAGAGCAGATATGGGTAGGTTACCAATTCACGATGTTTTCCATTAACCTTGCTCGAAAGAGAGAGAGAGAGAAAGATTGATTACCATTTCGTGTGAAAGACCCTTTGCCCTCTCAGCAAGATATTCCAGCGCCTTCCTTCCACATTATGATTTCATTTAAAAACCACAACTTATCCAGTCCTTTTACTTGTGGAGATAGAAGGAAACTGAGCGAGAGTCACAGGGTGAGTGCTCGTCATACCTCTTTAAATTTTCTAATATGTCATCTTGTTTTCTTGTTTGCCTGTTAGAGTGATAAATGGTGCTCATTAGATAAACCCTCCCAAATAAACAAAAGCATCAAGCATAAGAAAACCATTCTAAGAAGAATGGTTTTCTAAATGATAAAATCATAATTGACTGTTAAAACTAGGTAGGGCCGTCAGCACAAAGTTTGGTAGACCTTTTCTCTTGTCTAGACATGCGCAAGATTCTACCCCAGTTACCGGATTTGATATTGCTTTTGGTATCTGTTTTGATACTGTCTATACCTGTGGATAATGGGTGGTTTATTAATTTGAGAAACCAAAAAAAAAGCTAAGCACACTCATATATGCCTACCTGGAGCTTAAGATAATCAACTGAGGTACTTTCCCAAGGGCCATGTTTAAGAAATGCAAGCAGGGTGGCTATTAGGGGAAGGGACTTCTCAGCTGTGGCACCCCAACTGCAGAATCAGCTCCCCAGGGAGGTGCCCCTGGTGCCGAGTCTTTATGCTTTTTGGTACCAGACTAAAACTTTTTTATTTGCCCAGTATTTTAAGCATAAGAAGGGCATTTTTGCAATTTTATACTGTTGGATCACTGTGGATTGTTTGTTGTCTATTATTCTTTTTAATTATGTATTTATTCTGGCTAAAGACTGGTATGTTAGGGTCAATGTTGTGATAGCATGTATTTTATGTCCTGCTGTTTTATTGCATTGTATTTTTACTCGTTAGTGTAAACCATTTGGAGAGCCATAAATACTAGGGCAAAGGTGGGCCAAAGACAGGTCTCCAGATTTTGGGATTTCAATTCCCAGCACTCCCTGCCAGCCTGGCCATTGGCCAGGAATACTGGAAAAGAAAGTAAAAATTTTTCAAGAGCTATTTTTTGCCCACATCTGCCCTGAGACACTGCAGTGGAACTTCGGGTTAACACCAAACGGAGCTGTAAACATATCTGGACTATTGCTTTTATGTTCTTACTGATCCAGAAAGGTTTCCTGTTGTTTAGACCCTCTCAATAAATTCCTGGACCTGGGCTTGCTTCTTCGAGTGTAATTGTGGGTAGACAGATCATTCCATTTCACTTTCTCACAGTTTCTCATTTTTCCATACTTAAACAGCATGGTATTCCTACAGGCCGCACACATGACATCCTCTTGCCACACAATCTAGTCTGATCGGGATTGCATTTGTTTTGCATTATCTTTGGAAAGAAAATACTTGATCACGACATATAAACAGTAATATTTATGAGAATGCCTGTTATATAGTTCTTTCTTTAAAAATGCACACATACCCAAATGCCAGTGCTAAATATTTCCAACTCTTATAATTGGTGGCAGCTAATTCCCATCAGCTAATTTCTGTTTCCATGTGTTTTAGATCAGTGATTCATCAGACATACATCCCAGAGCATAAATATTGTAGTTCTGCTTTGAGATAGGCCTAGCTCCAAAGAGCATTTTGCAGCTTTTTTCCTGCTTGGTACAGGAAAATTTCTACTCTGTGATCAGCAGCTACCCATTTGGGAATGTATGAGAAATTGGTTTCAGTTCGTTTTGACAAAAAATTATCCCAATTGTAACTTCTGGAACAGGACACAGAAAGGCACGTGATACGTGGTTGAAGTCCCTCCTTTTCCAACGTGGACATGAATCAGAACGTGCATTGCAGAACATTGGTGTGCTTGAGTTTCACTCATTGCACAAGCCTAAGTACACTGCACAAGTCGGTTGTGAGCTAGAAAGAAGACCTGCTTTTAAAAGGTTGGCTCAAGAAGAATATAAGAAAAGCTCTTCCAGATGAAAGCATGGATTCATCTTGCTTAGCACTTAATTTTTATCCGTTATCACTTAAGAAGGAAAGAACATAAGAATGGATCAGCCCGGGGGTCCATTTGGTCCACCCTCCCATTCAGGCAGAGGTCAACCAGCAGCCCTAGGGAAACCCACAAGCAGGGCAGGAATACAACACTACCTCACAAGTCCCCTAACCACGGGTGTGCGTAAACATACAATCTCTGATACTGGAGATAGCCTATAAAAGCTTTTGAGAATAATAAATACAGTTGATCAGGATAAGGAGCCATTGATAGCCCCCTCCTCCATGAGCTGGTCCAAATTCCTTTTCAGGCTACCAATACTACCTCTTATGGAAGCAATTCCCCTAATTTACCGATTCGCTATATGAAGAAGTGCTTCCTTTTCTCCGTCCTGAACCTTCCACCACTCTGTTTCAGGGGGTGACCTCACTGGGTTAGGAGAGAGGCAGAAGGGGGATTTCCTAGCCATCTTCCCCATACCGTGCATAACTATGACCACCCCTATCCTTTTTTAATCCCCTTTTTTCTAGGCTAAACTATCCCGGCTGTTGAAACATTTTCTCATAGGAGAACTGCTCCTGCCTTGATCATTTCAGTTGCCCTTTTCTGTACTTCTTCCAACTCTACAATATCCTATTTTAGGTGTAGTGAACACAGTGTTCTAAGTACAATCGCACCACAGATTTGCAGGGAAACAGTGTGATACTGACTTTAGGAGTTTCATTTTGAATTCTGTTCCTAATTTGCCCTACTGCCTTTTTCATGCTGGGTTGACATGCTTATCGAACTGTCTAGCACAACCCCCAGCTCCTTTTCTTCAAGGATAGGCTGGACGTGCACATGGTGGGCATGTCGTGAGCAGAGCCGGCTGGTGCCAGAGGTCAGACAAGATGGCCCAGGAGGGCCCTTCTGACTCGCTCTGTTTCTTGGTCACACACCGCTAGCTCAGATCCCATCACCTTATACTTGACATTTTGCCCCTAAACACCCCATTTCACCCCTGCTTACACTGAACATTACTTGCCATTGAAATGCCGATTCTCCCAGTCTGAGGAGATAGTAGAGCTGGAAGGGGCCAGAAGGCCATCGAGTCCAAGCCCCTGCTGTTGCAGGCACCAAGTTGCACCGTCCCTCTCAGGTGGCTGTGTGGAATTTGAGTATCTCCAGTGTGGGAGAGCCCACCGCTTCCCCAGGTAATAGGCTCCATTGTCATACTGCTCTGACAGTGAAGCAATTTTTCCTGGTGTCTAGTTCAAATCTGGTTTATTTTAACTTAAGTTCATTATTCTGTATCCAGCACTCTGGTATGAGCAAGAAGAGAACTTGTCCTTCCTCTTTGTGACAGCCTTTCAGGTACTAGATTGATTGACTGATTAATTGATTGATTGATTTAAAACTTTTCTATACTGTCCTCTACCAAATAGTCTCGGGACGGTTTTACAAAGTACAGCACAGCATCAATTCAGCACAATAAAACCCCAATTAAAACCCCAATTAAAAAGCTTAAAATATTGGAAAAATAAAAAGGTTTTGGCCTGGCACCAAAAAGAATAAAGTGTCAGCTCCAGGTGAACCTCTCTGGGGAGTGTATTTCATAACTGGGGCGCCAACACAGAGAAGGCCCTTCTCCTTCTCTGTAGAGGACTATCATACCACCCCTCAGCCTTCCCTTCTCGTTGGCTCATATTTAGCTTGTGACCTACTACAACCCCAAGATCCTTCTTTTTGTAGTATTGTTGAGCAACAACCTTTGTTTGTGATGCTGCATGTAACACAGAAGAAAGGTGCCAGGTGCATGGATGGATGGATGGATGGATGGCTAGTCTTCCACATAGAGAGAGGAGAGAGAGTGGATAAATATTCCACTGAGAAATTACCATACTTTTCCATGGTGAAGCCAGAGTTCTTCAGTCAGTCCAAGAGGAGGACTGGGGTGCGCCATCGCCCCAGAAGTCGCACGCTGAGCATGCTCCTCTTCCTCAAGGGCAGAGTCGGGATTAATCCGCCCCAGACCCATGTTTGAGCTTGGCTCCTAATGCTTCATTGGAGAGACAGTGAAACAAAGCAGGACTTCATTCTCCTTTGTCTGCTGCCTTCTTCCACCCTTCTCTCGACTGCTTCGTGTTGCACAGTCCCTACCCTCTTTCCTCTTGACATATGTAGGCTATATTTACTTACACAATGCTGTAATTTATTTCATCCTTTAACCTTCCTCTGAATCGCTCCATTATGAGTCTCACTGCCTTTTTGGTGTGGTTGCTGTTTTAACCAACAGATGTTCTAATAGTGATGCTCTCGATTAATTGGCCTTCCGTCCCCAGAGAACCAAAGCTGAATCTGGTCGGGTCACCAGTGGTAATTGTTTAATGGTATTGACTGGGTCCCTAATGAGTTGCAATTTGCATGACAGAAGCCTGACATGCAGCAGCTTTGTTTGACATACAGGACAAGGGAGCCTGTGAGGTCAGGAAAAAACAAGACTAGTCAACTAGCCTTCCATAACAGCTAAAGTTATTATTAATTATGAGCCAAATACCCACAAATAGTGGGGTTGTGCATTGTTATTATTATTACTAGTTTAACAAACCTTATTTTTCTTTTTATGCCTCTTGCATAACTACGCCTAGGATAAAAATACTTTCAGTAGTAAGACAGATAAACAATAGCAGAGTGGAGTGCAGAATACTGGTTACACATACACCGTCTGATTCCAGGCATATTAAACAGCAATTTTCAAAGTATGTTGTTGGTTGCTAGGCATGAAAATGGTTATGAGATGCAGTGGAAGTGGTTTTTGTGGTCTCAGAGGCACTGGCCTGCCTGTGTACACCCCTTGCTGAGGAGCTTGAGCAGGAGGAGGTCTTGCACCCGTCCTGCTGGAGGGATCCTGCAGGCAGCTGGTTTGTCACCATGTTTGCAAGTGCTGGACTGGATGGACCTCAGGTGTGATCCAGCAGGACTTTCCTTCCGTTCTTATTTCTTCATGCAATTTGCAGGGGTGGCCCTGTGACTGTAGCAGTTCAGAGGAGGGGGGGTGTCCTTTTTTTGCTCCAGGTGAAAAGCTGCCTTTTTCTCCAAAGCAATCTTATTCCAAGCTCTCCCATCCTCATCCTAGTGGCAGCAGCATGATAACTTTAATGCCATCTGTGTTTTGGCTTTGCAACAGTGTCAGTTGAGGATGAATAGTTTAAAACAAGAAATGGTGCTCAGGTTAGGGCAGTGACTGTAACCCAACACAAAAGGAGAATGCTTTCAGGAAAATGTCTAGGAAATAAGTTCTTAAAATTAAAGGGAGAGGAGAGGAGAGGAGAGATTCTGCAGGGTTTTGGCAAGTTGAAGCTCAGATGACCAAGGTCTGTCTATACCAAGCACTTTGTGGCTTGTAGCTGCAGCATCACAAAGATTCTCTCTCCCATGAACAGTTTTACACCTTTCCCTTTAGAAATTTGATATCCTTTCGCTTTCAAAGGCCATAAATAATTGTATCATTTAGAAGGCCATAAAAGCATGTACATGCGTACTTCTGCTTTAGAAGGCTATATAGAAATCCATACCTAGAAAGCCATGGAGGCAAATATATTGTTCCGCTCATACCTTGTTTTAAAGATAGTCAGGCTACATGATTTACAGGAGGAGAGGGAAGACTGGTGGCTGATCGAGCACTGGGTATCCGATGCAGTTCTCTGAGTGTGAGATAGCCTCATGTGGCAAATAAAGAACCTGTAGCTACAACTCTCTAAATAGTACGTCGGCTTTTCACTTGGGATTGCCAAAATATCAACCTCAGAGTCACTCAGTCTTCCAATACAAAGCTCATTCCTTCCTGATTCCACTCGTACTGTCATTTTTCATTGTTCACACAAAATTCTCTATGTATTTTTCATGCACGTTTTTAGAAATCTGCATTTTGTACACATTATCATTCTGTGCTCACATTTGCAAATATATGCTTCATCTCCTGTTTTTTCCTCCATTCTGCACTTCTGTTTTGCAAAGTGCATTGCAAATTTCAGATGTGTTCAGAGCTTGACATCAAATGCATTTTCTGTTGCATGTTTAGGTTCAGGAGCTGCTGATCTGGCAAGCTCACAATGAAATGTGAAGCCAACAAAAGCTCACCATCCCCAGTTTTCACCCGCATCTCCCCAAAAACCATTTAGATCAAGATATCCCTTGTCACCCAATCTCACCAAAAAAACCCTTGAATTTCCTTCAAGCATTTTGTGATAACTCCCTAAGAAGCATGTGGCGGAAATACATGTCAGCACCATTTGCTATCTTAAAAAGGAGAACCCAACCCTTCTTCTCTCGCTCTTGCTTTATTTATAACATAGGCATCAAGGGGGACAATCTGTTTGCTGTTGTCATGGCAATCGCCAGCATTAGCTCACTTCTTGAAGATGGGTCTCTGGCACTTCTTTCACTTCATGCTCTTTAACCTCTTTTAATATTAAAGACCTTTTATGACAGCAGCCTCTACTGGGAAAGGTTGAGGGTTTTCTAACTCAAGTGCGGTTAAAAATAACACTTTAAGAAGTGTTGCGGACATCCCATTTAGTGAAGAACACTGAAGATATGTAACAGGTGTCTTGCAATTTTTAGGTGCAGCAGCGTATAAAAAGAGCAATTGGGTGGGGGGAGGCAGGCAGGCGATTTTATTCTTCTCCAGCAAACACACCCTTTTCCATTCTACCCAGCATGCATATAATGTTCAGCCATTATCCCTCTATGTATGTAGCTTGGATTTGTTTCATTGTCTCTCACATAAAGCATCAGAAGATAAAGACAATTTGAGGCAGCCTAGAACATGGATTAAGGGATGGGTGAATCTGTTCTTTTCCGTTTCTTCCAGTTGCCAATTTTCCTAATCATAGTGCATCCCAAATTTGGAGAAGGGGGAAATTACAAATTAAATATGCATGCGCATAATACATGCATTCTTGTGTGCAATTATGCACACAAGAAGGAAGCATAACATACACATTTTTGCAAGCCATTTTGTAATATAATGATGTTCACATTATTTTCACAAATGTTGGCACTAGTGTAACATGCTCTATGTGCTGCCTTCTAAAGGGCTTGAAAAAATTCAGCTGCCCCAAAATGCTGCAGCCAGACTCTTGACCAGAGCTTGATATACAAAGCGAGTGACTCTATTCTTGCCGAAGCTTTACTGGCTACTGGTCTGTTTCTGGGCAGGGAGCAGCTTTCATCAACAGGCAAATACGTTTCGATTCAAGCAAGGTCTGTTGGGCTGGGTGCTGATTTTATTCTGTAATTTTCAGTGTGCTTTTTTATAAGTAGCCTTGTTCTGTTTTTTGCTATTGACATAACATGTTTTGCATGCAACCCTTTGGCCAGGAAATCTGGGATAGGGCATCACACAACCCAGAGAAGAGTACAATCCGAAAACTAAGTGTGTTCAAGTGAGCATCACAGTCTGAAAAGTGAGAATGTTTGTTCGCTTAAATATGCGGGCTGATGGAAATTCTTCTCCATCCCCATAACCAGGGTATGATTGGTCCTGCCCTGAAAATCCCTCACACCCAAATTAGCTGGATATCCTTTCCCATTTCTCTGCCTGCAAGCAGAGTGGCAAAATGGGAGCAAGACCTTCCCCTCCACCCTGGAGCTCAACTCGTGCTGTCATGGGGCCTGGTGAAGGTCCACAGCTATCAGAGGTCCAGGATCCCACTGCCAGCTGCATCCCCTTCTCCCCCATTGCAGCTCGCTTGTTCACCTGACCTAGGTAGTACTGAGGAAGAGCAGAAGTTTCCTGCTTGTTCATTGGCTCTCGGACTGTCAAGCAAGCAGGTGGTGGCAAGGAGGAGGAAGAAGAGGAAGGGCGAAGCAGTGGTGCTGTTGCTGGTGAGATGGCAAACTCCACAAAGACAAAGGGTTCTTGGGGAGCATCTTGCCAAAGCCTCCCCCCCCCCAAAAAAACCCAACAACCTGGAGCTGGGCAGAGCAAACCCACATGCAACGGAGAAGAACACATTGAAGTTCTTGTTTAAAGGAGACCATCAGGTCAAGCCAGCAAGTTGACTAAGCATCAAACGAATTTGGAAGAAGAGAAGCAGTGATGCCTTCTGAGGAGCTAAAAACCAGGCCGGCACCAGGTGGAGAGTATGCAGGATTTTATTGACGCTGCCTGTCGGCAGGAATTGCAGTAATTAATCCTGAAGTAAGAAATGGATGGGTAGCCAACTCGAGGTCCAGGGGAAGAAGGCATTTCGTATAAGATAAGGGTGCATTTCCCAGTTGCTTACATCCTTCTTGGCTTTGCAAAGATGGGTGAAAATATTGGATTTTTTTGCAAAGGGAGTAGAACAAGTATGGGACACAAGAAAAGCATTACTGGCTGGACCATGCGTCCACCCTGTCCAGCATCCTGTTAACGTACACGGGACAAGAAGACAACTCCTGACAGTAGCCTGCCTTCCCCATCCATTTCCCATTGGCCATGCAGACTGGGGAGCACAGGAGCTGCAGCCACGCTTTGCTCAGCACAGGGAACGGCTACCCTAGAAACAAAGCCTTTCTTGCATTGCATGTAACCGCAGGGTGGGTGGCTGGGTGGCTTAAGAAGCCGGACTGCCAGGCAGTCCTCAGAGCTGGAGAGAAGAAAACCCGAGCGGATGAGCTATGAAAAGGCTGAAGCAGCTGCCCTGCGGGGGCCTAAATGGTTTTCTAAATAGGTTGTGCATTGTACAATTTAATGTTTAAGTGTGGCCTGCTGAGCCCATCGCGCTCCTTCTGTGCCTTGCTTCTGTTTTCCTTCCTTGCCTTGTAGAACCGCAGCCTCCATTAAAGCCGGGCCTACAGTCTGCGCCTTTCAGATGGAGGTTTCTGCAGCCATGGCAGCCCTAATCCCTCTCTTTAACTGACCCGATTCCCTTCTTCTTCACTACATGACCCTTTAGGACAATCTGATTATTTCACAGAGCAGCCCTACAGCTGCCTTCCCAACCTGGTGCCCTCTGGATGTTTTGCCCTCCAAATCCCATCATCTCCAGCCAGCATGGTGGGTGGATGATAGGTCTTGCATGGGGCGGGGCAAAGACATCATTCTGTGGAGCTCAGACTGCGGTTATAGCTCACCCCAGGACTGTTCCTGGCTCAGCCTTCGCTTCTCGTGGCTTCTTTTCTCTGTTCGGCTGTTCAGTGAAAACTAGAAAACAGGTGCATTGGTTTGGCATGCACCAAATATGAAAGGTTTCAGGTCATACTGGCACCAGCCTCTCCACTTTGGGCCTTCTCTGGGTTCACTTGGAGTCCCTTTTCGAACACTGACTAGACACACACTGGTCAGGAGAAGAGGGAGTCGGCAGCATGTGCCTGCGAGTTGCGGCAGTGTGAATGCACAGGTCCATGCCCCCTAGGAAGTCTGCGTCCCCATCCCGTGTTCAGCTGAATGCCTGAAAGGGGCTTTTGCCTGTTCGCACCGAATGCCATCCGTGCGGTGCGATCGTGACATGATGCTCACTAGGCTGCTTAGTGCAGGGATGCCAACTGATTCCACCCCAAAAGCGGAATTCCATTTCATGGGTTGTTTGTGACTGATAAGCCATGATTTGTTGGCATGGCTGGGTTCAGGCAACACAACAACCCAAGGTTCACCAACAACCCACACCCCATCCATGCTCAGTCCATGTACTGCCTGAACCCAGCCACTTTCATGGGCCCAATTCGGGATCCAAATCATCAGTATATGGTGCCACCGCTCGCACAATTGTCATAGAATCATAGAATAGCAGAGCTGGAAGGGGCCATGAAGGCCATTGGGTCCAACCACCTGCTGTTGCAGGACACCACGTGACACCCTCCCACTCAGATGGCTGGCCAGTTCCACCTTGAATGTGTCTAGCCCACCACCTCTCTAGGCTGCTGGTTCCACTGTTGTATTACTCTGATGGCAAAGAAGTTTTTTCTGATGTCTAGCCTGAATCTGGGTTGTTGCAACTTGAGTCGGTTATTCTGTGTCTTATCCTCTGGCAGCAGCAAGATCTTGACCTTCTTCTTTGTGACAGCCTTTCAGTCTTATAGAGTGATATCATCGCCCCACCCCTTCCTGGTCTTCTCTTCTCAAGGCTGAACATGCCCTGTTCTTCCAATCTCTCCTCACGGGGCAATGCTTTGAAACCCTGGAGCATTTTTGTTGTCCTCATCTGGACCTTTCCCAATTTTTCTGCATCTTTCTTTAATCTTGGTGCCTCGATCTGGACACAGCATTCCCAATGCGGTCTGACTAGTGATAATGAGAAGCTACTACTTCTCGTGATTTGGAAGTAATACTTCTGCTAATGCATCCCAAAATAGCATTTGTCCTTTCTGTAGCTGCATTGCGTTGTTGGCTCATATTTATCTTATTGCCCACAATTACTCCAAGATCTACGTTAGTAGTGGAGTCAGGATTAATTCATTGAGACGTATAAGCATTCCAATTTACAAGCTGTCACCAAATATGCTAAGCCATGCCCACCTCCACCAGCCCTGTACAACCCAAAATCCCCTCCTGACACCATTTCCTTCACATGGCTTGGCCCAGGTTGGATGAAACACTTCTGTTTTCCTTCAAGGTGACCATGTACCCAGGGCAGGCCCTGCCTCCATCTTGTTTTGCTTAATGGCCGTCTTTTGTTCAACTCTGCTGCTCTCCAGGACTCACTACTGAGCCACAGTGTGCTATATTACAGAAAATACAATTTGAGGGGTTATTCAGCTCAGGACAACTTTAAAAACATCTCGAATGCAAAGGACGTTTGTGTGAGAAGCTGGAACTTCGTTGCCACAGGCTCATAATTCATCAAGAAGGAGTAACTTTATAAGTTATGCTGGAAAGCGGTGGTGGTGAAGGAACCGCAGGCAAACAATCAAACCAAAATTACCCCTCTTCTGAGGCAAACACACTAACCCCGTAATGTTGACAGGCATCCGCTGGTTACACAACCTGAGCTGATGACCATTTGACACTTCATTTAAGAAAAAAATATTTATGAAGAGGAAAAGCACAGCTTGCTCACACCAGATGCCAGGTTCCACCAGGAAACCGTGTTGGTGAGCCGCAGAGGCCGCGATGAAGACAGCAAAGGTGACAAGGCTGAATGCTTGCTTAATTTAGAAGTCATGTCAGGAGGAAAACCCTGAGGCACGAGCAGTTTTTCAACTGTTAATGCTGGCCACGAAAACCAGTATAAATGCCCACATGATCCAAATTAAATAAATGTAGTCAGGAAGAAGACCATAAATCCAAACGAGTCATAACTCAGCTTGGGCACGAGGAACTTGGAGCGAGGGATATATTCAGTGGAGAGCCACGTATATCTGAGAACCAATTTTGATTCAGTCACTTTCCAACGTATCCCAGCGGTCCGGATTTATGTGTTTGTTTTGTCTCGTGTGTTCCAAAGATTTATATGCTGTCTTTCTGCCATCTCGGTCCCCAGCGGGCAAATGCAGGCTGCAGCTTAGATGACCAGTCGTGGATTAAGGAGGCAAAAGAGAAGGAAATCCTCACCCGGCCATGAAGATCACTTGAAGACCGTGAGCTGGTCCCTCACTCTCAGGCTAGCCTACCTCACAGGGATGGTTTGAGCATAACAGAGGGAAGACAAGGTCATCGGCTACCCTGAGGCCATTGGAGAAAGACTAACCTAAAAACATAGAAAATCAGCCTTCCCCATCATGGCACCTTTCTGATGTTTTGCAGCACTGCTTCCATTATTCCTAGCCATTGGCCATGTTGTCTGGGAATGATAGGAATTGCATTCCAAGACATCTGGAAGGCTCAAGGTGGGGAGGCTGTAATAAATTTATTTTTATTTTTTATTTGTTTGTTTAATGTTAAGACCGTTCTATAGCAAATGCTCTCAACAGTTTACAACATAAAATGTAATAACAATAACATAGTAATCATAGCAACCCAAAAATAACAACAATTAGCAAGAAAATGAGGCAGCCTTCTTGCTCAATGTGAAATAGTACAAAATAGCAAAGATACATTTTGAAATTCACCTTAAAACAGGTGTGGAACTTGTTTCCACCCAAAGGCCAGATGCCATTCGGAGGAGCACTGTGAAATCGGGATGCGTTTCAGTGGTGGAGAAGAACCAAAGGCAAAGGGGGCAGTGCCAGCATTCCCAAAACAGGGACCTATTTTTTCTCGAATGGCAACTGTTTAGAAGGAAAGAGAAAACATGCAAAAGCCAAGAAGCCACCAAATGATCGACAGATGGGTGGCACGGGGGTGCAGCCAGCAGAAGCGGTGGGGCTGAGGTGGCTGGATTTGGCCCACACACCTGAGCACCATCACCTTTGTCCCCAAACAAAAGCCACTCTTCCTAACAGCAGCAACAATGAGAAGTAAGTAGCACCCAGAACGGGTCGCTATTAGTGGACTGAATGCTCCATGAACAGAGCAGACTTATCTAGCATGACTTCTGAGCAGCTGTAGGAACAGCAACTGGCTTCAGAGGAAGTCCTGTCATCGGCACGGCCAGAATGAAGAGTCCCAGGTCTGGATGGCAGTTCCCCAACTTCTAAAGGTAAGGGGATCCCACAGAAGACCTCCCAGAATGCTTTGCCTGTGGGTTGGTGTAGAAGTGTGATAAATAAGATAAAATTAGGCACTCTAGCAAAGATCTTGACAATCTGGCAAGTCAGCCTTTGCTCACAGTAGCTTTCAACCCTTGAACAGCAAGCATATAAATGCTATTCTTGGATGGAGACCTTTAAATGATATTACTAAATTATATTTACATCCCACCATCTTTTCTCCTACGAGGAACCCAAGGCAGCTTCCACAGCTGTTCTTATCCTCACAACAACAGCCTTGCAAGGTAGGTTGGGCTGAGAGTCCGTGGCTGGCCCAAAGTCACCCAGGGAGCTTCATGGCCAAGTGGGCCATCATCCATGGAGAGGCTGGAAACTACCCAGAGAATTGATCAGGGGGCGAAACCGTGAAAAAGTAAACCACCATGAGCAATTACAGCGGCGGCGCAGTCCAAAGCGGACTGCGATCCTTGGCTCCAAAATTCACTCAAGCGCTTCTTTGTGTGCGGTAAAACATTTCAGTTTTCCCCTTCTGCCTTTCTTGAATGATATTTAATGGGTTTCAGGAGCAGCTGCGTGAGCAGATTAGGAGATCCGGATCATGCGAAGACCCTCCTGTGTGTATAAGAAAGTTCTGCCAGCTGCAATTGGGAGCCTCCGTTTTTGACCGCCCGACAACCCTGCCAAGTGAGTTCCGAGAATTCCCATTTACAGATGGCAGTCTGAGAAGCAGCGACTCCTCGAAGGGCATCCAAGGACTTTGCTGCTTCAAATCATTCCCTTCGACCGTCTCTGCATTCCTCCCCAACCTCGTGCCTCGAAAGATTGCCGAGTTCACCACGCTATTAGTGCCGTGCCAGCAGGAGCCCTTGTTAGCTGATTTTAACCCATCCCACACTTGAATGATCATTTGCTCAGTCGCTTGTGCTCATAAACACATGTGCACCAGCCACACTCAACAGCACGCCATTTAAGCATTCACGATTCATGCTCGGGGCCTCCTATTAATGACAGGTTATACTCTGGATTCGCTGGGAGGACAGGGAAAAACCCCCCGTTGATGTCTTTATCATCCTTCTGCTCCAGTGCAAATGCTGAGGCCTCCGATGCGTATTTGAGCCATGCTGCGACTGAGTCACTCTCAGTTTCTGCGTGCATCCTAAGCTTTGGATCGCGGCAAATGCAGGGACCATTGCATTGGACATGCATTCTTGAGGACTGCTGATTTGGTTTCGGGGGAGGAGCAACAGGGGGAGGCCTGGGGCAATTCCAGACATTGAGAGAGGCAGAGGTACTTCTCTCATGGCCAGACTCTCCAGGTGTGCAGGCCACCTCTGGGAATAACTAAGAACCACAGCTATTTGGAGAGGACTTGAAAGAGGGGACTTCCTCAGAGACAGATGAGGTGGGTATGGCTCTCAGCCTCATGATGTGACCTTGGCAGAGGAGGGTGGCCCAATTAGAGGACTGGGGTGCAGTGAGGAGACATGCTTGTCCCCAAAAGGCCCCTCCTGAAAGGATGAGGCCCAAACAGACTCATAAGGAGTGTTCCTAGAAGTAAATACTAGATTGGGTTCAACAAATCACTCTGTGCATGCTCAGAGATTCATTCTGGCTGCTTGTGCTTCTGGAAAATAAAGAACGTTTTTCAGGAAAGGACTGTGGCTTGGAATCTTCACAGGGAGGAAACCTAGCTCTCAACCTATGGTTCCAGAACCAGCTTGATGAAGCTGATTCTTCAGTTTAATTTAGGAGATTTATTTCTCCTATGGCAAGAGTACACAAACTTTGTGGTCCAATGGCTAATTGAGGAGCAGTCGGTGGCCACACATATACCTGCAGGGAAACATAGCGGAGGTGGATAAAAATATGCACGGTATGTTTATTTGTGCTCAATCAAGAGAAATGGACCTCCTCCAGAAATGGGCCCTGAGGCTCTGTGGGTGACTCTGGGCCAGTCACAGACTCTCAGCCCAAACTGCCTCACAGGGCTGTTGTTATGAGGATAAAATGGAGCTATGTCACCCGGTTCGGTTACACAGAGGATAAAAGTGGGGTATAAATGCAATGCAATGACAGCAACACGGAGGCAGCAGCTTAAGCAGGCACACAGGTTCCTGGCCATGGAATCCACATTTTGTCTTGTATTTGTATATAAACGTTGCTCATGGTAATGTATAATGACTAAATATAGTGCAGAAATCCTGCTCTTTTGTCCTCCTTTGACGTGATGCATTTCCTCTTTGGGGTAATGCCCCAGTGGTCACCAAAGCGAAAGAGGGCCAGTCACTCCCTGCCTGGACCTATTTTAAGACCAAGAAAGTCTCAGAGACGTGCTTAGGATGGCTGCAACCTCAAGAACATTTGGAGAAAGGGTTGTACTCGCCCTTTCTTTGAACAGGACTTCCTCATCAGCCATTACTTTTGTAAAAGAACATCCTTCCCTGTCTCCACTCCCGGTCAGAACCCGAAAATAAATTGCTCTGCGGATCAGCAAGAGCTGAAGTTAAAGGCCTGGGTATTTCTATGCATATCAATCATGGCACTCCATCTGCAGCGAGCCATCTGTGGCACCGGATCATCCGGAGAGCCAGTGTTTAATTAATGCTGCTGTAATTTGCTCGCATCTTAACAGATCCTGGGCCCGCTCTTCTTTAATCGCCACACGCCATCCGGCAGCCTGGATGCTCGGCAGGCCAAGAAGCAGGCCACACACCCAGTGGCAGTCGCTGGGACAGCAAGGAAGCCAGCCCACGGCCTGCCTTTCCTCCACGTGGCCTGTACAGATAAATAAGGACTTCCGGAAGTCCAAATCTCAGGGGCATTTTGACTTTGAGAACCATAAGGAGACTGTTCCTTTTAAAAATGGCTGGCCACAAAATTAGCTTAGGAAATGGCGAATGGCAAGGAAACTTGGTGGAGGAGAATAAAATTGTGTGCCTTGTGGAAGAAGTAGGTGGGCTTGCACTGCCACAGAAGGGGCAAGTCCTTCGCTTGGGGGTTCTGCTGGACTGACCACTGTAACTCAAGGCCTAGGTGGCCTTAATGGCCTGAAGTGCCTTCTGCCAGCATCAGCTGGTGGACCACAGAAACCTTTGTCTGGTCAAGGAAGTCCTGGTTTCTGCAGTCTGTGGACTGGTCATATCCAAGTTAGGGTACAGCAATGTGTTCTGCTTGGGGCTTCCCTTGAAGACCTTTTGGAAGCCGCAGTGTGGCAAAATACAGTGATCCAATTGGTATCAGGGGCCAGAAAGTCTGGACAAATGACCCCAATTCTGGCCTGCTGATACTGGCTACCTATACATTTCTGGGCCTTGTTCTGGTTTGATCTATAAAGACATCGATGCAGCTGGGGACTGTAAAACGTAACAGAGTGCCTCCCCAGGATGAAACTACCTACACGCTGCAATCCACATCCAAAGCCTTTCTCTGGGTCCCTCCTGTAGGGACGTTTGGCAGATGACAACCAGGGAGAGGGCCTTATTAGTGATAACCCCCTTGACTGTGAAAAGTCTTCCCCAGTGATGTCCACGTGGTACTGATATGGTCAACTTTCCAGCGCCAGGTCAAGACATTCCTTTGGAATACATTTGATGGAATACAATGAGGCTTTAAAAATGTTACTGGGGTTTGCGACCTCGGAGAAATACCCACCAGTTCTTTTCAAGCAAGCTGCAAAGAGGGGTGCTGCAGGTGCGGAGCCCCAGCTCTGACCGCAGAAACTTGCTCCGCAGAGGCTGCTTCTCCGAAGCTGCTCACACGACCTCTGAGAAGGCGCCTAGAGTGTGTGCGGAGCAGCACAGAGGGCAGGAGACCAGTACAACCACCGCCATAGTAAAATCCTGGCACACCTTAGCCTCCCACCTTCCCCCTCCAAAGCTCCAAGGCCAGACAACCAAAATCGGTGGTCATGCCGTTTTTCAGCCTTCGCCTCTACATTTCCCCTGCCTTCCATAGGATGCCCATTATCTTCTGAGTCTAAAAGGAAATAATTCTGCATACTGAACAGAGTTCACTACCACACGAGTGAGTGATGGCCAGCAAAAGTGATGGCTTCAAAAAGGGAACTGGAGAAATACACGGAGGACAAGCCATCAAAGGCCCCTAAGTTATGAGGGGTCACAGCACTTCCAGGATCAGGGAAAGTATGCCGTTCGAGCCCAACTGAGAAGATGGCGTGGCGTTCGTGACCCATTTGTGGGCTTCCCATGGCCCTCTGGCTGGCCACTGTGTGCACAGCATGCTGGGATAAATAGACCTTTGGTCTGTCCCAGCAGAGCTCTTTCTGTGTTCTTAAAACTCATTCTAGCTGGCACAGAATCAGCTCTCCTCGGCTCTCTGACCTTCACCTCCCAGAAGCGAGCTGGGCCATGTACTATGGTCCCTCTCCACACCAGGTCAAGAAGATGACAGGAGAGAACTCACGCACACCTGCCTCATTTGCATAATGCAAAGCGAGCACGGGGTATTGAGCACTTCTTGCAACGGAAATGTATTTTATTCTTTAACACACACACAGCCCTGTCCTCAGGTAACTTGCACCGATATACTGGTGCAAGGACACATCAGGTCATTTGGACAACAGCATTTGTACCCTGCATGAGTGACCGGTAGTAAGCCAGGAGAGAATCCAGCACTTACTCATTTTGTAATGCTGAGATTTCTCTGCCTCTAAGCCAGGAGGATCAGACCTTTTGTATCTGGAAAATGCTTGAAGCCCAAACTGATGCAGAAACGAGATTGCACGTGGGGGTGGGCCAGTCACTAAATCCTTATCACAGACCTGCTCCTTCCTTTCACAATTAAAACATTACCGTTCCTGCAAGGTTTATGTAGGAGGAGAACAAAAACTCTGGAAAGGCGGTGGGCGCTTGCAATTCAGGTTGCTTAATTCTTGTAGCTTTTTTGTGCAAGAACTCTGGATTTACGCAACGAAGAAGGAAAACACCTACCATTTTCAAATCTTCCAAATGCCACAATAGATTCCCAAATCATGTCTAGCCCTAAAAGCATAAAAAGGTCTCACTGCACGTCTCCCAAAAATGCATGTCACATACTCTTTCCTACATCTAGAGCAGGGCTCCTCAGATTACGGCCCGCGAACCGGATCCAGCCCACCATGCCCATTTATCTGGCCCGCCTCAGAGGTTTTAGACTCACTCGGAGAAAACGATCCCCGAGCAAATCCAAAAGCTCTGAGCTGGTGCAGGCGTTCCCTGAAACTGAGCAGAGGGAGAGAGCCTACGGTACGGGGGCCCAAATTGCAACAACTCAACTGCTCGTGCGCCAGCTCTACCCTCCTCCCCCCGCATTGCACGCATCTACAGAGTGGGAATATGGAGCAGGAAACAGAAGAGAAGCGGGTGGAAGAGAAAGAGAGATGGCAATGGGGGCGAAGAAAGGCTTGAGTGTAACAAAAATATAACTTTTTAAATCTATTTTTAATTATGCGAGCCTGGAGGCAGCCAGGCCAAGGGTGGCCAAACCTGCACCCGCCACTGCCGCCACCTAGCCACATCCACCACCGCCTTGCCGGCCCCCTGTTGAAAAAGTTTGAGGACCCCTGATCTAGAGTATGGCTAAATTGCTTCAGAGAAACACATCACTTTCTGGTTTTCCCACAATTTATGGTTACTCTGTGCCAAAGGCTAGTAACTACCTGAGTAAGAAACTGCCTGAAATGTCATTCTGTTGATGCCAGGCTCCAGGAGCTGCATGAATGCCAAGAATGAGGGGAGTAGCTTAGGATGCATCTATCCATTTCGGTTTTGTTCAGTTTAGCATTTTGCCAACCTGAAGTTTATTTTGTCCCATTACTGCACCATTCTACAATCTTTTTTAAAAGGTCTGCATATTTTTTTTAAAAAAATTATTTATTTATTTTTTATTTATTAAAACATTTATAGGCCGCCTCATCGCAACAAAGCCTCGGGGCGGCTTACAACATATTAAAACAGCAAAAGTACAAATATTAAAATACTATATCCCACCCCCTCCCTCGGTGCATCTCGGCCAAACTAAATATAAATAAATTAAATACCCCAACACCCCAAATAAACAAACAACCCACCAAACATAATAACCCCAACAAACCCAAACCAAACCAAAACAAACATTAAACATATATAGCAGCGCACAACATAATTCAATAAACCATTAACAATTAAAATAAGACTTAAATAAAAAGGTCTTCGCCTGGCGCCAAAAAGCATATGACGACGGCGCCAGGCGAACCTCTCCGGGGAGCGCATTCCATTTTCATGCACATCTCTCCTAAGGTACAGATTTTACAAGGAACTTTGCTGAACAGATGCATTTTCTGCAAGCAATTTTCCCTCATGGGAACATTTTTTGCAGACATATGTATCTTTGTGCACACCAATTCCTAATATACACATTTGAATGCATTTCTTTAATGAAGAAATGCACCACAACATTCAGAAAAGTGCAACAATGGAAGTATGGCTGCATTTTGATTCACATATTGGTTCAGGAAGCGCAAAGCTTTCATAAAGATGCAAGCCAGCACTGTGGTCTCAAAGGCAAAAGGGTGAGGGAAGAACAGAAAAATCTGGCCCTTGCAACTCATCACAGCTTTCAGCAAAGACAGTCTGGCTCTGGCCTCTTGGCAGAGCAGCAGAGGCACAGGCTGGGAGAAAGCGCTGAGTGGCCAGGGGACTGGCACAGGCAAGGTAGGAGCTGGGCAGGTGGGAGCAGAGGTCCAGGAGCAGCAGAGAGGGAGGGGGCGGGCCAGAGAGCGAGAGCAGCCAGGGGGAAGCAGGGGGGGGGGGGCCACTGGCCGGAGGGACTGAGAGGGCCCAGCTCGGGCGGCGTCCCTCGTCTGCGTCCCTGAGCTGCGGTCCGGACGGTCCAGGGACTCCCTTCCCTGAGACACAGAGGTTGTTGGTTTGATTGTTTGTTTGTTTTTTGTTTTGTTTGTGTGTTCTTGTTTTGTTTTGCTTTGTTTGCACTTTGCTTTGCTTTCTTGTGCTTTTTTTTTTTCTTTTTTTTTTTTCTTTCAATTTAAATTTAAGTTTATTTTCTCCTTGTGTGTGTGTGCAAGTGGGGTTTTTGCCTGGGAGAACTGGGAGAGTGAGAGGAACTGCAGGACTTACAAGACAGGGGACCAAGGTAAGGTCTCGGAAGGGTTACAGATGGCAGACCAGGAGATGGCCTTGGCGGGAGTCACGGGTGTTGCTGTCCGCTGCGAGAGCTGCGACATGTTCGCCCTTCTCCCCCAGGAGAGGCAGGGATACACTTGCCCTCGGTGCAAGATGGTGACCCTGCTAGAGGAGGAGGTGAGGTGCCTGAGGGCCGAGAGAGCTCTCCAGGCCCCCCCCCGCAGCAGCCCCCCTCTCGACAGAGGGCTGAGGGAGAGACCACGGGAGGAGCAGCTGCGGAGACATGGAGGTATGTCACCAACAGGAGGAGGCAGCCAGCACGGCCTCCTCCTTCTCCTGGCACCAATCTGGAGCCGGGAAGCAGGTTCTCTCCACTTGGGGAGGCTGGGGCTGACGAGGCCTCAGGGGACCAGCAGGACCCCCAGCCTGGGACATCAGGAGGCAAGGGAGCCACTGCAGGAGAGGCGAGGACCAGGGCACGGCTGCCCACCAGCACCGAGAAGGTACGGCGGCGGGTGATAGTTGTTGGGGACTCCCTGCTGAGGGGCACTGAGGCGGCGGTGTGCCGCCCCAGCCTTCAGACAAGGGAGGTTTGCTGCCTGCCGGGCGCACGCATCCGGCACGTGAAGGACAGAGTGGAGCGTCTTGTTCGCTCCGGGGGTCACCAGCCGCTCCTGGTGATCCATGTGGGCACAAACGACGTGGCCAGGCAGGGGGTGGTCGGGATCACCAGGGACTTTTCGGCCTTGGGGAAGAAACTCAGGGAGCTGAAGGCCCAAGTGGCCTTCTCGTCAATCTTACCCGTCCGGGGATTTGGGCCAGGAAGGGACAGGAGGGCCTCTGAGGTGAACGACTGGCTTAGGGTGTGGTGCCAGAAGGAACGCTTCGGGTTCCTCG
This sequence comes from Varanus salvator macromaculatus, assembly GCA_023646645.1. Lineage (NCBI taxonomy): Eukaryota > Metazoa > Chordata > Lepidosauria > Squamata > Varanidae > Varanus > Varanus salvator. The sequence goes on along the minus strand of JAIXND010000624.1, from coordinate 26,783,766 downwards.
ACCACGGCACTCGTTTTCTTGCCAATGGACTTCTGGCAAGGGACGGGTTACACCTCACGAGGATGGGGAAAAGGTCCTTTGGAGATGCTCTAGCGAGCTTCATCCGGAAGACTTTAAACTGAGCCAGTGGGGGGTGGGTTCAGGCCCCCCAGTAACATGTCTGCACTGGACAAGTGTGCAGGGAGGATCGGGGCTCTGGGAGCAGGGTTTTAGAGATACTGCAGGGACTGACAGGACTTCTACAGAGAGGGGCCAGGTACCAGGGAGGATGGGAGGAAGGAGGATGCTGGGCACTCCAAGGAAAGGAAGCAGTGGGAAGGAGTTGAGGTGCATGTACACCAATGCTAGGAGCATGGGTAATAAGCAGGAAGAGCTTGAAGCTCTCCTGGGAATAGGAGGATACGATCTGGTGGGAATCACAGAAACTTGGTGGGATGAAAGGCAAGTCTGGAATGTGAACATAGAAGGGTATCACCTTTTTAGAAAGGACAGGAAGGGAAAGAGAGGTGGGGGTGTGGCTTTATATGTCAGGGAAGGGATAGGATGCAGTGAGATAGAGTGCAGCACAGATGGGGATTCGGTAGAGGCAGTCTGGGTGAAACTTAGGGGATTTGACAGAGAAAGAGACCTGACAGTGGGGGTATGTTATCGCCCTCCAGGTCAACTTGAGACCCTGGATGATGTCCTGACAGGCCAGATTCTAAGGATATCTCGGGGGAGAGACACAGTAATTATGGGAGATTTCAATCTCCCGGATATTACTTGGGAGACTCACTCGGCGGTGACAGCCAGGTCACGTCGCTTCCTAGAAGCTCTAGAGGGTGGGTTTTTCACACAGAGGGTCCGAGAGGCGACGAGGGGGGGGAAACATCCTGGACTTGGTCTTGACCAATAGGGAGGAGCTGATAGATGAAGTACAGATTAGGGGAGCTCTGGATGCGAGTGATCACTCCATCCTTTGCTTTGAGATCAGAGGACGGGGGCCGTGCAGCAGGGCGAGCACTAGAAGCTGGGACTTCAAGAGGGCCAACTTTGGCCAACTGAAGGCCAGGCTGGGGAAAGTCTCCTGGGATAGGTTACTGGAAGGTAAGCGAGTTGAGGAGGGGTGGATGGCACTCAAAAGGGAGGTTTTGCATGCGCAAGCCCTGACAATACCTCTAGTCAGTAAGGTGGGGAGGCGGAGGAGAGTGCCGCCATGGATGCGAAAGGAGGTGGTTAGGGGGATCAGACGAAAGAGGAACCTCCATAGGAAATGGGTACTGGGGGAAATAGACAAAAGGGTATACCGGGAGGAGGAGGCCCGTTGCAGAAGGATTCTTCGCAAGGCTAAGGCTGATTATGAGCTGAGACTTGCCAAGAATATCAAGAGCAACAAAAAGGGCTTATTCCAGCATGTAAATAGGAAAAGGAAGGGGAGACAAGTGGTGGGACCACTAAATAAGGAGGAAGGAGATCCAGTGACTGACATGAGGGAACAGGCACAGATGCTAAATGACTATTTTGCCTCTGTGTTCTCCCCAAAGCAGGACGGGGGATATCCGTATAGGAGATTGGATGAGGCTGGGGACTTAGGGGCAGAGATTAGAGTCACCCCCCTTGAAGTCGAGGGGCTCCTCAGGGCATTGGACATTACAAAGGCGCCAGGCCCTGACGGGTTACACCCGAGAGTACTTAGAGAGTTGGCAGGGGTTCTCTCACGCCCGCTGGCCTCCATTTTTGAGGCCTCGTGGAGAACGGGTGAAGTTCCAGAGGACTGGAGGGTGGCATCGGTGGTCCCAATTTTCAAAAAGGGTAGTAGGAAGGACATGGGGAATTATAGACCGATTAGCCTTACGTCCATTGTAGGAAAAACAATGGAAAGGCTCATAATAGAGAGAGATCTAGTGATGCTAGATAGGGAAGGGAGGCTGACAGCCACACAACACGGCTTCCACAAAAATAGGTCCTGCCAGACAAACCTTGTGGAATTCTATGACAAGGTTTCGAGATGGCTGGATGGAGGGGACGCAGTGGATGTGGTATACCTGGATTTCAGCAAGGCCTTTGACAAAGTGCCCCATGATATCCTGGTGGAGAAACTGAGGAGTTTTGGGATACACCAAAGCACTGTCCGGTGGATTAGGGCATGGCTGACTGACCGAAAGCAGAAGGTAACCATTAGCGGGGAATCGTCGGGATGGCAGCCAGTGACAAGCGGGGTCCCCCAGGGCTCTGTCCTGGGGCCGATCCTGTTTAATCTTTTCATTAACGACATGGAAGAAGGGGTGAACAGTCTGCTTATCAAATTCGCAGACGACACTAAAACTGGAGCAGTGGCCACAACTGAGAAGCAGGTACTCCAGATCCAAAAGGATCTGGACAGACTATGGAAGTGGGCAGGAGACAACAGGATGGCGTTCAATGTGGAGAAGTGCAAGGTCTTGCACTTGGGGCATAGGAATAGCTGTCATAAGTACAGGTTAGGGGACAAGTGGCTGGAGAGCAGCACTTGTGAAAGGGACCTCGGGGTACTGGTTGACCGCAGGCTAAACATGAGTCAGCAGTGTGATGCGGTGGTCAAGAGGGCGAATGCCACCCTTGGTTGCATAGCCAGAAGTGTGGCTTCTAGATCAAGAGAGGTATTACTACCACTCTACACGACTCTGGTGCGCCCGCAACTGGAGTATTGTGTTCAGTTTTGGGCCCCTCATTACAGAAAGGATATAGCCAGGTTGGAGTCAGTGCAGCGTAGGGCCACAAGGATGGTGGCTGGTTTGCAGGGGATGCCGTATGAGGCAAGACTGAGGGAACTGGGTCTCTTCAGCTTGGAGAAGAGGAGACTCAGAGGGGATATGTTGGCAACATACAGGTATGTGAGGGGGTGTCACATGGAGATGGGGAGAGGCCTGTTCTCCCCTGCAGAGGAAGGCAGGACGCGCTCCAATGGAGCAAAGCTCAGGGAGCCAAGGTTCAATTTGGATGCCAGGAAGCACTTCCTGACAGTTAGGACCCCGAGGGCGTGGAATGGGCTTCCACGGGAGGTCGTTGAGGCCCCATCGGTGAGGGTGTTCAAAGATAGGCTGGACATGCCCACCATGTGCATGTCCAGCCTATCTTTGAACACCCTCACCGATGGGGCCTCAACGACCTCCCGTGGAAGCCCATTCCACGCCCTCGGGGTCCTAACTGTCAGGAAGTGCTTCCTGGCATCCAAATTGAACCTTGGCTCCCTGAGCTTTGCTCCATTGGAGCGCGTCCTGCCTTCCTCTGCAGGGGAGAACAGGCCTCTCCCCATCTCCATGTGACACCCCCTCACATACCTGTATGTTGCCAACATATCCCCTCTGAGTCTCCTCTTCTCCA
>JAIXND010000624.1:26752507-26780414 GCA_023646645.1 Varanus salvator macromaculatus | reverse complement strand
TGGAGAAGAGGAGACTCAGAGGGGATATGTTGGCAACATACAGGTATGTGAGGGGGTGTCACATGGAGATGGGGAGAGGCCTGTTCTCCCCTGCAGAGGAAGGCAGGACGCGCTCCAATGGAGCAAAGCTCAGGGAGCCAAGGTTCAATTTGGATGCCAGGAAGCACTTCCTGACAGTTAGGACCCCGAGGGCGTGGAATGGGCTTCCACGGGAGGTCGTTGAGGCCCCATCGGTGAGGGTGTTCAAAGATAGGCTGGACATGCACATGGTGGGCATGTCATGAGCGGAGCCGGCTGGTGCCGGAGGTCAGACTAGATGGCCCAGGAGGCCCCTTCTGACTCGCTCTGTTTCTATGTTTCTATGTTTCTATGTCTGTGGACTGAGCAAAGACTGAGCTCTCAGAGCTGCCCGTAAGGAAGAATCTTCCCCAAACACATTGGGGCTCACTAGACCTCCCTATTTCTTATGCATCTTCGAGGTTCTCCCCTTAATTTTGTTCTTTATCCTCCCCAAGCAGCAAAACTGCCAATTCTACATTTATGTTGTCCAATCGTAATTGTTGTGGGCAAAATTTCCCTTTTACATTTGGAATATGAATATGTAGCTCTCCATCCTTCCTTTTAGAAAACTTTCTCCGTAATTCTATGCACGGCTCCTCAGATACAAGCCCCACTGCAGCTTCCCAAGTAAGAAAATACACATTTGCCACCTACCACAGCTTACCCTCTCTTGATGTGCAAAACGGGTTGCCAGTTCTCAAATACTACAAGCCATTGCATGCTCATTGTCGAGTTCAGTTAAGCAGTGCCATTGCATGTCACTGATCAAAGCCTGAAACAAAACAGCAGTGGCTGCTTGGTCTCGTGAAAATCCATCATCAAAATTCCTAAAGCAGACTGCTAGGGATTGCTAGTAACACTCTTTCCTTTCCCTCGGAAGAGCAAACACACCGGGCAGCAGAGAGTTCCTTTTTTGAACCTTTATTGCAGTAAAGGGAGTGGGAGGGTTTCCTTCCCCTTGCCTGCTTGCCGAGCACATGTTCACATCCCATATTTATGCCCTTTCCCCGGGCGCTACTTCCCCCCTCCTTTTCCCTCATTGGCTGGGAGGTACTGGGAGGTTACAACCTTTTCCGTCCGCCTATTCCATGCCGCTCCAATACATGTTCCTCCCTCCCACTTCGTCCCTCCCAGGTGAATTATAATAAGCTTATTTCCTATGCAGGGTGTGCTAGTTAATAGTCATGAGGTCACTGAGCAAGGGTCCTGCTATCTTGTCTACATGCCAGTTCCCTCCTGCTATCTGATCCTGCCCCCCTCCTCCTATGGCTGAGGAATTTTCTTTGTTCCATTTTCACTCTTCCTGTTTCCTTGTTTCAAGTCATCCTTTCGTCCCTATCAAGCATTCCAAGAGGAAGGTGAGGGTTCAAAGCCAGGGCTCCTGCAGCAAGTCTGTGGTACATTACTCTCTGTGTCACTCAGCAAATTGGTCAAGGGCACCTCTGGCACATCGGTGTGCTCATAGGGAGGGTCAGCTGACTCTCCAAGCCAATCAGGACCCTCCACACGCTATAAAGGCCGACTATCCCAGGCAGGTCTGCACTGGAGGAACTGGTCATTGGGAGCAGCTGCTGGACACTCAGCCGTGCACACTGCTTGACCTAGGCCAGGCAGAGAGCAAATTATTTAAATCCTACTTCTAACCAAGGCTGCCTCCTGGTTAACAAACTCTTACCCAAATGAATTAGGGGAGTTTTAATCAACGGCTCAATTAGCCGATAGAGCCTGCAAATGTTCAGAAACAGCAGTGGCTCAGAAGAGAAAAGAAAGCATGCCTCCTTTTCACGCATGAGGACAGCTCTATTATGGCTCAGAGCTATTCGAGGGAAATAGCATATACGCAGTGGTAGCATATATGAGCCACGTGCAGAAGGGAGAAGCGTCCGGGGCCAATACCGTTAAGCACCTGCCGAGGCTCACAGCTTTGCAGGGACCCACAGGGGGCCACATGTGAATTGCCAAACGAGGCACGCTTCACCAAAAAAGGACACCCATTTGCAGACTCTAATTTGTCTCTGCAGTTGCCATTTTCAAACAATAGACAAAAACGGAGCATATCTCACCATAGCTTGGGACCCCAAGAACTGCGCACCTTGCTCAGCCTGCAGTTCAGTGCTCTTGACAGACTGGGCGGCCTTCAACAGAGGATGACTGGGAAGGAGAGGTCAGCCCGCATGGCCACCCAACCGTCCCGGCCTTCCTCTTCCTCCTTCCCGTCGTCCTTGCCTGCCTACTCTGAAAACAGGGATCGGGGCAGGGAGAAAGAGATGCATCCTTCAGCCCTCTGCTCCAGAGTGACAGGGCACCAGAGCGAGCAGCAGGAACAGACGGGAGCAATGATGCAGCGAGAGCTAGTACCAGACCCCGGAGCCAAAGTCAGGGGCAGGATGTGGGCCTGCAGGGGGATGCCGGGGCCCACCGGCTGGCACTGCTCCCTGCCGCATCCTTCCTTCCTCACATTTTTAAAAACATTTTCCAGCGAGGGTCCAGATACCTGGGCACGTACAAGGTTGCAGCCCTCACTTAACTGGTTTTACGGTAAATATATATTCAACCTTTCTCGGGCCCTTGAGTTTAATATCAGGGCAACAGAAGTCAACTCTATTTTATTCCTCTCATTGCATGGGTGGTACAATTTCAACAAGTTTAAAATTCGCATGTCGAGAGTGTTTCTTGGCATATGCTTGCCGGGTGGGGTGGGGGGTGCACTCTAAAATACCTGGATCTGGAAGGAACAGCAGAATGGTGGTGCAGGAGGAGTGGCAGAAGAAAAGAGACATTCCTGGGGTGCCTTGTGTGATGACGAAGAGGGGGAACCTCCAGAAGGGGGTTATGCCCAGGGTCTTCCACAATGGGAGAGTTTTGACAGTCGCCAGTTGTGCATTGCCAAAAAAAGAGACTATGAGCACACCAGAGTGGGGACCGGAGCTCGCGTGCCACCCCCTGCCAGACGTCCACAACAGACGGCTGCCTAAAACACCAGATGGACGCAAAGGAGGGGCAGGCAAGCCGAGGGACGACTGTCCAGGCAGAGGGAAGAGTCATCGGACTCATGGAGAGATGCGATTTAATCCACAAAGTGGTGCTTGTGGACTGATTAAGAGAGCACCCACATTCTTGCCGCTGAAGCATCCGGCATCCATGTCCTAACGAAGGCAATTGCTAAGTGGCTTGTGTTGAGCCATGACCAAAGATTTCAGCTGGAGCAGATGGGCATGGAGGATTTAAGAACAGCCAATATGCCACAGACGGGTCAAGAAGGGTGTCTTTTCCAGAAGGAATCACACAAAGCCCTGACATTCATGGTGTTCATCCATCCAGGGAATTCACAGAAGCACGCACAAGCCAGCTCTTCCCTGTGCCGGCACGCAGGACTGTGGCTTAGAAAGTGTCCCCATTCTTTCAGCTTTGAACTGGAGGGGAACTGCTGTGGAGCACTGTAGCCTTTTGCTGTGAATCTTGCAACCTGCACTGAAACACGCATAGCACTGCGCCGTCACCCAAACCTGAAATAACACCCTCTGTAAGAACATGTAAGGCCACAGAAAATAGAATCCAGAACTTAGGCATGATTCATGAAGCTCTTCTCAGTCTAAGGCAGCTGAGATGAGTTAAACTTGGTGGAATTTACCCCTAAGCAGAAGTGTACATGGAAAGGTGGTCACTGATGAATGGCCAAAACAGAGGAGATGCTGCACCAAAGAAAGTGCATTAAGAAGACACAAATTTGCACACAACATGCGTACACTTATTTATAGTTGTTTATATGCATAGATGCACATACTGGATTAATTATTATATTTTAAATAACGATTCAAGAATTCTCACCGTAGAACAGAAGGCCACAATGAGGCAACCCCATGTGCCTCCATGCCCAGCTTGTTGTCCAGACCCTAACTCTTGATGACCAACCCATGCTCTGCGTTCCTGTGGCTCATGATCTGAGCAATCCTTCAATAGAGGACCCCTTCAAAGAAGAAGTCACTCCCCAGACAACTCTTCAAATAGAGGACTGTCCTATCTTGATGAGGAAAGATGGCCATCCTAACCCACAGTCATGTGCCAGCCTCAACAATCTTCCTAAAAAGCAGTGCTGTGTGAGTTTTTGGCATCCTTCTAACCTCCACTTTCTATTCTATGACACTACATACAAATTCTGTCCCAGAATGCACTTGATACTTCCCCATGCAGGACTCAAAGAAGTGGCAGTTCGTGGCAATCTATCCACTTCTGTATGATTGCATGGAGGATGGTAATAGGAGGTGGGGAATAGGAGGAGGAGGAGGAAGAGGAGAAGGAGTAATAGGTCTTTTGCTGAGAACAAGGTCCCTAAACATCAGCCCTTCCTACATGGCAAAAGATGCTTCCCTCTGGAAGCTCCAAAGAGAAATTTTTGTGTTTTTTTTTTGGGGGGGGGGGGGTTGGTGTTTTGTTTGCTCCCCCAACCCCCTTCAAAAGGGAAGCTCCAGCAGGAAACCTGAATTACACCTTCCATTCTTGTAACATTGCCCTGGATCAGAATAATGAGGTTTGATGCCACTCTAGGTGTTAATCAGCCTAGCACTGCCAGGATGTTTTTGTCACTATCAACACTGTTTTGTGAATCCCTGCCCTATGCTTATTTTGCATGCATCTAATTGTCACAGTCTGCATTTGCTTTAATTCCATTTCTCTCTGGTTATAATTTTTCTCCCACTACACACATGTGTATCTGCTACCTTAGCACAACAGATCATGCACCTGATATTGTCCATGATAGCCTAATAACATAACAGATTTACTCGATTTTAAGCCTGGGCCAGACAACTCCTTGTTGTGGTCGTCGTTTCCTTTTCCCGACCCTCTCGTGGCAGAGACTAATCGTCATGCCAGAACTCGGCAGCATCTTGCATCTCGGCTGCATTCCTTCGCACAGGGGTGGGCAGACACGGGCTGTGCGTCATTTTGACTGGAACACCAAGTTTCGCCAACCAAAGCCAAGCACTAGATAAAGTATCACTCTGTGTGCCTTGTCTCTTTCCTTCTTGCACACTTGCTCTGTGTGTGGCATGTGTGCGTGCATGTGAAATTAAACATAGAAACATAGAAACAGAGCGAGTCAGAAGGGGCCTCCTGGGCCATCTAGTCTGACCTCCGGCACCAGCCGGCTCCGCTCATGACATGCCCACCATGTGCATGTCCAGCCTATCTTTGAACACCCTCACCGATGGGGCCTCAACGACCTCCCGTGGAAGCCCATTCCACACCCTGGGGGTCCTAACTGTCAGGAAGTGCTTCCTGGCATCCAAACTGAACCTTGGTTCCCTGAACTTTGCTCCATTGGAGCGCGTCCTGCCTTCCTCTGCAGGGGAGAACAGGCCTCTCCCCATCTCCATGTGACAGCCCCTCACATACCTGTATGTCGCCAACATATCCCCTCTGAGTCTCCTCTTCTCCAAGCTGAAGAGACCCAGTTCCCTCAGTCTCGCCTCATACGGCTTCCCCTGCAAACCAGCCACCAGCCTTGTGGCCCTGCGCTGCAGGGCCTCCAACCTGGCTATGTCCTTCCGGTAACGAGGGGCCCAAAACTGAACACAAGGAGAAAGGTCTACACTCAGCCTAGGAATTTACTTTCAGTACTAGAATATAGCTCAAAATCTTTCACGCAATAATCTTCCGCCCAGGCTTTCTTCCTAGCTGGTTGAAATAAGAAAGGAAGGCACTTTTTGGTTCTTGATGCAATGAAGATCAAAAACCTGTACTGGTGGAATCACTCCAAGAGCACCAAAGTCATGCTGTGATCTACCAGCCTAACCTGATCAACACTTTCCCCGCCTCTGACTTGATGCTTCTCTACCGGAAGCATCTAATTGGCACTTTACTGGTGCTTCTTTCCCATTTTCTTTGCATGAGGACGCCAGTCGTGCCATATGCTGCATTTTCCTTGCTCTAAAAGAAGTCTGGAGATGTCTGGAGCATGTGGGAGAAGCCCTGGAAGGAGGACGACATCAGTGGAAGGAGACGCAACTGCCATAAGCGCCTTGTGTAGAAAAGCCCTTCGAATCTTGCCGAGAACCTTGCCCTCTTCTGATCACATCTTGCCAGGGTTGTTCCTCACCTTCACCTTTGCAGCCCTCTTCTCCACTGGCCTCTTGCTCTGGCCCTGACAGCAGAGGCAGTGGTGAGGAAGAGGAGGAGGAGGAAGAGACGCCACTGCAGACTTGCTCGCTGGCCCTCTGCCTCCAAGCAAGCAAAAGTGAGGAAGAGGAAGAGATCGAGAAATAAGGCTGGTGACTATGGCAGTAAGACAGTGGACTTATGAAAAAGGGGGTCTGTGAAGGGCCTCTTCCCAAGGGCCTTCAGAAACTTGCCCTCAGTGGATTTTTCCCTGCTCAGCGATTCAGCCCCTGAGCACAGTTAGATGCATGAAGCCCCCTCCTCCCCTCCCTGCCCTCCCCAATCACTCCAGTGCCTACTTTTAACCGCACAACACAGGAGATTCTTTGTTAGGCTCCTTCGTGTTTCCCTTTCCTTGAAATGCATTTTTGTATGTGGAGGGGGAGCTAGGTCACAATGCATTTTTTATTTCATCCCGGGGGCAGGGGAGGCGTTGTTGCAGCTGATGGCCCAGAGGCAGCAAATATCGCAGCTCTGGGCCAACGGCCAAGAAAACACTCCGTGCCCTGCACTCGCTCCGGCCAAGGTTCCCATGGGATGCCTGGGCTGGTGGGAGGCCATGAAGAAAAGGAGCAATGTCTCAGGTAGGCTCAGGCACTCGATTCCCCAGAAATTTCCCAAGGCCAGACGGGCAAGTGGAATGTTCTGCTAGCTCACATCACGTACAGAGTGTCTTGCAGCCTGTTCCAACACGCAGAAGGTGCGTGGTCCTGTCCTTACAGCACAGCAGCCAGCGCTGGCTCCCTCAAGAGCCCCCTGCACCCGCGACTCTCCCTTTTCACTGCCTTCATCAAAAAAATGCTCTTTTTTCCTTGACTGCAGCCACTAGCACGCTTGATCGCCAGTTCCAGCCATTGCTACTTCATGCCACCACCATTGTCCAGAGCGGCCTGAGAAGCCGGCGAAGGAGCAGCTGCAATGGGGAAAAGGAGGGATGTGTTTAGCAGCCTTGTCCATGAGCCCTGAGGGGTTCAGGCCCTTGGCATGTGCCCAAACATGTCCACCCTTGGTGCCAGTCCCGACTGCAGCATCTCAACCTGTGCACCTTCTTTTAAATGAGCACTTTATCCTTTTTGGTACATGACTTTAGGGAGGGCTTCTATCACAGGGCAGCTGCCCGACACCAGAAGCACCCTAGCCTTCAGCAGCAGCATCGTCTACAAAGAGCAACGGGGAATCTTTCACACAGCAGAGCGATAAGCTTTATTCAAGTTGAGGCCTTGCATGCCAAGCTCTTGATGCACAGGAACAAGGGCCGCTTTTTAAAAGAATGTCAGGAATCTTATTCGCCGACCTCCAGGTTTTCCTTACCCAGCAAGTTCAAGCTAAAGGTGGCTTTTGGATGCAACTTTGCACAAAGACGGCCTGAGGAATCCATAGCAGGGAAAGGTGAAATGAAGAGCCAAAGTGGAAGGCAGTCCCCACCTCATTTTTTTTTAAAAAAATCTCTCCTGCATGGCATGGTCACATTTTTTGCCCCTAATTTGTCCCCAAGTGCAGCTCATTAACAGTAGTCCCTCCTCTGTTCAAGTGTCTACTTTGCAGGGGTCTCTCCCCTGCTTCCGCTGTGGCCCTCCTTGCCTCCTTCTAATTAAGCCAGGATCTATATTTGAACGGCCCCTTGGTGGAGACGCTGACACGCCACCCTGCCGCTCATCTATCATGCCTCCTTATCTCCCCCGAACATATCGTTTCTAGGGTTTCTTGGTCAATACAAGGAAGGGACAATCCTGAAGTACTGAGTAGAAAGCACTTTAAAATAATCCCAAAGGATTAATAATGAAAGCTGAACAATGACCATAATAAACGACACATTTGTTTGGGCCGTCTCTCGTTTTCCTTGCAATGGCGTCATTGTCCCTTCCCAGTGTGTGACTAAAATGTGGCCAGTGCAGAGCAAATATGCCCCTTAAAATGATGCAATTCCGTTTGGTTTGGTTGCTCATAACATTAGCCCGTTGCAGTATAACTAAGGGGAAAATATCCAATGTCTTACAAAAACTAAAGTGAGAAAACTAAACATCGATCAGAGACAGGAATTCATGTATCCAAAAATTACAAACCTAATCTAAGGAGAATAGTTGATCCTTGTCTGTGGAACTCCCCATGCATTGCAAGCATGGCACTCGGTTCATTTTGGGGTGATTTATTTAAACATTCCTGTCCTGGCAAGCCAGGCACAGTTTTATTGGCATAACTTGATTTTAGAGGTTTGGACTGTGTGTTGTGGTGAGAAGAGGTGCTCTTCCTTTTTGATGTTCATAGCGCTGGAAATTTATAAATCTAGTCAGTAAAACAAGGCACGGTCCTATTGAGAAGAGCACATGGCTCCAAGCGCGGAAGGTTATGCTCCCCCATGCAGTGTGAGAGGAGCATCCCTGCTCTCTATTTTCACTCGACAGCCTCTTCAGCCATCAAGCAACTGTGTTTTGGCAGGGGAGGGAAAGATGCTGGAGTGGCAGCCCCACTCTCTTCTCCTCACCCCCAAATGTCCCCATTAATCCCTCTCCGGAGTCACTTTTCTGACCTCAGAGAGCAGCTGGTACAGTTCACAGAATCACAGACTAGTAGAGTGGGAGGGAGACAAGAAGGCCATCTGCTGTTGCAGGACATCCATTTATACCATCCCACACCAAGGTGAACTGCCCAGTTTCACCTTGAATGTCTCCAGTGTGAGAGAGCCCATGACCTTCCCAGGTATCTGGTTCCACTGTCATATTGCTCTGACAGTGAGGAAACCTTTCCTGGTATCTAGCCTGAACGTGGCTTGTCACCACTTCAATGGGTTATTCCACGTTCTGCACTCTGGTATCAGCAAAAAGAGATCTTGTCCTTCGTCCTTGTGACAGCCTTTGAGGTACTCACAGAGGGGTATCATGCCCCCCCTCAGTCTTCTCCTCTCAAGGCTGAACATGCCCAGTTCCCTCAGTCTCTCCAGCAGTTTCCAAACTCTGGATCATCTTTCTTGCCCTCCTCTGGACCCTTTCTAATTTTTCTGCATCGTTCTTAAATCTTCATGCCCAGATTTTGCCCAGAAGGTGCCCAAATCTTGGTTACACAGTATTCCAGAAGAGGTCTGACTAGTTAAGAGCATAGGGGAGCTATTACTTCTTGTGATTTGGAAATAATACTTCTGTTAATGCATCCCAAAATAGCATTTGCCCTTTTTGTAGATGCATTGCATTGCTGGCTCATATCTAGCCTGTTGTCCACAATTACCATCAAGGACCTTTTCAGTTCCGTTGAGCCACGTATTCCCCATCTTGTAGCAATGCATTCGGTTTCTCTTTCTTGGGTGACTTTTCCCTATTGAATCTCATTCTGTTGCTTTCACTCCAGCGGTCAAGTTCATCAAGATCACCCTGGATCTTCATGTCTTCTGGGATGTTCACTGTGTTCACTCTGTGAATTTAATTATCTTTCCTTGTACTTCCTCATCTAAATCATTAATAAAGATGTTGAGGAGCACTGGGCCCAGCACTGAACCTTGTGGCACCCCACTAGGTACCTCCATCCAGTTTGAGAAGGTGCTATTGATGAGCACCCTTTGTGTCCAATTTAGCAGCCAATTAGCAGTTCTCTTCACATGGGCTGCAAGGGAACTGGGGACTGGAGCAGAGTTCCGAGACCCAGCTCTGCAATCAAAGCACTGTCTCTGGCAGCGAATCCAAACTATCCTCCAGCCTCCCAGATTATTATTATCACTATTAGTATTGTTTTTATTTATTTGTTTCTATGTCTCCCACAACCAAAGCTCTCTGGGCTGTTTACAAGAGTGCAGCTGTTATCTGGGAGCCATAAGATAATTCTCTTAATGATAAATAAAACTTTTCTACGGTGACTGCTGATTAAAATATGCAAGGCTATTAAAATAACAATCAAACTTCTCCAATGCAACCATTTAGTGTGGTGGTTAAGAATGCAGGACTGGGACTCAGGAGATTGGGAGTCTAGACCCTACTTGGGCATGCAGCCAACTGGGTGACTTTGGGCCAGTCATAAGGACATAAGAAAAGCCATGCTGCTCAGACCAAAGGTCCCTCCAGCAGGATGGGTGCAAGACCTCCTCCTGCCCAAGCTCCCCAGCAAGTGCTGGGTACAGGCACAACATCTCAGGGAAAGGAGGAAGCTCATAGCCATGGAGAGCCTCCTCCCTCACGGATCTGTCCAAGTCCCTTTTAAAGCCATCCAGATTGGTGGCTGTCACCACTTCTTGTGGTAGATCTCAGTCCAACCTACTTCTCAGAGTTGTCATGAGGATAAGATTGAAAGGAGGAGGAGAATTATGGAAGCCAACTAAATTCCTTAAAAGGAAAAAGGTGAGAGATAAATATAATACATAAATACTAAGAAAGTAGCAACTGAATATCCAAGGTACTTGTCTTGTGGAGACAATAGCCCTGTACAAAATTAAATGTCAAAGGGGGAAGCCCATTTTTCCTGATCCAGCAGGAAAACTGTGTGGAGCTGTGGACATGAGTGCTATAAAGCAAGGGGGCAGAAGCCCGGGGACCCAACAGCCATGATCACTTGGGCCTAGTGACCAGTGGAAGAGAGACTGAAGGCAGCACACACACATAAGAACAAGATCTTTTCTTTCCCTGGCACGCCAAGGACTCCTTTTCCATTGTGTTACATAGAAATATACAAACAGAGTGAGTCAGAAGGGGTTTCCCGGGCCATCTAGTCTGACCTCTGGCACCAGCCAACTCTGCTCAGGACATGCCCACCATGTGCATGTCCACCCTGTCTTTGAACACCCTCACCAATGGGGCCTCAACGACCTCCCGTGGAAGCCCATTCCACACCCTCGGGGTCCTGACTGTCAGGAAGTGCTTCCTGGCATCCAAATGGAACCTTGGCTCCCTGAGCTTTGCTCCGTTGGAGTGCGTCCTGCCTTCCTCTGCAGGGGAGAACAGGCCTCTCCCCATCTCCATGTGACACCCCCTCACATACCTGTATGTCACCAACATATCCCCTCTGAGTCTCCTCTTCTCCAGGCTGAAGAGACCCAGTTCCCTCAGTCTTGCCTCATACGGCATCCCCTGCAAACCAGCCACCATCCTTGTGGCCTACGCTGCACTGACTCCAACCTGGCTATATCCTTTCTGTAATGAGGGGCCCAAAACTGAGCACAATACTCCAGTTGTGGGCGCACCAGTCGTATAGAGTGGTAGTAATACCTCTCTCAGTCTAGAAGCCACACTTCTGGCTATGCAACTGAGGGTGGCATTTGCCCTCTTGACCACCGCATCACACAATGGAACCCATGATCTAGGGAGGAGATGGGCTCAGCCATGCTGGAGGCATTCAAGATGCAGCTGGACAACCATCAGAAAGGAGTGGTTTGACTTGGAATCCTGCACCAAGCAGGGGTTGGACCTGATGGCCTTCTTGGCTCCTTCCATCTTTATTATTCTGTAAAAGATTCTGTTACCGTTTCCTCCCTGAAGTCTGGATTCTAGAAGTTCTCTGTGTCTTCTACATTTGACCGTCAAATGTACCACCATCACCATTCAACTTTGTGATGAAACAACAGAGTCATCCCATGTTCGTTCTTCTAGGATAAGCAGTGCCAAAGCTGCCATTAGGAGCCTGGTAGCAATCCTTCCAAACTGGCAGCACAATGACCCCCCAGGAAGGAAGCTCTGCCATGACATGGCAGGGAATGTGCTGGGCCGTCTCGTGGTCCAGCTGATGTGATGTTAGACTGAGGACTTAACTAGCTTATGGAGTGGGATCCATGCATTATTTTACTTTCTTCAGAGTATGATAAGCCAGCCCAGCTGCATGTCAGAGCCCTCTTGCTCATTTCATAGAATCATAGAATCATTGAACAGTAGAGTTGGAAGGGCCATGAAGGCCATCAGGTCCAACCCCCTCCTGTTACAGGACACAATTTACACCATCCCACTCAGATGGCTGTCCAGTTACTTTCTGAATGTCTCTAGTGTGGGAGAGCCACCACCTCTCTGGGCAGCTGGTTCCACTGTCATATTTCTCTGGCAGTAAGGAAGCTTTTCCTGATGTCCAGCCTGAATCTGGGTTGTCACAACTTGACTTGATTATTCTGTGTCCTACACTCTGGTATCAGCAAGAAGAGATCTTGACCTTCCTCTTTGTGGCAGCCTTTGAGGTGCTTATAGAGGGACATCATGTTCCCCTCAGTCTCCTCTTCTCAAGGCTGAACATGCCCAGTTCCCTCAGTCTCTCCTCACAGGGCAGTGTTTCCAAACCCTGGATCATTTTTGTTGCCCTCCTCTGGACCCTTCCTAATTTACCTGCATCTTTCTTAAATCTTGGTGCCCAGAACTGGACACAGTATTCCAGATTCTCTGCATGCGGAAGATCGCAAATAAAAATCAGATGCAATTCTAGATGTATCTACTCAGAAATAAGTCCCTGGGTTCGGTGGGGCTTGGTCCCACCTAAACAGATATAACACTACACCTGCAGAGAGCAAATGCTCCTTTCGTTCTACAAACATTCATGCAAAGGATGTAGCCACTCCACAGCCAAAAATAAGCCAGTTTCAGATTTAAAAAAGGAAAACCAAACCATCACCAGCAAGATGCTAAAAGCAGCTTGGTTTTGTATATTCAGAGACGTATGCCCTGAAGTATAATTTGGAGGGAGAAATAATAAAAAGTTTTTATCACTGCTTGGAGGCCTGCAGAAAAATGGATTTTCTATCTCTGAGAGCCAGAAATAGCTGCATTATAAAAAATATGTATGTGTACTATAAAACTAAGGGGTGTGGTAATTATCACCCTTTGCAACACTATATACTTATAGAGGTTGAAATTGTAGCCTTCGAAACATTCTTTCAAGGGATTTGTTTGTTGCTTTTTTAAAAAAAAATGACCACATAGGTGGAGGAGAAAATTATATTTCTCTTTCATTTTGGAAATAATTGTACATATTCTGCCAATTCATGTAGTCTTGTGTTCTAGATTGGCCCAATGCATAAGATTACCTTTAAATTAATGGGAGAATGTCTATTTGCACTTCTGTGTTCAATCTAGCTGTCTTTATTGTTGCTTAGGCTGCTACAACTTAATTGTAAGTAAATTTCTTAGGCACAATAAAACACCCCCCACAAATGCTACAAATGCCCCAAAAGCTAAGGTGACCAGATGAGATCCCCATTCTCTCTCTCTCCTGAAATGCATACCAAATCCAAGCTCATTCTTGCATCGTAAGAAATAATATGTTAAATCTGCCCCAAGCACAGCACAAATGTAGGTCTGATTTCTATTCCTCTTTTCCCAACTGTAGTAACCGAATGCACTGGCATTTTGCATTCGCTTTCCACCAGAGACTCTAATATCTCCTTCCTGTTTGGTCCTAGTCAATATAGGAGCCACCATCATATGCTAGCTTTCCCCAGCCTGATGGCCTTCGGGGGCATTTGGACCACAGCTCCCAGAATTCCCATCCAGCAGGGCCATTGCCTGGGAATTCTGGGTGTTGCAGTCCAAATGTGTCCGGAGTGCCACCAGGTTGGGACACAGCGACAGTGCAAATCTAGGGATCTCTACTCAAATGTGGAACTCTCTCCCAGATAACAAACGGATATAAGATTTCAATCTAAGTCACTTTCACCTGGAAATAAGTTCCACTGAATGCAGAAGGGCTCACACCAAGAGAGAGAGAGAGAGAGAGAGCAAGAGAGAGAGCGCCATATTCTTATACCGTAATTGATGTGATTTCTCTCAATATGCATTCAATGGCATTTATTCCCATCAAAATATCTGTCCAGTCTTCCACTATGGTTGAGATTCTCTAAGAGCTCTTTGCAGTCTCAAGTGCAATGTGTATTTCCATGCCAACTGCAAGCACAATTCCTTTGCTTTTACTCTCAACTTCAAACTAGTTATGGAGAAATAAAACAGCACTCACCTTGATAGGGACCACTGGCAACCCAAGCCAGGCCTCCCTTTAAAGATGCTTGGGATGCTGTCACCGTCCCTGCAAGAACTCCTACAAGCCCAGTGTCTGCCTGGTTCCAGAGTGACGTGACATCAAGCAAGAAGTCCCTAAGCTAGCTTTCCCCACCTGCTACCCTACAACCCCCATTATCCCCACAAAGCATGATGAGATTTATTGTATCATTCAACACACTGGAGGGACACCACATTGGGGATGGCTTTACTAGGCCACATGCGAGCATTCTCAGTACACAGCATCCTTCTCTTCTAAATTAGGAATGTTTCTGTGAGTTACCCCAGAATTCCCCAGATCATAAGAATATGAGAACTGCTTCAGTCACAGGACCACCCCTGCAAATTGCATGAAGAAATAAGAACAGAAGAAAAGCCATGACAGATGAGACCAAAGGCCCATCCTGTCCAGCACTCTGTACACATGGTGGCAAACCAGCTGCCCGCAGGATCCCTCCAGCAGGAGGTGCAAGGCCTCTTCCTGCCCAAGCTCCTCAGCAACTGGGGTATGCAGGCAGGCTGCCTCTGGTGAAGGAGGGGGCACACAGCCAGCAAGGCTAGTAGCCATGGAGAGCCCCCTCCCACATGAATCTGTCCAAGTCCCTTTTGAAGCAGCCTTCATCACTTTCATGGCAGCAAATTCCACCAGTCAGCTTCATGACATGGCCCTGGGTTCAAGTGTTACAGGGGAGGGGGCAAAATGTCTCCCTCGCCACTTTCTCCACCCCATGCATTATGTCAAACCACTCTTCACAGGGGAGCTGCACCAGCCCCTGATCCTTTTTGTTGCCCTTCATTAGCTAGGATCTGTGGACCACTTCTTTTCTTTTTGGTGTCAGAGAAACACTCTGCTCCAAGGCACAAGTCTTCATTGTACCTAGAAATGTGATTCTTGAATGTGATTCAAATTGTTATTGACCCAGACAACTCAGGAACAACTGCAGTCCCTCAACAGCATCGTTAAAATATTCATCACTCACTGTATCCTTTACTCTTTGTGTTTCTCCTGTTTATTTCTTGCCATCTTAAGGCCCCCACTTTCAGAACCAGGCCAGTGTGGAAGTTATTTTGCCCACAGCAAGAGAGTAGATCATTTACTTCTGTTAAAAGTTCTAATTTGCTGGAATCTGCGTCGTCTTTGACATCCAGTGTGAAACTATCTATTAATGTGAATGCAGAGAAAATGGAACATTCCGTCTGATGCTCTTATCTGTTGCCCTCTGCCTTCGCTGCGACCCAGGATTCCATTCACTGAAATGCTGAGAGTATAATCCATGCAGCCCAACAATTAAAATCTTTGTGCAGCTTGTGAATTTCTCATCATCAGACACGTTAACCAGCTCTCCCTTGTGTTGCCAGCTCTTTAAGTGCCTCTTTTGTGGAAATTTTGTGACATGCAAGAATAAGCCTAGGGAAAAAATGGCTAGGAAATATAACTGCTACAGGTCTTTGCCATGAGAGAAGGGATTTAGGGATGCTGCAGAAATCCATGCTTTTTAAAATACCGATGGAAAAATGAAACGTTTGCAGTTACAGATAAATGCTCAGAGTAACGGAGCACGTTTCTGTACAGTTTGCAAAAAAAAGTGAAAGTTTAGAGTATTTTATTGAACTAAATAAAACTAAATGTGGGAAAGTACAGTAATCTGAACTTCTGAGTAATAGCTCGTGCCCATGTGGAATAGCAAGCCACTTAGATCTTCAAGGGAGCAATGGAGAAAAGTAGCGAATCGTTCAACAGTTTGATGGGGGGAATGATAAGCACTAGCTCACCCTCATGTGCATAGCAAGCTGGTCAGTGTATTGAAAATAAATCAGTCAGCATGTCAGTGAAGGACTATGAGACATAACAACCAAGCACCATGTGCAATTCACAACCCAGTTGGCACTTTGAACATGGAATGATGTGAACACAGGCATCCTGTTCTGTTCATCCTTCGAGACATACAGAAGGATTTCCACATTATTGGCTACCCAATTATTTGCCCCAGAAATGGCAGGGTTTGAACTGGGAACCTTCTGGGTGGGATCCAAATTTGGCCACCTAATGAGAAGGAAGGACTCCCTGGAGAAGAGCCTAATGCTGGGAACAATAGATGGCAAAAGAAGGAGGGGACAGCAGAGGATGAGGTGGCTGGATGGAGGCGGTTGGTGTGAGCTTGGGTGGACTGCGGGGGATGGTGGAGGACAGGGGGGCCTGGAGGAGTGTTGTCCATGGGGTCGCGATGGGTCGGACATGACTTCGCGACTAACATAGCATAACAGCAGACCGGTGAAATCATTAGGACTTACGTTCTCCTGGGTTTTTATACCAGCCTGCACCTGAATACAGTCACCTGTAACCTGCCTTGGCAAATATTTCATATCCACTTTTGCAGATATATGTCCCAAACATGCACGTTACTTTTCAGCAAGGCAAAATTTTCTTCAGACATACTAGGGAAAGCTTTTAACATCCCACATAGTCTAAGTGTGTGAAACATGCTCAGTGCAAAGGTTTCTGCCATCCCAGAGCCATGTCCTTTAGTGGAAGCACTCAAGAGTAGCACAAACAGCAAAGGTCCTTAGGGCGGGGTGGCCAGACAATGGATCTCCTGCTGCTGCTTTGGACCAACTCCCAGAAGCTCTTGCCAGAGTGGTCAGCAGTTAGGAATGCTGGGAGCTGAAGTCCAAACCATCAGAACTACTGTCTTCCCAACCCCTCTCCAGGTTAACAAATGTTTGATAGCATCATGTCTTGTGTGACATAACTGATCTTGCCATATGTAGCACTGCCCCACAAGACGCTTGAGCCACTTAATTTATGTGTTGGTGTTTAGGAGGAAGTTGGGCACTTATGATTATGAAGGGCAGAAGTAAAGGAAATAAGTCACCAAAAGGGAAGACCAAACATGGCACACATCTGCATAATTCTTGCATATGCTAGCATACATGTTTAGACAGGGTTTATTTATTAAAATTATTAAAATATTTATAGGCCGCCCCATCGCACTGAAGCCTCTTTGGGATCCGGTTCTCTTCTGTTCGTTGGAACTTCTTCTCAGGCTCAGCCCTCACTTAGGAAGTGAGCGGAGCCCAGAAGAAGTCCACAAACTCTCGCAGAACGTGGGCTGCACAACCGGCCAACGTTTGTCTTCGCCCATGCAGCCCAAACAAGGCCCGCGAATCACACGCACAGAACACTCGGTGTGCCTGGTGCCAAGATGAACTCACAGCTGCGAGAAAGGGGGCTGGAGTCCCGGGATTCAAACTGAGAGCACCCAACTATTTCCCACCCCAGAGCAGATTCCTCATACAACCCTACTTATAGATGAAAATTCAGAAAGGACCTGTGTGCCTTGGTCAGTCCCCTTCCAGGGAGTGTCAATGGGCAAATTCCAGGCCCAGCTCTCCATTCTGGTGGTTCTTTGTCTTTAAGTTAGACTTATACTGGCAGCCTGTGGAGCAGAAGGCCTTCAAAGAGAGGACTGGGTAGATCCCTGGAAGAAGAGGACACGTGGCCACCCACGCTCTAGAATGCCACGCCCTCTTGCTTTCATGCCAGACATGAAACACGGACTAGGTTATCCTGTCATGCACAACACAAAAGCCCAGCTTCTTCATGTTGAACTCTGCAATTATAATAAATTGACGACTCTGTAACTCACTTCAGTGTGGTTATTTGCTTTGTTTCCACATCTTCAGCAGAGCAGCCCTGCTGTTTATTATTCTAAATCTGGCTGTTTTACTCACCAAGTTGCTACTTTCTGTGAGCTTCACAGCATCTCCTTTATTCACTGGCCTGCTGCAGCCTGTTCCTACACAGCTATTTTTAATGTTTTGCAAAAATGTTAATTTAGAGGGCAGCACATTTCCTTAGCCCGGCACATTCCCCCCACCCCTTATTTCTTTAGTTGCCGCATACATTAAATTAATTACCCTTCAGCAACACAAAATTGAATCTCCTGCTATTCAAAGTTATGATCTCATTTGGACAGGATGTAGTGTTTATACAAAGATGAGATGAGCTATCAGAAACCAAAGAAATGTTATTTCATTCCATCGCTTGGTACTCATGTGCCTCCAGTCACCCGTGATACATCAGGGTCCACAAATTCAGTTAGCCATTATATATTAAAAATGTTTTTAACCAAAGAGTACCAATAAAAAAGCAGCCTTGTCAATCCTAGAAGGCTTCTTGAAATAAAGATGTTTTTCGGGAGGTCCTGAAAACAACACATTGTTGGTGTCCACCTGACCTCCTGAGGCAAGGAATTCCTTGGAAAGGGCCCCCACACTGAAGGCTCTGCTCCAGGTGGACTTCAGTGAAGCCACAGATCCATGCAGGTCCACCAGGAGCATCCCAGCTGATGACCTCAGTGACCCGCAGGTTGATAAGAGAGAAGGCCTTTCTCAGGAATCCTGGTCCCAAATTGTTTGGGGTTTTTTACACTAGTAGCAGACCCGAAACCTGGCCAGGTAGCAAACAGGTCGTCCTCAAAAAAGGAACTGTGCTGAAAGGGGGTGGCTCCCAACAGGAGGCAAGCTGCTAAATGCTGCAGCTCCAGCTTCCAGACCAGCCAAGAGGGCAGCTGCCCTGAAAATGCATCTCAATAATCCAGTCTTGAAGTTATTCACACTTGGACCACGGAGCACCACCCGCTCAGAAAAGGCAACAAGCTGATCTCTCAGACTTGGGAGCCCCTCATCAACATGGCTGCCATCTTGCCAGGATGCCGTTTCAGTCCGCATCCAGCCCATCGCTAAGCCTAGACTCTGATCCAGGACTTGCACAGCCGCTCCTGCTGCGGATGTCAAGGGCAGACAGAGTAGTGGGCTCCAGCCTGCTGATGCCACTTGGCTCGAAATCCCCTAAGAACTACTCCTGGCACCTTCATGGAGATGCTGAACAATGCTGGAGACAAGGCAGTGCCCCGCAGAACACCTTGCCTCAATGCCAGCAGGCCAAGGAATAGTCTCCCAAGGCTGCTTTCTTAAATTGGCCCCACAGGTGAGACGGGATTACCTGTGCTCGTCACTGAGTTATTTTGCTACCTGTGGAAGAATAGCACATTGTGCCCACACCCTGCATTGAGATGTTGCGTGTGCTAGGCTGGCCATTTGTTTGGGCAAGAAAATCCAACAAAATCTCTCTCTCTCCCTGGGAGTAAAAAATAGGATGACACTACATTTAATTCACTATGGACTGTGAAGAAAGCTGACAGGAAGAAAAATTATTGTGTTTGAAACATGGTGCTGGCAGAGAGCTTCACAAATATCCTGGACTGGCAGAAAGATGTACAAGCAGGTCCTGGATCAAATCAAGCCAGAACTTTCTTGGAAGCAAAAATGACGAAACTGAGACTCTCATATCTCACACCACGAGAACGCAAGATTTCCTGACCACCGTGCTTGGGAAAGCTGAAGGCAGAAGAAAAAGGGCAAGACCAAGCACAAGACGGGTTGACTTGATGGATGTATAAAAGCTGAGATGGGCTTTCTAGGACAGCACATTTTGGAGGTATTAATTCATACGGTCACCATAACTTGGAGACAACTTGATGGCACGTAACAACAACAGGATGCCTTATATAACTAACAACTACAGTTTGATGACCCCCTGCCAAATGGGCAATTCTGCCTGAAGCAACAAGGCTATCCAAGATCATGTGCCACCTGAGTCAATGGACAAGATGCTGTGGCCACCACCAGTCCGATAGACTGGCGATTTGATCTTATTTCCACACAGGTGACAGGAGAGCATCCTCCTCCACACCTGAAGGCAGACATTTGAGGACACAGGACCCACAGTGTGTGGCCCAGCGGGGCTTGGCCAGTGAGCTTGGGACAAACATCCCTGGGTCTGGTGCCATCCACACCGCCAGCCTCTTAGAAACATAGAAACATAGAAACAGAGCGAGTCAGAAGGGGCCTCCTGGGCCATCTAGTCTGACCTCCGGCTCCAGCCAGCTCCGCTCACGACATGCCTACCATGCGCATGTCCAGCCTATCCTTGAACACCCTCACCGATGGGGCCTCAACGACCTCCCGTGGAAGCCCATTCCACGCCCTCGGGGTCCTGACTGTCAGGAAGTGCTTCCTGGCCTCCAAATTGAACCTTGGCTCCCTGAGCTTTGCTCCGTTGGAGCGCGTCCTGCCACCTGGGGCAATTGCCACACTGTTGACTATGCTGCCCGATGCCTGCAAGAGTGTTTGGAAAGAGGCATATTTGCACTCTCCCTTCATGCTACTCTTGAGATGCAGCATCCCTCTGAAACACGGCATGAGGTTGGGGATCAACCTTCTCACCCCCTCTAAGCCTAGAGATAAAGAGCTTCATAGCTGAAGGATCCAGATGCTTGGTGCAAACTGTGCTCCAGGCTCAAGATACTATGCATGATTTCATGATGTGCTTTGGTGTCTCAGAGCCTAAAAACCTCCAAGTAAAGTAAGAAACCAGGAGAGGGATAATACAGAGAGGGTCTTCTAGAAGCCCTGCCACTAGAGTGATTGGACTGTGTCCAGAATGACCTTAAGCACTGGATGCTGATATAGCAGGAGAAACCAAGCCCAACCAATTTGCCTCTCTAGTACAGGCTGTGCAGTCCATTGCTCTTACAGGTCTAGAGAAAGCCTGTGTTTGAATCCCTGAATTCCCATCAATCAGGACTGTCACCCTTCTTTTCCTGAAAGGTTCTTCATCTTTACTAGGTGCAACATGGTCCTCTCCATGCCAGGAATAGCTATAACTATTTAATTTGGCCAGTGAGATGGGTGAGAATTTTGTTTCAGATTAGTTTGGATAAGAATTTACCAAACTTTGGAAATGTCTTCAGATTTGAGGTAGGAAGAGTCTGAGGTTTAAACAATCCAAATGCAGGAGAAAATAAAACTGACAGATTGGTTCATCCCCATAAACATCATCAGAATTGCTTGTACCTTCCCTTCCCTTCCCTTCCCTTCCCTTCCCTTCCCTTCCCTTCCCTTCCCTTCCCTTCCCTTCCCTTGAAAGAGTGCAGGGAAAGAACTCATGTGGGAAAAGGGGCGTTCTCAAAATGTTCTCTGTACTGAAACAACCTATAGAACTATGCAGGGAAGAAAACACTAGGAATCAATAGACAGGATCCAACGTGTTTCAGGCAGGCACACCTTCATCAGGGGAAGTTTGGTATCATTGAGGTTCTGTTTCAAGCTGTCAAGACTAAATGAAGTGCAATGAAGGATGCTGAAAGGCAACAAGGAAGAAGATGGGGCATGCCAGGCAACACAGGCAGGGTGAGAGGTAACTGAGGGTCATGCTCCACGTGACTTTAATTCTGCTGGGCATTGCTGAGCCTCACAGCAGGTCCTGCAGCCCCAGTTCAGAAGAGGACCAGCGAACACCAGGTGGAGAGGAATACAGCATTCCACCCATCTGTTGCTTTCCAAAATTCAGGGGTGGCAGGATGACACAGGGATTAAAGAAGAAAAATATTCTTTTTATTGAAGGACAACCTTGGCCCTTTTGCCAAGGAAGGTGCACAATTTAAGTCACACTCTTCCTCCTCACCCCGGTTGCACTATTCTAGACCAGCAGTGGTGAGCTAGGAAGCACTCCCAACAGCAGACAGCTGCACGGCACTTGTGCAGTGCAGAAGCTGCCGGGGGGGGGGGGCATTTTGCAGTTGCTTCCCACCTGCACAGCTGCCCCCCACCCTCAAGCAACCCTTGTAAAAGTCCAGGCAAAACTTTCCTGCCTAGGAATCCACCAGCTGAGGCCCAAAATATAAGGCCGCTTGAATGCTCTCCCCAACTTGAGCCTTCCTATTTTTGTACTCTGCTGCGGCTGTAAGTTAGGTCCCAGGTCAGCTTTCCTCCTCCGGCCATCTGGGGTGGCCAAGCATGCCCCTTCCTGATGCAGCATGTGTGTGCACCAGCTACCCTTGGAGAATTACCGTATCCATCGCATGAGATAAGCAAGCGATAGCGGTCCTCATGAGGACGCCGCAAGGCAACCTTTGCTTAACATGCAGGCATCACGCAGTGAGGATTTGAGGCCTGGCCGTGACTGCGACTGCTTACTCCCTTGCCACATCTGCTTGGCTTGGGTTTCTTTTAGATCTTCGCTCTTGCTGCTTCTCTCCACCCCGAATCTAAGGGAAGTTGGCCAAATAGCAAAGCATAAACAGTCACACTGTGGATGTCAAGTGTGCAGCCTGGAGAAATGGGACGTTTGTTTGCATAACTAAATCCAAAAACAGCTTGGACGGTCCTTGACATTGGCAAGGATTTTAATTCTCAGGCACGTCTTCTGAAGATGTCATCCATCTTCTCACAGAGTCGTAGAGTTGGCAAGGAATGTGGAGGTCATTTAGTCCACAGGAGGATCTATATTTGTGGCCCCCTGCCTGCCCCCCACCCCAGTGATCATCTCCTGGGCCCCTCTGGCCCCCTCACTTGACTGAGAACCTGCCCTGCCCTCTGGCCCAACAGTGCCAAGGGGCAGCGGCCAATTCAGTTCAATGCCTTGCTCCACGCAGGGCCTGCAAGGGAAGATGCGCCTCTAGAATATCTTAAAGGATTTTCCTCTCCTACTTACCAAATATTGGAACCTTTGGTGAAAGCCAGAAAGTTGGTTTTGTTCCATTTGGCTCTGTCTGCTGCTTGTTTTCCTCTTTAGCTCCACTCAGGCATGCTAAAGCTCAATGAGATAAACATGCAACAGGAGGGAGCATGCTAGACTTGATCCGCTCCATCTCATTCCACAGATCCAGGACTAGGGCAGCGCATGCTCGGGCAGGAAGCACGCGTGGCCCATCTTTGCATATTTACTGTACTGTTTAAGACACCTAAATAGAATTTGTCATATTTGAATATAAGGAGTGCTCTCTCTCAGCCATGATCCAGAGCACTTTTTATTATGCCATAGAACTCAATGGGAGCCGCTGAGAACCCTCTGCATTTCTCCTTATGGGTTCCATTTCTTGGAGTGACCATTCAGCATGGCAGAATATGGAGAACCTGCTTTAATCTTTGATGCATGTTTCTGTTCAATGAGCCTTACTCCCAGGTAAGCATGCGCAGGATCACAGCCAGTGTTGATGGTATTCATAGCTTGCCTTTGGGCATGTGACATGGCCCACCCTGACAGACTTCTGCACATGTTTCTTTGCTTTGCCTCTTCTGCATCTTGTTTGGTATGGTGAAGCTGGTAGGGGGCAGTGTGGTATAATGGCTAGAGCACTAGATGTGGCTGGGAAGACTTGGCTTCAAGTCCTACTCAGCCAAGATGATCACTTGGACCAGTCATTTTCCCACAGCCTAACCCAGTTCTCAAACATAAAGTAGAGCAACTAGAGGAAAAGTTACAATAACTGTGGGGTTAGGAAAAAGCGAGTAAGGTGAGACACGGTAAGAGGTGCCCAAAATCATGCATGGTGTGGAGAAAGTGGAGAGGGTGACATTTTTCTCCCTCTCTGACAGTACTAGAACCCAGAAAGACCATCCCATGAAGCCGATGGGTGGGAGACTCGGGATGGATAAAAGGAGGGGATCCGCACATAGCACATGGGTGAACTGCAATTAAGCTCTTGCATGGCCTTAAAAGAAGATCGGACAAATTACTGGAGGACAAAGCTCCAGTGGCTCCTAGTCTTCATGGCTATATGCTGTCTCCAAGAAGGGAGGCAGCCCAACACGACGTTTCTGGAGAACTTGGGCAGAAGGCTGCTGCTCCACTTGTCTCCCGCTTGCAAGTTCCCTGGGGCAGCTGCTTGGCCACCGGGGGAACAGAATTCTGGGCCGGATGGACCCTTGCTGTGACCCAGCTGGGCTCTTCGTACGTTCTGATGTTCTGGAGTGCCTCCCCCACCCTCATTATACTTTTCTGACCTAACTGGAGAAAAATGGCACACATAAATAACAGTAACATTCAACCCTGGAATGCAGAACCCTCTTTCTCATTTAGCTTTAGGCTAAATGTGGCCATAGAGGACAGAGAAACTCACCTTATGGTAACTTTTCCCTGTCATGCTGCTCTTGCTTTTTGTCGGATCTTACTGTGGATGTGCTCCAACCTGTAGTCATTGGGGGAAGTCCAGGAGGAGGATGACAAAAGTTTAAAATGAGAATTAAGAATATAAGAAGAGGTATTCCAGGTAGGACCAAATGCTGCTCTATCAAGTCCAGCATTGTGTTCAGTCAGCTAGCTATGTGAGCTATGCCAACAGAAGTACAACAGCTTGTTTTCCCCAGCAGCTAGTATACAGAGACATACTGCCTGCAATACTAGAGATAATATTTAGCATCATCATTTGTCAAGAAAATGTATATACTGCTCTTTTTAAAAAACAAAAACAAGCAATTGCTAAAGTGGTTCTTGATATAAAAGCATAACAAAATACAATCCAATTACTCTATTTAAAAACACAGGAAAATATCTCATTCACATAACCTGCGGTAACTGGCAGTACTAAGAGTCAAGAAAGCGCTTGAGAAACGAATATATCTGAAGCGATCAGTGGAAATATTCCATGTAAGGAACCCAGGCTTATCTCAATGGAAAAATCGTTATCGGAGGAGATAAACCAGTATGACCAGTAACCATTGGTAGCCTTCTCCTCCATAAATTTGTCTGATCCCCTTTTAAAGCTGTATGAACTAGCGGCCATCACTAAATCTTGTGGTAGCAAAGTCCATAGTAAATTCCAACGATGCCTTGCATGAAGAAATATTTCCTATTTTCTATCCTGTCTGGAATCCCGCATTGTTTATCATCTTTGGTTGTATGACTCCAACCTCGTCTGATTCTGATACTATGGAAAAGGAAGGAAAAGGTCTCCCTGTCCATGTTTTCTGCACCATACAAAATTTTATATACCTCTGGCATGCCCCTTTTTGCTCATGTTTTCCCCTAAGCTAAAAGGAGTTGCATCTGATCTTCTACAAAGCCTTCGAGAAACAGGTAGTTTAGTCAGTTAAACTGAGTAGATTTTATGATTATTACCATCTGTAACCCAAAGAGTCCCAAGATGTAATAGTTCATCTGGGAACTCAAGCTGTAAACCCCAGGCCTTTTTTAAAAGAAACATCTACTAAACACTGATACGTGTTGCTGCTCTGGGCTATAAAAGCTATTTTTAGGGGGAGAAATAAGTATGGAAAATAAAGAGAAAGGAATGTGGAGAAACTTCTATTCCCCTTTTCTTTTTGTTTCTTTTTAAGAAGGGTTTTTTAATTGAAACATCCCTAATGATCCTTCCAGAGCAAAATGAAAGGGCCAGCAATAGGAACTGTGTGCTCATGCGACAACAATGTTAACAAGCTGGCAAAATTTCACCACCACTGTGATTCATTTCCAAAGGGCTTCCTGCAAAAGCAGTGCACCATTTTCTCGTTCCATGAGGTAGGCTGCAGTTGTTCCCATTTTACAGATCGAACACCATGTTCAAAAGTATAGTGGTAAGCCCAAAATAATCCTTGTAACTTGTTCTGCGCAGTCCTCTAATGCTCAGAGATTCATTTGTTAAGATGGGCTTTACTCTGCCCCTTGACAGCTGGAACGTGATAGCAATTGAGAGCCAGTGAGTTGGACCCAGGAGATTTTGGCCCAAGTGCCCACCTGGCCATGAAACTAACGGGGTGAGTTTGGGGCAGTCACTCCCTCTTAGCCTAACCTACCTCACAGGGTTGTTATTGTGAAGATAAACTGGAGAGCAGGAAGACTGTGTAAGCTGCTTTGGGTTCCTCACAAGAGGGAAAAGTGGGATATAAATATAAAGGAGGAGGAGGAGGAGAACAATGGCATGAGAATCCA
The DNA here is from genome assembly GCA_023646645.1 of Varanus salvator macromaculatus. Taxonomy (NCBI): domain Eukaryota; kingdom Metazoa; phylum Chordata; class Lepidosauria; order Squamata; family Varanidae; genus Varanus; species Varanus salvator. The sequence goes on along the minus strand of JAIXND010000624.1, from coordinate 26,754,482 downwards.
TCTTATGCAGACTCAGGCCTCTGGTACATTGGTCCTATATGTATAATACTCCAAGAATCTGACCAGGAGTCCGCATCTTCTCTCACACAGTGGCCAACCAGAGATTTCCAAAACACCCATAAGCTTCATAATAGTAAAGAGCATTTCTGTTGTTCCAGTCCAGCAACTGGTATTCATTGTCCCTGAACATGGGGCCCCCATTTAGCTGTCACAGTTAAGAGCCTTTGATATATCTCTACCTCTGTCCAATCTCCATGAATTGGTCTAATCTCCTTTTAAAGCCATCTAAGCCAGTGGCCATCAATCTTCGGGCAGCAAATCCAATAAGTTAATTACACATTGTACCAAGAACCATTTTCTTCTGTCTGACTTGATTCTGCTGCCAGATCATTTCCATGGCTGGTCCTGAGTTCCAGTAAGATAAGAGTGAGAAGCCGGAGAAGCGCTTCTCTCTTACATATGCAAGAAGACGTCTGCTAGACCAGACCAAAGGCCTGGCTAGTCCAGTATTCTGCTCCCACAGGGGGCAAGTCTGTCTAATCCTCTTCTAACGCTCTCCAAGTTAGTGTCCATCACAATTCAGGGCAATTAATTCTATGCAAAGTGTGAGGAAGTGCCTCTTTTTATCTGACGCATCCATTTTCTCTGCACCATGCATAATTTTGCGATGATCTGTTGTGTTCTTGCCTTTGTTCTCTTTGCTCTAAACAGAAAAGGGCCTGTGGGGGCCACAGCTCCAGGGCACTGGCACCAGTCCTCCATTGCTTCCCCCTTTCAAAAATACCGTTTTCTCCTTTGCCCAGCCACCAGCACCTTCTCCACCATGGCCAGCTGCTGCCACAATGCTGCGATTTATCCTCCTGGCAGGGCTGGGCAGCAGCTTCACACCCACAGCTGGGCAGCAGGGAATGCTGCTGTACATGCTCGGAGCAGGGCCTTCCCTTGGAACGGGACTGGCACCCAGCACCAGGCAGTGGTAGCTCCCTTTTTGGAGGAGGGGTGCTAAAGAAAAGTAGCTCAGGTCAGGCTGTTGGCCTGGGCTGGCAGATCAGAGGTGACCCCTTCCTTTCGCAAGGGAGAGGGGCTTTGGGCAAGGTGGGGGCACCCAAGAGCCAGCAAAGCGGGCCCACCGGGCTTTTTCCACACACAGAGGGAACCAGACACACATACTCCACGTCAGATGCACATACCCCAGGTTGGACCGGACACGCAAGCACACGCACAGCCCGTCCAAGGTTAAAGAACAACTTGCTGCCATAAGGTGCTCGTCTGGCTCCTCCTCTGATCTGTGTGGAAAAAGCCCGGTGGGCCCGCTTTGCTGGCTCTTGGGTGCCCCCACCTTGCCCAAAGCCCCTCTCCCTTGCGAAAGGAAGGGGTCACCTCTGATCTGCCAGCCCAGGCCAACAGCCTGACCTGAGCTACTTTTCTTTAGCACCCCTCCTCCAAAAAGGGAGCTACCACTGCCTGGTGCTGGGTGCCAGTCCCGTTCCAAGGGAAGGCCCTGCTCCGAGCATGTACAGCAGCATTCCCTGCTGCCCAGCTGTGGGTGTGAAGCTGCTGCCCAGCCCTGCCAGGAGGATAAATCGCAGCATTGTGGCAGCAGCTGGCCATGGTGGAGAAGGTGCTGGTGGCTGGGCAAAGGAGAAAACGGTATTTTTGAAAGGGGGAAGCAATGGAGGACTGGTGCCAGTGCCCTGGAGCTGTGGCCCCCACAGGCCCTTTTCTGTTTAGAGCAAAGAGAACAAAGGCAAGAACACAACAGATCATCGCAAAATTATGCATGGTGCAGAGAAAATGGATGCGTCAGATAAAAAGAGGCACTTCCTCACACTTTGCATAGAATTAATTGCCCTGAATTGTGATGGACACTAACTTGGAGAGCGTTAGAAGAGGATTAGACAGACTTGCCCCCTGTGGGAGCAGAATACTGGACTAGCCAGGCCTTTGGTCTGGTCTAGCAGACGTCTTCTTGCAT